>CM046672.1:21192649-22392649 GCA_025594165.1 Tamias sibiricus | reverse complement strand
TCAGCTTCCACCGTGTGTGGGCCCCTCGGGTTTAGAGCTCTCAAAATGGAAGGGGCTTACCCATTTGGTGACTTGGCGATGGAAGGTCAACGGCGGTTGGGGGATGGGTGTAAGGGTTGTCCACGGAGGTAGCTTATTATCCTCTGAATTCCGACGTGCCCCGCATGGGTGCCAAAATGTTAGAAAATTGTTAGGACAAGAAGTTACTCCGGAACGCCATGGTGGAAAGGGATGGTTTATTGGGGTACCACATGCGTGGTAGGGGACAAAAGGACAGGGAAAGGGGAAGGGAGGACAAGGACAGGAACAAGCACGAACAGAGCGAGGTTTCAGTCCAGGGGTGGCTTAAATAGAGTGGGGGGGGGTCAGCAAGCCCCCCTGGAGTGAGTCCTTGCCTTATAGGCTACCAGAGGTCATAAGGTAGTGGCCAGGGCACCTGCTGGTCAGTTTTTTTTGCTGGTCATGCTGAGGATCCTGGGAGCTGTAGTTTTTAACAAAGCACCTGGGAGGTGTGGCCTCCTGCCTGGGAGGCGCAGCCTCTTGCCTAGAATACAACAATCCCCCCTTTTTGTTTTCTTAGGAAGCAGGGCGTCGTGTTTCAATCTGGCTGCTTCAGAGCTGAAGTGGGGCAACGTGGGGTGTTATGAGGGGAGGAAATGTGGGCAGGCAGGTCCAGCTGGAGGGTGGAAAAAATTCCCAGGAGGTAGGCGTGGAAAAGATGAATCTGTCCAGGTATGGGATGGATGAAGTTCCTTTGAAGCCATAGGTCGGTGAGGGTGTCAAACCAGGCTTCTGCAGAAAGTCACTGAGGAAGTCAGCCGGAGAGCATGTAGAAACTGTGGGTCTTGCAAGTTTGCAGGTAACACTATTATGGAAGCAACAAAGGGAAAGAAGGTGAGATGGATTATTGTCCATAGGCCTGTGTTCCACCAGGTGGGACTTACGGTGAGGAGGCCAATGGAGAGTGTGAAGCACATCACAATGAGCATCAGGTGGCAGCATAAGGGCAGGACTCAGCAGGGCTCTCTGGTTGGAAAGTCATCCGTTGGTTTTTGTACAGTTGATAGTCCCTGAGAAAAACTGGTTAAAGGTTTAAAACAAGAAAAACAGAGAAGATTATTTTGAGTTGGTATTGGGGACACGAGAGAAACGAATTTTTAAGGGATCAGTGGGACTGGAAGAGCAAGTATATTGAGGTAGTTGTTTGTCATCTTTTTGTGGATCTTCAGTTGGTTAAGCAGCTGGTTTTAGTCTGGAATTATGAATCCAAGAAGTTAAATTTCCTGAGGTTTCACGAAGCTTAGCAGCTGTGGGTGTGCACAGCACAACCTGGAAGGGGCCTGTCCACTTTGGGACATGGGAGACCGATTTTGTGTCTTGTGGAGGGGAGAAATATACCCAAGAACCAGGTGCCAATGGAAATGAAGCAGTGAGTCTACTTGGGTCAGGCAGAATGAAATCTTGGCACGTCCATATTTGATGTCTGATGAAGGATAAGAGAGGAGAAGAGAGATCTTTGGGCAAGGGTCCTCGAATTGGGGAAATTCCAGGTGGAAGAACTGGTCGCCCAAACATAACCTCAAAAGGGGATAATAAGGAAGGTTTCTTTGGGAGGACTCGAAGCCTGAAGAGCGCAAGGGGAAGTAATTTGACCAGTCTAAGGGAAGCTCCAGGGAGAGTTTAATCAGAATATTTTTAAGAGTTCTGTTGGTCC
This sequence comes from Tamias sibiricus, assembly GCA_025594165.1. Classification (NCBI taxonomy): domain Eukaryota; kingdom Metazoa; phylum Chordata; class Mammalia; order Rodentia; family Sciuridae; genus Tamias; species Tamias sibiricus. The sequence continues at coordinate 22,390,935 of CM046672.1, read as the reverse complement.
TCTCTACCTTTCCTGAAGACTTGGGGTTATATGGGATGTGAAAGCGCCAAGGAATGTTAAGAGAAGTAGAAAAACACTTTGGGTGACAGAAGAGACAAATTCAGGCCCGTTGTCAGACTGGATGGACATGGGCAACCCAAAGCGAGGAAGAATTTCTGAGACTAAAATAGAAGCTACTGTGGAGGCCCTTTTGTTGGAAGTAGGGAAGGCCTCCACCCACCCAGAGAAGGTGTCTACCAAGACCAGGAGATATTTATGTCTCCGGACAGTTGGCATGTTGGTGAAGTCTATCTGCCAAATGGCTCCTGGAAGTTGACCTCGAGCTTGGTGAGAGGGAAATGTTCCTGGTTTAAGGGGGGGTATATGGGTTAGTGCGCTGACATGCTGTGCACGTGGAGGTGAGTTGATGGAGAAACTGTATGTCCTCTGGAGTCAGGGTGAGGAAAGAGGTAGCAAAAGTTTTGAGGGCCTGGGGGTTAGGATGGAATAGAGAATGGAGATAGGAGAGGATTGACTGTACTGAAGGGGACGTGGAGGTCTGAGTAGTGGATTGGACTGGAGCTAGAAGAGAAGGAGAAGATAGTGCTGCTTTCCTTGCTTCCCTATCAGCCTTCGTGTTTCCCTGAACTATGGAAGAGTCTCCACTTTGGTGTGAAGGACAATGGGAAATTCCTATTAATTTGGGCAGAAGAGAGGCTTGTAAAAGTTTTGATATTAATTTAGAATTAGTAACTGTAGACCCTTTTGTGGTCAGGAGCCCTCGTTCCTTCCAAATTGCTGAATGGGAAAGCAAAATATGATAAACATATTTTGAGTCTGTGTAAAGGGTGAGGTTTTGGTCAGCTGCTAATTCGAAGGCACGACTAACAGCTGTTAGTTCAGCCTGTTGATTTGTAGTGTTGGAAGGGAGGGGGGCTGCCTCAATGACCTCTGATAGGGAGACTACAGCATAACCGGCAAAACGTTGCCCATCCTTAAAAAAAGAGCTGCCATCTGTGAACCAAATTAGGGAAGAGTCAGGAAGTGGTCCCTCTTGGATGTGAGAGGGGTGAGTGATTAGGGCCTCAAGCATCTCTATACAATCATGTTCTGGGGGTTTTGAGGAGACTGGGAGGAGGGAAGCTGGGTGTAAAGAGGAACAGGGTTGGAAAGAGATTGAAGAGTCGTTTAGAAAGGAAACAAGGAGAGAGAGAATACGACAGGGCGGGAGAGTTTGAAGGCTCTTATAGGTTAGTAAATCTTTTAAATGCTGAGGAGAGGCAATAGTGATATGAGCACCAAAGGTCAGCTTTTTTGATTCCTGTAGGAGTAGGTAAGTAGTAGCCAGAGCCCGAAGACAGGGGGCCCATCCGCAAACAGTGGGGTCAAGTTGTTTAGAGAGATAGGCAACTGGGGCAAAGGTGGGGCCCTTGAATTGGCCTAGAACACCCAGAGCTAAGCCCTTCATTTCATGGACATAAAGGGTGAATGGCTGGAGAAGGTCTGGGAGATGAAGGGCTGGGGCCTGTGACAGTGCCCTCTGTAGATGTTGAAACTCAGCCTGAATGTTTTTGGGGAGGAACTTTTCCTCCATCTCCTTAGCTGCCTCATATAGGGGCTTTGCATAAAGAGAAAAATTGGGAATCCAGGCACGAAAATATCCCGCTAGGCCTAGGAAGGAAAGAATCTCTTCCTTTGTCTTGGGACACGGGAGCTCTTTGATGAGAGCCTTTCTGTCTATAGTAATGGCCTTTGACTGATGGGAAATCTGAACTCCTAGGTAAATTACCTGGGTCTGAGCAAGTTGCACTTTAGATGGGGAAACACGATATCCACGAGAGGAGAGAAAGTTTAAAAGAGTGAAAGAGTTTTCACGAGCTGTGAAAAAGGAAGGGCTGCAAAGGAGAAGATCATCTACATACTGTAGGAGAATGGAGTCAGCGAATTTAAGGTCTTTGAGGTCAGCAGCCAGTGTCTGTCCAAAGATGTGAGGGCTGTCTCGAAAACCTTGAGGAAGGACTGTCCAAGTCAGTTGTTGGGACCGTTGCGTGTCAGGGTCAGTCCAGGTGAAGGCAAAGAGGTCTTGTGACTCCTGGGCTAAAGGGACCGTGAAAAATGCATCTTTAAGATCAATAACTGAAAAATAGGTAGATGTGAAGGAATTAGGGAAAGAATAGTATAAGGATTTGGGACCACGGGGTGTATAGGCCTGACAGCTTCGTTGATGAGACGAAGATCTTGGACCAGCCGATACGTCCTATTGGGCTTCTGAATTGCCAAAATAGGAGTATTGTAAGGGGAATGGGTGGGTCTGAGGAAACGTTTTCACAAAAGGTCTGAAATAATGGGTTGGAGACCTCTAAGGCTGGTGGCTGGAAGTGGATATTGGGCTCTGTTAGGGAAAAACTGGGATCTTTAAGGAGTATTCTTATGGGGTCACACTGAGCAAGGGAGGGAGTCTGAGTATCCCAGACTTTAGGGTCTACCAGGTCAGTAGGGGCAGGGTATTGGGAAGTTTCTGTATCAGTCGAGGGCTGGGGATTTTTATCGGTAGGGGGTTGGGAGGATTCCTCAGAGGCATTAGTGGCCTCTAAAACTGCAAGGAGAAAGACAGAGGTGGAGATGGAGTGAGACGAATTAGGGAGCACGGCTAAGCTAGGCAGATTAGAGAATATAATTGAGGCCTAAAATTTGGCCATTATGTCTCGGCCCAGTAGAGGCACAGGACATTGAGGTATTACTGAGAATTGATGGGTGAATAGGTGGTGATGAAGCCAGCAAGACAGCATAGGAGTCTTGCAGGGGCGAATAGCATTTCCCTCTACCCCGACAATAGGGGATGGTGCTATAGTAGTGGGGCCCCAGAACTCCTTCAAGACTGAGGAAGTGGCTCCTGTGTCCAGCAGGAAGTTTATGGGGCAGCCATCAACAAGGAGGGTAACCCTGGGCTCTTGTATGGCGATGTCAATGGTCGGGAAAGGAGTCCCCTGGGCCCCGTCAGTCCTCTGTAGCCAGTGCCAGCAAGTTGGGGTTTGTGCCTGGTCCAGCCCCCCTGCGGGGATTGGGGTAGTCAACACCCCAGTGTCCCATCTCAGAACATTTAGGACATGGACGCTTAGGGGCCCTGGGATTAGGGCAGGCTCTTGCCCAATGTCCTTCCTTCCCGCACCTGTAGCAAGGCCCTGGGGGTTCCCCTTGTATGGACTTATGAACCCCTGCTCTCGAGGCCTGAGCATCAGAGCTCCGAAGGGCCTGAGCCAGCATTTGAAGGTCATGCTTCTGAAACTTGCGACGTTCCATCTCTTCTTCTCGATTATGAAATGCCTTAAAGGCTGTAGCCAAAATCTCAGTCTGAGGAGTTGCAGGCCCCTGTTCTAGCTTCTTTAACTTAGCCCTTATGTCGGGGTAACTCTGGGATATGAAATAAGTCATAAGGACTTTACGCCCCCCTTGAGATTCTGTATCTAAATTTATAAAACGTTGGAGGGCTTTCGTGAGCCGATCAAGAAACTCAGAGGGAGTTTCTTCCCTTTTTTGAAAAATTTCCCGTTAGCTTATCAAAATTGATAGGTTTCTGAGCTGCTCGCCTAAGGCCAGCAAATATGCACGTGATAAACTGGTCCCTTAAGGTTATGCCCCTTGACGAATCATAGTCCCAGTTCGGCTTTCCCTCTGGGACTACTTCAGGACCAATGGGAAAATCTGGATTAGTTCTGTTATTCTCATCTGCATAGCCTCTTGCCTGTTCCCAGACTCGTCTGCGTTCTCCTGGGAGTAGGGTATTTGCTAAAATGACATATGCATCATTAAATGTAAGATCATACGTTTGGGTGACCCACTGGAATTCCTTTAAGTATGTTGTGGGATCTGTCGTATAAGAACCCAGCCGTTTTTCAACCTGTGATAAGTCTGTCATTGAAAATGGGACATGAACTTTAATTACTCCCTCTGCCCCCGCTACCTCACGCAAAGGCGCTATGGTCTGCATCATCTGTTCTGTCTGCTTTTTTGAACAGGTAATACGGGGACTGAAGTTGGGATTAGACGGCGTGATAGCCTGTGGGTTTGGAATTGGCTTTGAAACTGTACTGGGAAAAGTTGCAGGAGCCGTGGAGGAATCAGGAAGTATAGTCGGCGCGGAATTCACGGGGGTGGGGGTGAATCCGTTGCAGGGGATGACATAGGAGGAGGAGACGGAAGAGGAAGGCCTAAAGGCATGGTTGGGACGGAAGAAGATGGCGGATCTATGAGGGGCGGCGCTGAGGGTGTAATGGGGGTTTTTAGGTTGGTGGTAAGGAGGCGGGCTTCCGAACCTCTAACCCTGGGTCGAAGTCCGGGTAGGCATGGGAGGAGGGCTGAAGCATTGCTGGCGCGAGCATTGAGGGAGGGGTTTCGACTGAGGAGCAGGAATGCGTCAGTGTAAGGTAACTCCTCCCACCGTCTCGATTGCCAGCAGAAATCAAACAGCTGTTATAAAGCATCTGGGTCCACTGAACCCATGCAAGGCCATCGATCTGTCAAAGGATATTTTGGCCAATCGCAAGTGCATAGTGTAACTAGTTTTTGTGGCTTTATTTCAGAACTCAGGCCTAGATTGATCAAATTATCCAGGAGAAGCTATAGCGGGCAGTCAGTTGGGCGCGAATGGGATGAAAAGAGCCATGACCAATAGCGACTGACTGCTAAGCTGAAGACTAAAATTACCATCAGGGTAGAAAATAAAGTAATTAAATTGCACTCAATCGATATAGGTTGTCTTAATTCTTCTAGAAAGGACGAAGGGGTTTCGGTTTGGGGTACTGACGAGAGAAGCGTGCCCATATTGTGAGCCGCGGTGGGGGGGGGGGGGGGGGGGGGGGTGGTCTGGCCTGTGCGTGTAGGGACACTAGGCTAAGAAGATCTGAGGAGGCTAGCATCGGGACCAGGCCGGGAAAGTGTTGTAGCCACGGCTTTGGCGGCACAAGTGGGGGGGGGGTAGGGGTAGGCCGCAGACGTGCAGCCGCCGGGACCTAAACTGACCGGGTAATCGGAAATTTAACTGGAAAGGGAGGTGGAGAGAGCTCTATGAGGTCCACTTTCAACCTTGAAGGTTTAGGTGCGGTGCGGTCCTCCCCGAGTGAGCCAGTGGGTGGGGCTGCCGGACGTTCAATGGTCAGCTTCCACCGTGTGTGGCCCCTCGGGTTTAGAGCTCTCAAAATGGAAGGGGCTTACCCATTTGGTGACTTGGCGATGGAAGGTCAACGGCGGTTGGGGGATGGGTGTAAGGGTTGTCCACGGAGGTAGCTTATTATCCTCTGAATTCCGACGTGCCCCGCATGGGTGCCAAAATGTTAGAAAATTGTTAGGACAAGAAGTTACTCCGGAATGCCATGGTGGAAAGGGATGGTTTATTGGGGTACCACACGGCGTGGTAGGGGACAAAAGGACAGGGAAAGGGGGGAAGGGAGGACAAGGACAGGAACAAGCACGAACAGAGCGAGGTTTCAGTCCGGGGGTGGCTTAAATAGAGTGGGGGGGGGGGGTCAGAAAGCCCCTCTGGAGTGAGTCCTTGCCTTATAGGCTACCAGAGGTCATAAGGTAGTGGCCAGGGCACCTGCTGGTCAGTTTTTTTGCTGGTCATGCTGAGGATCCTGGGAACTGTAGTTTTTAACAAAGCACCTGGGGAGGTGTGGCCTCCTGCCTGGGAGGCGCAGCCTCTTGCCTGGAATCCAACAATTTTCCTCTCAGCACTGTTTTATTTGTGTCCAACAAATTTTGAAATGCTACATTTTCATTTTTATTCAATTAATTAAAAAAATTCCCTTTTGACCCATATGTTATTTAATAAGACATTGTTTACTTTCCAAGTGGCTAATAATTTTCTTGTTATTTTTTTTTCTGTGAATTGATTCTATCATTGTCAGAGAACACACTGAGTGATTTTGATAATTTTGCATGTGTTGAGGTTAATTTTATAGTTTAAGCAACCATCTAAATTGGTATACAGTCTGGTCACTAGAAAAATGTGCTTTCTGATATTGTAGGATGATGAGTTCCATAAATGCCAATTGAATTATGTTGGATAATTGTATTGCTGAGTTCCTCATCATTGCTGTTTTTATCTAGTTGTTCTATCAATTTTGAGATGATATTGAACCTGCAAATATAGTTGCAGATATGTCTATATTCATCATTCTTAGTTTTGAGGTCACAGATTTTATAGCCATTTTATTTAGTGCATACATTTGATTATGTGTTCTTGGTAGCATTAGAGTTTTTTCAGTATATAATATCCCTCTGTGTCTCTCCTGAATTTTTTGTTCTAAAGTGTATTTTATTGGATATTAATATAAAATATCTGCCTTTTATCCATTAATATTCAAGTGGTCTACCTCATTATATTTAAACTGAAATTTCATAAAAAGCATATGCTTGTATTTTTCTAATATCTACTCCACCAGTATCTCTTAATTGATGTGTTTACACTACTCACATTTAATATAGTTATTCTATTTTGGTGTTTAAGTCTGCTCTTTTATATTTGTATTTTTTAATTGATCCATGTTTGTTTTCCCGCTACCTTGTGAATTATTTTTAAATGGTCTTAGAATATAATTTTTATCTGTGGTGGTTTTGAGTGTTAATTTTGTGTAGCTTTTATAGAGGCAGGTTTAGATACTACATTATTGGTATACAGCATATCACAATCAACTGGTATCATCATTTTATCAGCTTCAGTGAGGTATAAAAAATCTACCTCCCTTTACATGGCTTTATTCTTCTTTTAATTCTATTAAGATTTGCCTTCAGAATTTCCTCTGCATACATGTAGTATCACATCAACTGTGTTGTAATGTTTGGTTGAATCATCATACATAATTTAGAGAGTTTAAGAAAATTTTAAAAAGCAATCCCTGTGTTTGCTTATCATGACCTGTTATCTCTCCTAATGTTTGGAGTTTCTTCTTTGACCAGTTTCTCCTGTTTAAAGAATCTTCTTTAGCCATTCTTATCAAATAGGTCTGTTGGCAGTAAATTCTCTTGGTTTTCTTTCCTCTGAAAATATCTTGTTTTCTATTTTCATTTCTAAAGGATATTTTCAATTGGGTATAGAATCTGGACTATAGTCCTCTTCTTTCAGCATGTAAAATATAGATAGATAGATAGATAGATAGATAGATAGATAGATAGATAGAATATATATATATATAGTCACTTTCCTCCTGTTAGGCCTCAATGGATTCTACTGATAAACCCTCTAAAATTTAATTTGTGCTTGCTTTGTAGAAGATATGTTATTTCTCTTTATCTCTACTTTCAAGATTTTTTTCTTTGTCTTTTCATTTCCAGAGTTTCACTCCAACAAATCTTAATGTGAGTTTGGGTTTCTCCTACTTAGAGTATGCTCAGTTTCCTGAATCTGTAGGTACATATCTTTTGTCAAATTTGAGAATTTATCAGATATTACACATTAAGGTACATTTTCAGTTCTGCCTTCTCTCCATACTACTTTAATTATACTAAGGTTAAATCTTTTCTTTAGTACCACATATCTTCAATGCTTTAATTATACTTGTTCAATCTTTTTTTCCCATGTTTAGATTTTTTTTTGTTATTGTTGTTATTATAACTTTTAGCTTACTGATTCCTTCTTTTCCTCTCCAGTCTTATGTTATGAGCCCAACCACTATTTTTCTTTAAAGTTTGAATACTATTCAGTTCTAAAATCTTATTTTATTCTACCTTATGATTTTGATTTCTTTGATAGAGAGTTCTAATGCAATTTTCGATTTCTGCATTAATTAAAGCACTTTCATAGTGGCTTTGTGAAGCATTTTTATGATGGTTTCTTTATCATCTTTCTCAAATCTAATTTTTCTATCATGTTCATATTGGCATCTATTGATTTTCTTTTTCAATGAGAAATCTTCCTGATTTTTGCTATCTGTAGGCAATTTTAAAATTGAAACGTGGATATATGGGGTCTAACACAATATTCTGCATCTGGTTTAAATGTTTCATTTTAACTGGCCCCTTTTGACACCATTCTGGTGGAAAAAGAGTGATTCACCTACATTATACTACTATGAGGTAAGAATTTTCAGGTTTCCCAGCCAGACCCCATGGTTACACGTGGAAGGCATTCTTCATTCCTGGAGGGTGGAAGTGTGGCTTCTGACTTTCCACTGACACTTTATCTTGGCTGGAAGGGGTAAAAGTGATCTATTGACTGCTTCTTTTATGACATCCCCTGACAAACACTGGTGAGGTTAGGGTTTGGGTACTGTCTCCTTAGCAATGGGCAAAGGGAAATTTCTAGGGAATTTGCACTTTTACCCTTGACAGGTTGTCACAGACACCCTAATCCAACTTCTGGTGGTGGGATAAGAGAGCTATGTTAGACAGCTGGGGCTTCCATCTCCACCTAGTGTCAAGGAAGCCCACCCTCACTCATCACTAGGCTTCCTATTACACATGCCCTGCTAAGCAGGGCTCAGCTTCATAATGCCCAGTGGGGATGCAAATCACTTTTGTTTCCATAGCTTTATAGACACTATGTGGGCAGTAGAGTTAGAGAGTCTCACAGGGTAGAAGTCTACATTCTACATTGGGTCATTTGTTCTTTTCTAAATGAGGTGAGCCCACCACTTTTCTTGCCGTGTTTGGCTGAAATATAGCAGATATCGCCTAAATGTTGTTTTAACTCTTTTTTCAGGTCTGTTAACTAGAAGAGTGGGGTTTTATTGGAGTTATTTCTGTGTATGCCCATTAGTTTTTGTCTTGCTGGATTCCTCCCCTCTAATTTTGAACATATGGGAAGCAAAAAGAAAACTAAAGGGATTCATCCCTATGCTGTTTCTTGAGTCCCAAAGTCTATAGCTAGTGTGCCTTCTTCTCCTACTTCTATGTTCACATTAAATATCATGCCTAAGATAATTAGCTATACTTAGAAAAAAGGGAAATGAATGTCCACTCCATCATCCAGAAAGTATAAGTCCCTGCATTATCTATTTAAATGATCTTTCATCAACTTTCCTCCAATTACCCAGACTAAGTGAACAATCTGCTCTGCTAAAACCCTAACCAATACATATTATTTTTATAATGACAATAACCAAAGGATTGACCACTGGACCGGATTAGTGCTAAGTTCATATTTCATTTCTTTGATAAATGCCCAAGACCATAAATAATTTAAAAGACATAAAACATTCACAATATTTTTTTTCATATTTTTATTATTGTTATTATTATTCTCTGGCCTTTATAGAAAGTTTTAATAAAATCCCTAAGACCAGCTGGGTGTAGGGGTGCACACCTATAATCCTAGTGGCTTGGGAGGCTAACTAGCACTAGGAAAGTTTTGTCCTTAAAACAACCCATGTCAGAATGGGACTGTGGCAGAAGAACAGGGGAATATAACATCACCCCAGTGACTCAGAACAAGAGGAGTTGAAAGTACTTTGAGACTGGTTATTATCCCTCATTGCAAATAGTGATTACTTCTCTCTTACCATTTAAGGTATAATAAGAGAGTTCATTTCTCACCCTGGATTGTAGTATTCATGAGAATACAGACCTGTTCTTTATATGTACAGTGCATAGATGAGTCCCTCAAAAAGGAGAAGGAGATTAAAAAATGTGAAATGTCGGGGCCTTCCAAACACGTCAGCCAAGGGGATGGAAAGCTCTGGCTTTCTGGCTGCTTGCCACACCCTGTTATGGACCTAGGCTAAGCAGGGGGCGTGGCTGTGATGTATTGTGAGAACCGGAACCACCTATAGGGGATTTTACCAATGAAATATGCCCATGCTCTTTACCTGTTTCTATAATCTGCTTACTGATTGGCTCATGTCCACTATAAAACGTTGTCCACCTTCTTCAATAAACAAGTTCCAGCTCTGACCAGGCTCCCTGGTATGTTCCAGTGTCTTCTGAAGGCGTGGGGAGGGAATACTAGCCGCCTCTACTTTCCCAGTCTAGTCTCATCGTTGAGGTTGGCCCTTCTAGCTTACTTTGCTGGACAAAGGAAGTTCACTCCGGGTTACGAAGGGTTAAAGACCTCAACCACTACCGTAATTTCCCGACAGTGAAACACAAAAACCAAAACAAAATAAAAGAGAGAGAAGGTGGTGGATGCTAAGACCTTGGGATATATTCTTCATATACCTACTTAGTGGTTTGTATATGATAAATTTCAGAAATGCTGGATGAAAAATGATTTCACAGCATAATGTTTCTTGAAAGAAATAGCTTTAGAGGAAAATTATTTTCTTGGTAAAGACTTGATAAAGTCAATAAAATAAATACTACATAAAATTTTCAAATGTACTTTGGCCTTGCCCAAAGATAAAGTAGCCACAGCAGATATGAGCTATATAATTAAAGTAGCTGAATTAATGGCATTGTCTGGGACGATACACATTGTTTCTTTATCATTCTATCTTATTTTAAACCTCAATTTCAACTGGCCTCCAGAGAACCTTTTCTTTCTTGGCCAATGAGAAGCTGTCTTACTTTTGTAATTTTTTTCCCATTATAAGTTAGAGCCTTCTGAAATCATGTTTCTGAATTGCCAGTTAATAAAGGTCAGTCATCCAGGAATTTGATTGGTTCGACCTGATTTCATTAGGTATGATATGGTAATACAGAAGATGAAGAAAGCCCATCTTATTAAGATCAGCAATTTGAAAGCCAAGAATAATTTTGGGATAATAGCATGCAGAATTCTTCAAGCTATTGAAGTGTACAGAAGATGTTAAAATAAACTATGGTGCTCTAAATGGAGAATTCATCCTATGCAAAAAAGATGAATTTATGCTAATTGTTCATTTAGAGTGGATAAAATTGCCTTCTACTTTAGAAAGCACTGACCTCATCAGGGATTTGTGAAGTTAGAAGATGGGGAAAAAAAAAAAAAAAAAAAAAAGACACTCTTCTTATTTTTAAAGAGCAGAAAATAATAAGTAAAACAAATCGGTAGCACAACATGTAAAAGTTCATGATAGTATGCATATATTCAAATATATACCAGAAGCATATATAAAAGAATTCTATCTAAATACCAATAGTCATATTCATCAGTCGTTTTCACAGATCATGTAAAGAATTTCAGTTCCAATGTGTGCATTTATTAAAACTGTGAATTGCCAGAAGAAAACAACTGAAGTAAAAGCAGTCTAGCCTTGGTTGAAATGAATTGAGGAGTATCAAGCATGCAGGATCCTTGCCAAAAGATGAGAACATATTGTATCAGAATAGAGAAGTTCCATTCTCAGTAATTTCAAGTACTTTTACACTATCAGGCAGGAAAAAAATAATATGTTTTTGCTAGAAATATCTAGAGAAAATAAATATTTAAGTCACATTGAGGAAGAAAACTCACAAACATTCAATTCTTAGAAAACCACCAAGAAGACAAAATACTGGCCAAATAAACTCACAGGGGAGCCAGCTATAATTTTGTAACTGGAAAAAATATACACAGATATGGTCAGTAGCATCCTCCACATATTTGCCAGATAGACTTTTTACACCTTCTTTGGCACCTTCATGAAGATATTCGAAAATATTTTATACAAGAGACTGACAGATAATTTAATCTATACCCCACCAATTTCACAGATAAGAAAACTGATACTCAGGGTCATTGAGAAAGGGTGCCTATGGCTAAGACAATATTTACATTTCTTTTTAATCCCAGGTCTTTAAAAGACAAAACAGACTGAACCTATAAATTATTTCTTGTGAACTTTCAGCAAGAAGGTGAAAATTATACTGCTTGACAAACCTTACCAGCACCTCCTCTAGCAGCGCCAAGGAAAAAAAAAAAAAAACATTTATAAATAGACTTGTTACGTAAAGGGAAAGGAGGTAGCAAGGGTACATCTCTTCTCATCAACCTTTGTTATCCTACCCCAAATCACAAATGAAGTAATTGACTTGGAAGGCTTTACATAAGATTATATGTTTGAAGGGTCTACCTTTAAGCCCATTTTATGGTGTCTACATTGTTACAGTGTAACCAAAATGGCGCAAGGTTTCCAAATGCAAATTCAGTTGTGCAATATTTTCTTATTGGCTTTGTTAAGGTGTCAAATGAATTCCATTCTTTAAACTACATTTGCAACACCCAGCCCCCAAAAGCTAGACTCCTGAGCTAAACTGATGAAAATGGGATCCAATTTCAGTCTGAATTTAAAAGTTATGTATATACTTAAACAGATTAGGAGGAAGAAAGGAAGGAAGGAAAGGAAAAAATCAGGAGGGGAGGGAAGGAAAAAAAATATCTTTGCATTGTTAAAAACTGTATGCTTTACAAATTAGGAGAAAATTGTCAAAGAAAATTATTATATCACAGTGTTACCAAATGTTTTTGGATTTGAATATCAAATAGAATCTTTTAAAATTCATACTCTATACTGTATGCTTTGTAAATTCATACTCTCTACTTCATGCTCCAACAGTTGTGATAGTGTAACTTGCGCACTGAGGTCAGTAGTGAAGAAACTTAGACAAATTCTTAAAATAAGGTGAATATAACCTACCCAGAGGCTGTGTGTTTCTTCTAAGCACGTACGCGCGCGCGCGCACACACACACACACACACACACACCAAAAAAAAAAAAAAAAAAAAAGAATGGAGAGAAAGAGAAAAGAAAGAGAAAGAAAATTACTGACAGACTAATGGAAATGGTTCTTTTCCACACATTATGTCCATTCCCTTTGTGTTTCAAAGTAAAACGCAAATAATTATAGTAAAAGAGTACAATGACCAGAAAGCTGTTTTATCAATGTAATTGCCAGCATTTTCCCTAACACAGAAGGACAATGGCAGATTACCCAATCACTTGGTGGAGCTAGGTTGGTATCTATGCAGTGCAGTCTCAGGGTCTGAAATTTAACCCCTATGCTCCTGTGTGCCCATTCTACAACTGAGATGGTCTTAAGGCATATGAAGTGGCAAATCATGTTTTAAAATGCAAACACTTGATAAAAATGGGGTATTTCATACATTATCATTCATTCTGCTTGAGGAAAAAAGGTCCGAATGAAACTTGGACAGGAATATTTGAGGCCATTCACTTTTTACTGTAAGAACCTTTGAGTGAATAACGCACAAGAAAATTGAATTAGGCATTAAGAAATGATGTATTTGAAAATATCATTAAAAGCCGTGGCAGCAAATTGGCAAGTCATCTAAACAAATTCACCAAAAACTGTGCTTCTACGGTACAACAAAGGGAAGGGCGACCTTCTTTTCATTTGGTTTAAATTATTCTACATTAATTTATTCAAAATTAATGAGTTATTTGGATAATAAAGGAAGAAAGCTAATGTACATTTTTCAGTCTATCAATAAATTCATGAAAGAAATGAAAATTAAATCACATAAGCAACTGTTTTTGTGTTACCCTGTTACTCTGAATAATTATTTTAATAGAACTTTCAATTGGCAATTAGAGAATTATATTTTCAAAACTTGGTGATTCACTTTACTTCAGTGAGATTTGGTGTGCTGTTTAAAACACTGGGGAATAAAAACTAGATCTGTAATTTCTATACATGATAGAGAAAACCCTCAATAATTGTGAATTCATCAGAAACCAAGTAAGGAAGAATAGAGGGGACTAGACAGAGGGGTCTCTACCCAAACCATAATTCAGACAGCAAAAGCTAGTCTGATTTTAATGGTTTCCAACTGCCATTTCTATTTCTACCCCTCTGTCTGTTTGTCAGAAGATGTTTCATTTAAATGGCTTCATGCAAAATTAGATTGCACTTGACATTTAGGATGCTTGATGGATTTGGCTTTCTGGATTGAAAATCAGGATATGTTGTCTCCTTTCAAATTGTAATGAGCAGTATGGTAAAGAGTAATATGTTAGGGTTAAAGGTAAACTACCACAAAGTAGGTTATCTATAGGAAGAAAAAAGTAGGGTTTTAGCCTTTAATTTAATTTTTTTTTCACTTAAAGTGAAGATATTTTTGAAAAAAACCCAGTATAAATGAATGATGTATCCTAAATTATTCTTGTTGACAATGTTTTTAAAGGCAAGCACAATCACAAAACCTATAACCGACATTTTAAACTTTATTTTGGATTTTTCAAATACAAAAAAAAGAGGTTGGAATAATTTTAGAGTGAGCAAATATATACCCCCAGACAGATTCTAAAATTACAATTTTACTATACCTCTACTAGCACATTGCTATCCGTTTATAGTTTGCTTATCTGTCCAACAGCTCATGTTTTTTGTACATGTGTAGGTGCATTTCAGGGTAAATTGTTAAATTAGTTCACTAAATCCTCTAGCACTCATTCCTGAGTTAGTGTGAGAAATTTAGGGACAGAGTTTTTATAAAAATATTTATGTTTTTTAGTTGTAGTTGGACACAATACCTTTATTTTATTTATTTATCTTTATGTGGTGCTGAGGATCAAACCCAGGGCCTCGCATGTGATAGGCGAGTGCTCTACTGCTGAGTCACAATCCCAGCCCCAAGGGACAGTATTTTTTGAGGAAAATTTATACAACTGAAAACTTATGTCAATATTTGTTGAACCTTTGCAAATACATATACCTGTATCAAAGTAGAGAATATTGATATCATTCAAGAAAATTATGTCAACCCCTCTCTAAACCCTTGACAACAGTTGAATCATATCTTATATACTCTCTGGGTAAGTCTGCTTTCAATTACCAAAATATTTTTATATTCTTCCATATTTTTATGTGTATCAATAATGCATTTCTTTGTATTGCTGACAGTGCGTCACTGTGTGAATATAATGTTTCCTTAAATATCTAATCTTTTATTGGTAGCTACTTGGACATTTTCAGGGCTAACATGAACAAAGCTGTTATACATATTTTTATAAGTACTTTTGTAAACCAATATGTTTATTTTGTCATAGATAAATACCTTGGAGTAGAATGAGATTACTTAGTGAGATATAAGCTTAATATTAATAAGAAATTATCATCGTAGTCTCCCAAAGTGACCACACTATTGTCTATTCCCATCCAGTAATGTATGAAAGCGGACTTTTGTTAGTGGTCAGTCTTTTTATTTTAAGTGGGCATGTATGCTATCTCATTATGATTTTTATTTGCAGTTTTCTGATAACTAATCCTATTAAGATCTTTTAGATTCATCAGTCATTTGCATATCTTCTTTTTTGATAGTCTTTCAAATTTTTGCTCAATTTTTTTTAGTGGTATATTATTGAATTGTTGTTCTTTGTTTAATGTCGAATATCAGTTTCTTTTCTCTTTTCAAATTTATGGATCATGAATATCCCTCACAA
This sequence comes from Tamias sibiricus, assembly GCA_025594165.1. Taxonomy (NCBI): domain Eukaryota; kingdom Metazoa; phylum Chordata; class Mammalia; order Rodentia; family Sciuridae; genus Tamias; species Tamias sibiricus. Next base: position 22,375,663 of record CM046672.1, on the reverse strand, counting down.
CTTGTAACTTATCTAGTTTCTTAATGTTTTGTTGAAGGAGTTTCTTTTATAATAAAACATGATTTATCTTGCTTTTTTCTTTCTGTGTCTGTGTGCATTTGAAGAACATTTACCTGTAATAAATGGATATATATTCTTAAATTTCCTTCAAAATTTTATGACTTTGATTTTCACATTGAGGTCTATGTTCCATTTCAAGTTAAGCTTCTGTATAATGTGAGGTTGGGATTGATGTTATCCCCCCTATTTGGTGGGAACATCCTATTGACACAGCAGGATTCACTGAAAAAATTCAGCATACCTACTGGACTGATTGGTCCTTTTGGTGCAAATTCAAATACTATTATAAAGGTTGCAACTATTTTTGGAGTATGCCTTTATTGTGTTGGAATTATCTATTATGTCTCATATTAATTACAGTTCAAATATTATAGTTGCTTTATAGTAAATCAAGAAGTCATTTCTTTAACTTGCACCCCTTCTTCAAGTTTGCCTTATCTCATGCCCTGTGGCCTTGAAAATAATTGTTTTAAGACCTTTAAAAAATGGCTGGGTTTATGACCATAAACTGGATCTATAGATTAGTTTGGAAGAATTGACATATTAGCAATATTGAGTTTTTTAACCAATGACTAGGGCATGCACCTTTATTTACTTTTTTATTTTCTCTTAGCACTTTGAGTATTTTGACAGCTTCATGAATTTGTTCCATTAGTTTCTAAATTTTTATACTACTTTAAGTAGAACTATGTTGCTGCCTGAAGCGATTGCCACTTGGAGCAACAAGCCGCGGGAATAAGTTCAGAGGCAGACTGGAAACGAACAGGCTCTTTATTCTGCCAGCTTCTCTCTCTTCAGCTCCAACAACACCCCAACACGCAATCCACGCTCCTCTAACCACCCCAAAATGGCACCTACCAGATCCACAATCCCCTGGGCCAAGTCTCGCGAGATCATGCAAATGGTGCCGACCCGATCCACAATGTCCTGGGCCAAGTCTCACGAGACCATGGAAGGTGGTAATGCTTATGGCTCACAGCTAACCACAATCTTAGCTATCTCCTTAATTAGGGCTCCTGCAGAACTATTTACTTTTAATCTTATTTTCTGATTGCTGGTAGAATACAGATCTTTCCCAACTTTTCACAGAGGTATTGATATTCTTAATATTATATGGTAAGTGTTTATACATTCTGGATGCAAATTCTTTTTTTCATATATGACTTGAAAACATTTTGTTATTCTTCAGTTGTTTTTTTAATTTTAATTTTTACTTTTAGTGTTAGCATGCAATGCCTGTCTCTATTTTTCAGTTTAAAAAATTAATGGATTTTAATATTTAGAGTAGTTTTAGTTTACAGGAAAAAAATTGGTAGAACTTGCAGAGAGTTTCAATATACTCCCTTCCCCCATTGCACTATTATTAATACCGTGTATTAGTGTGGTTCATTTGTTATACTTGATGACCCAATATTGAAGCATTATTTTTACCTAAAGTACAGAGTTTACATTAGAATTCACTCTGCATTTTATAGTTCTATAGATTCAGAAAAATGTGGTCATGAATATTCCATTGCCATCTCATGCAGAATAGTTTAACTGCTTTTAATATTCCTATGTTTCAACTACTAATTTGTCTTCCCTTTTTCTGCCTCTGCACCAGGGAGAACAACTGCTTGTTTTCTATCCCTATAACTTTGTTCTTTTAGACTTTCATATAATTTGAAATATATGGAACTATATAATATGCAATCTTCTTTGATTGGCTTCTTTTGTTTAGCAATATGTATTAACATTCCTCCTTGTCTTTACATGACTTAGTAGTTGATGTCTTTACATCTGTGAACAATATTTAATTATGCAGAATTATCACCATTTCTTTATTCATTCACCTACTGAAGAAGATTTTGGTTGCTTCCAAGTTTTACTAATTATGAATAAAGCTGCTATAAATATTCCTGTGTAGGTTTTTGTATGCACAAGTTTTCAATTCATTTGGATAAATATCTAGGAGTGAGGTTATTAGATCATATGCTGAGACTATGTTTAGCTTTGTAGATGTGGGGTATCTTTTTAACTTTTTTATTAGTGTCCTTTGAAGCACAAAAGATTTTAATTTTGACGTGGTTCAAGTTGCCCATTTCATTTCTTTTGCTGTTTATGCTTTATATTTTCTATTTAAGAAATTGTGATGGACTCCGAGGTCACAAAAATTATGCCATGTTTTACTTTAAGGGATTCATAGTTTCAGCTCTTCCAATTAGGCTTTAGTTCAGTTTTGGGATAATTTTTGCAACAAAAATATCACTTGACCAAATCTGTCAGTATAGGTTTTAAGGTAATGAAGGCACTGGTTACCATAATATTCCTCCAAAGAGTGGTTTATGGATTATTTTGCTTGCTTGCTTTAATAACAATTAATTTGATTGCATTGGAACTGCAAAACCTGTTGAGTGTCATTTCAAACATAAAGTCAGTTTGTTACTCTTTAGCAGTACTGCTTGGCTTCTACTCACATGTGCAAGTTTCAGGGAAATGAAGGTCCTCCCTGGCCCTGGCTGGCTCTTCTCTGGCATCCCCTCACCGCACTGTCAGCCAGTATTGTAATCTAGAACTCATTCAATTTATTAGAGTAAATTAACAGTAAGAGATAACAAGATAGTAACTTCTATATAGGATTTTACATGATTTGGGAGAAAGAGAGGGAGGAGAAATGCAAAATAGTTTCTTTGTATTTCAAACTTTAACTGATCTTCGTTTTCTGAATTATTATAACTTTTAATTTGCACCATAATTATGTTTTGTTTAAGTACCTAAAGGAATTATGCTTTATTTACACAACCCCTGCCTCTCCACCTGCCACTGTGGAGGAAACCATTTAAATAAGGGTTATCCAATTTGATAATTGTCTAATGTAATTGCCTAAATTAGCTGAAAGGAGATGCTGCATACTGATGTGCAGTCCTTAACTACCCAATGGAGGAAATTTTGTCGAGTTACCCTCTTGCTAAGAACCATGCTTGTTTTTGACAAAATCTGGAAGAGGAGTCTATCTTTCAAACGTCCAGAATTAGAGTAAAACTGTAAACTATAATATTGCCTAGATTTTACAGAACAGCATAGGAGAGATGTTCCTGGGTGGGTAAAATAGGAGAAAGGTTTCCAGACTTAGTGGACTTGACTTCATTCCAAAGATCATTGTAAATTTGAACCAAAGCAAACAAAGCTTTTGTGTAGACATGACCCTCGTTTAGGAATTCTGCAATTTCGAAATAATTGAACAGACTGACAGTCTTCCACACTTGGAAATAATAAACAAATTCAGGTGTAAAAGATACCCAAAGTTCAGGGAAACAGGCAAGGTACATTCAGTTTCTTCAAAGAATGACTTTGGAAAAACATAAAGGAGTCTGTGCACTGTGTTGATTTCAAAGATCACAGAAAGTAGTACAAACCATGAAAGAAATATCTCACTTTAAAGCACGTTAAGAATTTCACAATTTTTTGTGTGTCAGATGTTGAAAACAAATACCAGAGCTATATTATGTATAGTATTTACAGTTATTCTTGTTTGTATGTGTGTGTTCATACAGATAGTCAAGTTCACTGTTTTAATCAAAGATTGTATTTTAGATGTTAATTCAGTGTTTATTTAAAATAAATAAATAAATAAATAGTGCTTGCTAATTTAGGACATACTAAGATAAACACTATTAAATTCAGATTTCCCAAGTATATTTCACTTAACATTGGCGCTAGACATCAAGCACACACACAGTACTATAATAATAGATAATTATCTTTGAGAAATTCTGTATATTTTATTTGTCTCTTGGATATTTGCAATGTTCAAGAATATATGAATATATGAAACATACTGAGAGATCTGTTACCAAAGAAGGTTATTGAGAGTTTTCTTTCTTTTCTGCTTCCTCCCTCCCTCACTCCCTTCCTTCCTTCCTTTCTTTTCTTTGTCTTTTCAGAATCTTTTTAATACCTCCAATTTCCTGCCCATATAATGTCTATTAACATAGATACAACCTCTGGGGCATTTTTCAGGAAAATAGATGCAAAGATAAAAAAATATATATTTATATAAATCCAAATTTAATGTATTCCCACTATCACATTCAAGACTCTAGTTCTGAAAGCTGATAGCTGTTTCAATTATGTGAAAAGTAATACACATATGTTGTTTAAAATTAATTTTTAAAAAGAAACAAAAATAATCCAAATAATTATTGTTATAGATCTAATTGTGACAGGTAAAAACTTCAAAGTAAGTAATACATGCATATTTCATCATTCAAAATATCAGCTAAGCATCAACTACAGAGAGAACAGACTGCATTGAATAAATTTGGTCCAAGCATCCTTACAGGTTTTTCTACCTAAAGTAGATTTCTTCTTCATCTCATGCTGGTGGTCAGGAGCTCCAAATCAGTCACCCTGATCTTGTGTGATTTGATTCACAAACAATTAGTGACATTAGATAGCTAATGAGGTAGGGGTTCCATTGAATGGATATTGAGATTTTCTTCTGAACTCTTTTACAATAAATCCTTATTTTACCCATGGTGAAAATATCTTTCATCTGTATCTGATTGTAATACATTTTTAGCATGCAAAAGAGAAAAAAATACAGTTCCAATACTGATGGAAAGACATGAATCCTTTGTATCTCATTAGAGTTATATGGAATGGTTTATTTTTCTGTTTGATTAAAACAAGGGGGGCTGGGGATATAGCTCAGTTGGTAGAGTGCCAGCCTTGCATACACAAGGCCCTGGGTTCAATCCCCAGCACTATAAACACATACACACATACTCACACATACCCCAAGGGTATGTGTGCACATGCATGTTTGTTCACATGCTTTAAGTTCTTGTACATTTGGTTATTTCCTTTGACAGCACTGCCTTGGACTGCCCAATTTCATGGGAGTCCGCATTGCTGTAAGTTCTTGAAGTTAGGCAGAGGCAGAGAGGTGACAGTAATGCATATTACCAGAGTTTGATGCCTCTTTATATGTTCTGCTTCTTTCATTAAAACTCAATATAATTTTTCCAAATTAAGAAGTTAAAAAAAATCTTAAGAGTGATGGCATTTTAAGAAGGCAATGTTACTTGTGATGACATATATCAAGGCTCTACAAATTTCAGCCGATACTTTCAAATATTGTTTCCTTATCATGGTAATGTAGTTATTCAACTAGAAAATTACCAAAAGGATGCTCCACACCCAAACTAACAAATCACATCATATGGAATAATCCTCCAGGGATACATAGCATTGCATCAATTCATTCTAATATCTACTCTTCTTTCCATGACTCCTTAGGGACTTGTAGTAACTATCAATATTGTCAAAGTGAAGAAAAATCCCAAAGAAATTGAGGGGGTGATACTGGTTTGGGGGTAAGGAAGCTATAATTATTAAGCTATCCTACAGTTAAGATCAGTTCATGTTTCTACAATAGGAAATACCACAGACTGGGTTGCTTATACAATAAACATTTCTTTTCTCAAAGGCCTGAATACTGAGAATTCCAGGATCAAGGTCGTGGTACATTCAGTGTTCACAGATTTGTATCAGGGTTGTAGGCTGAGGCAGAGGTTGCCTTCATTGGATATTAATTTTTTTTTTGTTGTTTTTAATCATCATTGTCTTAGTTGTTATTACTCTATTATTTCAATGTAGGAAGTCTTTTGGCATTACATGCCCTATACAAAGATATTTATAAGTTAAAAAATGATAATTATAAATCAAAATTCCTGATGAAATACAGGAACAATCTTTGTGTGGATGTGAAATATCTAATGTTCATGAACATGGACTGACCTCTAGAACTTAAGCTCTTTTTTCCCACTTATAACGTAGATAATATAAACAATTCAGAATAACCAATAAGATACATTAAATTTTATATCTTAAAATATCCCTTAATCTCCCTCAGTCTTAAACCAGTCTTTGAATATATATTTTTTAATTTTTAATTAATTTTTAAAATTTGTTTTAATTAGTTATAAATGACAGGAGAATGCATTTATGCACTTTGATATATCATACATAGATGGGATATAATTTCTCATTTTTTAAGTGTACATGTTGTAGAATCATATTGGTCATGCAGTCACATATATACATAAAGTAACAGTGTCTGTTTCATTCTACTGTCTTGCCTATCCCCACATCCCCTCCCATTCCCTCCTTTCACTTCCCTCTACCTAAAGTAACTCTATTCTTCTCTAGAGCCTCCACACTTATTGTGAATTAGCATCTGCATATTAGAGAAAACATTTGGCCTTTGGTTTTGTGGGGTTGGCTTATTTCACTTAGCATGATATTCTCCAACTCCAACCATTTACTGGCAAATGCCATAATTTCGCTCTTCTTGAAAACTGAGTAATATTCCACTGAGTATTATACCACATTTTCTTTATTCATTCATCTGTTGAAGGACACTTAGGTTGGTTCCATAGTCTAGCTATTGTGAATTCAGCTGCTGTAAACATTGGTGGCATTTCTGTAGTATGCTGATTTTAAGTCCTTTGGGTATAAACCAAGGAGTGGGATAGCTGGGTCAAATGTTGTTGCATTCCCAGTTTTCTGAGGCATCTCCATACTGCTTTCCATAGTGGTTGCACCAATTTGCAGTCCCACCAGCAATGTATGAGTGTACATTTTTCCTCACATCCTCACCAACATTTATTGTTGCGTGTATTCTTGATGATTGCCATTCTGACAGGAGTGAGATGAAATCTTAGTGTAGTTTTGATTTGCATTTCTCTAATTGCTGGAAATGTTGAACACTTTTCATATATTTGTTGATCGCTTATGTATCTTCTTCTGTGAAGTGTCTGTTCTGTTCCTTAGCCCATTTATTGATTGGGTTATTTGTATTTTTTGGTGATAAGTTTTTTGAGTTCTTTATATATCCTAGAAATTAATGCTTTATCAGAGGTGCATGTGGCAAAGATTTTCTCCCCATCTGTAGGCTCTCTCCTCACATTATTAATTGTTTCCTTTGCTGAGAAGAAGCTTTTTAATTTGAATCCATCCCATTTATTGATGCTTCATTTTACTTCTTATGCCTTAGGAGTCTTGTTAAGGGAGTCAGATCCTAGGCCAACATGGTGAAGATTTGGGCCTAGTTTTTCTTCTATCAGGTGAAAGGTCTCTGTTCTAGTGCCTAAGTCTTTGATCCACTTTGAGTTGATTTTGTGCAGGGTAAGAGATACAGCTTTAATTTCATTTTGCTACACATGGATTTCCAATTTTGCCAGCACCATTTGTTGAATAGGCTCTCTTTTCTCCAGTGAATGTTTTTGGCACCCTTGTCTAGTATGAGATAACCATATGTTTGGCACCCTTGTCTAGTATGAGATAACCATATGTGTCCTCTATTCTGTACCATTGGTCTACAAGTCTATTTTGTTGCTAATACAATGATGTTTTTGTTACTATAGCTTTGTAGTATAGTTTAAGGTCCAGTATTGTGATGCCTCCTGCTTCACTTTTCTTGCTAAGGATTGCTTTAGCTATTCTAGGTCTCTTATTTTTTCAAATAAATTTTATGATTGTTTTTTCCTATTCCTAAGAAGAACATCATTGGGATTTTAATAGGAATTGCATTAAATCTGTATAGTGCTATTGGTAGTTTGGCCATTTTGACAATATTTATTCTGTCTATCCTGGAGCATGGGAGATCTTTCCATCTTCTGAGATTTTCTTCAATTTCTTTCTTTAGTGTTCTGTAGTTTTCATTGTAGAGGTCTTTTACCTCTTTTGTTGGATGGATTCCCAGGTGTTTTTTATTTTTATTTTTTATTTTTTGAGGCTATTGTGAATGGAGTAGTTTTCCTAATTTCTCTTTCAGTGGATTTATCGCTGATGTTTAGGAATGCTTTTGATTTATGGGTATTGATTTTATATCCTGCTACTTTGCTGAATTCATTTATTAGTTCTAGAAGGTTTCTGGTTAAATTTTTTGAATCTTCTAGATATAGAATCACGTCATCAGCAAATAGTGATAGATTGAGTTACTTATTTGTATCCCTTTAATTTCTTTATTTTGTCTAATTGCTCTGGCTAGAGTTTCAAGGGTGATGTTGAGTAGAAATGGTGAAAGAGAACATCCTTGTCTTATTCCAGTTTTTAGAGGGAATGCTTTCAATTTTTTTCTCCATTTAGAATGATGCTGGCTGTGGGTTTAGCATATATAGTTTTTACAATGTTGAGGTACATTCCTACTATCCCTAGTTTTTCTAATGTTTTGAATATGAAGTTGTGCTGTATTTTGTCAAATGCTTTTTCTGCATCTATTGAGATGATCATATAGATGCAGAAAAAGCATTTGAATATATTTTTGTCAATTTTTTCACAATAGTATGTATTGAAACAAATACTTTTTTATTATTTAAAATTTGACTGAGTCTTGACCTTTGATACTTGCATAAAATTAACCTTTGAATAGTAAATTACATCAGGAAGCATGATACAATAATATTCACTCAAAAGTACGAATTATGTAGTATACAAGTATTTTGGAAGAACTAAAATTGCTAAAAGCTACATATTTAATTATGCATGACCTGAATACTTTTGGAACTAATTTAATGTGTTCAAATAAGCAGTGTTTCAAAGGGTGCTTTGGAATAGAAATGTAAACTGACATCTCCTTTTGTGACTTATTTTCTTCCTCAATAGAACTTTACTTCTAAAAAGGAACATGAAAAAGATCCACTTAGTAGGTCACTGTTATTACAAAAAAATGCAAATGAACAACTAAAACTTCACTCCACAAATCAAGCTGCCTACTCTCCTGGGCATTATTCAGTGCTTGGCTTAATATTTTCCTAACATTTTAAGAGTTTTTCCAATTAAATATTAATACTTTTCTCAAAGAGAAAGAGAGATTTATTATCCTAAAGAGATGGTGGAAGGGAGAGATAGTGATCTGCATGAGCAGTTAGAATGAGGGACTGAAGAGAAAGGTTCATTAAGGAAAACATGCTGAGCCCACTTTCATGCACCAAAGAGCTGCAAGTGGAAGCTGGATTTAACTATTGGTGGGACTCAACACAAAGTCTATTTGTTTCCAAGTGATTGGCTCTAGTGGGCAAGGAATTACCCAACTATAACATCAGGCCTAGAAGGTCATAGAGGTGTTAGAGCATCCATTTCTTTTTCTTTCTATATTTAAAAGCAAGTAAAGAATCAAAAAATACATAAACTTGAAGCATCTTGGCATCTCAACCTGCCAACAGAGAGGTGTCCACATGAGAAGCCTATGGACCCTACGTCCATGTCTACTGAATTAGATGCCATAGTCCATACCACAGATGCCTCCTTGTAGACTACAACAGTGATTTCTGAAGCTGCTTGGAGGAGGGTTAATGGCTAACAAATCTCAGCTAATTACCTTTTGGGGGGATGTGATATCAGCTGCAATGAGCTGCCAGGAGGCCATGTTCTCTTCATAAGAGCATCCTGCATCATTCCCTGGACCAAATGGGGTCTAATATCCTGGCTGCCATGTCCTGATTCATCTCTGAAAATCTATTCCAGCTCTAGAGTACCCTGTAAAAGATGGGAGCAAAAGGCTAGGACTGATTTGCATCTCACATTTCCCTCTGCTCGATCCTGCTTTATTTACTTATTCAACAATGTTCATCTTGAGAGCATTCCCCAATAAAATATTTACATTAAAATATCCAAGAGTCAGCTTCTTGGAAAATCCAATGTGTGATATCTATCATTAATATTGCCTAAGTCTGTGACTGTGAAAGTGAGGCTGTTATTTGAAACAGTTGCAACTGCTCTTTGCCCAACTGAACTCACACAGCATGACTCTATGCACTGTAGCTTGCTGTGGTTTCTTAAGACCTCTCAGCTTGAGTTGTTTTGCAGCTACAGTTTATGTCAGGATGGGAGGTTGCTCTTCATAAAAACAACAACCCCAAATTTCTTTGATTTTGGAGTGTCACATTTAATTGCATGAATTCACAATTTTTGTGTTGTTTTCTTTTTTCAGAACGAGGATAGACCTCTTTGTCACTCTGCTGAAACTGTATATTAAAGGGTCTTGGCTGTGTTTATCTCATAGTTTATATTCTGCAACACAGAGCTTTCAAAGTTTCTGAGACAGAAAAGGGAAAGTGATAGAGAAGACATGAGTCCTCTAAACCATTTTTGTTCTGAGGTAAGTGGCGTCATTTATGGTTTCAGTGCATGAATCAGAAATGGTTGCATCACTCTAAGCCAACTTCGTGGGCCACTGGAACCTATACATAGAAACTGGAACACCATCAGTAAATATAAGATCCCCATCCGGTAGCTACATAATTCTTTCCAGCTGCACTTGACAAGGTGAAGTTCTGGTCCGATCTCCCACTCAATCACACAGTAATGGAAATACCATAAATATCATCTCTAAATTGGTAAAAATTTCTTGACATTTTTCTATAACATACACAAACAAAAAAATAATTTTTCAGTTATTTTGAGGATGAATATAATAAATTATATCTCTGAAACTCAGTATCTTCATCAAATAAAATACATAAGACAACCATCGACAAAAGACAAAAATGGTGGCAGATAGCAACCACCAAAAAAACACCATGGAATAAAACTCTAAATATGACTTTGAAATAATACCATATATATATATATACACACACACTCACACATGACATATGCACACATGTAGTATGTAATGTATAATATACACATGGCCAGTATATAATATGTTATATATATATATACACATATACACAGTTGCTATAGTGTTGATCTGGAATGTTCTGGAATGTCTCCACAAAAGCTCATGTATCAATGCAGCAATTTTCAGAGGTGTAATGATTGGATGGTGACAGCTATATAACCTCATCACTTGATTAAACCATTTGATAGATGGTAACAGGGTGGTAACTGCAAACAGGCCAAGCAGACAGGAAGGAGTAGGACACTGGGGGGCATGGTCTTGGGGATTATATCTGTCTCTGGCCCCTTTCTGTCTCTCTGCTTGCCAACTACCATGAACTGAGCTGCTTTCTTCCACCACACCTTTTTGCCTCGATGTTTCTGTCTTTGAGCCAGTTATCAATAGACTGAATCCTCTGAAACCATAAACCAAAATAAATCATTCCTCCTCTGAGTTGTTCTTGTCAGGTGTTTTGGTTACAGTGATGAAAATCTTACTAACATGCAGGTTTGGGCAATGCTTTCTCAGTATGGACAGGTGTGTGTGGCTGTAAAGAATGTTGCCTGTTTCCAAAGACACTCACCTGGTGGGATGAAGCAGGACTTTCCAAGTTATGTCCTGCCAATCAGACTCTATCGCCAGTCTCATTTGCCATTCCCCACACTGGACCTAGTACTTGTTCTGTTGTTCACGAGTAGTTTAACTGAAGTCAAGTTCCTTGACCTTTTAACACATCAATTTTTCTAATTTGTGAGTATTCCCTGAAAGAGGGTCACAGTTACTAGCACATCATGATCACTGAAAGTCAGCTTTTGGATAATGAACTTCCATTGCCATATTCCTTCTCCAATCTAAGTTCCCTGAAGTCTAAACATGAAAACTGAGTCTTTCACTAATTTCCAAAATAGGCAGTAAAAATTCATAGGATTAGTATGTCTGATAATACTAATACTCAAGAAATTAGGATGCATTGTATTTAGTACTTAACATGGTCCCCCTATTGGAAGAGTAGTCACTAACTAAGCATTATTCAGCTCCCTGTCACATTGTTTAAGATTCTGTTGGGAAAAGCCATCCTGGGTTCCCTAAAATTGACCTTTTATTACCCATACCAAGTTTCTCCTTTTACTTTCTATAACATTGGAAGGACATCCCATTAGACTATATTCCTGCTGGATTTATTATTTTTGCCCTCCCTATTCAAAATACCCCTTTATGGATGTGGGTTAGTGGTTAAGTGCCAAGTGCTCCTGGGTTCAATCCCTGGGTAATAATAATAACAACAACAACAACAAAATACCCCTTTATGTAACTTAAGTCTGCCTCATGTCTTCTGTAAAAGGCTAACATCTCTACCAATTATTTTCTTCATAGGAAGTCAAGACTATAATCCTGACTAGTTTAAAGACATCTGGTTGAATCTCACAGTCATGATCACAATTTTGACCATATGCATCTTTCATTCCCAGTAGAAAAGGGCCTCAATTATTCATCTCTAGTCTGATTTGTCAAATGCCCATTGGACATATATGCCCATTGGGCCTGCTGCTCTTATTTTGAACTTAAATCAAACAGAAACAAATTAGAAATCATTTCCACCTTATTTGTCATTTTCCATCTCAGGGCATAGCATCACCATCCAGTGATCTACCCAATACAGAGATATACTTTTTGTTTTTATTATACCTCCTCCTTTCCCTTAGCCCATATTACTCTTCCATACAGTTTTAATCTAACCTGCTAAACATCTTTGAAAATTTCTATTTCTCTCCAGCCTAATTAGCAGTTTCTTGGCCCAGATCACTGCAATCTCACGCATTCTTTAACAACATGTCTTAACTCCTAATACAAGTTTCCCTCCTCCTCATCCCCCGGGCATACCACACCCAGAAAAAGCCTCAAATCTCTAATTGTCTTATTCCTGGGATAAAGTTTAACCTTCCTACTATGACTTACACTGTCTTCTTCAGTAATGAATTAGTATGCCTTTCAAGTTTGTTTTCTCTACGCCACCAACACCCCAGCCAGGAAACACTCATTTGTATCCTAAAACACACTCAGTGATTTCATTTATATAAACTTTGATCACATTTTATTATTAAACTCGGTTCAATTTTCTCCTGTCTACAGCATGGCAGATTTTCTGCTTGTCATACTCACTACTAAATTCCCAGCGATTAACAGTATTTTTTCACACTGCAGATGATTACCTAGTTCCTATTAAATGAATCAATGTCACAAATACATACTGTGCATCCATCATGGCCACTGTTCACTTGCATGTTGACAGTCTCCAATTCTTGAACTTCAGTTCTTCAAGTTGTTAATTCTCCTAAACTTCAGAGAAAGAAACAGCATGACTAAGTGTGAGAATACGGGCTTTTAGGCTAGGCTTCATATAAATATTGTCTTGGTCACTTAACAAACTTTTTTTTTCAACCTTAGGCAAACCATTTAACTTCTTTCTTCATCTGAAAAGATAACTTTTAAAAATTACCATACTTGGGCCAGGCATAATCCCAGAGGCTCATAGGAGGCTAAGGTAAGAGTGTTGAAAGTTCAAAGCCAGTCTCATCAATTTGATGAGGCTCTCAGCAACTTAGTAAGATTTTTGTCTCAAGATAAAATAAAAATTAAAAATAGGGCTAGGGATATGGCTCAGTGGCTAAGTGGGTTCAATCCCCAGTATTAAAAAAAAAATTACCAATTTAGTTTCTGTGAGCACTAAATTAAGATAATATATAGAGAGATAGCCCTAGCATATGACATAGAATAAGCAATTGATTTATGTCAGAGATTATTATTACTTTCACATAAGCTGGACTCTGTAGCACACACCTGTAATCCTAGTGGGTCCAGGAGGATGAGGCAGGAGGATCATGAGTTCAAAGCCAGCCTCAGCAAAAGCAAGGCACTAAGCAACTCAGTGAGACCCTGTCTCTAAGTAAAATATGGAATAGGGTTGGGGATGTGGCTTAGTGCTTGAATACCCCTGAGTGCAATCCCCAGTACCCCATTCCCCAAAAATGACTTTCAGATGAAGCTTTATGATGCCATCTATGGAAGGAAGAGAGATTTTTTGTTTCCTCAAAAAGGGCTTAAAAATTCTGCATCTTCCCTTTGTTTCCCATTGCCTTAATAATTTATAGGAACAATTTAATTACACATTCTAGTCAATGCACCTTATTTTAGTCCTTTTAAAATTCCATTGAGTATAGACTGAGGAGTGGGATAGCTGGGTCAAATGGTGGTTCCATTCCAAGTTATCCTAGGAATCTCCATATTGCTTTTCAAATTGGCTGCACCAATTTGCAGCCCCACCAGCGATGTAAGAATGTGCCCTTTCCCCACATCCTCCCCAGCATTTATTGTTGTTTGTGTTTTTGATAAGCTGCCATTCTGACTGGTGTGAGATGAAATCTTAGTCTTGATTTGCATTTCTCTAATTGCTAGAGATGTTGAACATTTTTTCATATATTTGTTGATTTATTGTATATCATCTTCTAAGAAGTGTCTGTTCATTTCCTTAGCCCATTTATGGGACACAGTCACATCAATGTTCATAGCAGCACAATTCACAATAGCTAGATTATGGAGACAACCCTAATGCCCATCAATAGATGAATGGGTAGGGAAACTTTGGTATATATACACAATGGAACACTACTCAGCAGTAAAAGAGAATAAAATCATGGCATTTGCAGGTAAATGGATGGAGTTGGAGAAAATAATGCTAAGTGAAGTCAGCCAATCCCAGAAAACTAAAGGTCGATTGATTCCATTGCTATGATGATACTGAATTATAGTGGCAAGGGAGGGGGGATTGAAACCGCTTTTTACCCATGACGAGTTCTTGCTCCCCGAACGCTGAAGAATAACGCTGAAGAATAACGCTGAAGAAGCACTCCGAGGCAAGCGTAGAGTAGAAAGTGAAAGGCTTTATTGAAAGGACAGCTAAAAGACTTCTCCCAGAAGGAGAAGGGGACCCGAAACCAGGAATCCAAAGGGGGGAGAGGCTTTCTCCCTTTTATATTTGAAATCTTTCTTTGTTCCTTTCATGTTCCCTATCTCTGTCCTGCCTGGGACAGGAATGTCAAAAAGATGTGACACTGGAGGGCCCATGGTGGGTGTGAGATTCACAGGAAGGGCTTAGGGCTAGTTGATTAGCATGTCTGTTTGCTGGGAGCTGTTTCATTAGCATTCCTTAAGATGGGCCCTAACTTGGGAACATTAACCATCTTATCTCCCTTAGAGTTGCTCTGTGTTTTTCCAGGACTCAGACTGACTCCATTTTCCTTATGGACTCCATGTTCTTTATGAAACTCGATGTTAGACCCGATTTGCCTGACTATACTCACTACCTAGCTGTAAATCTGGCTTTAGAATGAGAGGAATGAAGGACTGTTAAATAGAAAAAAGGGGGGGAGGGGAGGGTCAGGGGCAAGGGGATAAAAACAATGGCAGAAGGAGTTGGTCACCAATATACTAAATGCATGTATAAAAACTCAAATGGTATGAAAATACTTCATGTAAAACCAATGACTTGGAAAACTGTGCTCTTTATGTGTAATATGAAAGGAATTGCACTCTAAAAGCATGTATAACAAATTAAATTAAATAATTTTAAAAATATTTGTAGAAATTTAAAAAAAATCCATTGAAGTCAAACTTTTTTTAAGCAGTGAGAGAGGAAGTGATAGTCTTCACGTTTGGGGCCAGAACCTGACATGTGGCTTGTCTGGTTCATCAACTGCAGGTGGCACTGACTTATTTATGTGGCGTGCACTGCAGAATTCCATGTTCAAGGCTCTGTAGATGTCAAGATGGTTTTCAAGCTGTTCAGGCATTTCCAAGGTTTAGGGATAATTCAGAAAAAAAAATATATATAATTCATGTATAAATATATGTACATATATATATATATATATACATATACATATATATATAATTTGTATTAAACACTACTGTGGAAAATTTGTGCATGGTGTCAGCAGTCCTGTGTCCATGGCTAGTATCACTATTTTAGAAAGTCTTACCAGCTCTTTAAAATATATATAAATGGCCTAAAAGCTGTACTTACTTATGCCATTTTTGCCATTTTTCAATTCACCATTTTGATTCAACATAATATTAATTCTCTGCTAGACATTTGTATTATCCATCTAACTTCCTGCATTTCTACTCCCAGATCCCATTCCAATTCAAAATGCAAATTTTCATATCTCAACTTTTATGCAGAGGTCATTCAATGTCTAACAACTGGTCTTTACATAAAGCTCCACCTTTTTTCTGTGGCCTACCAGTCCTTCTGTGATTGTTTGAATACTGCTAGAATTTCAATTTTAACTCATTCATCCTTGTCTTTTGGTCTTAATACTTACATGGGATCACTCACTTGTCTCACAGACTTATCTGAATTCTTTCCTCTGACAAACATCTTTCCATGGTACAATCCACCATTGCCTAATTGACTCCTCTTTTGGGCACATTAGATAAAACATGGCCTTCTCAAGAGAACTTTTCCCAGCCCTTATTCTATATCAGAATTTTTTGTTGTTGTTGTTGTTGTTATACATTCTCACAGAATAATGTATTTTATTCCATCATGTTTACCTTAGTTATTATACACTGGACTATGTACTTGTTAATTCAAATATTAACCACTAAGAATTCAGGGAATTATTTTTCACTGTATCCATACTTTTCATTGAGTGCTTAGGTACATAGCCTGAAAATACTTTGGGAAAGCACCATCAAATCTAAATTGAGGTAAAATAGGAATTTGGAGAAAATTAAAATTAACACTAATAGTAAGATAATAGCTGTAGTTTATTGAAATTTTTCTATACTTATTATATTACTAAGTAGCTGCAAAGGTTGAGTGAAGATCACTGATCCCAATATGATCACAATATGGTTAAACCTAAATGATCTGCAAGTCAGCCCATGGAGGCAGGCTTTATAGACCTACGTTGGTGACAGATCTAAATCTAATTTTTGAGGACTAGGGATGTGGCTTAGTGATAGAGCACTTGCCTAGCATATGTGAGGCCTTGGGTTTAATCCTCAGAACTAACAAAATAGAGGAAAGAATTCAATTTTTATACTGATCAGACTTTAGAAATATTGATTAAGACCCACTTCTGGTGAACCAGTCCTACTTGATGTTGAAGAGAAGGAAAGGGGTGATGAGAAGCAAGTGTATTTCCAAGACATTTCCAAGGGATGTCCAAGATCATAGATGTGACTCTCCACTGATTCATGGTGGGCCGACCTATGCCTGAATTGAGATATTAATTTATTTTAAGACTCTAGATTATTTAAATATCACCTACTTCCTATCAAATTTGTTTTGTGAAATGCCATAGGAGACAGAAAAATAAAATCCCTGCCTGATGTGCAAAGGACCAGAGTACCATTTCATGAAATGGAGAGATAACCTACAGAGTTTCAGACACTGTATTGAGGGTACCCCAAGAACTATGTGTACTGTAATACTTCTCTCAGCATGAGCTGCCACTGCTCACTTTTTCAAGTTAATTATAGGCATGTAGAACAACACATGAATTATTTATAAAGTCTACATAGCCTGTGTAATGGGAGGCCAGGTATGACACATAGAGATGGGATTAGCACTCAGATTTCTTCAACTCCAAGTCTATAATGTTTCCACTCCATGACAATCTAAACTGTTAGAGAAGAAGAGACAAAATCTTAATCATTATCTAACTGTCTCTGTAGATGTTAATCAAGCTCTTACTCTCTCTTTTTGAATATTTGTGATAAAAATAGATGTAAATATCAATGTTAAGAATATAAGAATGTCAGTGTAATATTGGCTTATTTTGTTCTTCTGTTTTTCTTTGTTATAACAGAAAACACTGAACTTGCCATTCATTTAAATATATAAAATGATACAACAATTTATTTATTAGAAATAATTTTCATATTTTAGGCATAGCTAAATTAGCACACAAAACTGAATTAGTGAAAACAAATGTGAAAATTAATGAATCCTATATGTGAAGATGGACCACATATAACAAGAAATAAAGAAATGAGAATACTTAGAAATTATATGATAAAGTTAGTTTTATGTCTTTGGTGTTGTCTATGACAAACTGATCTAATAAAAAATATTTTAAAAATCTTTTTAAAAAGTCTTTTAAGATGATTCCTCATTCCTAATCCATTCTTCACTTTCTGTGTGACAGGTAAGGTATGATAAATGGAATGATGGCATATGAGTGACAACGGAATAAATGTTAGTTCCTGAACTGGATTTTAAAAATCATAATGAGAATTATAAAATTGTACATATGGGCACTTGGTTGAGGGAGATAGTTAATGGTACTATATGGATAATATGTTGTTGGAGAGTAGAATAAAGAGTAAACAAATATTAGATTAATAAAAATAACATTATTCCCAGAAAAATTGAAAATGGGAGTCCACTTTTGGTTATGACAACCAAGCATGTATCATTTGATAAAAAATGGATATTTCTGAGAATTATTTCCTAAGAGAAATATAATCAGTTACCAAACTTGCAGATTAAAATGACAACAATTGTAAATGGAGTAGAAATCAGAATCCTAAATATCTTCATCCTGGAAATACAAAGGAAATAGTAATATTTTCACACCTTAGGGATTTTTAAAATCCAGTAACTATCCAACCAAATATGATGTTAGACATACTGTTATATTTTAGAAATACCATTAATCAACAGACTCTACATGTCATTTTTTGAATAAGAAAAGACAACACTCACATTGACATTTACCCAAGAAGAGAAGAAATGAGAAATTTCTTCAGGGGTTCAAAATGTTGCATTTAAGCTGACACTTAATTATCAATTGAGAGACCCTAAAAATAGAAATGAAGTTTCAGTGAAGATCTTGAACAAACAAAAAGATGAATAAATAGTCATTTGTTCCTATTAAAATAAAACATATAGAACACTAAATATATTCTTATGCCATGCAGTGAGTACCAGACATAGGATCTGATCTCAGTCATTTTATAACCAAGTGAGCAAACAGACATATTTATAAGTCATCACCAGCAGGATTTCTATTCTGTAACCCAACAATCAAATGTCTATTTATAAATAATAACATCCCAACATTTCATGGTCACTAGTTCAAATTCCAATTTATATGAAGACCTTTAATGTCATTAGAAAAATTCAGCAAGGAAGAAGTCGAAATTAGGAATGAAGAAAAAAAAAAAAGTAAACAGGATAGTAGACTTATGGTTGATATATTTGTAATATTTGCAATACAGTTAGGGTGGGTGATAAAATGAACGCTTAGTCTTTCCTTTTGTCCCACTGGTAACAGCCTGGCTTGTGAAGTTATCCAGGAGTGATGGAAATGAGGTAGAATACATGATTGCTTGGGAGAAGATGAAGAAATGTCTCTTTGGCTATACTAAGGTACCTACCCCTTTTCTCTGGGTTCATTTAAAGAGCTAGTTGTTTTCAATAAGGAAAAAAGACAAAGAAAAATAGGGGTGGGGTGGATCTCATGATATTGAAGGGAAACCGTAGAGAAAAGGGACCAGGGAATTGAGGAGGGCAATGAAAGGGAAAATCCTAGAAAATGATACTGACTAAATGATATTGTTATAGTGTGTGCATGTACAAATATGTGATAGTGATTCTCCACCATCATATATAATTATAATACACTGGTAAAAAATATGGAAAAAATTGTTAGTTAAAGTCAGTGCTATCAGTCTTAGAATGAGCCATCCAGGGATAAGGCAAAACAAGCCAAGACTAAAAATGCCATCTAATGTGTACATAACAGGAAATAAAGCAATGCAAATGCACAAGAAATTTCAATGAAACAACATTGTTTAGAATCAGAAAAGTTCACTTAATCGAGTTACTTTAAACGGAAATTAATAATCCAGAAGACTGCTTCACTTATTGACACAAAAGCAGCTCTATCTTACTTTAGTGACCCAAGTGTCTTACTTTAATTAAACATAAATATTACATATAAAAATTTTCACAGGTAGCCTTATATTCTTGTAAATATATAATCCCCTTGTAATTTTAAACTTTTGACCAGAAATTACAGGACCTAAATAGAAAACATTGTCCAGACTGTAAGTTTTTCTATTTATCTCTCAGTCTACCATATGTGTAAGAGATTGACATATTTATTACATTGGATTTTTCAGTTTTATGTTGTTAACATTTATAGATTTCAGGGAAACCCACAAGGCACACTTTTTCAGCATTTTCAGACCATCACATTCTTCTTCAATACAGAAGCAAACATTTCAACAAGCAAAACGAAGACATATTATTAAATGTTCCAAAGAAACATAGTCCCTGAACATTAATAAATACTGATCTTGACTTTTCTTAAAGCTGGTTTCTCATACTCTGCCTTGAGGTCTACATACACTTTAATTTACAGTAGTAGTGCTACACTCAGAAGGAATTGATATTTGGTATTTTTTTCCTGTACATTAAGAATGTTTTGTGGAATGTTGCCTAAAATCAGAATGGTTCCTAGTCAATGAAATATGGACTTAGAACAGTGTGGGTAAACCTGTACATAGATCTGGGTTAATAACCTGGTTCTAGTGTTTGCTATTTTTTTCCTAGCAAGATTGAGAAAGTTATCTTCTTCCAACCACATTCTGTCTACTAGTAAAATGCAGATATCTGCTCCACTGATGTGTCCTGATAACTTAGGCACAAGATATGACACCTGACAGCAGAATACACTTGGTGAATATTTGTTCTGCACTAAGGAAAGACTAAAGAGACAATAAAACATTCTTATAAATAGAAATTAAACCCTGAGTTTTGCACAAATATTCTCCAAGGTGCACACATTTGCTGCAGGTGGTTTTATTTATTTTACTTGCTTTTGAGTGTAATCAGATGAGCTGTGTAAACATACCTGACTCCTATGAATGACTGCCGTGTAACTGGGTGTCGCCAAGAATTTAGTGCCTAGATTTGCAGTTGAATGTTTGATAGCATTCGCATCAAATGGTACTAATGCATGAAGAGCACAAGTAAACTTAATGCCTGTGTGATGTGATCATGTCAAGTAAAGCCAGAAACAGAACAGAGTGAGCTGAACTGAAAAAGCTGCTTCAGTACTTCGAAAAGAGATTATTTTAAAATGCACAAACTCATGATGTGACACACACACAATAAGACATGCTATGCAAATTCAAAAGAAACTTATTCTTGGTAGTTGGTGTTAATTCCACATTCTGAATAATAATTTAATTCTAGCAAATTATAATTCTATTTTTTATTTTGATTCAATTGGACATATGGGGTTCTTTTCATTGTTTTTGTATTTTGTACATGATTCTTGCTTTGCAATTCAGTGTATGCTAAAGTTTAAGGGGCTTATAATTTATTTATGTAAGTGTATATTTTACACATATAAAAATAATGATAGGTCATTATTTTATTTTTACCCTTTATAAAGGATGCAATAAGAAGATGCATTATTTCAAGAGGAAGTACAGCTACTGTTCTTAGATTCAGAGTATGAGATTAAATACCAATTCCTTCAATTCCCGTGAAAGTTTCTGCATTAGCTTAACCTCACTGACCCTTGATTTATTCCAAGATAAAACAGGGATCATAAAAATTCTTCATGCCTCCCATGCAAGGTGCTTGAGAGAATTAAAAGAAATCAAAGATGTTAGAATGCCTTATACACTATAAAGCTCTGAATTAATGTAAGGGATTATTCATTTCATCATTATTAATAAGCATTTGAACTCCCAACATCACAGCAACGTGTAAGTCATCTTCAGAAGAAAACATCTAATGCCTAAGAATGCAAATCAATTAATGAATTCATTGTTCCCTTTCAAGATTCAGATGGTTTATCTTACAATACTCCTGTTGGTGCCCACAAACATATTTTTGTTTTCTTGGACTTGGAAAGAACTTGAAAATTTTTTAAAATGATGTGAATTAATGTGCCTGAATTAAGAATATATTATAGACAAAAAGTTAGGCTCTCCTAGGCTCCTTGAGAGAATTGCTAAATTTCTCTCTGATCTTATATATATAAATATATATAAGTATTATGTTGGTATGTAATATATATATATATGTGTGTGTGTGTGTGTGTGTGTGTGTGTGTGTGTGTGTGTATGTATGTATATAAGTATTATGTTCTGAAGAGAAACAAGATCATACATTTATACTGGTAAATGACAAAATAGATTTAAATGATTTCTATAGAAATGACACTATAGAGTATATGTACCATATTTTCTTTATCCATTTATCTATTGAGGGACACCTAGGTTGGTTCATAGTTTAGCTATTGTGAATTGAGCTGCTATAAGCATTGATGTGGCTGTGTCACTATAGTATGCTGACTTTAAATCCTTTGGGTATAAATCAAGGAGTGGGATAGCTGGGTCAAATTGTGGTTCCATTCCCAGTTTTCTGAGGAATCTCCATACTGCTTTCCATAGTGGTTGCATCAATTTGCAGTGCCACCAGCAATGTATGAGTGCACCGTTTTCCCCACATCCTCGCCAACATTTATTGTTGCCTGTATTCTTGATGCTAATTCACAATAAGGCCAGGGGGCACTAGGGAAAAATAGCGTTAGATTAGGTAGAGGGAAGTGAAAGGAGGGGAGGTAGGGGATGTGGGGATGGGAAAGAAAGTGTATAGTCAGAAATAGTGTATTAGGTTCAAAGAAAAAGGAAAACCTGTAAATTTTATCATACAGTTTTTTTTTCTATTTTTCTAGTTGCTTCAAACACACCATAATCATGTTAATATCTATGCAACATTATGACCAGGGAATCTAAGCATTGATATTTCAGTCAGTTCCACACAATAAATGTCTATATACATGTATATATATATACATACATGTGTACATATATATGTATATAAATCACTAAAATATATTAATTATATGCTGTATTTGAAAATTTCTTGTATGAATCTTTATAATGCTTTCCAACGAAGTTTATTTATATATTAATTTGTTCAAATAATTAATATGTAAGCATTATTTATTTCCAGCCACTATTTCAAGGACTCAAGTTATTTACTTATTTATGGACTCAGCTATTGGCAATATAATTATTTACTTATGTTGATACCACCTTGCTTGTATTAGAAATTCATTAAAAATGCATATCTGAGGTTGAAAAATATAGGTTCTCATTCTTGTTTTCATATTTTGCCTATCAGTCAATAGAGTTTGTTCTTGACTTTATAGTGAGAAGAAAGTTGTTTGAGAGCATGGCATATGTTTTTGTTTAATTTTTAACTACAATATTTGACACATCATAGGTAGATTTTGAAGGTATATTTACTATACAAGAAGCCAACTCATTAAAAATTGTTGTTGGGAATTGGAAAGGATAGTTTTGGCGAGAGTTCTGCAGTTTACAATAATGAGTAGACAAGACCTAGGAATTTGCAACATTAAGTAAGAATTTAATAGCCCTAGTAGCAACTGAATTTGTCTGGGGCTATAGTTCTTCATGTGGGCTCTCACATTAACTTCCATGCTGGAATTGCTCTTTTAAATACCAAACACTATTCTGTTTCAGTAGTACACAGAAAAGAGATTGAATCAGTAATGTTATAACCTTTTGTTTTTTGCATCTGTGTTATCCACTTATTATTATTCCATTGAATTATAACAGTCATATTAAGTAGCATTATTCCAATTTTATAGATAAGATTAGTAGTGCTCAGAGAGATTATGCCAATCACAATTTTTCAACAATAATAAATGCATATGAAACTGGTAGTGTCTTAATTTGGTAACCACACTTGCTAATATCTTCATTTGCTGTTTGTAACATCTTATCTCCTAGAACAATGGGAACTATGTATGCAAAACCTGAAGATCTGTTAGAGGTGCTGCTCTATCAGAAGTCTGGGAACCTTGGGTAATGCCTTCCTTTACACTGAGAGAAGTAGATCTAGACGCTCTAAAATAAGACCCTTTATTCAATTTTGTATTTTTTTCATGATCTTGAGTTCTTCTATAATCTTTTCTTTGCATACCCAAATGCATTTAAATCTCAGATTGCTTTAGTCCTTAACTTCTTTCTCATGGAATCATCACTGGAATGCCCTCTTTGTACAAAGCCAGTTACAGATCCATGGGTTCAACAAAGAGGATTTAAGGAAAATTCATATAGCATGTTGGATTTTAATGGACTGCAAGAATTGAATAGGAGTTGACTGGAAAAAGGAATGCTATAATGTATGTAGAGAAAAATCATACTTTTAATTTTAAAATGTGAACAACAACGTATTCAGATAAAATTTTAACCCATTTGGTAGGAGTTCACTAACAAAATGTCAAAAGCCTAGTAAGGCTGAAACTAGTGTATGTTCACAACTTGACATTGTATATGTCTTGATTTTTGTGAAATCATTGAACTCCAAGTCTTTCCTTTGATATAGTTAGACAAGTTTTAATATGCTGAGTTTAAACATAGGAAAAATAACATCTCCACCATAAAATTTAATTTTAATTTCTGGAATAAAATCTGTAGTTTAAACATTTGAAAGTACAAAGTGGGAGTTCTGTGTGCCCTGATTGCACAGAACTTTTGTGTGTAAGTGCATGTGTAGGCATGTGACTGTGTTGTGTTTGTGTGTATAATAAAATCACCATTTTACGTCATAGTGTGATGGATCCCTAAATAAATATATGTGTGTTCCTACTTTGTCTAGTGTTCTGATGATAGGATATATTCAATGTCACAATTTGCCCCAGACTTTATAAATTTTGCAGACTGATAACTATTCTGGAGAACATGAGGAAAATAAATGTATACAAATAAAATCCTCATACAAAACTCAAAATCATAGATGACATGTATTCAGATCCCCACACACCTTGATAAAAATATGTCAAACATGAAATATGGGGTGGCTTTATGATTCATGGTCAAGCATTTTAAACTAAAGATTAATGATGTGATTTCCATTGTACCACTAGAGTCATCTAAGTATTAAATGTGAGCAATAATTGAATAATTTTGTGTAAAATTTTTATATCACCAAAGAAGAAAAATATTGTGTAGAGTAATTTAAAGTAAGAATGTGGGGGCAGGTCAGCTGATGCAGATACTAAACAATTGTGACAGGCCAGTAGTGAACTTGCTTGCAGCCCAGAGGTATTCAAAAGACATTGATATTTCTTGTTCTTTGGATTTTAATACTGCAACCTAAATTAGTGTATGAATTCTGAAGATCATATGATGATATGGGTTTGTTACAGGGTCATTGTGTTATTTCACACTGACCCTACTCTCAAAGATATTGTGCCTTTCCCAGAAAAATCTGAGCTGTCTACTCCTGTAAAATTATTAAAAGTGGGGCTGGGGTTGTGGCTCAGCAGTAGAGCGCTCGCCTAGCACGTGGGTGACCTGGGTTCGATCCTCAGCACCATGTACAAATAAAACGCATTGAATAAAACGCATTGTGTACAACTAAAGCAAATAAATAAAAATATTTAAAAAAATTATTAAAAGTGATGAAAGTTCTCAAGATTGTGTTAATTTGTTGCTTTGGATGGCTAATGGTACCTTGTAGCCGCCTACTGCTGCCGCTTGCAGCAACGACACCGCAGGAGAAAATTCGGAGGCAGGATGGAAATGGAAAAGTTCTTTTATTCTTCTCTCTCTGGCTCCAACAACGTCTCCAACTCCAACTCCAACCACCAACTAACCCTCACCCGGTTAAATACTTTTTGCCTTAACAAGGACACATGCTAACAGCTTGAGCTTGCAGGTGCATCACGCAGTGTTCACGGGCATAAAAAGATTCAGGTGAAAATACTTGAACACCTTAATGGCTCTCAGCTAGCCGCCATCTTAGCTATCTCCTCAATTAGGGCTCTTACAGTACCTGTATTCCCTTCTGGTATCAGCAACTCAATTTGCCCTTTGTTTCTTTCCCCTACTTGGTTAAGGTATTTGCAAGAAAGGCCATCAAGATACCTAGATATTCCTTGGGCCAACTTGTGTGTATGAGTCATGACTTGATTTCCAGAAATGTGCCCCTGGAGGAGCAATGGACAGGAACACATATGTTGTAGCTCCTTGATCCCATGTCTTCCATGATAAGACAGTCCTTGGCAGGCTCACCTTGAACCCCCAAATTGCCCTGGCTCCTGACTCATGTCTTTTCTCACATCTGATTCTTTAGCTTTGCTTTGATATCCTGAACTTTCCCATAAACTACATATGTTAGATTTCTCTCTTCCCTTTTTTCCTTTTCTCTTATTTTTCTTTTACATTTTTTCCTTTTTAACTTGGTCTAGTCACTTTCTATTGCTAGCATGAAAACAAAACAAAATTGTAAACAAACAACAAAAGGGAAAAGAAATGCACTTCACAGATAGCCACTGATTTACTTCAGAAGCCTTAGAGTTGGATTCTCCTTTTTACACTACCCACCCTATGTTTGGTCTAAGTTCAGGGGCTTTATTCCAAATGTTGAATTATTGTATTCTTTGTAGACAGGAGTAGTCTTGTGAGGTAAGTAAAGAAAAATGCCTCTCACATGGAATTGCATAGGCTTTGCTTCCCTTTACATTTAAGTGACTTAATTTCCCTCTTGCTGACTTAAAATAGTGTCCTATGATGGGGACACAATGCCACCAAAATGCAGCAATTTGGCCATTTGAGAAAACTGAAGCAAGCCCTCTTTGTCCTGTCCTTCTCTAAAGCAGATCATAAAATGTAGGAGACCTTTTCTTACCTTCCTCTGAAAGAAGTCATGTGTCAATCATGTGAGAGGTGTCTTCTCTTTACCAGGAGAAAGGTCTTTATTTCTGAAGAGACACAAAAAGGAACCTGTAGGAGCGGACTTCCTAAGTTCTCTGTAGTGTATTTCATTAGATAATACTTTAATTCACACTACTTCTCCACAACTATCCACTTCCTCCTCAAACCTACCATAAAGAATGCACACAGGTTGGGGGTGTAGCTAAGTGGTGGAGTGCATGCTCAGCACACAGGGGGCCCTGGGTTCAATCCCAGGTCCAAAAGAAAAACACTAGCACCAACCAAAAACACACAGGTTTTCCCATTTCTTTCCAGTATTCATTTCATTCTGAAGGCTGGTGTGCCCTGTAAAATTTTCATTAAACACATTTGTATTTTTTCTCTTGTTAATCCACTTTTTGTTTTAGGGACCTCAACCGTGGAACTAGGATGGGTGGGGAAAAGATCTTTTTTCCTCCCCTATGCCCACCTGTGTCCTCTTTAATGGCACATGAGCATAACCTGAGAAAATCTGCATTATTAATCCATCAATCCAACATTATTCAAAGACCTTATATATACCTATGATATAGTGAGATGTCTACTTAATAAAGAAGTTTTACAATAAAGCCCAACATTTAAAAATTGAAATTTGTGTGCAAGGAGTTAACTAGGTCTGAGTTTTGTTATATGTGGGGAACAAAATGGAGTCATGTTGATAAATATTTGGGATTCACCAAGATTATCTTCAAAGCATAAGCATTATCCTTTTATTATGCAATTGTAACCCAGTTCCATTAGTGATTATCCTGCTACCAATTCCTATAGTATTAATGTCACAGGTGAGCAAATCTAGCTTTTATGATGCATATCATTTGCTTGCTCAGGAGCTCAACACCGCATACACAGTTAGCATTCAGCCCCATCCTAGGGCCCACATTCACTCGTCATAACCAGTTTTGTCTCCCATCTGGATGAGTTGTTAGAGTAGAAGACAACAAGTAAGTCAACTTCTGGAAGTAGCTGTAGCTGCAGAGAGAAGCAGAGGCTGTATCTACCAGACGAAATTTAAACTCCCATGTGTTTATGGAGTTGTCCACCTTTGAAGGTGGAAGGGTGAGGTAGGAGCCAGAGTGAAAGCGTAAGACCTTATGTGGATCAACGAGAGAAAAAATAAAAATGTATTTAATGAAAATTTTACATGACATGTAAGCTTTCTGAATGAAATGCAGACTTGAAAGCAATGGAAAAACCTGTATATGTTTTTGTTGTTGTTAGTGTTTTTCCTTTGGAGCTGGGATATAAAGACTTTTTACATAAGAGGAAATTGTAGAAAGAATGATCTGACTCATGGGAGAAGGAAGATAGAGGGAGAGAGTGCCACACAAAGGTTAATAAGGGAATGTTCATCCTCCTGAGTCACAACAGGGGTAGTCAAGGAGGGAACCAGTTTGGGTTCCCCCTTCTACTAAAGTTCAGTCTCTGCAGAACCCCTTTCCTTCCTTTTCTTCTTTGGTAAGGAAGAGAGGACTGTGTTTGATGGTTTAAATCCATCCATCCAATTGCATGTTCACTTCTAGGTAGCATTAAGACTACTGTTATGAAAATGCCCTGCAATATAGATTTGTTCTCGTCTAGATCCATGATGTTTATCTAACCTGAGTTTCCTGTCAAATTTGCCAAACCAAAGAGGAGATAAAATTGCCAAATTTTTTGAGTATTTTAGTAGACTGTTAAGAAGTAAGCACATCTTTAGGTTTTTTTTTTTTTTTTTTAATATATTGTGAATATTTATTTTTTTTGCTCCACTTAGGGAGAATTAATATTGCTTGATGCATGGATAGCTCCACAACTCCTCCTTATTTCTTCTTACCAACTGTGAGTCCCCTTGAAATATGGACCTGGTCACAAAAAGAAGGAGACAGTACTGTGGGTTAGGAATAACATCAAAGGGATGGTTCAGAATTCCCTTTCTGATTCTGTTGTTAACCAACAGAATAATCTCAGCATGCCCATAAAGCGATCTCAGCCAAGTGCTTGTAAGGAGATTAGACATAGATGGACTATGTGTTCACTTTTTTCTTTTATTTTTTCCCTTTATTTATTTATGTATTTATTTATTTTAAAAAATGTTTGGTAGTAGGGATTGAACCCAGGGATGCTTAGCCACTGAGTTACATCCCCAGACCTTTTTTTTTTTTTTTTTTTTTTTTTTTTATTTTGAAACAGGGTCTTGCTAAGTTGTTGATACTGGCTTTGAACTTGCAATCCTCCTGCCTCAGCCTCCAGAGCCCCTAGATTACAAGTGTGTGCCCCAGCACCCAGGCATGTGTTCATTTCTCACAAAACTGTGCTTCCTCCTTAACAGCAGTAATGTATCTCACAGGCACAGTTATTAGAACTACACATTTAGGTTGAAGAAGGAGACCCTTGATTCTATTCTTCCACATGGATTTCAATACCCACTATTTAGTAGACTTCACTCGGGGGTTTCAAGTTCATTGTGTCAATTTATTTAATATCTTAAATGATCCTTTGGAAAACTCCCTGATAGGCAGTATCATTTTACTGAAGTTTCTTTCAAGAAGTTCTAATGTGTATAATATTAAAATTATAATATTCATGACTGTGCATCAATGAATTTCCTTCATAAGATATCTGATATTGTCCTAGTTGGTTATTAATGACCTTGAAAAGAGGAAGAGGTTTCTATTGGAATGTGATGAATTATATAAATTAAGCTACATGGGGACTTGGGCATGGGGCACAATGCCAAGTAGATGGTTCTAGAAGGACATATCTAACTTAGTGTGGATATGATAGAATATTTTGAGGGAGAATTTTCAACATTATCTATTTAAAGCAGTAAGCAATTGTATATGTTTTATTTGTATTTTTAAATAAAAAAGTATCTGCACTTTGTTTCATGCCCAATTTTTACTATTCTTCTTATTGCCATATAACCAATGACACACATGACATCATCTCTGACACTGACTTACAGTAGGCATACATAAAACATTAATCTTAAAAACAAAATAACAAATAAATAAGTGAATAATACTAGAATCAATGTAGCATCTCCATCTATAGTCTATATGGGTTTAAAAACATACAATGTGCAGTTTAGTAAGATATGCTTACAAAACACCTGGTTTTCAAAGCATGCCATAAACATTCTATTCTGCCTCTTTCCTCCCTCCTTCCTGGAAGTGTTTTTATTTATTTATAGTCTATTTGAATTAGGATGCTATTTCTGCCCAAGCAGATCTTTTTCCCCTTTTTTTTGCTTTGCTTCTATACAATTAGAAATAAAGGAGTTGCATCATTATTTAGTACACAACATAGTACTATAAATTCTGTTAGATTCCTAGTTAAAGATATAGGGGAATGAAAACTTGTGTCAGCACTCATTAAGTTTTGGTGAACATCACATTAGTATCCCAATGAGATTAAAGAAAACGCTTTTAAACCTTCCCATTATGTCACTGTAGGTTAAACTCGATGAATTCTTCAAATGAGAGTAGTTCACAGCTGAGATCAAGCAATCTATCCATCTATCTATCTTTCTATCTATAATCACCTAAATCTTTATAAAGACAAGTGATTTTTTCCACTTCATGAAATTTAAAATAACAAAGTGAGTATTATCACTATGAATGATTATGTTATGCCAAAGGACAATGGGAAGCTTCAGTGAAAAGTGTACATGCATTCAATAAAACTTGTAAGTGTTTAAAATACATTCCTATCCAAGTCCCATTTTTAAAAGCATTGTGTAAATTGCAATGTGACCCCCAAGGCCATCTCACTAATCTTGCCTTATCCAATAGATCTTGTTTGAGAATTCCCTTGAAAGGAACGAAGCATGTCAGATAAATTAAATGAAAGGAACAGATGTAGATTAAGAGTGATGTACATTCTGAGCCTGAACTTTTAATTTCACTAAATATTATTTTCCAATCTTCATGATCACATTATATTGAAATGTTGGAACTTCAATTTCCTCTACTATTTCATTTAATAAAACCCTTGTCTCCTCTGAGCTCTTAAGGAGATGTTAGCTTTAAATCACATTGACTTCACCCTTTGCAATTTACATATGTTAAAGAAATAAAAGCCTTTTCAAGAGTCACCATGGGGCCTGAGAGGCCTCAAAGGAGTATTAAGGCCTTGAGTTTTATGTAAGCTGCCTCAAACACAAACCACAAATCCTCCCTGTGGAATACTAATGGCTTTTGTGTACAGTGACAATTCCTTGTGATTTTTTTTAAAGTTGTGGAGCAGCCCTTGTATAAAACAGCCTTTGTGCTGGTGATGGAGATATTCAACTCTAGCTCTGAGGCAAAAAGGGAATTTTCCATTTGGTGTTATTTCATAGTCCAGTTTACACTGAAATAAATAATGGAACCTGTGTGAACCTGGAAAATAGCACATTGAAACTGCAATTCATGTTTCTACAAAAATTTATTCAAAAGGACATTTTAGATATCTAAAGTAGTGTTAGGAGCTTGGGCCTTGATATCTAATGGCTGATTTACTTTAAGTTATCTCTTTTCTCAAAGCTTCATCTTTCTTTATTAATTTGTGGCACTGAAAATTGAACTTAGGGTCTCATACTTGTCAAGTATATTCCCCTGAGCTACACTGCCAGCCCTACTTTTGTTTTGAGAATGCGTGCTTGATTTTTGGGGCACCAGGGATTGAACTCAGGGGCACTTAACTACTGAGCCACATCCCCAGCCCCCTTTTTATTTTATTTAGAGACAGGGTCTCACTGAGTTGCTTAGTGCCTCACTAAGTTGCTGAGACTTGCTTTGAACTCATAATCCTCCTGCCTCAGCCTCTTGAGATGCTGGAATTACAGGCGTGTGCCACCACACCCGGCTACATGGTTGATTTTAAATAACAGTACTCACTGCCAGAGCTCAAAAAAATTGAGGATTCTGATTTGTTAAAATGACCTCTGTTCTGTCTTTATATGAGATGAGATCTTTCTTATATGATTCACATGCCCTTATGTGGCCCAGGAAGGTTTAAAACATGACAGAAAACCAAAGATGGGGTAAGAAATTGTCAGGGATGTTTTCTTTGGAGTCAGTTGGGGTGTCTAGCAAAACCCAGAACTTTATAAAAGCAACAATGAATAACTCACAGGGGAGCAAACAAGCCTTCAATCCTTGTTTTCAAGTCTGACTACACAATGTACTACTTCATGAGTTAAAAATAAAAATGGGTATGCCTGGGACCTGCCCTAGAAAAATTGAATCAGAATCTCCAGGGCTGCCCTGTCCAATACCATAGCCACTGGCCATGTGATGCCATGCAGTACTTGAAAGGGAGTTAGTCTGAACTAACATGTGCTGTGAAGGTAAAATACACATTGGATTTCAAATATTTACTCTGAAATCGACCAGCACACTGACAGAGACTCTTTTGGACCAATCTTTAAACAGGTTCCCTTGAGCTCTCTTTTCGATTGGATCTTGTCCTTGGATCCTGTCCTCTAGCCCACCAAGCCCAGCCTTAATAAAAACTCTGCTAAGTTAGTTTGGCAAGAATCCCTTTCACCCTTGATAGCTTCATATCTGATCAAGTTCACTTTTCACCTCTGATTGTCTTAAGTCCTTGAACTCCTTGAGCAAGAATACTGTTGAACCAGTTTGGCAAGCTTTCTCCTCTCCCCTGATGTCTTCTGTTGGTCATTGTCAGTCCCCTGACCCTTCCCTTCTGCTCACTGGCATTCTCAGCTCTCCTTGCTGAATGTACACAGAGTTGAATTCAGGCTGTCCTCTATTGCCATAGTCTTGAATGCTATCTCTCCTGCTGTCTTGGGTGAGTTTCCAGTGAATAATTCTTCTTTAATAATACAAACAAATATAAAAATGTCAGTGTTTCTTTGGATCATATATTAAAGAGGAATACATTTAGGCCAAGTATAGTGGCATACACCTATAATCCCATCTACTCATCTACTTGGAGGCTGAGGCAGGAGGATCACAATTTTCTAGGCCATCCTAAGCAAATTAATGAGAACCTGTCTCAAAATAAAATTTAAAAAGGACGGAGCATATAGCTCAGTAGTAGAATGTTTGCCTCGCATAGGCAAGGCCCAGGGTTGGATCCCTGTACCACCATCACCACCACCAAAAAACAAAAACAAAAAAGAAAGAAAAGAAATATATTTAAAATATATTCAATTAAACTAAATGTATGATAAAAATTAATACCTCTTTTTCACATACTTAACCTCTATTATATTTGTATTAGTTAGCCCTGCTCTATGGGTCATGTTTGGGCACCAATAATTCAGAACACATTCCAAGTGATTAGATGTGATCTCAGGATTGTGACCGTTAATATTTAATCAAATTAACACAGGATAAAAGCATAATAGACCTATTGTACAAATAGTAGATCTCATTGTATGACAGACTTGATGTGAGCTTCATGCTTAAACACTTGCCATAACAGCACTCTATAGCAAATGCCATTATTACCCACAATTCATCCAGGACAAAATGAGGTGCAGTGAAATAAAGTGTCTTGTCCAAGGTCACAGATGGAGAAAAGAAGAGTCAGGACTCAATGTCAGGGCATGTGACTTGGGTTCATGTCGTCCTTTATTTTCTACTATTGGAGGTACAATCCTCGCAACCCCTTTACCTATAATTTCCCTTTTCATTTTTCCGGTTACATGCAGTCAACATGGTCTTAATAATTTAATGGAAACTTCCAGAAATAAACAATTCATACATTTTAAATTATGCACTGAGTACCATCTTAAAATCTCACACTGTCCTTGTCCTGTTCAGAACATGAATTATTACTGTGTTCAGCACATCCACACTGTGTATGGTACCTATCCATTACTAATGTAATAGTCGAATCAGTCACCAGATGGACCATCATGCCATTGCAGTGCTGTGTTCAAGCAATGTATTTTACTTAATAATGGCCCCAAAATACAAAAGTAATCATTCAAAGAAGACACCAAGACATACAATATGGAAAGACAGATTAACTCTGGCACTTGGTGGTAATGCTGCAGGGGACACAGGAAAAATATTATATATAGGGTTTGGTGCTACCCATTGTTTTAAGCATCCATTGGGGATATTGGAACTTACTCCTTGCATATGAGGGAGGACTATTATTTTCAAGCAAAAACAAAGTTCATATCTAGATGATTTTATATTTGAAATACAAGTATTAATAAAATCATTATGAAATACCATAAATTTAATATTTTCTATATTTCAGTCACTTTTTAAAAAATATTTATTTATTTACTTTAGTTGTACACAATGCAATGCATTTATGTTTACGTGGTGCTGAGGATCAAACCCGGGCCGCGCACGTGAGAGGCGAGCGCTCCACCGCTGAGCCACAACTCCAGCCCCTATTTCAGTCACCTTTGAAGCCATCATATATATGTGTGTATACATATATACACACACATATATATACACTTATACACACACACTTATACACACACACACACACACACACACACACACACACACATACCTGTTTTACAATCCCAAGTAGCATGTGGATGTTACTACCATCCCCATCCTATCAAATAGGAGACAAATCCTCAGATAAATTAAATTTGGCTCAAATTCATATCAAATTTCCTCTCATGTATGTCTCCTATAAAGCATTGTCTCTGTGGCCTTGTTTCTAAATTTTCTGACCTCCTTCACATTAGAGCAATGAACTATTCCAGGAAGCTCCTGTACTTGAGGTATAATCCATATTTCCATCTGACTTACATCATATCACTTATTGACAAGGGGGCTATTGAGATAGCTAGTTCAGGGATTAGTATTTGAATCTTTGCTATGGTGTTACTTCAAGTATGGCCTTGGGCTAAGAACGTGGGAAAAGGTGATGGAGCTGTCAAATAGAGAGATCAGTCTGTAAAGGAATGTACGCTAAGGCATTCTTTACAATGCCATTCGGAAATAGGATGTTTTCTTAATTCCTTTAAAGCAAAGTACGTGTAGATTAGCATTATAAATCTCAGCTCAGAAATAGTAACTATGCCAGGATTTCCCATACCTGCCCCAAGTGTTGAGAACAGAAATAAGATTCTGCTTTAGATGACATTGTCATTTGTAGAATATTATTATAAGGATATCCTGAGATGTCAATGGTCTTTAAAATATACTTCATGCTGCAGTGTGTTCATTTATAAGTAGTTGCATTGAGAGTTCATTTATAAGTAGTTGCATTGAGAGTTCTATGGAGAATGACAGGTTGGTTGGTGGTTTTGTGTGCTAATAGGACTCTTCTCTACTTTTGTTCTCAGCACTACCTTTCATTGTCTTAATTTCTATTGTCCATGCTATGCTCATATCAGTACAGCTAGATATTCCTTCTTGCAGATTGGATTATTGAACTAAACATGACAAGGGTAAAACCAAATGCTTCAGGTTTGGCATCAGTGGGCTATAATTTACCGACTCCTGAGTGACCTTGGACAGAGAACTCACATCTCCTACTTTAATTTCATCATATGGGAAATAAAGGAAAACACATCAATTTTCTATTTGTAGGAATTAAGTGAGATTTGTATAAAAGTTATAGAACATATTGCCCAGATTAGAGTAGATAGTCAATAAAAGTTTAAATTCCATTTGGCCTTTCCTTTCCTTCTATGCTTATGAAAAAGAATAGATCTTAGCATATCCACAAACCACTCAGAAAAATACACACATGTGCACTCACACACACTTTGATCAGGTGAGAATCGCCCTAGCTTGTGCCCTTGTAAAAACATGGACCAATAATTCCCACAAGATTCTGAGAAGGAAATTCAGCACCTGCAATAGGCCCTAATCTACATATCATCTCCTCTCTTAACCCACAAATGATCCATATTCTGAGTTTCAGTCCAAAACCAAACCGCCTGCACTCCTGCCTGCACACTTTGCCTCACTCACCAGATATGCTCGAACACCCTGCAGTTCCTGATGCATTCTATGGAAGAGAGTTTTAACTCCTGATTATCCACCCCAGGGGAGAACTATTTTCCTGAAGTGTGCATTCTCCTGTATGTTTCCTTTCTCTGTTATATATAAATTCCCTCTATGGTCATAGTAGCTAATTCATGCTACATCCCCTTAACATTTTTACTTACAGATTCCATGCTGAATTCTGCCAGGAGATCAAATGAAATGGAAAATTTGTTAGAAACTAAGATTCAGAACGGGGAGCCCATAAGCCTAATAAATCAGAAAATATTCACCCCTTCTTTCCCTTTCAAATGATTTTAGAAGTGCACTTACAACCTACTTTCTCTTCTGTGGAATGTGTGGTAGAGACACAAGTTGCCTAAAGATCTACATCTTTTGTTGATAGAGAATTTTAAACAGGGATATACATATTATTTCCTTGTATCCTTTCTGAAATTTAATCTCACTTGTTTTGGCTGGTGGCTCTGATGGTGCAGTCTGAGGATTATTGAACTAAACAGGACAAGGGTGAGACCCAATGTTGAAACTGACCCAGCATCAGGTTTGGCATCAGTGAGCCATAATTGACTGAATCCTGAGTGACCTTGGGCACAGAACTCAATCTCTCCCACTTTAATTTAATCATATGGAAAATAAAGAAATATGCATTAATTTTCCATTAAGCTGCCATTTCCTGAAGGTTCTACTAGAGCTTGATTATCCACAATGACCTCAGTCATATGTCTGTATGTTGTTATTTGACTTTGGGAGAATCACATTTTCCCTGTTGTCCCTGTTCATATGGTTTCTGGGCATTCAATAATCTAGCTCAGGAATCCTCACATGGTCATGGTAGTGTTCCAGTTACCTCTACAATGTGATTTGATTGGAATGGGTGTTCTTTTCCCATGATCTCATTCATTTTCTCACCTCCTGTTAAGCATATATCATGATGAATCAGCTTCAATTATGTAGAAGATGCTACTTGCCTGTGTGTAGCGTATCCATAACTCAAAAATTATCTATTCCCCTGAAAAATTATGAGAAATTCAAATAACCCAGTGGCATGACCTGGTCAACTCAGGTCAATTGTTTAAGAGACATAAATAACTCTTTTCTTCTTTAAGCTGCTGTGTTATTGAGTCTGTCCATACCCCTGAATAAAGTATGTGGAAAATAAATCCAGGATGAATTTTTATAGTGGGCAACATGAAGATGAACCATATTAGGTTAAAAAATTACAGTGCCTATAACTTAAAAACAAAATGTAAAATAGACACATTACAATCAATGGAGTCCAAATAGGAGATGTTTCTGTCAAATATCCCCATACAAACTGAGGGATTTACAACAAAATGAGAAACCACTGATGCTATTTCTAAGGATGAAAAGTATCCATGGGAGGTCTTTGCCTTGGTATGAAACACCAATACTATGAATAATGAAATTAAAAAGCCAATTTAATGACCTGGGTTATAAGTTTTTCTTATGGAAAATACAAAATTACAACGTTCACTCTGAAACCTTAATGAGAATATTGATCATTAAGTGAATTGTACCATTTTCTTTACACTCAATTGTACATAGTGCATAGGCAATTGCAATTTGTGTGTTTTACAGGATACTTGAAGGGGGAGAGTTAAGGGATAACACTTGAACATCCCATAAAACTTGAATCCTTCTTCTCTCAGGGATAATTACCTGTGTTATTGACTACACTTTGCTAGAATGTTGTTAGTATTTTTAGTTGTTTTAGAAATAGTCTCAAAGCTGTTCCCAGGAAGGTAAGAAATGGGGAAGAAATAGGGGATCTCTCCTTTTTTCACAGTAATAGAAATTTCTAATTCATTCTCCAGAGAGTTTGATCTAATGGTGAAGCTAGCAGTAGATACATCTTGTCCAAAAAACAGAAAGAACCATGTTTTACTGACTATGCTAAAGACCCTCATACACTATTTTGAAATTTAGTTTGCTTCATTTGGAAGTGGTTCCTTGGTTTTAAATTCCCGTTTTCTCACTTGTGGTGTTTTTTATTAAGTACACACCCCCCCCATTGTGCTTGCTCATCTAATTATCTCATCTTCTCTCCCATGTTCCAGTTTTTAATAGGTTTCCTTTTCACAGCTCACTGGGTACCCAAGAGTTTCTGACAATAAAAGAGTTGGGCTTCTGCTACAAGTGTACTAGAACTGGAAGGGACTCAGAGATTCTCAGTTGCGAACCCTCATTCTCCAGATGATGAAATTGACGTGCAAGATGGGGATAGCTCAGCCTAATGTCATTAGATAATGTGTGCCTGAGGGAGGACTAGATTCCAGGGCCCAACAAGAATCATCAGCAGAGATGTGTTATCAGCATGAAGCCCCCACTGGCTTTTCCTTTCTCCCTTAGTTAACATGGCCCTGAGTGTAATATTTCCCAACTCTCCAATATTAACACTCAAGAGAAGCAAGTGCTTACCTCATTTTGAAGAACAATTCCCAGTAGGTCAAAATGATTAGGAGATTATGACTAAAAACAAAAACAGAGGACTAGTTTTCCTCTTTGTGACTTTGGTTGTCATTTATTCTTACCTATTCAAATCCTATCCTTCTGAGAGCTACCCCAAACTAGTCTAGAATGATTTCTTCTTTTTTCTAATTCCTAGAACAGAAGAAACCATTCACTTCTCAGGTGATAATGAAGTGAGATTTTTTTCTTTCTTCTGAAATGCTTTTCAGTTTCTCTGGATTCTTCTTGGACTTTTCTATCAGTAGACAGTCTCTTTCTTTGAGCTGGAAGCCATGCCTTGTATAGGATATTGATTTCTCCATAACTCATGAGTGGAGGAAGCTTACGTTGGTTGAGTACTAATTATGTGCCACTTACTCTGCCAAGAATTTTATGGATATAGTTTAATTTAATCTTTATTAAAACCCCTTGAGGTAACACTTACTACCCCCATTTCACATAAGAGGAAAACTGAAGCACAAATTTGAGATGAAAGAACTCCTCTAAGAACTAAAATTTAGTGAACAATAAAACAGTCATTTAAACCAACCTCATCTATTGCTCAACAGTACTCTTTCCACTAACACTGTCAGCAATTTGTCTTTACAATTTGTCATACACTAGGAGTTTAATGATCTCTTAACTTTAAAAATACTTAACTTTTTAGAATTGAGAATGGTCTGGTCTGAGAATATGCTCAGACCAGAATGCTAGCCAGTTCTCAGAGAATCTTTCCAGTAATTCCATGCATTGTCTAAAAATAGTTTTCAATGCATGGGTTAACACAAAAGCTATAACAAAGACACTAAGTGTAGAAAATTATGAGAAGGGCCATTTAAACAGGAAATAATTTTAACCAAGAAAATGAATCAAATGTATTTGCAAAGTAACTCTTAAAATGGTAGTGTTCTCCCAGCAGAAAGTGTGAATGATTGTGACATACAGGCAACAAATATGAAGCTTGCAAAATAAATAATAAGTAATTAATGCTCTAAAGTACAATCAATTTAAAAAATCTTCATTGTTGTCTACCTAACCTCAAGCAAGCTAGATATGCTAAAGCATATTCAAACATATCATCCTGTTAATCTTATTTTATTTGGTAATGGATATTGAGCCCAAGGGAACTAAACCAGTGAGCCACATCTCCAGCCCCTTGTATTTTTTTTT
Source organism: Tamias sibiricus (assembly GCA_025594165.1). NCBI lineage: Eukaryota > Metazoa > Chordata > Mammalia > Rodentia > Sciuridae > Tamias > Tamias sibiricus. Next base: position 22,336,567 of record CM046672.1, on the reverse strand, counting down.
TATTTTGACACAGAGCTCACTAAATTAATGGGGCTGACCTCAAACTTGCAATCCTCCTGCTTCAGCCTCCATAGTCCCTGGAATTACAGGCATGCGCCACGGTGTCCAGCTCATCCAGTTGATTTTAAAAGTTGTAACAATTTATAGCCATCTCTACATATTTCTGCAAATGTGTTTTACACTTAAAACCTGACATAACCTAGGCAGAGTTGCTGGACTTGTTCTAGGAGAAGAAATGAAGATTCACAGTAAAGGTTCAGTATGTAAAGCATAGCTTAGTTAATCACATGCTGAACAACATTTTAGAACAGAGGAAAGATTAAGTCTATCAATCCAGGGATGATCCCTAAAACACCTTTTTTAACATCAATTCCACTGATCATGAATTGTCTCCTTTCGTATTTAGTAAGTGGGGTAGTGGAAATGTAGATAAATACAATAAACAATGCCCATCTTTAACAGAAAGCATTAAGGGATGTGCTCAGAAATTCTTGCACATTAATCATTATGTTAAACATTAATCATGTTTAATAATTACCATATCAGAGGTTGTCCAGTATTTAATAATAGAAATGTATATGCAAATTATTAAAGTTTTCTTAAAATCACAATCATAGTGGCTTCTCTGTATACATAATCCATCAATATTTAATAACAATGTATTATATCATAATATCATACTTCATTAAAGAGAAGTATTATTCTCCCTATTCCATAACAAATATTTTCTATAATTTATTTATTAATATGATATCTTGCATTATACAGGGGCCAGATCTAAGATGATGTGATTATATAGCAAGTGCCTTTGGATGAGAGACTTTCTGTCTAAAGCAAGACCTGAGAAAGGTAGGAGCTGAAATGGAGGCCTCAGGATAGTAATATTTAAGGGAAGCAGGTTGAGGAGGTGATGTTTTAATGCTCATTGATCTGAATTACATTTGTTTCTTTTGTTTATTTAGCTACTTTGCAGTAATACAATTTGTATTCAAAGAGATGCCTTCATGATATTTTACATGTATAATTAACTTTCTATAGTTGTTAAAAATATCTTCACTAATAGTTCCTGTTCCACTGCACTGATCTCTGCTTGCATCTCCCAGGAAGCACCTCGTCCAGAGCCACCACTGAACACATACTTATTATGTCTGAAGTAGCAGACGAACTCTGGGATTACCTGAGTGCCTAGAGGCACTCACAGCCCAGGGCACACCACTATGTGAGTTGAGAGCTGACATGTACCAAGCTTATTCCAAGAAGAAATCCCAATCATCTTATGTACACCTTCCTAGCTGTCACTTATCAGCATGCCACACTCTGCAATGACGTTCACTCAGGGTGTGCGATGACCATATACTTTAGTTTTCAATGTGGTATTCTCAACTATATGGACTTCTTTCTTTCCTTCTACTTGATTTTCCTCCTCTTCTTTCCTCTTTCTCTCTCTTTCTCACTCTCCTTCTGCCCTCTCCTTCTTTGTCTCTTGTCCTTCCTCTTTCCATTCTTTTTGAATGCAGAAATTTATGGATAAAACATAGCATTAAATCCTAGAAGCTCGGTATTGCTGATGCTGACATAGGACAACTCACATGACAACGTTGTGTTGCAACTGACTCATAAGTTATGAATAGCAGATTGAATGTGAACAGAAAATATAGGAAAATAACATAAGAAAGAAATTAAATTCATCAATATTCAATGTCCATCTCTTCAATTCTTAAGCTCTCCTCATACAAGGAAATAAAACTGCCTATTTGAAATACAATGATATAAATAAACACAATTTGGGTAATAGGTCTGCTAAAACAGTTGGTTTGTGGCAATATCTGATCCTAATTCTTGGACTCTGCATCATTCCATATATTGGGTGAAACATGACCATAATTATATATTGTTTTCTTGTCCATATTTATAGAATTTTAATGTATATTCCCATTACTATAATATGCATATGTTGCGGTATAATTTTAAATAAAAGTGAAAATGACATTTCCAGAGTGGTTTCCTGATAGCTGTCTTCCTTTAAAAATAATTCCCAGAAATGTATATTTGATCCATGGAAGGCTAGTACATAATATATAATAATAGTTGTGTGAGCTATTTCTATAGTTAAGCATTACATACTCTTCTCAATTGATTAAAATAGCAGCAGCTACCAGGAATACCCTGCAGACCATCCAAGTTTCTGTTGTTGGTATTTTTTTTCTATTCCAAAAGATGTTTTAACTTTTTTTAAATAATTATTTTGAAGAAAAGTGGAAGATGAATCTTAATGGTATATTATTTCAAGACCATAAAATTATTTATAAAGTATCAGTATCCTATCTTAGCCATGAACAGCTTAGACAGACATAAATCATCTGGTTTTTGGATCAATGATTTTGTTGCTAGGAACTCACATGATAACATTATTTTTACACAATGATCCACTTATAGAAACAGCAATAATTAGAAAGTACATTGTTAAGAAAAAGTAACAATTTTTGAATCTATATGTACCATATTAATTTCTGTGTTTAAAGATTTGAAAATCTCTGAGAAATATAGCATGTAAATTGTAAGAATAGTCTCATACCTACCCTCAAAAATATTAACCACTGTATTCCCAGAAATAGGTTTTAAGTGACTCTTAGGCCTAGATTGACTGTTGAGTATTGAATCATAATAAATATGTACTCCACTAAGGAGCACTAAAGTTTAGGATACTGTGTTCCAGGTCACATCATATTTGATTGCTTCAAGCCATCAGTTAGTAACTATGTTAACATTTATTTTACTCAGTGAAATGTAATAATACAAAAATCAATAGAAAAATGAAACATTCTAATTGAAGCAACCCTGGTCTGCTGAGTTCTGTCCCTCAGCCTCCCTTTGTCTGCTGCAAGGACCAAATCAGAACTAGTTAAATTCCAGGGGCTCCAAGCAACAAGTTTGGTATCAAATACTGTAGATCATGATGTATCTAGAGGAGTTTGAAATGAGATTATAGCACTCCTTTCCCACACAGTGGTTCCTAGGCTTTTGTGGCCATTTAAATTTAAAATGTTAAAAATTGAGATAAAATTATAGTTTTGTTGCCTTCGTGACATATTAACTGTTCAGTAGCCACATGTGACACTTGGGTACTGTATTGGATATCATGGATAAAGCACAACTCTATCACAGAGAGTTCTTCAGTGCTGACACATACGACTAAATCAGTCAGCGTCACTCCAGGTGAATCGGGTTGGCAAGAAATAATCACACCGAGACAGAGAGAAAATACCTTTTTCTTGGGGTTCTTCGGAGACAGCTCCTCTGCTCCAGCTCCCACAAGGGAAGCAAGGAAGGCAGACAAAAGAGAGAGGAGCACATTTTTGAAGCCCTTTTTATTGAGGGGAAGACACTCAAGAAAGTTCCATCCCTATGAGGCAAGGGATGAGGTTTCAGGGGGTTGAGTCTCGCTTTGTGATGTGTTGAGATCAGCAGATTGACTGATATCTTGGAAGGCCACTCCCATCTCATGTGCTGTATGGGAATCATAGGCAAAGGGAGCGAAAAGGACACATGCGTTGCTAGCCCAAACACAGAGGCAACATCGGTCCAGTCCCCTCATATTCTCATGCTCATAGTTCAAACGCACAGCCCATGGCTGGCCCACGACACTTCACTTTACAATTGCCAAGTACCTCTTGCTTATGAGCACATACAGAGCACTTAGCAGAAGTCATGGCCCATGTGCAGGAGATTTACTGGAGAAAGCATGTACATAGCTATAAATGTGTGCTCCAAAGAAACAAGTGGGAAACACATCCAAAGCTTGACCTGTATGACCTTAAAAGGCTTTTTCTAAAAGATGCCAAATTAATGGGTGGGGAGGTATTTAACAATGTGTAGCTATCTATATTTAAGCCTGCTGAGTTACTCTGACAAAAACTTTATGTCCCTGCCTGCCTAGAATATTATGTGAGTGTGTGTGTGCGTGTGTGTGTGATTATTTGTAGGGTACTCTAGGGTCTCAGGAAAGGCAGTTCAATGTTCCTATTTCCCTGAAGCTCTGAATATGCAAATTTAACACCTTTGAGCATTTTCTCTGCTTCATACACATTCTGTTCAACCACACTGGCAGCAGGTGGCTATAGAAGCCAGTGTTTCTCAGGTTATTACTCTAAAGACTATTCTGTCTTTACAACATCTACTTTCACTTTTCTCACTTCTGCATGTATTCAGATGCTTCTGCTGAACTCCAGATTCCTGCTGCCCACAGGACAGCAGCTTCCTGATCTTGACACCTGGAGGGCAGGGCAGAGGACAAGACTGCCTTATTCAAAGATGCAAATTTGACTGACAGGTCTTGTGATGTGCTAACACATATTGTTTGAAGTCTCTGGAACTTGTACTTTCATCTTCTTTGTGTTGATTGCTTTCCCATCAAACTTAAAAGCTCACAGTAAGACAGGGAAAGAGTTTCCATAATGGGTCAGAAAAATAAAACCAAACAATCAAATAAAACTGTGAAAGCTACCTACTCAAAATCATTAAGTTGAGCTCAATACTTTATTGTAAAAAAAGCAACAACAACAACAACAACAACGTTAGCACCAATTATTATATCTAGAGCAGGAGAGGAAAATGGGAACAGAATTCAAGGAAGGAACCTAGAAAAAGGAGTGGCTTTGGAGTAGACATGAATCCTCTTTGCAGTTCATTCTCTGGTGCCTCAATCTGGGGTGCTCACTGGTGATCTTATTTGGTGTCATATCTGGAGCAGTGCATTGAGAAGGAGCTGCAAATGGACAAATATATGTACTTTATTAGGACATGAGTATAAACAACTACAAAAGCCCCAGCAAATGCAGAATAGTGCATCTATCCAGTGCTCCATGGGGTCCCCAAATATCTCACTTAACCACAGATAATTTACATTTTCCAATGTCCCAGTTTAATATATTCTCACTGAACTGACAGTTATGTATCTTTAAAATCCATAAAGTAGATTATGACATAAGTGCCATCATTTCATATTAAAAAGATTGGAAGAGAATTCCAAATGTCTTGCCATGAACTAATAAGATGAATGAAATTTGGAGTGGCATTAAGCTAAATTACATAGAGCTTAAGGCTCAGATATAAGAGAACTAAAATCTATTACTTTGGTTTCCATAGATCCCCAGTAACTCACACCAAAATGAGAATGTAGATCTTTGCTGTATTTGTTACAGTTTTCCCATTGTTTCTTCTTGTCCATTCTCAGGATCATGCAGTTGAATGGCAACAAATCTACTTTCTTTCAAAGTCAAAATACTTTAGCCTTTAACCACACAAAAGCAAAATGAATTTTAGCAAATCAGTGATGTCTGTAGAGACTTTTTCACAACTAAGTACTTCTAAACATTTAAAGAAGAATTAATACCCATTTTTTAAACAAATTCTTCCCAAAAAGTAGAAAAGGAAGATACACTTCTCAATGCACTTAAAAAGGCAATGTCATCTTGATACCACAACCAAAAACATCACAATTAGACAACTAACCAAAAAGTTTTTGCATATGGAAACAAGACATTAAACACAATGTCAGCAAACCCTACTCAGCAGCTTGTAAACCAAGTTATACACTATGAGCAAGTGAGATTTATTCCCGGTATATGGTGTTGAATCAATATCCAGAAGTCAGTTCATTTAACATATTAATAAAAAAAAAAAAACAAAGTCATATGTTCATCTCTGTAGATCAAAAGAAGCCCCCAATATTCTGTCATTAAAAAAATATTTGACACTCTAGAAGTAGAAAGGAATGTCTTCAGTCCGCTAAGGGATATCTACAACAACACCACAGCTAACATTATAGTTCATGGTGAGAGAATGGATGCCTCCTTCTCAAATCAAGAGCAAGTCAGAGAAGTCTAATCTTGCTACTTACATTCAACATTGTACTGGAGATTATAGTCAGGATAAATAAGCAAGAAAAATAAATAAATGTCATCCAGATTAAAAGCAACACATAAACCTATTTAGTAATAACATGATCTCGTACACAGAAACTCCCAAGGAACACACTTAAACACTATTATAATGTGTAAATAAATTCAGCAATTTTTTAAGATATAAGATCAAATGTGTTACTATATACTTGTAATCAAACATGAAATCAAGAAAATTTCATTTATCAATACAGTAAAATAAGGAAATATGAAGGAAATATTTAACAAAAGGCATGCAAAAACTTATACTCTAAACACTAAAAAAATGTTTAAAGAAATTAAAGAATATCTGAATAATTGGAAAAACAGTTCATATTCTTGGTTTGGAAGACTTAACATTGTTAAAGTGGCAATATTCTCAAAAATTGACACAGATTCAATGATATCCTCATTAGAATCCTAGCTGACTTCTTTTTGTAAGTATTGACAAGGTGATTTTAAAATTGATATGGAATTGTGAGGGACCTGGAACAACCAAAATAATTTTGCAAGAAGAAGAACAAAATAGGACTTTTCCTTATTTAAGTTTACTGTGAAGCAGTGAAAATCAAGACAGCATAGTATTGGTCTGAGAAAAGACATACACATAAATGGAATAGGATTGAGATTCCAGAAATAAACCCACACATATGGTAGATCAGTTTTTGATAAGGTAGATCAGTTTTTCAATAGGCAAAGAAATATTTTGGGCAAATGTTGCTAAGAAAACATTGTGGCTACTGGCAAAACAATGAAGTTGAATCTTCAACTCAAATAATATTATTGAAAATAGATCACACATATAAATATTACAGCCAAACATATAGAACATTTTAAAGAAAGCATAGGGGGAAAATCTGCATTACTTTGAGCTTGGCAGAGGAATCTTTTATATAGCACCAAAATCATAAGGAACAAAAGAGAGATGATTGTCTTTACTTGACATTAAAACCCGTTGTGATTGAAAGAACACCATCAAGAAAATGAGTGGAAAGACAACTCACAGAATGGGAGAAAATATTTACAAAAAATATTTTTTTAAATATGTATTTGATAAGATACACGTATCTGTAATAGCTAAAGAAGTTTTGTTATGGTGATATTTATACATATCTGAGAATATCCAGATAGCAATTGAATTGCACATTTTAAATAGGATTATTGTATGATATATGAATTATATCTCAATTAATTTTTAAAAGTAAAGAAAAATAAATCATAATATATATGATAACCGGCTAATGAAATGACATGGAGATTGATTGAACTAAAGAAAAACTGATAAAAAGTAAGAATTTTATTAAAGAAGAATATAACAATGAGTCCCACTATTATATAAATGAGGGATATACCAGTCTTGCCTGCAGCTAGGAAATTCAAACTGTAGCCCCAAAGAAGCCATCTCAGTTTGGAGAGGGGCTCTTCTAGGGGTTTTCTCTTGTTTGTAAGGAACAGGTGAAGAATTGTTCTCTTGCATGTCACTAAACATTGTCCAAATCTACTCCTCTTCTCCACTCTTGCCCCTCAGACCAGTTTTTCACTATTATATATAATAGTGGGACTCACTATTACATTCTTTTTAGAGAAAAAGAATTTCAATGAGAATGTGACAATGAGCCCCATTATTATATATAAGTATTATTTTTAAAATGATTTTATTTTATGTATTCAAATTAGTTATATATGACAGCATAATGCAATTAATTCATATTACACAAATAGAACACAATTTTTCATGTCTCTAGTAGAGTCACACCATTCGTATTTTCATACCTGTACTCAGGGTAATGATGTCCATCTCATTCCACCGCCTTTCCTAACCCCTTGCCCCCTCTCCTCCCCTTCCTCCCCTTTGCCCTATTTAAAGTTCACCTATTCCCCATGCTCTTCCCCAATCCCCATTATGAATCAACATCCTTATATCAGAGAAGACATTTGGCATTTGTTTTTTTGGGGATTGGCTTACTTCACTTAGCATTATATTCTCCAACTTCATCCAAGTAAACTGCAAACGCCATGATTTTATTCTCTTTTAATGTTGAGTAATATTCCATTGTGTATATATACCACATTTTCTTTATCCATTCATCTACTGAAGGATATTATATATAATTGTAATGTACTAGTAAAATATTTAAAAAATCCATAAGAATTATTTCTTAGGATAGCTTTAAGTTATATTCCCCACACATTTCAAATGTAACTAACTTTTAAGATACATTCCCAAATCACTTTGGTTTTCATTCTGGGTCTCTTTCAATTCCATATAAATTTTAAAATTATATTGCCAATTCCTCTAGAAATCATTCTCAAACCATCAATTTGATATTGTTATGCCTCAATTTTATTTTAAACTTAATATGAAGCAATAGCATTATGTACCACAAATACAGTTGCAAAACAAATTATAAAACTGCATATAATTTGAATGCTCAAAGGTAGGGAAATGTATAATTAAGGTGGCACAACAACATTATTGAAACATATGGTAATATAAAAACTATTATTACTATTATGATCCTCAAAACTCAGAATTATTCTAATATATTGGTAAAAAGTGAAGAACAAAATCACACATATTGTATTCTCACTATGATGTCAGGTTGAAAAAATATTTAATAAGTGTAATAGCTACCAATAGTTAAGTGTTATTTCTGTATTTGAGGATGTAATAGAAGCTTTAGAGACGTTATAAGCTAATCTCTAAGACATTAAATGTCATAGATTTTTAAGCCTGTAATTTTAGCAGTTTGGGAGGCTAAGGCAGGAGGACTACAATTTCAAGGCCAGCCTTAGCAACTTAGTGAGGCCCTAAGCAACTTACCAAGACCCTGTCTCAAAATTTAAAAAGTAAAATAAAAAGGACTGGAAATGTTGCTCCATGGTTAAGCACTCCTGAATTCAATCCCTGGTACCAAAAAAAAAAAAAAAAAAAAAAAAAAAAAAAGCCATAATTTTTAAGATGTATGATCAAATTAATAATAACTTTCAGAAAGAAGGGAAGAAGAAAATGAGACAACATAACATGCTAAATTCATGCAAATCAATTACAAAATTCTTTTTGATTTTACATTTATAATTTCTAATGAAAATATCAAAAACAGCATTTTCTTAAGTTAATCGAGTCAGCCTTTTTTCTTCAATATTTTTCATGAGGTTAGGTCAGATATTTGTTATGAATTGAGTCCTTTCAAAATTCATAAGCTGAACTCTTAACCTTGAATATGAATGTATTTGGGATTGAGCTCTTGGTAGGTAATTTGGGTTAAATGAGTTTATTATAATCTGGTCCTAACACAATAGATTTTGTTGCCTTATAGGATGAGGAATATAGATCCTTCCTCTTTCTCTGACTCTGCCTTTCCTCCCTCCCCCCAATATTGAGTGAAGGCTATGTGAAGACATGTTGAAAGGTAGCTATCTGTAAACCAGGAAAAGAGCCCTAACCAGAAACCAAACTGACTAGCACCTTGATTTTGAACTTTGTAGCCTCCAGAATTTGTGAGAAATTTCTTTTAAGTCACATGCTCTGTTGTATTTTTTATGGTAGCCCAAGGCTAACGTAATTTGTAATGGAGTTGTTATTTTGCAGGGGAGAAGGGTCAGAACCTCCTGACACCCTGGATAATTGTTCTTGTTAAATATGCCTAAAAGTCACTCCTTGTGAAGTATGAGTCAATGAATTTTATCAATTGCATAGTCACATATCCATCAGTTTATCACCCAACACCATACAGAACCATCCTCCTAAAGCGTATGTTGTATACAGAGGGATGTGAGGGAGGTGATTAGTTTATGAGGGTGAATAAAATTAGTGTCCTTTTAAGAAGAGACACCAGGAAGATGTCCATGTATATATGTGTGTGTGTGGTCACCACCCATCTCTCTCTGCCATGTGAGGATACAACGAACCATATGCAGACCAGGAAAGGGGCCTTCATCCAGATGTAAAACAGCTGCCACTCTGATGTTGGACTTCCTAACTCCCAGAACTGGAAAGATCACATTTCTGTTGTTTAGGCCACGTTGACTATGATATTTTTATTCTAGCAGTCAAAACTGATGAAGACATATAGTTAGAAATGTTATATGCTTTTGTATATTTTCTTCTTTTTCAATATGAATTTTTCTTTGTTAGCTCTTTGTTATCTTTAATGAAGTTTGTATTATATGGCACTACCTGTCACTCCATGGTTTCTAATGCTTAGTTTACTGAAAGTCACATGGTTTTCTACTCGATCTTTCTGTGCCTTATGTTTAAACTGTGGTTCTTGGACAATGTATATAATAGAGCTTTACTACTTTACTGATTAAAATTTCTACCTTCTTACTTTTTGGGGGGAAGGTATGAGTCTGTATTTAAGTCAAGCACAACATATCACCTTGTCCGTTGATTTTTGTCTATCCTATTTTCATTGATTTTTCTGTTCTTTTTTCCTTCAATTGAATAAATAAAATTAAATACACACACAAAAACATATACTATACTCGCACACATGCACACATATTTAACTTTTTGAATAAAATTCTGTCTGTTTTACTTGATATACTAGTGATTATATTATGCATTTTTTGACATATCAGATTTTACCTTCAGATAACATTTCATTAGTTCATTAATAATGATAGTGAGCCTGGGGGACAAAAGGGGCAATCACTATAAATAATAAAAATTTGGGTCTTATAAGAGATGGGAGCTGGTTAGAAAGGAAACCAAATGCCAATACTTCCAGAGCCCTCCCTCTTCTTCTCCACCTGTTGCTAAGGTAACCTGGCCCCAGGGATTGTTCCTCCCTGCAAGGCGCTGTTAATGAATGCCCCCTGGGCTGTTCCCTTCCTTTTCTGCCCAGGATCACTCCACCTTTGGTCCACCTTTTGGGTCACTTGTCACATATGCAGGATGTGGGGAGAAGGAGAGCATGAGAACAAAGGAATTTTAAAATGTATAAGAGGGGCAGGACAACCCCACTTCTTTGGATACCAGCTCTGGATCCCCTTCTCTGCAGAGAAGTCTCTCTCTGTTCTATCCTTGAAATAAATCTTGCTTTCTATGCTTGCCTCAGCATTTCTCGAGCATTCAATCTTCGCATCTTGGGAAATGGAACTTGGCCCTGTTTGATTCTCTTCATCACCAGTGGTAACAATAGCACCTGCTGTATTTGGATACTATTTCAGTGTGACTCCAAAATCTTTGTTTATTGGAAACTTGGTCTCCAGCATGGCAAAGTTGAGCTGTGAAGGAACTTTTAAATTTCGGGCTTAATGGAAGTGAGGTGCTGCCTTCTTTAGGGTCAATGTAGTTTTTTGGGGAATTCAGTGAGTTCCTGTGAGAGTGGATTGTCATGAAAAGAGCTCCATCCCTGCTCTAGCCAATGCCATACTCACATGGTCTCAAAGTTTTCTTTTTAAAATATTTCCCAGGTTCAGATATTTTGTTACAGCAATGGAAAACTGATTAATACAGGGCCTTACTAATTATAATTCCACCTCACTTCCTCTTGTCATTTTCTACTTCAGGGCATGCATTTTATTTCTACACAAGTTATAAACCCAAAAAGACATCAGCATTGTTTTCTATTTAAACAGTCAATGGTAATTAAATGAAGCTTGAAACATGCAAAAATGTCCTCCTTTTCTAACTACACATTTCTCCTTTCTGGGGCTCTTTATTCCTTCCTGCAAATTGGGACTTAACTTCTGATACCGTAGCCCTTAATAATAATGAAGCTCTGCAAATATTTCTTTTTTTTAATTTTATTTTTATAATTTTTAATATGTACAACTCATAGTGCATATATTTAGTATCTTTTTACATACAACTGTTTGTATACAAAGTATATTCGTACAATTCAGGTCTTCAGTCATGCATTAAGGAAAATGATATCCGTCTCATTCAACCACCTTTTTTTTTTTCTCCCCCTCCCTCCCCTCTTGCTCCCTCCCTTACCCTCCCTTCCCTTGACCATTCTAGTGTTCCTCTAATCCTCCTATGTACCCCCATCCAACAATACTTTGAATTAGCCTCCTTATATAAGAGAGAACATTTGGTACTTGGATTTTTGAGACTGACTAACTTCACTTAGCATTATGTCTTCCAACTTCATCCATTTACCTGCAAATACCATTAATTTGTTTTCTTTTATTGCTGAGTAAAATTCCATTGTGCGTATATACCACATTTTCTTAATCCACTCATTTACTGAGGGACATCTAGGTTGGTTCCACAACCTAGCTATTGTGAATTGTGCAGCTACAAACATTGAGATAGCTGTGTCACTGTAATATGCTGTTTTTAGGTCCTTTGGGAATAGACCCAGGAGTGGAATGGCTGGGTCATACGATGGTTCCATTCCCAGTCTTCCAAGAAATCTCCATACTGCTTTCCATAACTGTTGCACCATTTTGCAGTCCCACCAGCAATGTATGAGTGTGCCTTTTTCCCCACATCCTCTCCAACATTTATTGTTGCTTGTGTTCTTGATGGCTGCCATTCTGACTGGAGTGAAGTGAAATCTTAGAGTAGTTTTGATTTGCATTTCTCTAATTGCCAGAGATGTTGGAGATGTTGAACATTTTTTCATGTATTTGTTGATTAATCGTGTATCTTCTTCTGAGAGGTGTCTTCTCAATTCCTTAGCCCATTTATTGATTGGGTTATTTGTTTTTTTAGTGTAAAGTTTTTTGAGTTCTTTATATATTCTAGAGATTAGTGCTCTATCTGATGTGCATGTATTCAATATTTGTTCCCAATTAGTTGGCTCTCTATTCACCTCACTGATTGTTTCTTTTGCTGAAAAGAAGCTTTTTAGTTTAAATCTATCCCATTCATTAATTATTGGTAGTAATTCTTGCGCTACAGGATTCTTATTAAGGAACTTGGGGCCTAATCCAACATGTTGGAAATTGGAGCTTACTTTTTCTTCTATTAGGTGTATTGTCTCTGGTCTAATTCCTAGGTCCTTGATCCACTTTGAATTGAGTTTTGTGCATGGTGAGAGATAAAGGTTTAATTTCATTTTGTTGCATATGGATTTCCAGTTTTCCCAGCACCATTTGTTGAAGAGGCTATCCTTTCTCCATTGTACATTTTTGGCACCTTTGTCTAATATAAGATAGCTGTCTTATCATTCAAGACAGACAGATTATCTCAGGCGATTCTCAAAATATCTTTATTTCCCCTTTAGTTTTTAAGTGTACTTTCATTGCCTATAGAATTCTAGGCTGTGAGGTTTTTTTCTTTTTTTTTTTTTTTTTTTTTTGTATTAGATATTGAATCCAGTGGTGTTTAAAAACTGAGCCACAAATCCAGCCTGTTTTATTTTATTTTGAAACAGGATATCACTAAGTTGCTAGGGTCTCTCTAAATTACTGAAGCTGGCTTTGAACACAGAATCCTCCTGCCTCAGCCTCCTGAGTTGCTAGGATTATAGGCATGCACCACTGCAACCACCGTGATGTTATTTTTATTTACTTTCATCATTTTAAAAATTTTCCCCATTGATTTCTGTCCTATATTTTTTCTTTTGATAAGAAGTCAGCTATCATTCTTACCATTGATATTTTGATTAAAATGTGTCATTTTTCACTCTTTGGCCAATTTAAAATTTTCTCTTTCTCTTTAATTTATGGCACGCTACAGACAATAAGACTAGATTTCTTTATCTTTTTGTTTGTCCTGCATATTTGCCAAGGTTTTGTTTCATTTTTTTAGGAGTATTATGAATATACCTAAGGAGGATTTATTAGCCCATATTTATAAATGCATGTTGCATCATTTGATCTGATTCTTCATGCCAAGATTTTTTTTTGTTTGTTTGGTTTGTTTTCTTGTATGTTAATGTATTTCGTCAGCTTTTAAAAACATTAACTGTTATCTTTTCTGATATTTCTTCTGATTCATTTTCTCTTGCATCTTATTTGGGAACCTTACTTTGACATTTTCTATACAGTTTAACACTCTTCTATGGATCTTGAAAGAGTTTTCTCTTTGTGTTTCAATCTGGCCATTTTCTGTGGACCTGTCTTGAAGTTCACAGCTTGTTATGAACAGACTTTAAGGTTGTTCACATGAGTTCCTCCTCTTCATGGAATTCCCACCTTTATATAACCCCTTTTATTGAGCCCTTGAGTGTGGGCGGAGTCTAAACTTTGCTTCTCTCCACTGTGAATGTGATAGGTAAGAGTGGTGCCCCTAGTGCTTGAGTCCCTCTCTCCAGCCATTCATCTCCTTCTTTCCCCTCCTTCATCCCTTGCTGATTGCAGACTTCAAAGAAGAAATATGTCATGAATCCTACAGTTGTGAGGGTATAAATTCCAAAATCTGAGGAGTCTTGGAAGTAGATCTTTTCCTTAGAGGAGCCAGTAACAGCATCTGTGTGAGTCTCTAACCCAAAGACTGACTCATCTAAACCACACTCTGATTCCTGCCTCAAGAAACACGTAAGGTAATAAACAAGCCTTGTTTGAAGCAGCTACACTTGTGACAAGTGCACAGAGCAATAGAAAACTAATACAATGCCACCTTCCTCTCTTTGACCAACATGATGGTCAATTCCTCAAATGAGTCTTTTATTCCTGACATCTTAATTTTTTTTTTTTTTTTTTTTTTTTTTTTTTTTTTTTTTTTTTTGTGTGTGTGTGTGTGTGTGTAGTACTGGGGATTGAACCCAGGGCCTTGTGCATGTGAGGCAAGCACTCCACCAACTAGGCTATACCCCCAGTCTCTAAATCTTATGTTTTGACTTTTAACAATCTCCTTTTCTATTCCATCTGAATTTTTTTCTTCTGTTCCAGCATGAGATGCACCATCTCCTGGATCTTTTAATTTATTTGTCATTTTTAATCTGAAAATCCTTTATGAAAATTATGAGATCTGGCTATTTATATATCTACTTTTACCATCAATATACCCACTTGACTTTGAATAAAATTTCCCTATTTTTTGTCTGATAATCATTTTTATTGTATGTAAGACAGTATGCATACAGTAGAGACCTAAATATTTATAATTTAGCTGCATTGAGGTGTAGGGTCTAAAGTGGTCCCTTTTCCTTTGAAGTGACTATTATGGAGACTGAGTCAAATCTATGAAATGTGTGGGGAATTTGTGGTAGTTTTGGTTAAATTCAGTTCACTAGTTGCTAAAACGTTTTGAGGACAGGCTCAGTGCATCTAATTTAACAGGGTGTCTGATGAGCACTGGCAAGACTGTGTATCTCTATATGCTCTGCTTCACAGATACCAGGCTTCTGAGGCTTGCTTTATAACCCAGAAGTCATCCTGTTGGAATGCTGGAGAACTCCTTCTTTTTTCCCCATCATTGACTTTCACTTTCGACACCTGCTGATGTCTTTCTGATCTTTTGCTCAGACATTGAAGTTACCCTGTACTATTCTTAGCAAAAAATCAGAGTCCTTTTGAAGGACCAAGCATGTTCTACTGCTACTTCTAACTTTCTGGTGCCCGGTGACTTCCTTCTTGATGAAGGATCCTGGTGCCTCAGTTCTCTCCTTCTCTCTCCTCCATACTTTGCGTGGCACTTTGATAAATTTAGTGAGGGAGCAAGAGGGAGTCAGTGAGTATTTTCATGCTTACCCCTCCTCTGAGGTTCCTAAGAATTCATGTCAGCCCAACAGTGGCTTTCAAAACTTTAACAAAACTATGGCATTTTTCTTCCAATGGCTCTCCACAGAAGGTTCTTCCCTTCCCACCACTGGACTAGATTCCTACTTTCCTAGGACCTTTTCATCATTTTATGCATAAAACTTAACTTTTTGATTTTTCTAATGTCGTTTTGTAGCAAGACCAACTTGACACCATGATTAAGGTAGAAACAGTGCACTTTTGAGTTTTTTACATTTTAATCAGAAGTATTAAGGCAGTGCAGGAATTAGAATCTTTATGTGTCTGTTGCCAAAATTGTCTCTTCACAGTACCCTGAAGTACCCTCTACATTTCCTAAACTCTTACTTTCAAAAAGGAAGCAAGAGTGAATGAACAGAGGTTGCATTACCTATACTACTTTGAAATAGGGTAGGAGGATAAAAAGAGAGATACACTGAATTTTAAAGGAAATGCCCCCAAGCCATTGAGATGCACAGTTGTAAATCCTGTGCAACATGCCCTTGGCCCATGCCCTTGCAAAATGAGGGAACACACAAGCACAGGGAAAACCAGTATGAAACTGTGGTTTTCCACCTTGTCTACACTTCCAGTTTGGCCACCAATACAGCCCTTCTATAAATAGTCAATCCCCGACTTAGTCAGGGCTACTTCTCCTCTCAATAGCCCACATGCTATTTATTTGTATTTAGAGGTTTATTCCTAAATAGACCTTTGCCTATGCCTTGTCAGGCTCCTGCAGAAATTCTTTCTGTTACATATGCCAAGAACCCCACTGGTCATCAGTTGAGTTCTCCTTCTCCACTGGGGACCCCTTGGACCCTTCTCCAGAGTCATCAGTTCACTGTGACAGTTTGATTCATTAATTAGCAATCTGTGTTTTTTTTTTTTTATTGTACTAACTGAACACTATCTTAGGTGTCCTGGTTAGTAGCCTAGAACTCTTGAAAATTATCTTTTAAATATTGCACATCAGCAAATAGAATTTCAGTATATAAATTGAGAAAGAGACAGAAGAAAAGAAGAAAAACAAGCTTGATATTATAATGCACCAAAGTCAAGAACACTGATACCATTTTAGGAACCAGCAACATTTAATGAGTAAAACAAAAAGCAGGGTGTTAGATAAATGAAAGTAGACAAGAGGGGAAAAAAAAAAAAAAAAACTCAATCAAAGAATAAAGTATAGGACCATGATCAAAGAAGATAAGCTTATAAAGAAAACAATACTTGATTTGCTATGGAGACACTTAGAAAACAAGAAGTTTATTCAAAACTTGAGTCAATTGTAGAACCAGATCTATATTTTATGTATATGTATCTTACAATAAATATTCTTTGTTATTTCACACAAATTGAAAATGGACTGGCCAATAAATAACACTGTTTTCACTTCTTATTCAAAGCAAGGGCTTTAAAGAAGGATAAAGATAGTTGGCTTGTTTTTATTTACACTTATAAATAATATAGATAAAAGCTACATTTCAAGGTAGAAGAAGATTCAAAGGAATAATTGTGATGTAAGCTTTATATAAGACTCAGTAGTCTTAATGATTTCAAAACTCTTAAATTACTCCCAAATTACCCAATTTGAGAAATGTACTGAAAATTGGTATTTCTCCTAAGAGGGTTTTACAGATATGGCTAATGGATCTTATTGAAAAAGTCTGATTTATGTCATGGCAATTTGAGGAGAGGGGCAGTTTTAGGAATCATTATAAATTTTTATTGGTACCAAATTCTATACCCAGATTAACTTTGGTAACCTCGCTACTTATTTTTATTCTATTGCTTCTAAAGTAATTTGTATGTATTTAGCATTGATAGTGACTTTGGGGGGAACTAAAAACATTAGTATATAATGTCATTCAACTGTTCATTAAATAGCAAAATGGTGTATTTGTCCTGAAAAATGAGAAAGATGGTTAGACATGTTTCTTTATAAAATGGTGTTTGTGCATTTGGCTGATTCATAGTAGATTTTTGAACCTAATCTCAGTGATTTCTCATTACACAAAACTAACAGTTAAAGTGCAAATGCAATTTAGAAATTAGTTTAACAGCCTTAATTATGCAAGTTAGATTTCCTTGTTTGGGTTTCAGAATTTAATTCTGCATTGTCATAGCTTCTTGCTTATGGTATTTTATTTGTTCAGACCTGTATTGAGTCCATAGACTGCATCTACCAGACACCCTGAAAATATTTCTGAAATGAATGCACAAAGGTTTCTTTGACTGGAAAATCATGTTTGTCGCCAAGTGTATATGTACAGCTGTGTGCTTTCTCTTTCCACATATACACATATGTAGTGTATAGAGGAAGTCATACTTCACTCTTCAGAGATGTGATCTCAGAAATGCATTGTTAGGTAATTATGTGGACACTGTATAGTCTACTTATTCAAACCTAAATGGTGTAGACTACTATATACCTGAGCTATAAAGTATAACCTGTTGCTTCCATACTACAAACCTATACAGTATGCTACTCTACTGAATACTGTAGGCAACCAGTAAAGCTGTGGTATCTGTGTATCTAAATATGAAAAGTTGCTGCAAAAATGTTAAAATAAGAGATACAAAATTGTCACATAAGCATCTCCACAGACACATGAGCAATGCATTGTATTACATTAGGTGGCTGTGAATCATGAGGCCTTGAGGAATTTTTCAGTCCCATTAGAATCTAATGGGAATATAATCATATAAGTGGTCGTGGTTGATAAAAGCATCATTATGTGACCCATGGTTGTGTGCACTGTAAAATTAATATAAGATATATAACTATATAATATATATCATTAGTTTTATGGGTAAAACACTATTCACTTTAGTTGTATTAGTTCATTAACTTCAACAGTCTCTTGCTTCGGATATATATATATATATTATATATGTATATACATATATAATATTATATATATATAATACGTATATATTTTTTTAAGGTATCTGAGACAAAGGTGTTAAATAAATCACCCAAAGTCATATAGTTGTTAATGAGAGTGATGAGATTCAGACAGATTGTTTCATACAAATCTTCTTCCCTAAACATTCCAACAAAATAAGTTCTTTATATTTAAAGACAACATTATTAGCCGGGCGCGGTGGCGCATGCCTGTAATCCCAGTACTTGGGAGGCTGAGGCAGGAGGATCATGAGTTCAAAGCCAGCCTCAGCCATGGCGAGGCACTTAGCAACTCAGTGAGACCCTGTCTCTAATAAAATACAAAACAAAAAAGGGCTGGGGATGTGGCCCAGTGGTCGAGTGCCCCTGAGTTCAATCCCCGGTACCAAAAAAAAAAAAAAAAAAAAAAAAAAAAAAAAAAAAAAAAAAAAAGACAACATTATTGTTATTTCTGAATTGTTAGGTAATTGTCCTATTTATTTCATTTTATCACACAAATGGTATCATATTCACAAATAAGCATGAGCTATATATGAAGAGTCTATATAAAGACCTAGACTTTGATGGGAGTGAGTAGGAGCTTTCATAAGTGCGTGTATGCATGTCTAGTTTTTCTTGCTCAGAATCTATGAGGGGCTGACTCCATGTTTAAGTGGGACTAAGTGTCTCAGCCTCCAGGTTTAAGTGGGACTAAGTGTCTCAGCCTCCCAAGTTGCTGGGATTACAGGTGTGATCCACCATGGCTGGCTCATTATGTACAATTTTAATGCACAAATAAAAATATGGAAAATATCTTTGTATTTCTTCAAATGATTTATTATTATTGATTCATTCTTCTGAGGAATTATTATAATTAGCTTTCTAATGTTAAATTACTCCTGAATATATGTAGGTCTGGTATAAGCTCAAACTGGGTAGTAAGGAAGTGTTCAACAACTAGACTAGATGTTAGAAGGGAGATGGTGGGGGAAAGAAAGAAGGAGGGAGGAAGAGAGATGAAAAAGGATGCATCTTTCCAAACTGAAGAGACTGATAGCCAGGAGCTGTCCTCTATAGTTCTTTATAATCCCATTATGTCAGCAATAATGGAATGCAAAAATCTATGCAGAGACAATCTTTGTTAAAGACAACATTTACAATCTGTTTATTCTTTTACAATTGTCCAAATGATCTGCCCTGAAATAATTGATGTCCCATTCTTACTGTTATCATTTAAATAAGAAAAGTGAGAGAGATAGTTTAAATGAATGGTGAAGTCACATAGCTCTGGTCTGGAGCCAGGACTTTGTACCTGGTCTTCTGATTTCAAAACCTATAATCTTCACTATGACATATGTTAAGGCTCACCGAAACCCATGACTTGAAAATAAATAATTAACTACTAGTTCTTAAATATCTAGCTTTTCACCAAACTTGAAGCTAATGTCTGAAAAACTTTTCAATAAAACTTGAAATCTCTAACCTTTTTCTATACTCACTGGACATATCTGAGTTTCATAAACCAATGTGGTTAATCTCTCTATGAAAATCCCTTATGATGTGTTGTCAGAATTTCTTCCCACTTATAGTATCAGTTCAAACAGCTTTTCAGAGATAACTGTAATTCTGAGAAAAGCCTAAGTCCTTTATGGATAATCCTGCATGTGGTACCACCATTCAGTTTATTTTTAGCATCATTCCGTTCAAGTGACTGTCTCACTCTGACATCTACAGTGGCTTCCAGCTGCATCTGTCCTCCCAAAGGGACCCTGAGGAGAAATCAGGAATTAGTACAGGGCTTGAATGAGTGTTTTCAAAGTCTTCCTCAATATGAAGCTCCCACATTACATTTTTGGGAACTCTTGACTTCAATCTAGTGATAAGCATTGACATTTGAAGGTAATAAAGCCACCCCTGTAAGTCATTTCTTATTTTTGGTAGAGTTGCACAATCTCAAATATTCATGGAGTAAATTATTTTATGTGCAATTTCCATTTTCAGGGAAAGGCAGTTTGAACTGAAATTTAACATTGCTGCATCAACCATGCCTGCATTATGTATGCATGCAAGCATCCATTCAATTATACATTTATATCATTCATTCAAAAATCATAAATTTAGCTCTTGTCATATATATGAGATGTTGGATTCTAGGAATGCATGATATGAAAAGTAGCCTCTAGTTTTCACCTTCCATGGTCTTGGAGAAAGAACTCTGTGAGAAAATATTTAAAGTGCCTTATTTTCACAAAATGCTCCCTCTTCAATTTTTAAAATTTTATTGCCTAATTTCCTGGGATTATCCCCCTTCCTTTCCACTACAAAGTCTCAAATATTCTAAAGTCTATGGAATGAAGAGAACAAAAGAAATAAAGAGAGAGAGGCCACTCAACAATAGCACAGGTTTAAAACCTGCAGAAGGGGACCCAGTGGAGACTGAGACCAGTCTTCCACTTAGGGCTAGGGTAGATATAGCAGAATGGGGGAGGGAAAAATTAGGCCATTGCTAGTGGCTTGTCAATGAAGGGTCCTTGTGGTGACATCTTTATAAGGAAATAGGTGTTTTCAGGATTTCAGTCCTAGATTACAATTTCTTTCCTTATGATGATGGGGTGTTTGGGGTTTCTTTGTATGATGATGGAGTATTGCGTGGGGTTTAGTTCAGGCTGTGATCTTGAGGTGATTCTGGCTCTAAGATGGAACGTATATTTCCAAAATGGCATTGCCTCTGTCAAGTTCAACCTGACATAAAGTATTTTCTCAAATTTTCATTAATTTCAGGTTTCATACCATAAATAATAAGGCATTATTTTGATCATTGTGATTGCAAATGTGATTATGTAATATTTCTTAACCAGTTCTTTGGTGATAAATAGGAAATGTATTGATTTTGGTAATTTTATTATTAATTCTTCTATTGGGCTTTCTGGTTATTTCTCCTTTTTTTTTTTTTTTTTTTGGAGCTGCTGGGTTTATCAGATTTAAAAAAAAAACATAATTCATAATTAGTGAAAATTTTACTCTCTACTTCTAAAAATTATTTTCTTTTCTGATTTTATTTAAGATTACATGGAGAGTGCAATTCAATAAGCAAGATGGTATAATCCATTCTTATCTTGATTCTTAAACTTAATGTGATTGCTTCCGATGCAATATTTTACTATATTAATAATATTATGTTTTCTGCATCTCTTTTTCTCTAACATCCGTTTTTATTATGTTAAGGAAAGTGATTATTACTTGACTAATAGCTTCCTGTAGGTATGTATTTTGAATTTAAAAATATTTTTTGAGTGCCAAAAACAGAAAAGAAGCCTTTTGAACAAATGGTGCTGGGAAACCTGTTATCCATATGAAGAAGAATGAGATTAGAACAGAATCTATGTAACTCCTAGAAGTAAACATAGGGTCAGCACTCCAACATACAGGGACCAGGGAGGAAGAAGGGGAATTTCAAAGGGAAAGAAGGGAGGGATGAGGAAGTGCGAGGGAGTGTTATTGACTAAATTATATTTTCATATTGTGTGTCTGTACAAATATATAGCAACAAATCCCACCATTGTGTACAATTTTATCTATCTATCTATCTATCTATCTATCTATTTATTTATTTATTTATTTATGGTTTTTGGACACTGTGGATCGAACCCAGGGATGTTTACCTACTGAGCCACATCCCCAGTTTATTTTATTATTATTATTTTTTTTTTATTTTGGGTCAGGATTTTGCTAAATTGCTAGGGCCTTACACTAAGTTTCTGAGGCTGACTTTGAAGTTCCAATCCTCCTGTCTCAGCCTCCCAAGTTGCTGGGATTACAGGTATGATCCACCATGGCTGGCTCATTATGTACAATTTTAATGCACAAATAAAAATATGGAAAATATCTTTGTATTTCTTCAAATAATTTATTATTATTGATTCATTCTTCTGAGGAATTATTATAATTAGCTCTCTAATGTTAAGTTACTCCTGAATATATGTAGGTCTGGTATAAGCTCAAACTGGGTAGTAAGAAAGGGTTCCTACAACTAGACTATCCACTGTGGTCAGGATCAATGAAACAGACCAGAGGTCACATTGCACCATGGACTAGTAAAGTTTGTTATCCTATGGTTGAAGGACAAGGGGAAAGGGAAAAAGATAGCAACCCAGAGAGGATTTCTTGACAAGAGGTGTAACAAGTATGAGAAAGATGCAGCCAACCAACAGTGACTTTGCATGAAGAGAATCAGTGGAAGAAAGTCCCACCCTCTGTTTCTTCCCATGTGACCTGAAGTCAGACAGCAGGGAAGTTCATTGATTCTTTTTATGAAGATCTGACTTCCAGAGCTCAGAGCAAAGTAGACCAAGAAGTAGAATGAGGAAACCAAATACATCTCTCCCTATTTCTAAACAGAGTTTTAGTAACTTGGTATATTCCAGGCCTTGTACCATGAATGATCATTTCATTATGTAACAAGTATTCTGAACAATGGAATTGAAACTTTATTAAGAATTATAAACTGGGTGTGGTGGTGCAGGCCTGTAACCCAGCAGCTTGGGAGGCTGAGACAGGAGGATTGCAACTTCAAAGCCAGCCTCAGCAATAGTAAGGAACTAAGAAGTTCCGTGAGACCCTGTCTCTAAATAAAATAGAAAATAGGGCTGGGAATGTGGCTCAGTGGTCCAGTGTCCCTGATTTCAATCCCCAGTTAAAAAAAAAAAAAAAAAACAAAAAAAAAAAAAAAAAAAAACAAAGGTGTAAATGTGGCTTGAGCTTGGTGTGCAAAGGAAGAGTGATTTAGGATGAGGATAGAAAGGAAATCAGGAGGTAATGAGTGACTGACATTTAGATGTTAGGTTTATTTTAAGTACAATGGCCATTACAGGGTTTTATACAAATAAGTACTATAATTATATCATCTGAATAATTTGTTCCTTAAAAGAATTCTAGATAGAACTCCTGTGCCAGATGATTGTTATAGGTAACATGTATAGGTAAGCAGGGAACTGAACCTAGGGCCTTAAGCATGCTAAACACATTCCATATCACCCAGCTACTTCCCATCCTCTTTTCCCAGAGGATATGGTGAGTGTGTATGGTTAGTGGTTGGGTCAGTATTGTAACTATGTTCTTGTTTTCTTATTTCCAGATACCATCTTTCTGGTTTATAGTTTTCTAAACATGAGGAATGAATTTGAGATGCAATTTTTAACTCTGAACAAGAATATAGTGTTTTGATATAGTTTTAAAATGCATTCTGTATTTGTATTTTGGCAACTTATTTTTGTGTATTTATACTTATTGTTTTGACATATTTACTAGAAAATGTTCTACCTTATTGATGGTTAATTTCCTGAGGAGCAACAATGTTATTATATCTAGTCCATGTGTTTTGTTTATTTTCTACTGCTTTATGTTTTTAGTTGTGATAAGTACTCATTTTCCTTTGCTTTTTTCCATTTATAGAAGGGTATTGTCTTCATTGTGTTTTAGGCATAACTCGTAAATATCTGATTTATTATTTTAGCTTAGTAACAATATCTTTTAAATATCTGAATTTGTTATGAGCACCTTATTGATAGGCATTTTCTATTTTTGGCATATAATTACAACAATTAATACTTGTTAGTCATAGGGAATAGAAATTCTAGGTTTCTGTAGTCCTATGAAATATGATGAATAAGAATAGCTTTTTTTTTTTTACTTTTTTAATGCTTTTATTCCTATCTTTCATTTAAATATATTTAATTCAATGTAATATTTTTTCCAATATAATTTCACATTTAAAAAATAATGCAGTTTTTCTCTATGACTTCATATAAAATCCCTTGGGATATATTTCAAAAATTTGCAAATCATATTTTTGTGATATTTAATATGCATACCTCCTGATAAAATTTAGGTATGCTTTTCATACTAAATTGAATTGACTATTTTCAAAAATCAGTTGACTATATACATGTTAGTCTATTCTGGACTCTTTTTATATGTTTATTTTCATACTGATAATTCATTGTCTCATATATTGTATTTTTATACTAAGGGTTGGTACCAGGTAGTATAAGCTTTCCAGATTGTTTTTTTTTTTTTTTTTTTCCAAGAATATATATGCTATTCTTGATTCTTAAATATATTCACATATGTTGTAGAATAATTTTGTTAATTTCTATAAAACACATGCTGGTGTTTTTGTCTGGAATTTTGAATTCATAGATTGTGAGGAATTATCACATTAAAATATTAAAATTCTTATCCATTAACATAGTATATGTCTCCATTCTTCATTTTTCTGTTGTATTTTGTGTTCTTTTTCTCCTCACAGAAAATCCTTACACAACCCTGGTTGAGCTCATTGATGGCTTTTCCATAAGTTTAAGTTAATTTATTGTTGACATCAGCCCAAATAATTATCACAAAAATTGGTGAGACCTCTGTGTAGAAGTACAGGGGTTATCATCCAATTATCAGTAAATACATCTATTTTCTTAAATTTTACTCAGCAATTAAGTTGTCCAGTGAAATATAAACACCAGAGCAACTTTTAATGGGATTGAGAGTGACCTATTATTGAGAAATCAAGGCTAGGTCCTTTCGTAATGTTGTCTTCTAGTTTTCTTTCCCAAGTGCCCTATGAGCCCTTTCAATTTGTGAACTCAAGTGATTTTCTACTTGTGCAATATTTTCTTTGAATTTTATTGCTGTTAGATTGTTTTGCTTTCCTTTTTCAGGGACAATAATGACACACATATTGCACCTACTTTTTATGTTGTTCATTCCCAATATATTCTCTGTGAACCTTTGCACTATTTTGTTTCATTCATTTTCTCTCATTTGCTGTTTTCAACCTTTCTTTCATTTCCCTTATTAAATTTTATGAGTCTCTCCATCACATAATTTAGAAACTACTAGTCACTCCATAATTTAGATTTTGCTGCTGGTATAATTTTGTTTTCCTTTCATTTGTGTCTGCGTTCAACCAATTCTTCATTTTTGCTCTGCCTTTTAAAATCCATTAATGTTCTTGAACAGTTCCTTTTTTAAAATACATGTATTCTCAAATATTTGGTTCATGGCAATTCTGTTCAGGGTATTTTCTTACAGCAATTTTTGGCTTCAGAGTTAATATATATATATATATATCATATATAGATATATATGATATATATATATATATATAAATATATATATATATATATATATATATATATATATATATATATATAATTTTCTATTTCCTGGAGGAATTTTTCTCAGTTGATATGTTTGGATTTCTTTTTTTCCTTTTTATGTTGAATTTTGACAATCTCTCTGTATGGACTTGTTAATGTCCCCCCTGTTCACATATTTGACATTTTGAGGTTTTTACAAAATTCCTAGTTAAATATCACCCACTTCTGTCTGTGCTGCAAATGCCAGATGCTGTAGTGGATTTGTTTGTTCTGTTGGTAGGGGGTCCAGCAGTGGTTCCTCCAATTGTATGTCTTTGTTTTGCAGGAACTTAAATTTTCCTCTTTCCTTTGTACCAATTCATTTCCAAAGGACACTGGTTGATTCCATTTGAATTACTTTATTCTTCAGAATTGTATGTTTTATTAAAACCAATGTTATTTTCATGAAATCTCATACCTAGGCCCACAATAAATAGGCCATCATGTAGACAGAAACTACCACCAGACAGATTCATGCACTGCAGATGGTATAAAACATTCGATGTTTCTTTCTAGTTACTTAACATTCATTACTGAGTATGCCTTGGGTAGAAATCCAGGTATCATCTCCCCTTTTTTGCTGGTCTTAACAATCTCTGTTTATCTGATCTACTTTCTGCCACTAATACCTCTACCTAAACTCCTGGGTATCAATTAAAATCCTTCAGCTTATTCCATTTTTGTCACCCAATATATTTATTTTTATTATTTTCTCACACGGGATCAGAAGGGAAAGGGAATAATATGACAAAGGAAACAATTTTTAAGTATTAATCTTCATTGAAATACCCATTCTGCAGAGATACATATTCTCTAAATGTTCTTTGCAATTTACCAAATTACCTAAGCTTTTTCATATTATTTGTATATCTCAGAATTTTAAGAACCTATTTGATAATCTCAGTGGGGAGTTAACACTAATACCCTGTTTGCAGAGATGGAGACAATACTTAACACCAATAAACTTTTTTTCATGTAATGCTGGAAATGCAGAGAAATACTTACACTTTTAATTGTATCAATTTGTACTTTTTACAAGCTCCCTCTGTGATTGTGATTCATAGTAATTTGGGGAAACCAAAACTGAAAATCCTGTACTAAAAGGAATGTGAGTGAAAGAATTGGTGTAGACAAAAACCCTAGTTGGCTTTTATATTTGCTATTAGAAAGCAGTAAACAATTGGGCACCAGGGAACATGGCTGCAATAAATTTCTCAACTTTGTATATTCTACATGCTTCTTTGGGCTTGTAACTTCCCTGATAGGCTCCCCATAGTGATCAACCAAAAAAAAAGCAATTCAGATGGAAAGAGCTTCTACACTCATCACCATAGATAGTCAAGAAGGGACTGTTGGAGCATTTGGCTCTGTGCTGAAGCTGGGCTTGGGGAGGATACCCATGGCACTGTTGATAGTAACAGCTCCTGAGAACAGAAGGTATATTGAACCCTGAGGCAAGGGCACAAAGAAGCTGTAGTGAGGATATGTAGGACTATTTTGAGATCTTGACAAAACTGTTCACCATTCTCTGATGCACCCAAACAAGTGTGGTTTAACGTTATTGCGCCATTGAACCAAGTAACTAAGAAAAATTTCAAAGACTATTGGGTTGAGAATGTATTTCTAAATCAAGCATAGAAACAAAGGGAACCTCATATATCCCAGAGCGAGCTAGTATTCCCAAACAGTGAGAAATGTTCACACTTCTACACTCTATGTACTTTCTCGTTTCCAAATTGGATTGCTTGAGTGAAATGGTTGGTGATTTATCTGAGCCTAAAGTAACATAAAAATTCTGTTACTCATTTACAACTTATAGATCTCTTGAAAATTTTTGTCATCATTTGCATAGATTAATTTTTCTCTTGTCTAATGACTTCTACTGACAATAATATCCCTGTCCAACTGGTACTTGGCATTTTCCAAGCATTTTCACATGTGTTATGATATGAGGTTGCTCATGCTGAGCTCAATCTCTGTAACATGACTATTCTCATCATGAGTGATTCCTACCCCTTCATATCACCCCAGCAACTCTGGTAGTTATCAGAACATGATTTAGCAGGAACATGGCATAGACATTGATAATTGAGTTTTATCAGAACATGATTTAGCAGGAACATGGTATAGACATTGATAATTGAGTTAAGTGCTGATGTTTGTCTTCATAATACAGAAATAAAAACTCTGATCAGATGTTTTGAAACCAAATCCAAAGCTCTTGATAGCAAATCTCATCTCTTTAGGTCAGGACTTGCTGATAGGTTTTATGCCTGCACAGTGTTTGAAAGATTGATAGATTGAACAGATTGTTGCTTAAATTATAACAAGTGGTAAAAAACATGAGCATTTACTATGTGCAGGGATCTTATTAAGTACTTTCAAACACATCTTTGTCATAATTCCCCAAAAAGAAAGGGAAATATTCAATTTAAGATACGGCAGCAAAAAACACATTCAGCAGAAGGAAAATATCTCTATTCCTTGAGAGCAATGCTGAGTTATTTTCTGTTTAGTGACACAGAAGTTTCAGGCACTGTCAGGTTTTCTCTGAAGCCCTTTATACCCTAAACTCCCAATGTCACCTTCAGCTCCGAGAAGCATAAGACAAGGGCCTTGCATCTCAACATAGACAATCTCACTTCCTAAATTTCCCACATGCTAATGCAGTTTCCTGAACATTTATTTTCTGTCTTAAGTCTGCTTTTCTGATACTGGCTTTTCAGGTTCTGTTTTATTTTATATGTCTATTATCTACCTATATACTCATCTATCCTTTGTCTCCCTCTTATTTCCTTTCAGTTATCTTAAATTTTAATTAAATATTGTAGGTGTTTACTCGTAGTGCTTTATATCAGCATTTTATAGAACTATATTCTGTGG
Source organism: Tamias sibiricus (assembly GCA_025594165.1). Taxonomy (NCBI): domain Eukaryota; kingdom Metazoa; phylum Chordata; class Mammalia; order Rodentia; family Sciuridae; genus Tamias; species Tamias sibiricus. The sequence goes on along the minus strand of CM046672.1, from coordinate 22,308,044 downwards.
ATCAAGGAACATCTGAAATAATCTAAGGTAAAAATATTTCCTAATCATAGGTGTTTTAGTGATGTTGCTATCTGAAATTTACCTTTGGAGAATCACAGTCGGCTTCAAGAAATTTTTATTTCTGAAAAGTTCTGGGGAGTTCTTTAGGAAAAATGTCTGTTCATTTTACTGAACAGAATATTTCCAAATATATTCAAGTTTAAATCTCCTTACACATACAATTTCTTTTCAATACTGTTCACTCATGTTCTGAATAATAATTTGTTTAGTATTTTCTTCTCTGTGCATGTATACAATGTAATATGATTTCAGGAAATCCCAGACAATGAAACATTGAATTTGTTAGTGAGATTAAATATCCCCTCAATAGTCAAAGATTCTTCTAAGGTTGACTGTTTTCCTTTCACTTTTTAAGAGCATATCTATGGTCACACAGTATCTACCATTTGGCTCCTTCTCTTCATCTTGATGTTTTTGTTCTCATGACCACTAACTACTTACAGGGAGGTTATATATGGTCACCTCTAACTCCTCCTTCAAAAAAAAAAAAAAACAAGCTAGGGATAAAGAAAGCAGAATCCAGAAACTCACCTGCAAGGGACTGACAGCATCTCTCAGAGGAAACTGCTAAAGAACATCCAGTGTTCGGTTCCTTGGTCCTTGCAGGATGACTCTCTTAGATAATAGAGAAATGAAAGTCAGCCATGTCCACTGTTTGACATGCCTGAAGAGGACCAATTAGAACAGGACTCCCCTTTAGATTCTTTTCCTGGTAAAAGACTTCAATACAAGTGACTTTCAACATAGACTTGATAGTGACAACTTAATTATCAAATACTCTGGAGAGAGTGCAATAACATTAACGCAACTTGACACATAATTATCATTTTTCCAATAGAATTACCATGTGGTTACAGCTCAGTTCTTTTTCTGATCGAGTATCTGAAGTGCACCTGTCCCCTCTGATGATATGTTTACCCTTCTTTCCTATCCTCATCCCTAAGTATATGTGTTCTCCAACAATGGCCAATCAGACACTAGAGAATAAAAGTTTCCAGCTGATAAAAATCTCCTACCTTATCTTCTTTGGATAATTTTTTTTTGCAGTAAGAATTATCCCAATTCCTAAAGAATGATAAAAGAATGGACATGAATTGTTGCTGCCTGACGTACAGCCACAACGCCGCCGCGGGAGAAAAACTCGGAGGCAGAATGAAGATGAAAGAAGGTTTTTTTATTCTTCGGCTTTAACTATCTCTCAAAACTCTTAACACTGGCTCTTTCACCAACCTCTCTGACTCTTTACTTCTTCTGACTACTGACTCTTTACTTTTACTTTCTTAGAGAGAGCTTAGAGAGAGAGAGAGAAAGAGAGAGAGAGATTCTTCTTTCTCTTCTTTCTTCTTCAGCTTAGAGAGAGAGAGAGAGATCTTCTTTCTTTCTTCTTTCTTCTTCGACAGCCTTGGCCTGACTCCGACCAGCCTTCTCTTCTGACCAAACTCTTAACCGCTCTGACTCTTATTTCTTCTTCTGACTACGTTCTGGCCGCTCTGACTCTTTTCTTCTTCTCTGACCCGAACTCTTCTTCCGACCTACTGAGCGACTGCATGACTGACTGAATGAATGCCACTTCCTGACCGCTTTCACCTGGTTATATACAGGCGCTTCACGTGCATACTTATTATCAGGTGGAACTTATGGCTTCCAGCTAACCGCAATAGCCATCTCCCTAATTGGGGCTCCTTCAATGAATATTTACTAGGTAAACATTATGCATTAGAAAATGAGCTTAAAAGTTTTGACCATGAGATATAGTTACTTTATTCCCAAAAATGAGGGAAGGAACTAAGGTTCATATAAGTTAAATTATAATGCCTTAACGACGGGATTTGTATTAATAGCTGGTATTTCAATCCATCCCTGTGCACTACAGTGAACGCTGTTCTTAACCTTAATTGTATGCTGGAATTGCCCATGGAGTTCTGTAAATTCGTCATACTGGATTCCACAATCAGAATCTGGTGTATGGTCTTGACATTTAGATTTCAACGTTATTCCCAGGTGTTTTTGATGCATCTCTGGTTGAGAATCACTACTGTAAGTGACTTTTATAAAATCGGTAAATTGCCAAAAAAAATATGCTTATTCATTTTTCCATCTACATATATATTTTTTAAAAAGTGCATAACAAAGTGAGGGAAAATCCTATTTACACAATGGAAATTATGTACACTCCTATACTTACACAGGGTGAATTAAGTAGACCAAGAGTGGTATGTATAATTCTGAGAAAGTGAACTGTAGCAGGGAAAATGTTTTTTGGAATTAAGACAGAACTTGGTTTAAATAATCTCAGGCAAATCATTTATTCTAGAAAACTGAGAATCTTAATTTTCCCCAGTTTTTCAATTCAACTCTAGTACTGTTACTATTAACTAAATGAAGCAGCCCCAATCAGGGAGATGGCTATTGCGGCTAGATGGAAGCCATAAGTTCCACCTGATAATAATCATATGCACGTGATGCACCTGTAAATGCACGTGACGCACCCGCAAAGCTAAAGGTATATAATCGGGTGAAAGCGGTCAGAAGCGGAATTCATTCAGTCAGTTGTTCAGTGAGTTGGAAGAAGAGTTCAGGTCGGAGAAGAAGAAAAGAGAGCAGCCAGAACATAGTCAGAAGAAGAAATAAGAGTCAGAGCGGTTAAGAGTTCGGTCAGAAGAAGCTAGAGAAAGAAATGAAAAACCAAAGAGATAGATAGAGATAAATAGTTGTTGCTGGTCGGAATCAGGCCGAGGCTGCCGAAGACGAAAGAAGAAGCTCTCTCTCTATCTCTCTCTCTTTCTCTCTCTCTAAGCTCTTTCTAAGAAAGTAAAAGTAAAAGAAAGTAAAGAAGAAAGAAGAAGCTCTCTCTCTCTCTCTCTCTTTCTCTCTCTCTCTAAGCTCTCTCTAAGAAAGTAAAAGTAAAAGAAAGTAAAATAAAGAAGTAAAAGTAAAGAGTCAGTAGTCAGAAGAAGTAAAGAGTCAGAGAGGTTGCTGAAAGAGCCAGTGTTAGAGTTTTGAGAGATTGCTAAAGTCGAAGAATAAAAAAACCTTTCATCTTTATTCTGCCTCCTAGTTTTTCTCCCGCGGCGTTGCTGCTCCAAGTCAGGAAGCAACAACTAAAGATACCTGACTTTGCTTTAAAAACAACTCTGCACAAAAGAAGAGGAATCTAATATTGTCACACTTATGTTTAAATCCTCTTAATGGATTCCATTGCTCTTGTAAAGAAAATGCAAATCTTCAGTGTCATCTCTCTTCTGTGTTAGGCAGTACTAGCCTCACTAATGGAGTACACATGGATCCCTCTCCATGCTCCAGCAAAAAGGCTTCAGTATAAATTTTATACCAGGCCCTTTGCACATGACATTTCTTCTGGATGGAATGTCACCATTTTATTTTTCACCTTACTCTGACAATCATTTATCTTTCACTTATCAGCACAACTTTGCCTGATCAAGGAAGGATCAACTTTTCTGTTAAGCCACCTATCAGGCCAGATCTCTTTATCTATGGTCCACATAGATACAGAACTTAACTTACATTGAGATTTGAGAATTTTAACTATATAATGTAACAAGGAATTTCTTCTTTATTGTCATCTAATCTTTTTTTTAAAAAAAAGCTTATATCATAGTGAAGGTTCCATGTGAGCATACAGAGAATAAGTAATAATTCACTGTTGTTGGATGAATTGTCTATAGGTATGATTAAACCTGTTTGTTTGTTTGATTGCTGTTGATTGTGAACATGTCTGCTGGTTTGCTGACTGCTGAATCTGCCCATTTCTGATAGAGAGACATGATAGTCTTTACTTTTATCAGTGAATTCATTTATTTCTCATTGCAGTTCTATCAGTTTTTAATCTCACATATCTTAACACTCTCTTATTAGATGAAAGCACACTAAGCGTTGCTATGTATTGTTAGAGCGTGCAATGCCCTCCTTCATCCCTAACATGCTTGCTTGCTCAGAATCCTGTACGAAGATTGATATAGCTATTTCCTCTTTCATTTGATTCATATTAACATGGCATATTTCTCTATTTCCTTATTTTTAATCTATATCTTTTCATATTAAAATTTTTTTTAGGAGGCAATGTATAGTTGCATCTTATTTTTTGATCCATTCTGAAAATTGCCAACACTTCACTGATGTATATAGATCATTGATGTTTGAAGTCAGTATGGATATAGCTGGAGTAATAGCTACCATACTTTTGCTGTTATTTTTTGTTCCTGTTTTTTGCCTCCCACACTTTTTGTACTTTTTGCAGTCTTAATTGTGCATTTTTTATTACTCTACATATTCACCTCACCTTTTTCTTTTGCAAAATATAGATATTTTATCATTTTCAACTACTTCATTTTTTTATATTTGCAATTTATTTATTTTTATATCTTAACATGTTATATATGACAGCAAAATGTATTACAATTCATATTACACATATAGAACACAATTTTTCGTATCTCTTTTTGTGCACAAGGTAGAGTCACACCATTCGTGTCTTCATACATGTACTTAGGGTAATTATATCTACTCATTCTACTATCTTTCCTACCCCCATGACCCCTCCCTTTCCTTCCTTCCCCTTTGCACTATCTAGAGTTTATCTAATCTTCCCATGCTGCACCACGCTCCCCCTCATTATAAATAAGCATCTTAAATCAGAGAAAACATTCAGCATTTGGTTTTTGGGGGGTTGGCTAACTTCAATTAGCATTATAGCTTCCAACTCCATCCATTTACCTGCAAATGCCATGATTTTATTCTCTTTTCATGCTCAATAATATTCCATGTGTATATATATATATATATATATATATATATATATATATATATATGTATATATATATATCACATTTTCTTTATCCATTCATCTACTGAAGGGTATCTGGTTTGGTTGCACAGTGTAGCTACTGTGAATTGTGCTGCTGTAAATATTGATGTGGCTGTGTCCCTGTAGTATGCTGTTTGGGATCAACAAATATATGAAAAAAAAAAATGTTCATCATCTTTAGCAATTAGAGAAATTCAAATCAAAACTACTCTAAAATTTCATCTCACTACAGTCAGAATGGCAGCTATTAAGAATACAAACAACAATAAGTGTTGGTGAGGATGTGGGGGAAAAAGGCACACTCATACATTGCTGTTGTACTGCAAATTGATGCAGCCAATATGGAAAGCAGTATGGAGAATCCTTGGAAAACTTGGAATGGAACCACCATTTGACCCAGCTATCCTACTCCTCGGTCTATATCCAAAGGACTTAAAGACAGCACACTACAGGGACATCCACATCAACGTTTATAGCAGTACGATTCACCTTTTTTCTAGCATATAAATTATATTTCTTTATTTTTACTTATGTTAATCATTACTTGAGCTTGCAATATATATTCAAAACTAATTCAAGTCTAATTTCAAATAATACTGATCCTCAAAATTGATTAAGAAAAAACAAAAGTACCTTACCTTTATTTGTTCCTTCTTTGATGATCTACCTTTCTTTATGTGGATCCATTTTTCTAAACTATGTTATCTTTCTTCTTTGTAAGGAATTTTTTAAACAATTTTTTTGCAAGCCAGATCTAGTGACAATAAATTTCCTGAATTATTAATTTTTCTGAGATTTTATTTCTCCTTCCCTTTTGAAAAATTCTTTCCATAGCTGCAGAATCATAGCTTGTGTTTTTTTTTTTTTTCTCTCCACATTCCAAGTCACTCCATTTTCTCTTGCTTGTGTCTTTTATAAGAAGAAACCTATTATGTTTTCTATTTCTGTTTCTGTACAGGAATTTGCTTTTTCTCTTTAGTGACTTTCATGGTTTTTTCTTCCTCTGTGAATTCTGAAATTTCAGTATGATATGCCTGCATGTCAGTGCCTTTTGCTTGATTGTTTGTTTTGTTCTTCATTGGTTCAGCTTGATGTTCTCCAAGATTCCTGGGTATCTGGCATTAACCTGATGAAATCCCAGTCATTATTGCTTCAAACGGTACTTTCATTTTTCCTCTTCTTGCATCCACATTATGAGTATGTTACATCTCTGTAGTTAAGCAAATGTCTGGGATTTCTATTGTGCTTTTTTTCCCCAGTCTTTTAAAATTCTTTTTACTTTGCGGTTTTGAACATTTCAATTGTCATATTCTCAAGCTCACATATTCTTTCATCAGCTATATCAAGTATACTAACGAACCCATCAAAAGCATTCTTTATTTCTATTACAGTGTTTTTGATTTCTAGCATTTCTTTTTGATTCTTAAAATTTCCACTCCTCCTATCACTTTATCAATCTGTTCTTGAATTCTGCCTGATTTTACCATTAAAACTCTGAGCTTATTAATCTCATTTTATCTCTCTCTCTCTCTTTTTTTTTTTTTTTTTTTTTTTTTTGGTTTTCGATTGCTGGTCTGAGCACTGTGGTGTTCTTTCCATATCTTCCCTAGTGTCTGGTACTCATTTAGTCTCTTCACACTGATTTTTATCCTTCAGTAAATCTTGACTTTTTTTCTGGATTATTTGTTGTGGTGGTTGTTGACACGAAATATTGGTAAAAGGAAGTGTGGGAAATAGGCCTTTGGTAATGTAGTAGGAAGGTGAAATAGAATTTTTCTATAGCTCTGTAATTAAGTATTGAGCTATGAACGTCATCATTTCAAGTCTGTGAATTTCAGAAATGCTGCTCATTTTCCCCTCCCCTTAGGTGAAGCAGAATGAATGAGGGGCCCCTAGTTGGGCATGTCCCTTCCCACTGTGGTCTGAAGGGTGGCTGGAACTAGATATTCCCATTCCTTCAGTTTGGTAAGAACTGGAAAAACACCAGTAAAGAAAAACACTGATAAAATCTTTTTCCAAAGGAAGGCTATGTCAAGATCAGAATACTCTGGCATTTTTCAAAATAGTTCTTTCCCACCTCCTCTTCATGAAGGTACAACTGGATTTTTCTCCGATATTCACTGGAAGGACCTAGTAGAGCTTATGGGGGTAAAAGTCAGAGGAGTGCGGCATCTCCCCATAAATTGGTGCCCTTGGAAATTCTAACAGAGTTGCCCATCTGGAGCTTCAAGCTATTTCTCCATCAGGATTCATATTTTTCCTATCTGGGCACTGGTTCTCAAAGAGGTTTCTTCTTAAGTAAGTTGTGATTTTCTGCCTTTGCCAGTCTGTCTCTCCAATTTTTAGGGCAATGGTTTGCATTTTGATCTTGGTTCTTCAGTCTTGGAAACCATTTGCTCATGGTCAGGATAGAGTAACCATGTCTATGCTCCTCAATTGTCAGACTGAACATGACACCTTAGTCCCTTTTTCCATGTGTTTTTGTTGTTGTTTAAGAAGCAGCATGGTGATTACATTTCAGTGAGGCTTTTCATTTGGTTTGACTTTTACTGGGTGCTCTTTCATTTTATAGGTTTATGGATGCTTACATCAGCTTCTACAATAATCCCTCTGGGGGAAATGGTCTTTATTTGTATTCACACCATTAATTTTGTTTTTAGTTATTTGATTTCTAAAAACCTACAGCATACTGTCTTTGACAAAAAAAATCTTCCCAAGAAGCAGAATCTCTTTCCCTTAATATTACATGTGTGTGTAAACACATCACTACCCTTGACCTTAAGCATGTGAATTTTAGGAGGAAAGTCACAAAATAGGTGACTGTTGATTTAAGACTAAAGGACAATGTTAGCCCAAGACAGCATCATCCTTTAGCAAGGGGGTAAAAATAGACATGATGTTTGGAAAGGTTATCTTTCTCAATGAAATTACATGATGTAAGGGTGTAGAAATGGGAGCAAGCAGTGCACATAGCAGGTTTGGGAATTTGCAATTAATTGAGCATGGTCTGAATATATGATACCTTTTGAGCATTGACAGAATATTTTGAACCCAGCATTTCTTTAATAAATATATAGGACCTTGGAAAATTCTTTCTAGAGCTTGTTGTTTAATCCCATTTCCAAAGAATGCCATGTCCTATTTTTTGAGGCCCAGCAACATGAATGGGGGACACAGGAGCTCACTGCTGAGCTGGCAGTGGAATTAGCCCTTCTTCTTATATATTATTTTTCCCGAAATCATGAACTAGACTTGGGTGGAAAATATAGACAGGTCCCATCTCTTTTTGAAAACAGAAGAAATTATTTTCTGGAAAATCAACACAAGAGAGCAATGGAATTGCCCTTTTGTGGGGCAAACAAATTGAACTTGCAAGAGATCTCTGTACGTGTTTCTGTCCCCCATCAGTATCCATGTTAATGAATGAGTGTATTCACTTTACACTATGGGAAATGAAAGCCATTCCCTTCAATTGTGCAGTAAAGATAAACAGAATGAATATGAAAGGAGGGGCTTCTAGAGATAGAAACCAGGGGTAGGTGGTCAAGGCAAATAATCAACTTTAAACTCAATTAGCCAAACTGAACTCGGTTTTATACTGCTAGTCCTTTTATTCTGCTGGTTATTTCCCATCTGATATATGTACAACTATCCTGCATACTACAGAGCACAATGTATACGGATTGTAATTAAGACACTGGGGGTGTGACATCATGAAGTGCTAATTCCTGAGCACACACTGTGACTAATCCTCTTACATTAGAACATGAAAGTGGACCTTTAGGCCTGCTAGCATATTGGCTCTCAAAATAAATAAATAAATAAATAAATAAATAAATAAATAAATAAATACCCTTGCTATAACCTACCTGAAGTTTTCCAGTAATTTCTCAAACAGATTCCTTGACTTCTAGAATTTAGTTTCAGAACACTCTGCACACTGTTATCAAGACAATTTTTCATGAGATTTAAGATAGAAGATTTCAGAATCCTTCAGGGCTTTCCTGGCTCTCAAAGTCATTTATCACCCCATGATCTCTTTTTGAAAACAAATGCCACTTTTCTCCTTTATTATTGGACATCCTGTGTGTTCTCTGGTTCCCCATGTTCTTCGACAATTTACCATTGTTCGTGAAGTTTCTCCCACCTGAAATTATCCCTACTCACATCTCTTTCAAAGCTCACTCCACCAAGCCCGCCAGGAGTTCTCAGATCTATCTAGTGCAAATTAAAGTTTCCTCTTTCTTTCCTCATCTCTCATTAAAAGTTTAAACCTTTATGTCTTTATTGAGGTACTTTGAACAACACGCTTCATGTCTCAATTTATCTTACTAGATGAAGAGTTGCTGGCAGAAAAACTCATTATTTTTCTGTGTCTGTTTGGACTTCTGCAACAAAATACCAAGACTGGGTGGCTGGCTGATAAGCGAGAGAAATTTATTTGGGAAGTATAAGATCAAGGTGCTATCAGATTCATTGTATCAGAAAACCTCCTTCCTAGTTCATAGATGACTTTGTTTTGGCTGTCTTCACATGGGAAGGGAAAAGAGAGCTCTCTTGGGTCTCTTTTAGAACCGCATTAATCCAATTCATGCAGACTCTGCCATCATGACCAATTACCACCAGAGGCACCAGGTCTTCATAACATTGTTAGAATTCAACATATGAATTTGGGGTGGGGCACAAACATTCAGTCAAAAGCACTTCCCATGTCACTACCCCAACCCCCAAAATCACATAGACACATTGCCTTACTTATAACATTGTCACTTTGTGTGGGTGTGTTTATTTTTTTCCTTACATATATTTCCTGAGTAATTCTTCAATTAAAGAAACCCTAAGTTGGTGCCCCTCATTTAATTTGATTCTTCCCATCCTAACACATTGCATCATGAAGATCACTCTTTGATTATCACCAGTAGCATAAAATGGTTATAAAATCAATCCTGGGAAGACAATATAAAAGAAACACCTGCATATTTTCCCCATCCAAGCCTAATGTTGTGGATTCTTCTTCCTCTCCTCAACTTCTTTACTTGCATTTGTTCTTTTTTTCCTTATTCTGTCCTTTTTTGCACATATTTACAATTTTTTTGTTCAGTTCTATACATTGGTGCAACTATGTTTTATGAAATTGTTTTTCAAAAGTGAAAAAAATCCTCCAACTCCCCAGTGTAAAATAGTTAAATATTTTATTTTTGTTTTATTGTTAGCTTTGATATAGAATTAGTATTGTTATTATTCATTTACAATTATTGTTTTCATAATAATTAATTGTAAGCTCTTCTGACTCCCAGACTGCTATGTTTCTGTGAGGAGCTCTTAAGACATGGAGTGTAGGAAATGACTCTGGATTAATCTGAAGGAGTTTTCTATAAGAAAATATTATACTAATTTCCTTTTTCCCCCCTCTATCTTTTAACTTTCTTCAAGTATGAATTTGAGGGTAATTTTCTCTTCATCATTATTTTCTGAGGTACCTATGTAGTCCATAGTTCAATACCTTAAGCAAGAAATATCAGTATGGGCTTGAGGATGTTTACCTTTCCTAAATTCCTTAGGGTGTGCCTCCTTGTTCTACCTCAACTAAATTTTTCATCAAGAAGAAATACTGGAAGTTTATATATTAGGTGGCAGAAATTTCACAGAAAATAAAGTTTCCTGCCGCCTCAAATCAAGAAAGGCAAAGAAGAATGCATTTCTCCATGACTTTTGTGTCAGTTCTGAATTTTGAGATATATTGGCCTTACACCTACTTGCCCCATGCATAGACAGTATTGTTTGCACCTAAGTCTCTGTGTTCTTAAGACAGGAAATATTGTGAAGAAAATCTACTGGTTGTTGTGGGTATTACATGAAATGACGTATGACTAGAGCCACACACAGGGTGGGTGCTCAGTATGTGTCTTTTTTATTTTCTGCTGGATGCATTTAAAGAACTTAAGCAGAAGGGGAACAGATTTTGGCATCAGACAATTCTAGTAGGCAGAATGCTCTCTAAGATTAGGAACCAGGAGTACCCTTATCTCCATATGACTCTAAACACCTAGCAGATTGGGCCCAGCAACAATGTACTTTTTGAATAAAACCATGAGGAAAATAATAAATTTAACTGGGATTTAATATTGGCTCTGTCATTTACCAGTGGTCCAGTTAAGGCCTGGGATATTTAAACCTTGATTTCTTCATCATTGAAGTGAGGATCCTACTACTATTTTCCTGAATTCTTACCATTTTTAAGTGAGAACACCTGGCAAGTTTTCAAAATGAAATGGATGATAAATAAATGCTTATGGAAAGAGTGGATAGATGAATGAATTGATGGAGGGATGGGTGAACTGGAACAACTCAAACAAGAAGTAGATGCTGAAGTACACGTGGGTATAGTCACAAGTCAGCCTTAGCAATAGAACTTTGGATGACAATTTTTAGCCTGTTACACCATAACTATAGGCTAACTTAAAAGTTAAATCAAGCTGACCCCATTCTGCCCAGAGGCCTCACCCTGCTCCTCCTCCCCTTCCCCCTTTTTGCAAGGGCCCACTCACATAGAAGCCAATACCCCCACCCATTTTCTCCCTGACCACAATGCTCACAGAGGTTAACCTACTTTCTGAGTATGTACAGGAGCTGCCAGTTCCAAGAATTGGTGGCAGCTTTGTGGTTCTTGAGGATTTGAAACTTGCTTTCCACCTGCAATTGCAAGGGCCAAAATGCATTATCTAGATTCTAACTTATAAAAGTTTGGCTCAGAGGAAATCTGCTGCTGTTCTCTCTGTGCAGAGGCAGCCTGTCAGATTCTTCTGACAATAAACTTGCTTCTGCTTAGCTTCAGTATGTTCTGGTAATCAGTCCTGGCCAGCTTCCTTTTAACAGTAAAGTTATTATTGTCATTAATTCTGACCTAATTCCAAAGTTGTTAGTAAAATTCCATATGTCCCTTGCACATACATTTGAAATGTCAGTTTCCTTCTTCCAGATCACTCCTGGTCTCTCACTTACCCACTGGAAGTCACACTCATATTCAAAAAAGAAATGAACTATGAATGCAAGCATCAGATACTTGCTCCCACAGTCACCAAATCTGTGCCTAAGATTCATTTTTTATTCCTGATCCACTCAGTGCTTGACAGGTTAGTGAATGAAAAGCAAAAAGAAGAAAATTATTTTTATGGATTTGGAATTATATTCCAGCCCAATGAATTAGACTTTTATTTTTCGTTCATATTCTTTAACTTATGAGAAATCCCATTTTTCTATTGACAGAAGTTTAATTTCTGAATTTATTCTCAGTTTGTTAAATAAGTCCCAGTTTGCTTTTCTTCTCCTATGTTCATACATAACATCAAGCTTAGAATATGGTAAAAATTTAGTTTGTGTCTATTTATCACCCTTATTTTATGTATTCATTTTTTTCTTTCTATGCAATTACAATGTCCTTTTTTAGTAGGCTAGAATACATTCAAATATATGTCTGTACTGTCCTTTTGTATGTGTGTAAGTGTATGCCTATGGATGTTGATGTATGCACTCACAGTTGAAAGAAGCTATTTCTTTTTTAAAGGGAAGAAACATTAGCCATCTCATGTTCCAGACTATATACTGAATTACTTAACTAAGTTCATTAGCATTTCAGTAATGTAACACTTTAATTGTGCTATGAAATTGCTTTCATCTTCCTCTCCTCCGTAATGAGAAATGCTTTACCCTATTGTAAAACTTTTGAAGTGTTGTGCACAATTCTGGGTCTCTGTGACCCTTTCAAGCACTATCTTTAGCAGGAAAAACTTGCCACACTTTTAAAGATGACTTCCCAATTCCTTCACATACCCGATTCCAGGCTAATTTTTCAGCCCATTATTTCTCATTCACCATTTCCAGAACCTAGATCCCTGGAGTGTTTCACCACTCATAGGCATGCATGCATTTGTGTCTTAGGACCTAAATGCCACACCCTTTAATAAAAATTTATTACATATTGAGCTTCATGACTCTGACTATTTAGTATATCTGTCTCACTCAGGAAGACTGAAAGTTCCACGAGGTAGAAATCATTTCTGTATCTCCTGAATTTTGTTATCTTTAGAGTCTGGTTCTCCTTATCTAAGTGAATAAATAAATAAAATAATGAACCAATTTCTAATTGTCTGTAATTTTAAGTTTCCTGATTAGCAGGGGGAATCTAATTTGACCATAGGGATTGATTAGACTCCCATCCTAAAGCAAAAACAAACAAATAAATAAATAAATAAAAGCAATAGCTCCATAACAGTAAGATGAGTAAGTAATGGAGGGCACATATATGAATACATAAATATAAGTTGAATTAAGGCTACCAACAGTGATGGTGCCTTATAGACTCTAGGAAGCCTCAAGGAACAAGTCAGATCCTCTTTTCTTTTCTGGCTCTTTGAAAATTTTTGTGGGGAAAGAACTTGAGGCCATAGACGTCAAGCTCACAGAAATCAGTGACAGATACATTTGTTCATCCAAATGTGACAGTTGACACCCAGGAGTTGCTTTTCCTGCCATCAGTACTCCTGCTTTCCTTCATCTTTAAGACTGTCTCCTGGGTTCAACTGTCCTCTCTCTATTCAAACCTTTCCCCTGTTTGTACCTGTCATGCAACTAGCATAGTCTAAGCAAGCTGAGATCACTAGCAAATAATTTGGTTTTTATGGTGCTGCATATTACCTGGGATTTTTTTTCTTTATTTCAAGTTGTTATGGAATATTCCAATGGTAGATTTTTTTTTTATATTAGTTTCACAACTAGATAATTGCATGGGTCTTTTTAACTCCTTGAACTTTAATCTTCTCAACTGAGAGATAAAGACAGTAATTTCAATTGACTAGGTCATGATAATAGAAATGAAATTTAAATTCAAATGAAACACAAATAATAAAATGAATAAATAAACCATGTTTTATATCTTAGCTCCAATATCTTAAACATCCACTTCTAATTTAATATTAAGAAAATGTGGACAAGAAACTGGGACAGATTGGGGGGAAGGGGGAAAATTAAGGGAAGAAAAGTTCTATGTGTATAGAGAAACAAAGAAGAGATGACAGTAGTTAAACTTGTAAATTAAATAATAGTTGATGAGAAAAACAGGGCAAGATGTATTTTTAGTAGATTGAAATCAACAGCTTTGAAAGTAAAGTCTGCCTTCACTTTTAATAAAAGTATCCTGAAATACATGATTTGCACATGTATTTAATAGTTATAAGAAAAAAAAAAGGCTAATAAATAATTCATTGAGTGAATTTTATTCATCTTAAGACACTGACCTTTCTCTACAAAGATAACTGCAGTTGCCTCCAGCTATGTGAATCACTTGAGTTTTTTTTTTTTTTTTTTTTTTTTTTTTTTTTTTTTCATTAGTGAGAGCAGTTTTGGCAACTCTATTCGTGAAATTAGATGTCAACCAAATGCTCAAATATTTACGAATTGACATTTTGTGTCTTTTAAATATTCAGTCTTTCTAGGTGCATCAGTCTTCCCTAGTGTATAGCTATTAAGAATTGGTGGCAAGAAAAGTCACAGAAATAAAAAGGAGGTTTTATAACACATGGCTTGAAATCTTAATGTGGTGCCTCAGATCAATCAAACCAATGAGCATCAAAGTTCAGTTTCAGCATCAGTATCTTTATAATAATTTTTTTTCTTTTTTTCTATTTCCTCCTGTGGCTGGGTTATAGAAGGCTGCAGGTAATGTTTGTGTTGTAAAATTGAGGCCAGTAATTTAATCCCCCCATAAAACTCACTCACAATTACAATAGCATTGAAATGGTACATAAATGAGTTCTTCATAAAGCAGAAAAGAAAAATGGTACAACAGTTAAGCTTTTTAATGATGGGCACTAAAGCAATGCTGCTGATTAGATTCTTTGCTAATTACCTTCTGTTACTTAGATTGGATGTATTTCAGCAGAATAGAAACATCTATTCATAAATGGTTGTTTTCTTGGTAGCAATATGAAAACATTTAATTCTAAAGTTAGAGATTACTTCTCAGGGTTGTACCGTCCAGTCCTTAGTTTGTCAACAAAAGGAATTATGTCCCATGCAAAACCTGGCCACATGGCTTCCACCCAGCTGGGGGATATCATCTATATGGAAGGTGGTAAAAAGGTTGCAATAGTAATATTTGAACTGATCATGAAAAATGAAAAAAAAATCTGAGTAAAGAGCCTTCTAAGGAGAGAATCTGAAATGTGAAATCACTGAGGTGAGATGAGCTATGATATAAAGTAAAAGAGAATGTAGTCCAAGATAGATTTGAGTTATACAGGGGTCAGCTGGCAAGGGGGGGTTTAAGCCCAAGAAATTGAAGTTTTACTCTAAAAATTATTGAAAAGCCTAAAGGATTTAATCAGAGGAAAGCTATCATTAAAATTACATCTTAAAATCTGCACCAAATGGACAAAGTAAAGAGTGGAAATAAAAGCCACATTAGAAGGTTGTTAGGGACTGAATGTGTTTCTTCAACATATATGTGATAAAGCCATAGCCAGAGATGTAATTATAATTGGAGACAGGGCCTTTTAAGGAGATAACAAAGGTTTAATGAGGGCATCAAAGTAGCATCCAAATCCAAAAGGGCTGTCGTGCATTTAAGAGAAGTCACAACAGGGGTTAGGAAAATATGTGCACAGAAGAAAGGACCCATGAAGATGAGGAGGCAGCATAAGTAAGTAGCCTTTTGCAAGCCAGGGAGAGAGGCCTCAGCAGAAACCAACCTCTCTAGAATCTTGGGCTTGGATATCCAGCTTTGACAACTGCAAAAAATAAATATCTGTGGTTTAAGGCACCCAGTCTGTGTTATGGCAGCCCAATCGGACTAATTCAAAGGTTACTGAGTAACTCTGGTATGCATAGATGGTGGCTTAAGTTATATTGATGAAAACTCAGATGGAGAGACATAAGCAGGTTTAATACCTATGTTGAAGGTCAAGCTATCTGCCTGCTAATGAATTGGGTAAAGATTATAAGGTAAAGAAAAATGGCAATCACAGACCACAGGTAGAGGGGTGTACCATTGCCTACTCAGAGACACAAGGAGAAGGAGCACTTTACAGGGTGAGGCAATTGATAATTCTTTTTATATTATGTTAATATTGAGATCCCATTGGGTACATGGTAAGTGATTCAGAAATACACATATTTGTAAGTTGCTGTCACCTCTTACAAAGACAACAGTATTCTACTGGTTTATTTCCAGTTATCCAGAATGTATTACTTTCACCTTGAACTTAAAAATGTCAGCACACATGCATATACAAACACACACACACACACACACACACATCCTCTTGTCACATTTTAATTGTATTAAATTATGACTATATTCCAGAATTGTGTTATTCCCTGGTGAAACAAAGGACCTGAAAAATATATTAAAATTTTACAGCCTAGAGGGATACAGATTGAATATAAGATATAGAATGAGAACAAGAATATAATTAAAATAGAAGGTAAGAAGTGCTGTCCTGGATTTACGAATTTATGAATTAGAACGTGGCAGGGAAAACAAAGGTCCCTTGATGCTCACATCCTCATTCTCAGAATTTGTTAACACATTATATTATGTAGCAAAAAAGAAGTAAGGTTGCTGATCAGCTGACCTTACGATGGGAGCATATTCTAGATCATGAGTCTTTAAAGTAGAAAAGGGAGGAGAAAGGGCCAGGGAGAAGCAACCTGAAAAGTGTTTGGCTGCCTGCTGCTGTCTTTGCAGATGGAGGTTAGATGTTGTGAGCTAAATAAACACCCTTGGCATCTTGAAGGTAGAAAAATCAAGGGAGTGGATTCTCCATTAGAACCTACAGACAGAAAGCAGTATCATAAACACCTTTATTTCCTACCAGTGAGACGAGTGTCAGATTTCCGACCACCTAGAACTCTAATCAATCTCTTTAATAGAGATTATTTTGGCAATTTGCTTCATTATCTGTACAAAATTAATACAAATACCTAATGGATACTTTAGGATCAAGGAGGAACTTCTTTAGGAAATAGCACCCACATTGAAGACTGAATGATGAATAGAAGTTAATTATGTGGGGAAAAATGAGGTGGGCTAAGCACAACAGGTGATCATTAAAAAAAAAAATACCTGTATTGAGGTGCATGTTGAACAATCATATTTACATCATTAATCAGCAAATGCATCAAATGAATAGATGAAAGCTCACATATATGATCTCATTTAGCAAGTTCTTCAATATCAAGACTTGATTACAAAGGCCATCATCATCAAGTTATATAAAAGAAAGATGACTCCTGATTCCACATTGATTATTCTTCAGATTAGTTTAAGCAGAAGACATTTATGTAAATGTATAAAACAAGATAAAAACCAAAGACTGCAGTGGCTGGAGATATAGCTCAGTTGATAGAGTGCTTACCTTGCATGCATAAGGCCTTGGGTTCAGTCCCCAGCACCACAAAAAATAAATTATTTAATTAATTAAATTTAAAAAAAAAAAAGACTGCAGCTGGGCTCAATAGCACATGCTTGTAATTCAAGCAGCTCTGGAAGCTGAGGCAGGAGGATCCTGAGTTCAAAGCCAGCCTCAGCAATTTAGTGAGGCCCTGAGCAACTCAGAGAGATCCTGTCTCTAAATAAAATACACAAAGGACTGAGGATGTTGCTCAATGGTGGAATACCCCTAGGTCAATTTCTGATACCCTCCTACCAAAAAAAAAAAAAAAAAAAAAAAAAAAAAAGACTGCACACAGCTATGTCTGAAGAGATTGAACTGCAATCCCCTTCTCATGCATTAGATGCCTAGAGCATGTTTATTTTATGAAGATAAACACATACTCGAGAGTGTACTGCATGGATTGGTCTGTGAGAGGTGGACCCTCTGAGGAATAGGAAAGGGGATGAGTTCACTGATTAGAAAAGTTAAAGAAGTGATCTGCAGAGAAACAACCAACTGAACACTTAATATATGAAACATTGAAATGAATGAAATGGGGTTGAGAGAAAATAATTTATGGAAATTTAAACAGAAAATAAATCCTCTGGCACAATGAAATCCCATTATGACACATTTGTTCATTTCTGAGTTTCTAATGTACCAGAAATCAAACCATACAATTTAAAATGGAACTTGTTTTAATGGAAAATGAGGTGGTCTAAATAGAGGGTCTTCTCCACTCAACACTGGCATTACAAAGTTCTTGTTAATGCAGCAGTGGACAGAGCACCTGATAGATAAAGTCTCATAAAAATGTTTAGCTATTAAATGACCAAGAAGCTTAATAATCTGACAAGCATAGAAATATTAATATGTGTGCTAATGTTAAGAGTTATTATGAGAGATCCACTATTGTACTCCATCTTTCTTTAAAATCTATGGTAAATATTTATTATTAAAATCAAAGAATAATTAACTTTCACCGTGATCAAAACTTTTTTAAAATCAGGAAAATCTCCAAAAAGTATAATGAAGATGACTGTTTATATTTGGTTGATTTGGAATGACTGCCTTAACAAAGTCATGTGATTTGCTGCTCGGGGAACCAGAGATGGACTCACATTATTAGCTCTTCTGTACGTCTACATATGAGAGTTTCTTAATGTCTTGGGTTTCTCATGGAGGGAGAACAGGTTATAGACAAAAACAAATGCAGTTTCAATCTCCAGAATTACTCTCAGCCCTCTTAGAAATCAATGATATTCATATCAAAGACTTCCAGTAAAGAAAACAGTTTAAATGTGTTCAACATAGGGCTCTATAAATAGACTAGACTCTGTAACTGATTTTCATATGTTACATATTCTATAGCTACTGCTTTTATTATCATAAAACTGTCTGCAGAAACATGGCCACAAACTTAGAACTGTGAGAAGCATAAGACTCTCTGTGATGTTTGTTGTAACAGTAAATTATCAGTTATTTTAATCAATTACCATCTTCTGGTTGAATAGTGATCACTTGCAAGTGTCATTACCGTGGGTCACTTTTGGATGCCATGTGATATCCTCATAACCTACCTGAAGTGATGTAAAGCCATGTAATTCAGTCCTTTGTATGGATAGAGATCTATATTATATCCCACTTATTTTAGCAGTTGGTATGTAAAATCAAATCATAGTATTTACTAAATGAATGTTAAGAACATGAAAACAAAACATCTCAAATTATAAAAAATGAAATCAATTTTGAGCAAAGCAAAATTAAGTCATAATGTACAAGAAAGGAATAGTCAGTCATCTTATTGAGCTTATGTGTAATTGAATGGACACAAAGACCTTCAAAGCCAGATGATTTGACTTTGCATAAATCTCTGTGGTTTTATAAAATTTAAACTGAAATCTAGTTGAAAAAAATGAGCAATAGGGATTTGGGGATGTCTTTTCTTAGTTAAGACATGCAAAATATTAGAAGAGGAAGTGAATAAATGGAGTATGAATTGAAGGATGGTGGGAAAGCAATTATGAATAAATATTATTGATTGTAATACAATAGCTAATGTATTTTATGGGGAGCAGAAGATAAATCAAGATGAATGTCCATAAATATTATTTAAGCTGATTGACTTTATAATTTTCCAAAGACATATTAAAATGCATATGTCAGTTCCTTTGGAAATAAATTATATATGAATTAAGCACTCAGTGGAAAGATATGTTATCAAATTACTAAATGTAGTTATCAGCAGTATTAACAGTATGTGTAATCTGATGAAAGCTAAGCCTTTTTTGGGGGGTGGGGTACAGAGGATTGAAGTCAGGGTACTTCACTTGGCCACCGAGCCACATTCCCAGCTCTATTTTGAATTTTATTTAGAGACAGGTCTCACTGAGTTGCTTACCACCTCACTTTTTCTGAGGCTGACTTTGAACTTGCAATCCTTCTGCTTCAGCCTTTTAAGCTGCTAGGACTACAGGCATGTGCGACTGAACCTGGCTGACAGCTAACTCTTTACCACTCTTATAACTTGTTGAATCATCACAGTGGTCTGATAAAAATGAGAATTGTTGTAACATATATTATGTAAATGAACCATAATCATCTCCTTCCTCACTCTCCACACCTTCCTCATCATTCTTTCTACTTCCCTCTTTACTTCCTTCCTTTACTTCCCTTCTTTCCCCTCTGTTTCTTTCTACCTACATACCTCGCTTCTTTTTTTTTCTTTTCCCTCCCTCCCTTCCTCACTCCCTTCCTTCCTTTGTTTTTCTTTTCATCGTCTAATTAATTGTGTATAAAATAAAGATGATTGTAACATCTGCTACATGGTGATAGACTGAGTAATACATTACAGATGCCTAGGATATAAGCAATATGCTCTCTTGTTTTTAGAGAAGCTAATACTTTGAAAAGATCATCCAAATAGTAAGTGAAGGAGCCATTTTGGACATGGTCCAAGTTCAAGTTTCTAAATGTTCTGCTTTATGGCATCCTAGAGTTCAGATATGGTAAATACAAGTGCAGGGTCAATTGGCATCACCTTGGAAAAGAGACCATTTTACCTGCTGTGCTGTCTCACTAAGGAACTTCTACCTTGGTAGAATCACAACATTTCTGTGATTCAAAGTCCTGTTTCAAAAAATAAGCCAGGAAAAAATGAAATATTTGGAGGTTGATCCCCGGTACTTAAATGGAAACTGACCACATTATATCATTCTGAAGGACTACACACTTTTATTTCTCTGAATGGTTGTTTTGTATGTACCTGTGAAAAAGATCTGTAGCCCAAACAAAATCTTCCTTACCTAAGTCAAGTATTTGGTGTCTCACTGTCTCAAGCAGCATAGAAGGTAAGAACATGAATACATGCTTGACTTTTGAACCCGTAATTTACGGGTTCATCTTCAAAAGACAGCAATAGAATAAACTATTTTAACTTAGCTTCACAGTAAAAATTGCCTTTTCTATGCAAATTAAAATAAACATGGAATCATGGAACACAAGGATGCATAAATAATCCAACTGAATTCAAATCAAAATTAATTGAATTTCAAACTAAGACATTCCAGTTATTAACTTCACATTAGGAATATTTGAAAGCAAAAAATAGACTATTGGACTATTAATACTTTAAGATTAACATTACCTCTATCTTTTATAAACTGTGAGAATATAATAAATTGAATTTCCTGGTCTACTATGATTTACATTTCTACATACTGAGAATTTACATGTATATGTGTATACATATATTCTCCCCACAAAAAGCCCTGAAAATTTAGTGCCCCTAACTCCATTTTGTAAATGAGGAAGCAGGTGCAGAATGTGTCCTTTGAATTTATCTTTCTTTCCACTTTTACCTCCCTTCCTTCTTTTTCCTTTGCACATACTGTATTATTTCCCCAGCAACTGCCACATTCCAACAGTAAGTACTGATGACAAATGCTATACTCGTAAGGAAGGGATATAGATTCTAAACAGCCCAATTTGTAGAAATTCAAGTGGCCTGCACCATTTATTATACCTTGTTAGAGTCATTCTGACCTCTCGTCATTCTGAATATAAATTACAACAGTTGTTACTGCCTGCCTTGGACTTTCTCACAGTATCTGAGAATACATGTAAAGTGTGTTGGGAGAGGAAATAATCTGAGGCGGAATGAAAATAGATATGTAAATCCCGTTTCCTATCACTTGCAATACTGCATCAAAGAGATATAGCTTTCATGAGCTCATTCCCAAAGATATATCAAGCAACAACTAGGCATTTTGAGAGAGCTATGAATAAACAGAGAATGCAATGTTGCTGCCCATAGGAGCTAACGTTTCAATGGAAGGAGAAAAATAAATAAAACCAAATTGTCAGAATTAGTATGAAAGCTATTAACAAGAAGATGTGATAAAGAATAAAGCTGCATGTATAGGGCCACAAAATGAGTAATACAAGATATATCTGAAGGAATTACTTTTGAACTGGGAAGTAATTAATGAGAAGCTACCCATGAAAAGAGATATTAATGGGATATTTGAAACAGAAAAAAAGAGCAAATACAAACTCTCTGAATGCCAAAAGATTCCAAGAGGAAGTTGAAAACTGGTGGGGAGGAGAAATGACCCCAAGTGACCCTGCTTCATGGTATTGATGCCCCTGGATAAACCCCACCTCTTGAGTGTGAGTGTGAGCTGTGGTTTTATTCTCACCAATGGAAAAGCTTCCAATGTGACAAGATGCATCTTCAGTGATAACACTTAATAAAAGTGCATCTCTGTCTTGGTGGCAGACAGTAACCCTTGTTTACCTTGATGAAGAAAGAGGTCATATTGGGGAGGCTCTTCTGGTGGTAAAGTAGGAATTTACAGCCAAATAGAAATTGCAGATGGTCCTGGCCAGCATCCAGTGAGAACCTGCATCCATTAGTCTTGGAAACAGATTCCTCCTTGGCCCAGCTTTCAGATGAGATCCCAGTTTTTGCCAAACTGTTGATTGCAACCTTGTGGCACATCCTGAAGCACAGAATCCAGCTAATCCCAGTCTTGATTCCTGGTCCACAGGAACGCTGAAATAATAAATGGCAGTTGCCTCAGACCACTAAATTTATGGTAATACTGTTATAAAACAAGAGATAACTGATGGATTAACTTTGGGCTGGAATGTACTGAAAGGGATACAGGTGAAGATGGAGACATCAACCTGGGTTTGGTTTTAGAGTGTACTTTGATCTATGACTAGGAGATCAACTTATTCTCAATGCAGTAGACTGCTATCAAAGGATGTAAGGTAAGAATAGCCATCTGATCTGATCAGCACTTTTAGAAGATCACTGTGATCACTGTGATGAACATTGGTTAATGATATAAGAAACTATAAAACCAACAGGGACAAGAACTCTGAGAAGTCCAATGGTCAAATTAGCTTTGCCAAGGAATAATTGAACTCACATTTGAAATTCTGGTAGAATGTGGATGGGCCCAGAAGGAGTCAGGAAAGTCTATTCCACAAAAACGACAGTGGAATGAGTCAGACATAACTTTCCTCTGTTCATATATGAATTTTCAATCAGTGAAAGTCCACATCATACACAAAAACAAGAATGGGATCTTAATTTAAATAAGTTACACTCCATGCATATATAATATGTCAAAATACACTCTGCTGTCATGTGTATATAAAAAGAACAAATAAAACAAAATATCTGAATAGTTATGGATGTGGGAATGAATGAGCACTACAGAGAGACCAAGGTCATTTTGTGACTATAGCAGAGCATGCACATCAAGAAGTAAAAATGATCCTGATGAAGAAGTATTTCACTTTCACCATCATAGGAAGAAAAAATCAACAACCTTGTACTTGGAGAATCTGAATCTCAGGCTGAAATATTCGTAAGTATTAATAATGAACCTCCTGTGGAGCTTCCTTATGGAAGCCCTTCCAACTGTAGCAATGTGATCATGGTAAATAATTTTATCATTCACTCACAGGAAGAAAATACTGAATCTATTAAAGAAATAAATTTGTTGAGAAAACAGATTAAGTGCATCATATGAAAGACCCTCATGGAGTGAATCACATCAGAACACTGGAGTTGCTTTAAACATGTGAACAATAGAAGATAAAACATAATGATATTTAATTTTTTACCATTTCAGTGTGTTAGGAAATCAAACTGTAGGCATTTTTGTTATTATATTTTATTTATTATTTTGATACAGAGGATTGAACCCAGAAGGGCTTAACCACTGAGCCACATCATCAGCCCTTTCTATATTTTATTTAGAGAGGGTCTCACTATGTTGTTTCAGGTCTTGCTAAATTGCTGAAGTTGGCTTTGAACTTGTGATCCTCCTGCCTCAGCCTTCCAAGTTTCCCAAGCTTCTGGGATTACAGGGGTGCACCACCATACCCAGCTGGGCATTTTCCTTTTGTACTGGGTGTGGAAATATAAGAATGAAGAAGCCAGCAGAAAATGTACAGAAATAAACAATTAAGAACCTGAATGAAGAAATGGCTCACTTGGTACTGTGACAACAAAAATAAAGTTAAACAAACTAAAATGATTGCTTCCCTGTGTTTGTATTCTTCTTTGTGGAGGATAAAAATCTCTTGCAAATACCTTCTGTTTAGACAGAAAGCACATCAAGCCTCATCATAGGTTTCTGAGAAAGGATGTTTGTATAATACGTCTGCTTCGTGAAACTAGGACAATTCTTCACTGACGCTCAGGTCTTGACAGTTTCTGCTCCTGGGCGAACCAAGTCCAGGCATAAAAGGTGGATGGTGAAGGATTGATTGTCAAGAGTGAGACAGTCCAACTCCGGGTAACTCTTTGTGGTACCTCAGCTATGGAGAACACAAGCTACAGAAACCAACAATATACACATCACAATTTGTGCTCCAAGGATCCACTTTAGACCTCAAAAGATAACTTATCTTTTGTGTGGTTTAAAGAAAGTTTGATGAAAGAGACTTTGAAGCAAAAGAAAAAAAAAAAAAAAAAAAAAAAGAAAAACCCTAGAATTTGCTAACGTCTTTCCAAACCGGGTGCTTTGGCTAAGAACTCAAACTCCTTATAATATGGGACAATTTACAGAGTATTACTGATAATTACATGTGAGCAAGCACCTAAATACTACTATCACAACCTTAATACGTAATTTTCATTTACTTTCCGTACTATTTAATGGTTATACTATCCTTGTTATCCAGATAATCTGTTTTTTTAAGAAAGTAATTTAACATCTTCCAACATAAACATCTAAATTTAAATTTATTTTATATATTACATTTTATAGAGTCTGCATTCATGATAATGAAAAATGGAAAATAAGGTTAAAACAAATCCAACCATAATTTAGTGGTGAGAGATCCTTGTTATTTATTTGTTGGTGCATTTCATAAGAATTTTACATTTAGTCACATGGCCGGGATGATGTATGGGTGCTAAATTTACTACTAAAATTTATTCTTTTAACTTATAACATATTTTGTTCATTTTATCATATAAATATGTACATGCTTATATTCTCATTTTTATTTTTCATTGATATATTCCAAGCACCTGATATAAAACCTTTAGGTGTTAGACACACAGCAACATTTATTTTGTGAGTGAAATACTTATCTTTATTATTCTGTCATTTGGAATTTCCACAGATTATTTAATAAAATACATTTTTTAAACATATGTATGACAGTGGACCAACTTTTATTTCCTAAAATTTCTTTATTTCTAAGGAGATATTTGATGTAGTTGGATTAACTGGAGTCCAAGTTTCAGGTTCAAGAACTGTTTTGTTTTGATTTTATGTATTTATTTTTAATTGTCACAAAAATTGCATGAATTTCTGGGATGCCTTGTGTTTTTTTTTAATGTCTCTATACATTGTATAAAGTTCTAATGGAGTAAGTGTATATGTATATGTATATACATATATGTAATATATAATACATAAATCATATATATATATATATATATACATGCACCTGCCTATTTATCATTTCCTTTCAGTGAGAACTATTACAACTCTTTCTTATTTTTTTTAATTATATAGTACTCTATTATTATCTGTAGTTCTCTACTGTGAAAGACTGCACCAAGACTCATTCCTCCTAACTGTAATTTAGTACCTGTAGACAAATCTTTCCCTATTTTCCCTCTTCTACTCTCTTCAGCCTGTGTTAGTCTCTCCTTTACCTTCTCGACTTCTATGAGACCAACATATATAGATCCCATGTCTGAGTGAGATCATATAATATCTGTTTTTACATACTTGTCTTATTTCATTGAATGTGATGACCTCCAGTTCTACTCACATTGTCAAAACTGACAGGATTTAATCATTTTCCTGGATTGATAGTACTCCCTTGTGTATGGATACATTTACTTCAGCCATTTGCTGGCATTTAGGTTGTTTCCACTTTTTGGCTATTATGAATTGTGCTACAATAAATATGGAAGTTCAGATGTCTCTTGGATATGTTGTTTTCATTTCCTTAGAATATATACCAAGTAGTGGGGTTGTTGGACCTTATGATAGTTCTAGTTTTAATTTGTTCAAATACCTCCATACTATATTTTTATGATTTTGTTTTCTACCATGGGGCTAGTTAACTTTTTACTAATTTACATTTCTTCCACTATGTGCAAGGGTTTTATTTCTCCACATCTTCACTAGCACTTATTATCAAGAATTGTTTTCTTTCCTCCCATCACTACACAGAGCTGACATACTAGCCAAACTTGATAAATTATAATTAGAGAATGAATATTCTAGTATTGTTAAAGTAGACAGACTCCATCTTTAATTTCCATTGTTTATTATTATTCTTATTACATAAACATCAAATCACAAATATGGGGCGGAAAACAAATGATGCATATTTGTAAGTTATGCTTTATACGAAAATATCATAGCAACAAATTCAATATGTGAAGAACTAGGTTTGGCCAAGATTTGGAACAAGTTGTTAAATTCAACATTGCTAGTAAAGTTAAGCCACCTAAAGAAGATATTTGAATGGTCAATACATACCAGAACAGATAGTCAGCATCATTCATCCTTAGGAAAACACATATGGAAACTAACAAAAAACACTGCTACTATATCACATCCATAGGATGGCTAAAAAAAAGACAATAACAAGTGGTAATAAGGATGTGGAAAAATTGAAACTCTCATACATTGGTGTTGGGATTGTGAAGTGGTACAACCACTTTGGTAAAAAAAAAATTAAAAAGTCTGGAAACTGTTCAGATGGTTAAATACAGAGTTACTATTATCATATGACTCAACAATTCCATTTCTGGATATATGACCAAGAAAACTGAATGTGCATATTCACTCAAAAATTTATTATAGGATATTATTTATAATAGTCCCAAAGGAGAAACAGCCCACTTATACATAAACTGAAAAACGAGTAAACAAATTGTGTTAGGGCGATACAATAGAATGTTATTCAGGCATGCAAAAGAATGAAGAACTGATTCATTGCACACATGGATGGATCTAGAAAACATTATGCCAAATGAATGGCAAGACACAAAAGGTCAGGTACTTTATAACTATAATATAAACACATGTCCAATATATTCAGATTCATAAGACTGTATATTAGTAATCATCAGGTGCTGAGGAAAACAAGGAATGCATTGTGAACACTAATGGCCATGAGGATTTGTTTTTGTGTTGATGACATATTCAAGAATTAAATAGTGGTCATGATTTTACAACTTTGTGACTGTGCTAAAATTGACCGAGTTGTATAATTTTAAAAGGTGAATTTTGTGGTGCATGAGTTATACCTTACTAAAGCCATTACAGAAATAACCAAAATACCTTGTCTACTGCAAGGAAAAACAAAAACAAAAACAAAACAAAACAAAACAAAAACCTGTGGATCCAATTTCACCTTGTACCTAATGGATTCTTTTATGAATCCTGTGCAGTGGCAGATAGCTTAGCTTCTCCATGGTAACATTACTCTAAGAAGTCAGAAGAATGGGTCCATGAGTGTATAGCCATGTTTTAAACTACCATCCTCTAATTTTAAGCCTGCCACATATCTCTAGAGTGAACTCTTATGGACACAAATCCACATAGTTTGAATACTCCTTGATGAACTTGGACTTTTTCCCTAATTCATGCTATATGTCTTTGAAACACATGAGAAGTCCATTTAGCCTTAATTCAACAATGAATTGGAGAGGCAAGAAGAGTACATAAGGAAAGGGGCATTTTTCCTTTTGATTCATTCCACATATGGATCTTAGTGCTGGGCACTTGCCCCCATCTCCATCCCATCCATTTAACTTGACCTGGCTCAGAAATGTCAACCCTGAATTATGCTTGAGTGTTAACTCTTTGGGTCGTTCTATGTTTACTTATGTCATAGTTCCTACAGTATATCCCTGCCACCCTGGCTCTCTGCTCTGGCTGAGACAGCTTCCTTCCTCCCACTTACCATGGTGATCACAGAGTGTGCCCAAATTTCCATTAGCTGCGTGACCTTTGAGCGGAGGCTCACTCTCTCTGTGTTGCTTTCACCATCACATTCCTATATCCTAGCACAGAGTGTGTCACCTGATCTACATTTAATAGATATCTGCTTATGAGATACAAATGCTTAATGTCTTTAAGGAAGTGTATATTTATTAGAGTATTTGCACCACTGGCCAATGTCCCAGTCACTGACTAGTGTTTGATTTGACTGTGGCAGTATGTACCAACAGATAAGGGGCAGACTAATTCATTTTAACCACCTAAAAAAGTTTCTAGTATCAAAACACAAGTTTTCTCTCATATATGACCTTTACCAATGAACTATTAATCTTTCCATAATTGAGCTTTATTAGTTTACATGTCAAGTCAACTCTTTGAGAAATGTCAGGCATCTCAAATAAACAGGGACCATCTGAATGGTATGACAATGTCAGAAAAGGAGGAAAATGAGTAAACAGGTATGTCCTTAGGAAGAAAATATAAATTAACAATGACTCTATCGAGATTCCACAAGGAAAACATATTTAATAATCACCTTCAGCCACTTCTCTCTATACAGAAACACTATCTCTTCCTGGTATCTATTTAATTAAATAGTCTTTACACAAAATCAATAATTAGTCACTCTGAAGACAGTTGAGGGATTTTAAGGTCAGTACAAGTCATAAACAGTCAGCTTTACTAAGTCAACCCAAATCGCTGAATAAATTACAAAGGAAACTTAGAGTTGGGAAAGGGGGCTGTATGGAACCTAAAGATGTTTCTAATTTGTATTTGTTATTTGTAAGCAGTTCTGCCAATCGAAAATCTGCTACCTTAACAAATAATATATTGGAGTTAACAAACCACTTAGTAGCATGCAAAACATTACTTTATAGGTAATTATCTTGGACACATTCCTTCTTGAAAATTTTGTAAAGAGAATAGTAGCAATGATTTATTACATAGGTATTCTAAACCAAGCATCCTGCTACGCAATTTTCATAAACAATTTCTTATATATAATTAACAACAGAAATTATAATTCCATATTTTGGAAAGCAATAAAATGATAATGTTAAGGTTAGAGAACTTCACCCACATTATACAGATATAAGTGGGCAGAGCTGGAATTCATATCCAAGAGTGTTTGACTCAAAAGCCAAGTGTTTTCCTTTAGTAAGTGAGATCAAATGAACATATGAATAAATGAGTTAAGAAATGAATGTATTATTTTATGGACATTGTACTACTTTGGACATAGTGGGGTAATCACTTTATTTCAATTACTCTTTCAAAATGTTGTTACAGAAATTTCAAACAATATATATTTGATTAGTCCCCCAGGTAACAGTACTTCATCATCAATAACTATCAAGTCAAGGATCACTGTTTTGTGCATCTCTGGATTACTTTGAGGAAAATTTCAGACATATATTTTCATCCTTAAATATTTCACTTCATCTGTACAACACAAGGACTTTATTTTTAAGTATTTTTTAGGTATTCACAATGTCATTTTCATACATTAAATAATAATTTGTTAACATTAAGCGTATAATCAGTATACAAAGCCCAGTTACTCCATTGATACTGTACTGATTTTAGGTAACAGAATCTATAAAAAGACATATATGTGATTGTCTCTGTTTCCTCTCCCTCTTCTTTCTTCCTTTCTCTCCTTTCTTTTTCTCAGAACCAAGTCATTTACCCTGTCTTTCCCAAATTAAATGTGTTCCATATTTTTTATCAGCAGATAGGTCTAGGTCTCAACCTCAGCATTGTGGACACTTTTTATTATGTCATTTGTACAATTCTTTGCTGTAGGCATCTTTCTGTGCATTATAGGATATTTAGCAGCATCTCTGGTTTCTATTCAGTAAATGTCATTAAGGCATTCTCAATTGTGACGATTTTTTAAAAAGTCTTGAGAGTTTGCAAAATGTCTCCTGGAGACAAGATTGAACTTGGTTGAGAACAATTGATCAAGATCAAAATTTTTGTTTTTGTTTTTGTTTTGCTGCTCTTGTTTTATTTATTACTATTGTAATTTTAGACTAACTCATGGAGACATTGTGTCTTTTATCAGCCCTCTCTTTCAGCCATCAGTGAACATCTTCCATATCTAGATGATCATATTGTACTTCAGAATGGTGACGTTCTAGTTCTATCAATCCTTCTGTATTTTTTAAGCTGGGACAATTAAATTAAGATAGCATTTTTCTTGTGAATTGTTTGGTTAGTATGAAATACAGTTTGTATAATAAGGATGGGATAATGTTTGGTTATTTTCCTGTTACCCATTTACTAAGAGTAAGTCCTGAGGTTATTCAAAGATAATCAGAACACACTGAAGATTTTTTTTTTCATTCTTATAATAACAAACTCTTTGATAAAATCATATTGCATACATTTTAATCCATAACAGTTATTATCCCTATGATGAGATTATCTTGCCTTTGGCCAGTACAGCCTCTTTTGTCTGACTTCGGAATCCTTACTTTTGTTTTGTTTTGTTTTTGTTTTTTTAATATTTATTTTTTAGTTGTAGTTGGACACAATACCTTTACTTTATTTATTTATTTTTATGTGCTGCTGAGGATGGAACCCAGCGCCTTGCATGTGCTAGGAGAGTGCTCTACCGCTGAGCCACAACCCCAGCCCCCAGAATCCTTACTTTTGACCTAATTGTGGCAGTTACGATACCTTCCTTAATGCTTTTCTGTAAAGAGATATTCCAGTCTCATCTTTTCAAACTTCTGTTTAGGCCTAGAATAAGACACTTCTCCAACGAGCTCTTTCTTAAAAAAGTCAAAGAAACTAAAAGACAAATTATTACTTAACTTATATTAATTATATTTTATTTCTTTGGATTTCTATAGATTCTCGTTTATGCCACTTTGTTGGGATATTAATAGGAGGGAAAATATTCATTTTTTTTTTCAAGTCTGATTTTAGCAGTTCCTACAAAAGGTTGTTTCAACATTGAACATATGGTCACGTTACTCATACTAATAACTTCACTAGCTAGTAGAGTACCCGGTGAATAGCCGGTCTCTCAAAATAGTTACTACACAAAGAAATAAATGATTTCTAGTTAATTAGTACCCATGACATTAACATCTGTGCTAGCTCAGATATCAAATGCACATGTTTTCACTAACTTCCTTTTTTCTTCCCTGACACTCTATGTAGGATGCAAAGAATGCCACCATTTTGAAAAGGACATATATCTTCTTTATTAAAGGCACCAAAAATACATTAAGCAGAGTGGCTATGATTTTAAGTTAAAAATAAAGCTATCTGTCCACATTAAAAAAGAATAAGAGTCAAAGAAAATCACATTAATTTGCACTACCTGTAGAACAAATTAGCAAATGTTGTGACCATCTGTGAAAGACACCAGGGCCACATAAGACATGGAATTATTTAATGTGTTAAATCCATTTAAAATGTTTGTATCCTGTTAGTTCTAACATAATTACTATGTTAATTTCTGTGTGTTTTGCATATTAAACGGAGCACACTCTGGGAAGCTAATGGCCGCTATGTCAGCTTTTTATTAAATCACAAAATAAACATGCACAATCCAGCTTCAGAAGATAATTAGTTTAGTATTTCTGCCAGAGTTTAAATATTGGGTGTGCTTTGAAGATTTGACTTCCATTTGTGGTAGTGGTGCGCAATCAGGAGCTTCCTGAGTGTCCACATCCTCCTCAAGGCAAGAGCACTTGAAATGGGAAAGAATTCAAAAGTTTTGTTTTTTATTTTTCAGCCTTTATTTTCAGCATTGCAGTTATAAAAATGACCAAAAGACATTTATAGCATGGTTCTACATAGAACTATACTAGGTATGAGTGGATAGGACAGGGGAATATAAAATCCAGTCCCTTGGTGGAAATCACTTCAGCCAAATTTGAAATAGTAAGAGATGGAAAAATCTCCAGAGAACCCAGCTTTTAAGCAGAAGTCACAGAAAGGCTGACCAGGAAGCACTGGCCTATTCTGGCTCCAGAGAGAACATGCACATCTGTTAGGTAAAAACGAAAATAAATCGTACCAAAACAACATCAAAAGCAAGAAGACCAAAACCAAATAAACCTGTGGATAGCAGCAGGCTCTCTCCAGTAAGTTCTCCATTTTCTCCAAGCAACCTCATCTGGACCCTGATCCACACAAGATGCTTCATGCTAGGCCCTGGGGACATTTAAGGTAAAGATCACTGCTGGAGGGGTGCAGAGTATGTGGTCTGCTTTTTCCCATTCATTTCTCATATCTTCGTTGAGCATTAACCTGGGAATTTTTTTTTTTTTTTTTTTTTTTTTTTTTTTTTTTGTACAAGGGAAAAGCGCTACTGCGGGCACTCTAGTTGACTTATTTAATTTCAGCCCCATTAAATAGAGTTTGTATCATCTCAGGAATGTCCCTTTAACTCTGAGATTTCATTTCCATTTGTATTAAGTGGAAGCAATACTAAATCTGTCATATATCTGATGCAAAATCAAGTGAGATAATTTATATAAAGAATAAAGACCTACTTTTGGCATATGGTACATGCCTTATGTATGTGATTTATATATACTTGAGTTATAATTGCATTGCATTATTTATTTATTTATTTATCAGTAGTGGTCTTTTTAGGGGAATAGAAATGGTTAATTTTTTGTTTGATTGGTTGTTTGGTACTAGGGATTGAATCCAGGGGCCCTCTACCACTGAGCTATATACCCAGCATATTTTTTATATTTATTTATTTATTTATTTAGAGACAGGACATAGCTAAATTTCTGAGGCTGGCCTTGAAATTGCTATCTGCCTCTACCTCCTAAGTCTTTGAGATTATAGTTAGGTATCACTGAACCTGACTTAGTTTTATTTTTTAATGCTATAGAAGAAAAATGCCAAAGAAAATGTGTTAATATTATTGCTATAATAATATCAAGATATTTTATCAAATTTCAGTGTTCTTCTAAAGTATAAAAAGTAAGTATTCATTTTATATTTTTATTTTATTATATACTTAATATTTTCATTATTCAAATAATGTTTGGTTTCTTTTCCATTTTCAAACATATTTTACATGTTTTGCCCTTTGATTTTAAAAAGAAATCTGAGTGATGGCAGGAGTACAGGTGTGGATATATTTAATTATTTGTAACCTGAAATCTAAAGTGTTAAAGGCACTGACCAAAGCCAGTCCATGACAAAGGGAGGACAAATTCCAGGTCTCCTTGCATCAGATGGTGACTTTCCTTAGGAGAGTGGAATATTAAGTACATTTCTCCATTCTGATTTGGGCCTTTTTTCCATCTCACTCATCCTTCATTCTTTTTTTTTTTTTTTTCCTTTGTTGTTTTCATTGGAAGAAACTAAAAAATTCAGCAGGTAAAAAGAAAGCTTTAGAGTGAGTTTCATCTCCAATGCCTGGAATGAAGTTAAAATATATGTGGATTTACATCAAATTTGTACATAAAATTATTCAAAAGTCTTTGCATTCATAAAAAATGCTTATTAATTTCTGTTGACTCAGGATCATTATGGTTTTCATCAATGATTACCCTCGGCTATAATAAAGTGGTGCCTGTTGGCAGCATCCTCAAAACAGATACTAAAGATTCCTGATGAATCCTCCCCGGACCAGTGGATGCAAAATTAACCACTCTTCTGCCAATGTCCCCAAAGCATTTCCTTGCAGTTTATGTGACACCATTTTTATGTAAGTTTTTCTATTGAATTTTTTTGAACACATTAATCCCATTATGTGGCTTTGGTTGGGGCAACCAATTTCTTAAAACTCAGTCTCCTGGTCTGTGAAGTGGGAGAAATAAAATGCCTGTTTTAATTCATCTGCTGAGAGGATTTAGAAGATAAATTTGGCCAAATAACCAGCACAAGGTCTAGCACTTAGTAAATCCTTAACACATGTGGGCATCCTTCACCCCTGTATCCCAGATTCACTTATTAACACTGTGTTTAAAAATGTTTTTGAATAAATCAATTTTATTCCTTGTTCATTAACATTAAAGATTTCTGAGTAAGTAAATTTCTAAACAATTATTGACTGCATTAATCTAATCAATACTTCCTTGAATACATCAGCATAGTAGTAAATAATATCACCAGGCAGATTTTGTTTCCTGTACCTTTGTCCAATTGTTTAAGAAAACAAATTTCCCTTGATCCCCCCTGACCCCTAACACTGTCACTTTACCAAATTCCTTTTTCTCCAGAATGATTGTCACCTAAGCTTTCTGAGAAGTGGGCAGGTGTTTTCTTTCAGAAGCACAGGGTTAAAATTTAAGGTCAGTCTTAACAGAGTCTCTGCTTTCGCCTTTGCCCCTGCCCAGTCAAACGTCAGAACTAACTTAGGTTGGACCTCTGGTAAAGTTATTTCACAACATCTTTTTTTTTTTTTTTTTTTAATCTCACATAAACAAACTTTGGGCAAAGTTTTCTTATTGGCGGCTCAGGCAGAACAGTTTCTGAATAAATGAAGCTTAGGTTCCTACTAGGAATATTCTCTTAAAATCTTTGATTTATTTACAGAACAAAGTTCAACATTCATAGTGCAACATGCTCATGGAATCTGTGGGGTGATCAGCTGTCCAGGTCAGTCTGGGACCAAGGGCATTCTTGGCACAGGGAACTTTCAGCACTAAAACTAGGAAAGTTGGAGGCAAACCAAAACAAGGTGGTCACCCTATGCTAGAAATGGCCATGAAGTAAGTAGTTTCTATGGACAACATTCATTGTCATTAACCAAATCACGTGTTTATTATGTAGCTTGTGTGCTTAGTCACATTTTCCCCAGGATGTGAGCTCATTGAGTATAGAGACTTAAGTTAGGATTCCCAAGTACGGAACGATGTTAAACATTTTAAAGAGGCATACTTCATTATTTGAAAATGTCACAGGTGATAAGAATCAGATTCATCTATATCATATTGTAAACCTCAAAATTCAGACTGATATGAAATCATTTCTAACGTCTTCTGTTCAGCCACACACTGCTAATCTCTGTCATGTTATTTTCTACTGACTGAAATATTTATCCCTCTATTACATTTGCTTCAGTTCATTTTTTCTAGATCCTTGAAAGGGCTGTAGATGATTCTGACTTATGGTAAATGGAAGTGACACCGTGGGGTCCAACTGCAGATGACTTGAGGGGTCTAATTCAGAGGTCTGGCATCCATAGCCCATCCATAGTGGAAACTTCTAGGTCTTGCCTGTGGTCACTTCATTTGCAAAAGGGCCAGGCTTCACCAAATGAGAGTTCATCTTTCCATTTATGGCCTGCTCTAACTTGCTTGGGCATGGGCCATGACATTTGCATTCCCTTTTTATGTAGTCATTTCTATCAAAGAAAACAATTTTGTGACATGTTAACTTTGAAGCTACTATTCAAAAGTAGTCATGTTTTGTCCAAATGCATTGCAACATTTAGTATGCTAAATATTGAGTATAATCTCTACGAGGATAGAAATGTTCCTGTGGATCTTTAAACTCTTGTCATAGAGCACGATGACTGGTGAAAAAATAGAATGAAGCACAAATTAATTAACAATATTGCATGAGCTTTTGTAAAATATTAAATAGATGAAGGTTTTATTAATTGCAAGTCATGATCTTCTTAAGTACTTTCTTTTCACTCTTGTTCACTTTTTTTCATTTTACTTGTTTTAAAAAACGATTACCAGTTCAATCAATTATTTAAACTGGAACTGTATTATTATTATTATAGCTTAAGTATTTGTTAAAAGGCCAATTTGAATGCGCCTAATTGCATTTTTTCTTTCGACTCACTCATTTTTTGAGTTATTGAATTCCCTTTGAAGAAATTTTAAAATCTGAAACCAAAGAAATAGGAAGAAACTTGCATCATGGCTTTTACATTTTATTTCTGGAAAACTCACTGTGTAAGGTCAGGTTTTCAGTGTGTTTTCCTTAAACCTCCTTATGAAATAAGCTGTCACATGGCCTCGCCATGGTAAAGCTTTGCAATTTCCTTTCAACATTGACTCTTTTCAAATTTACAGCAGTGCTGTAGCAATTTTGGATAGCAACCTTAATTTACAGCACATTTAGACAGGTAAGGTTTTACATGAAGTGGTAGTACTGATTCTGCAAAAGTGATATTAGTGTCAGTAGGGTCTGTTTTTTTCACGAGTATTCTAAATTTCCTATGTCCTGAAGATTCAAAAATGGTTCTGTCACATATCAACAGTGGCCTTGGGCAAGCCAACGGAACTCTGTAAGCATTAGTCGGTTCTTCTGAAAATTCTTACAAATAATACCTCCAGTGCAAAGATTCCTGGAGATACACAAGACAATATAGATTTATTGCAGAGTAACTGTTCTCAAGGAATGTAAGTTTACTTCTTTCCTCTATTTATTCCTGGAATTTTATACTCTTGCCTTCCCCATGAATGCTGTTCCTCATATTTTTTTTTTTTCTGCCTTGAATTTGCTGCCTGTCATCTGCCATTTCTGAAAGATGAGCTCTTGGCTCATCTGGCTTGTATCTTGACTAAAAAGGGCTCTTTATTCTCTGTTCCCAGACTCATTATTAAGCTCACTATGATGAGATATATGACACGTCTCTGCTAATATTCTATTTCCTTCCTTTTCTGTGCTACATAGATTAATCTTTATTATTTTAGAATATACAGTTATTGTCAAAGAGATAATATGTGCTATGATTTCAAATATTATTTCTTATATACAGATCTAGTTTGTATGACCATGAAATGGAAGATTTTTTTTTTTTTTTTTCAACTTACAAAGCGTGTTCCATTCTGGCCCTTTAGTATGTTTTTAGCATTTTATTTTTGAAAATTGACTGTTAAATATTGTGGCAGTTCTGAATAAAAAAATAAACATGAACACACACATGCACCACACACACACACGCTCCTCTGTGTAGGTATTTAAACATGGCCTGAGAAACAGAATGTACAGAAATATTTTATCAAACAGTAGGTAATATAGCCACCAATATGTATGAAAATTTACCTACTCTTACTTATATATTCATGAAGTCATTCTGTTTTAGATGCAAGGAGACCTCACAAATAATAGAAATTAAATCCAGAATTGGGAGTAGGATTAAACAAGGATACACAATCACTTGTTAACATTGCAGAAAGCAAGTATTACCTTCTCTGCATTTAGTGGTATATCCTGATAATGGCCAACTCATGTTCTAATATGCCATAAAGTTTCTGAAGGGCCATAGATAAGTGTACCCTTGATTTTCTTAACAGTACACAGTGATTAAGTCAGTTGGTTTGTTGAGTCACACAGAATAATAGATAAAGCCACTCTTTCACCATTCAGTGAATTAAGTTAGCATCTATTAAGTGTCAAGTATTATCATTTAAGACATTGGGGATACTCTTGTGAGCAATATAGAAAAGAAATCCCTGTTCCCATAGTGCTTTTTTTGTAGTGATTCTGAAAAATAACGAACAAGTAACGTAGTAAATAGATCAAATTTTCACAGATTGGGAGGAAAGCAACACATAAGATGAAGAATATGAGGGAAAAACTGCTTTAACTGTGTTAGGGAAAGCTCTGAGGAAATGACTGCCGAGGTGATAAATACCAGTAGAGAATGAGTCAGACTTATGATATTCTGGAAGAAGTGAGCTTCAGAGATAGGGAGGCAGAGGGGCAAATATGTTCAGTACTCCTGAATCTCTAGTCTTAATTATCAGACAGTGCTCTGTCCCAAATCACTGCTATCTTCTTTCTTACCTGTTCAGTGTAGGAGCCCTGTTTGGGGAGATGGCTTAAGTTGCAGTTGACTATGGACCATGGAGATTTGGGCATTGTCAGCTTTCCGTAGTCTCATGGGACTTGGCCCGGGATCTCGCGGGACTTCGCCCGGGATCTCGAGTGACTTCAGCCGAGATTGCTGATCCGGTCAGCGCCATTTTGGTGGTGTGTGTGGCGCGTGTTAGTCATTGTTAGAGCCAGAGAGAAAAGTTATCAGAATAAAAAGCTGTTTGTTTCCAGTTCGCCTCTGAACTTCTTCCCGCGGCTTCGTTGCTCCAAGCGGCCATTGCTTCAGGTGGCAACAGTTCAGAGAAGGCATTTTTAGATAATATTAAATTTATGTGCCTCCCATATGTATTGATACTTCCAATGTGGCACTACAAGGACCCATTCCATTTATAAGAGGCCATCAGGTTTTATATATCCATGATGGTGGGAGTTGGCAGACAAGACTCTTTTTCATCTGTCCATCTCACCCTGTTCCTGCCCAGTGCAATAACATACTGTTCAAGCAGCTGGAACTCTTTCACTAATGAGGCCAGTTGCAAATGCAATTCTTGCATGGGTCACTTCCCTTTTTATTTTGTTCTGGCCCAAGGATTCTCTCCAACTGATCACAGACTCACTGGGTCCCTCCAGGGCAGTGACTCCATCATTCACATCCCTTCTCTCTATTGGGCCTTCTCCCTCCATGCCCCAAGTACCTATTCTAGTGCCTTGCACAAAGTAGATGTTCAATGAATAGTTTCTTCATTACTATTTCCATCTTTTTATGATTTACAAAGAAGAACATGAATAAAACTGATTTACATCACAGTTTAAGATTTGTCAAACATTTCTTTTGACAGACTCAGCCTTTCTCAGGGATTGTATTACTGAGGACTCTCTCTCCATACAGTGTTATTTCCTTCTCTTTGCTTTAAAAAGCATTTTATTGAACTTGACCCTTTAGTTCTATTGCTCATTGCTATTCCTATTCTTTCATGCACAGATCTACCTTTCCTTCAAGGAAAATTCATATGTCACCCCTTCTGTAATCTGTTCTTGATTCTGTCTTCTTCCTCAAAAGCCCTATAACATGTTACAGCTGACCATACTACGTTTCCAGCATCTGTTACATCCTGCTTTGTGTACTGTGTAAGTTTTGCATGTCTTAGCTCTTCTGAAGTTTTAAATCCTCCTTGACTAATGATGGCATCACTGAATTCTCCTTCAAACCTCCAAAGATTCCATCTTTCCAGGGACAAATACTAGATGTGTACTCATTTAGAACTGGATTCAAATATTTTTTTTTTTCTCTACTTCCTTCTTTAAAAGAAGAACAGGAAAACTCAGTGTCCTTTAATTATGTAAGATTTAGTTTTATCATCTGAAAACAGCATGGTATAATCTCCATCTCATGGGCTGATCACAACACTAAATGCAGTAAGGTATATAAAGACAGTATTGTATGGGTTTCTAGTTCTACTACTTATTAACTCTGTGATTAGGAGAAATATTTAAATCAATTAACCTAAGGTTAAATTAAGATAATGTTAATTTTAGTTATAAATGTTTTTTTAAAAAATGTTGTTTCTAACCTTTTAAATTCATTTTGGAAATTAAATGAGATAATGAATATAAAGCACCTAAAGTATGTAATTCTCAACACATATAAATTGCTCAATAAATGTAATTTGTTTACTTTGGTTTTGTTTTCATTATTCTTGTATGCAAATTATGATATAGATCTCATAGTAGGAACTCATCAAATACTATTGAGTAATATAGTTACTGCTTAAATACTTATTTGTTATAATCCATGTGTTTGGATGATGTGACAGGTCCTCTACTTAACATTTGTGACATTAAAGTGTACACAAAAGATATAGTCACTGACAAATGAAGTTTGTAGGTTAGGCAATAAAATACACATTAAACATTATATTTGTATGTGTGTATGCGTATATATATACATATTATATTATATTATATTATATCATATTATATTATATTGAATGTATAGAGCTACATGCATGCTGGGTTGTATAGGTAAATAACTATGAAAAAAAAAATCAGTTTCCTGAATAGATTCTGGGTCAGAAATCCTATCCTACAGCATAAATGCATTCTTCATTTCTTTTTAGGACATATGAGTTTTTCTATAGGTGATAAAATATCAAATTGGGTAACCCAGAGAGTTTCTACATTTGGCTCAAAAATCAATAAATTCAAAGAATGCAAAGTACATTTATCGGAAAAAGGTCTTTGAGAACCAAAACAAAATGGACAAAGGATTCATTTCTGGCAGTTTCCCTCACTTTTTTATTGCTTATACAAACTGCTTTTGTAAGATGTACTTTGGACAACTGAATTATGAGCCTTAACTTTAGAATTGTTCATCAATTTATCTTCTGAGACTCAACAGGATCTGACCAGAAGCCAAAGTCATAATTCAGTTGTTCTAAACATATAATATCAAGGGAGGAAAACCATACAAATGAAAACTTGGAAAGCACAATTCTGTTGAAGCATTTTTTTTTTTCTTCCTCTTGCTTTATAAAGAGGATTTTAAGACTTTCTCATCTAGGGTTTGTGGCACTGGAGAAAGATAAATTTATTTTAAAAAAAGAAAAGAAAGGGTCCCTTTCTTCTGCCACCTGGATCATATTTTAAATCACTCTTCAAATCATCATACTCTTTCCTTTCCAAGTTGATATACCTATTTTGTCCCCAATCTTCACGGTATGGATAATATCCAGTTGATATTTCAGCTCTCTTATCCATCCCGTGTGATATAATTTATCCAATTTCTTTTGCAATTGTCATTTAAAAAAAAAAAGTCATAGTATACAGACATTTTGTGCATATTGAAATAACAGATATTTTTCACCAATAGCATCACTGCATGTTAATCCAGTGAAATCAGGAACAGTGAATGTTCTTATTGCAATATTAGTGTACTCATTTACCTGTTAAAATTAACAATATATATTAATAGGTTGTTTCTCTGAAGTAATACTATGATATTGGCATTGTGAGCAATGAATATATGTGAAAGAAAGAAAGGACAGGGAAAAAGGAAATGCACGGTTTCAAAATTAGACATCATCTACTATGAACATCATATTGACTTTCACCCTCATTTTTTCTTTCGCTTTTTTTCTTTCTTATTGTGTTTTTGACTAGTGTTTCTATAGTGTTTGTATTATATTTGTATATACTTTGTGTATCCTGCTCTTTAAATGTGAAATTGTGTGTTTTCTCATGGTATTTGCAAAAGCATAATTTTCATAGCAGTTCAATGATCTCATAGAATGTTTTCAGGTATGATAGGAAAGACATGAGGTTCTCCATCTCTTGAAATCCTTCTATCCTCACTTCTTGTTGGAACAACATCATCTAAGCATTGTGATTCAAGGAACTCATGCTGGCTGTGCTCATCAAAACTTGTAGGAGGGAAGTGGGATGCCTTGGGTGATTTCTGTTGAATGATTCCCACTAATGTGACTAGAGCACAGTGTCAAAGAAATGAAATGGGACTTACTAGTTGATGGACAAAGTAGAACAAAGCTGGACTCTAAATGGAAAAGGGAAAGAAAGGAGGAAGAGATTTTCAGCCATAAGCATGTAAGCTTAAATTATTTGTGAAGATTAACTGAACACAAATGTCTTCATACTAACTACAAAATACATGAGCACAAAAATTTAAAAATATTATTTAAACAATAGGTTCTCAAGTGATCATTCCTTGATTGCTTCTTTACAACCTCCAATAGTCTTTAAGTCTTAAAGTATTCTTAAAGTTTCAAGTAGAATGGGTAAAGAAAAAAATCTAATTGAACAATAACTGTTATCCTTTTTAATGTAAGCTAATTTATATTTTTTGCCACTGAATATTATTCACTTTGATGTGTATTTACTTAGTCTGCAAGTCGGATACAAGCCAGTACTTTAAAATTGTGTGTGTATAAAGAGATGACAGACATTTTTAATGAATGACATTGACTTGGCTACATCATTAAAACTTTTTCCATACATTCGCGGAACAATCAAACAAATATCAATCAAATAATTGTATGAATTAATAACACAGACACAAACTGCACCCATTTCAAAATTTTTGTTTTGTTTTGTTTTGTTCCGTGGTTTAAACTCCTGATGTATGGAAAATGTCAATTGAATCACCCAGTGCCCAGGAAATGCAGGGAAATGAGTAATTACTCATCATCTGGTCAAAAGCTTTCTCAGCAATCAATGTAAGAACAATTAAAAGGTTGGGGGGTGGGGATGGAGGTTGTTCTTTGAAGGAAAGTGCTGAACCAAAGGGAGAGTCCCTTGGAAATTAATTAGAACCCAGTTGGAAGTCAAAAATAAAGATCCTAAATGATCCTGTACTCCCCACCCATGTCATACAAATGGAGCTGGAACACATTTTCTAATACCCTCATCCTGAATTAATCATTCCTGCCATGGTACACACATGGCAATTTGCTTCCAACACCATTTGGAGTGCATATTGTACTGGCGTCTTTTAAACTGAGTTGTATGCCTGCCTATCTTCCTTAATGAATTATAAGCCTTTCCAGGCTGAATGTTTATCTGTGAGCAAATCTCTAGTCAGTAGCATAATAGCTTAACTATTTTGTATTTGATTGATAGAAAGCATTTAAAATTAAAATGTTATGTCTTTGAACATAAAAGAGAGAAATGTATAGAATAAGTCTATTATTATAGAATAAGTCTATTATTATTGCTGATATCACCCTTTTTTATGAAAAGGGAAGTCACGTATTTATATTTGGGAGGAGAAGAAGGCAGACAAAGAGACAGAGAGAGAGAACTGGCTTCTATTGCCTTTAACATTTCTTTTTTAAGCTTACTACTCAATTTGACATGAAAATTGCTATATTGAGCAATTCTCCAGATACATTGACTTGTTTACTTTTAATTAAACATAGTTTACATTTTTAAACACATGAGTAATTCAGGACATCAATATAAGAATAAAGACTGTGATATAAAATATAAATAATGAACTGTTTAAAACAGAAAAGACTAAAACATTTTCCCCAAACCAACCTGCCACTTACAATTTCAGATTTTAAAAATAGTATCTTCAATTGAATTCTATTTGGTATGTTGGGGCAAAAGCAAACGTATTTCCACCTTTAAAAACAAAGTTCCTTCCTTCTCCAACAATTAGAATATTAATGATGAAGTAATTATCATTTGGGTGTATCAGGTTGATTTACTACCACTGAACTATGGAACCTGAGAGGGTTGATACAATTTCTTTTAACACAATAAATGTGACAAAAAGAATAATGATGTTGAAAACTAACACTTAGCATCATAGTATAGCTTACAAAGCACTTTCACATAGTTTGCTAAGTAAAAACACCTGAAACTTGATGAAAAGCACATTTTAAATGCACTCACTCCCAACACACATACACCTATTTACCTATTTACCCCATTGGTAAATACCACTGGACATGTTAATTACTTTGACAAGTAGTTATTACATGATGTATATGTTCATCAAATCATCACATTGTGTACTTTGAATATATGCAATTTTTATTTATCAAATATTTTAAAATAAAACCAAAACAAAGAACAATTAAGAAAATATATGATACATGTTATGTATTGGGCATTGTCTGTCAGGCATAAAACTAGTTTTGGTAGATTATGTCACTTAATTTTACCTTTTTTTTTTTTTTTTTTTTACTGTAGGTAATATTAGTACCCCGAGTTCAACAACAGGAGAGAAAACATATATCAGAGTGTTAATTTTCCAAAGGTTACACTACAGTTGTTGGGTTTTGTTAGGATTTGAACAAGCACATGGTAATTCCACAACCTGCACTGTTGCTGTTGTGTTTTATCTTCTTCACAATAACGCAACAACAGTTTTGCCCTGAAATAAAAATTTAATGAATATTTACAATTTGTTGGCCTTTGGATCTCTGAGTCTTTTTACTGGGTTTTTGCATTGGATACAGCAGGTTTCAAAAGAAGGAAAAAGAAAAAGGAAGTGTCCAGATGTAAAATTTTTCTTTTAAATGTGCAAGACTTAGGGAACTTGGATTGAGAAAACCTAAAGGCACTATGGGAACACTTTGTTCCAAGAAGGAAGGGTTTAAATTCATCATCTCTGGAGTCAAGTTTTAGCAATCATACCATAAATGGTTCAGAAATAAAAAGGCTCTTGTGTTTGTTTCATTGTTTGTTTAAAGTGAGCAATGAATAATCATATAGTCAATTAGATAAAACTGATTGGCACAAATACAAATATCAAATACTAGGGAAGAAATGATAATTGGAGATTAAGTCTCTCAGATATATTTTTGCCATCTTTGACCTTGAACCTTAAATACTAAATTTCCTACAGTGAGTATGGAATGTTTTAGAAACACAAAGATCCCTCACTATGTCTGACAATCATGAAAACTCAATCTTGTTTCCATTTTGTTTCTTTTATTTTTTATTTCTTTTAATTGGTTATATATGACAGTAGAATGCATTTATGCACTGTGATATATCATACATAAATGGGATATAATTTCTCATTTTTCTAAGTGTATATGTTGCATAATCATAGTCATGTAGTCACATATATACATACAGTAAAAATGTCTATTTTATTCCACTATCTTTCCCATCCCCACATCTCTTCTCTCCCCTCTCATCACTTCCCTCTACCTAATCTAAGGTAATACTATTTTCCCCTAGTGCCCCCCCCAACCTTATTGTGAATTCCCATCCACATATTAGAAACAACATTCGGCCTTTGGTTTTGTGGGATTGGCTTATTTCACTTAGCATGATATTCTCCAACTCCAACCATTTACTGGTAAATGCCATAATTTCACTCTTCTTTAAAGCGGAGTAATATTCCATTAAGTATATATACCACATTTTCTTTATCCATTCATCTATGAGGGATACCTAGCTTGGTTCCATAGTTGAGCTATTGTGAACTGAGCTGCTATAAACATTGATAAGGCTGCATCACTATAATATGCTGATTTTAAGTCCTTCCTGTATAAACCAAGGAGTGGGATAGCTGGGTCAAATGGTGGTTCCATTCCCAGTTTTATGAGGAATCTCCATACTGCTTTCCATAGTGGTTGCACCAATTTGCAGTCCCACCAGCATTGTATGAGTGTACCTTTTTCCCCACATTCTCGCCAACATTTATTATTTCCTATATTCTTGATGATTGCCACTCTGATAGGAGTGAGATGAAATCTTAGACTAGTTTTTATTTGCATTTCTCTAATTCATAG
This sequence comes from Tamias sibiricus, assembly GCA_025594165.1. Lineage (NCBI taxonomy): Eukaryota > Metazoa > Chordata > Mammalia > Rodentia > Sciuridae > Tamias > Tamias sibiricus. The sequence continues at coordinate 22,263,190 of CM046672.1, read as the reverse complement.
AGATGTTGAACATTTTTTACATATTTGTTGATCAATTGTATTTCTTCTTCTGTAAAATGTCTGTTCAGTTTCTTAGCCCATTTATTGATTGAGTTTTTTTTTTTTTTTTTTTTTTTTTTTTTTTTTTCGTTTTAGGTTTTTGGAGTTCTTTATATATCCTAGAGATTAAAACTTTATTGGAGATGCGTGTGATAAAGATTTTCTCCCATATGTAGGATTTCTCCTCACATTGTGTTTCTTTGCTGAGAAGAAACTTTTTAATTTGAATCCATCCCATTTAATGATTCTTCATTTTACTTCTTATGCTTTAGGAGTCTTGTTAAGGAAGTCAGATCATCGTAGGCTGACATGGTGCCGATTTGGGCCTATTTTTCTTTTATTAGGTGCAGGATCTCTGTTCTAGTGCCTAAGTCATTGATCCACCTCGAGTTGATTTTTGTGCAGGGTGAGAGAGAGAGGTTTAATTTCATTTAGCTACATATGGATTTCCAGTTTTGCCAGCACCATTTATTGCCTGGCTCTCTGTTCTCCAGTGAATGTTTTTGGCACCCTTGTCTAGTATGAGATATTCATATTTATGTGGGTTTGTCCCTGTGTCCTCTATTCTGTACCATTGGTCTATAAGTCTGTTTTGGTGCCAGTACCATGCTGTTTTTGTTACTACAGCTCTGTAGTATAGTGTAGTGTCTGGTATTGTGATGACTCCTGCTTCACTTTTCTTGTTAAGGATTGCTTTAGCTATTCTGGGCCTATTATTTTTTTTTTTCAAATAAATTTTATGATTGCTTTTTTATTTCTATGAAGAATGTCATTGGGATCTTAATAGGAGTTGCATTAAACCTGATTAATGCTTTTGGTAGTATGGCCATTTTGACAATGTTAATTCTTTCTATCCAGGAGCATGGGAGACCTTCCATTTTCTGAGGTTTTCTTCAACTTCTTTCTTTTAGGGTTCTGTAGTTTGCATTGTAGAGGTCTTTCACCTCTTTTGTTAGATTGATTCCCAGATTTTTTTTTTTTAGGTTATTATAAATGGAGTAGATTTCCTAATTTCTCTTTCAGTGGATCTATCACAATGTATAGGAATGCGTTTGATTTATGTGTGTTGATTTTTTATCCTGCTAATTTGCTGAATTCATTTATTAGTTCTAGGGTCCTCTGGTGGATTTTTTTTTTTTTTTTTTTGATCTTATAGATGTAGAATGATGTCATCAGCATATAGTGATAGTTTGAGTTCTTCTTTACCTATTTATATCCCTTTAATTTCTTTTTTTTTTTTAATCTAATTACTCTGGCTAGAGTTTCAAGGATGATGTTGAATAGAAATGGTGAAAGAGGACATCCTCATCTTATTCCAGTTTTTAGAGGGAATAGTTTCAATTTTTCTCCACTTAGAATGATGCTGGCCTTGGGTTTAGTATATATAGCTTTTACAATGTTGCGGTTATGTTCCTACTATCCCTAGTTTTTTGAGCATGAAGGTGTACTGTATTTTGTCAAATGCTTTTCTGCATCTATTGAGATGATCATATGATTCTTGTTTTAAAGTCCATTAATATTATGACTTACATTTATTGATTTACATATGTTAAACCAACCATCCCTCCCTGGGATAAATCCCACTTTGTTGTGGTGTACTATCCGTTTAATATGTTTTTGTATGCAATTTGTCAGAATTTTATTGAGAATTTTTGCATCTATGTTCATCAGGGATATTGGTCTGAAGTTTCTTTCCTTGATATGACTTTGTCTGGTTTTGGTATCAGGGTGATATTAGCCTCATAGAATGAGTTTGGAAGGGTCACCTTCTTTTCTATTTAGTGGAATACTTTGAGGAGTATTGGTGTTCATTCTTCTTTGAAAGTCTTGTAGAACTCGACTGAGAATCCATCTGGTTCTGGAATTTTCTTGGTTGGTAGGCTTTTGATTGTGTTTTCTCCTTCATTTCTTGAAATTGATCTGTTAAATCATGTATGACCTCCTCATTCAGTTTGGGTAGGTTATATGTCTCTGCAAATAATTTGAGTTTTCTATCTTTTTCTCTTCATTAGCATGGCCACGGGCTCATGTATTTTATTTATTTTTTTAAAGAACCAACTTTTTGTCTTTCTAAGTTTTCCAATTGTTTCTTTTGTTTTGATTTCATTGATTTCAGTTTTGATTTGAATTATGTCCTGTCTTCTACTGCTTTTGGTGTTGATTAGTTCTTTTTTGTCTAGGGCTTTGAGATGTAGTGTTAGGTCATTTATTTGTTGACTTTTATTCTTTTAATAAATGCACTAAATGAAATAAACTTTCCTCTTAGCCTTCATAGTGTCCCAGAGGTTTTGATATATTGTATCAGTGTTCTCAATTACCTCTAAGAATTTTTTTACTTCATCCTTGATTTCTTCTACTATCCATTCATCATTCAATTTTTATTATTTAGTCTCCATTTGTTACAGTAGCTTCTTTTTTATTTTATTTTATCATTGATTTCTAATTTTATTTCATTGTGGTCTGAAAAAAATGAAGGGTTTTATCTCTCTCTCTCTTTATTTTTTATTTTTTTTTGTATTTACTAAGAGCTGCTTTGTGGTATAAGATATGGTCTATTTTAGAGAATGATTCATGTGCTGCTGAGAAGAAAGTATATTTGCTCATTGATGGATAGAATATTTTATATATGTCTGTTAAGTCTAAATGATTGATTGTATTATTTAGTTCTATAGTTTCCTTATTGATCTGATCAGTAGTGAGAGAGGTGTGTTAAAATCATCCAGTATTATTGTATTGTGGTCTATTTTACTCTTGAAATTTAGAAGGGTTTGTTTGATGTACACGGATGCTATATTGGTTGGGGCATAAATAGTTATAATTGTTATATCCTCTTTATATATACTTCTCTTAAGAAGTATGAAATGTCCTTCTTTGTCTCTTCTGATGAACTTTGATTTGAAGTCTACATTATCTGAGATGAGAATGGAAACCCCTGCTTGTTTACACAATCCATGTGAGTGATAAGTTTTTTCCCATCCTTTCACCTTCAGCCTGTGGATGTCTTTGCCAATCAGGTGAGTCTCTTGAAGACAACATATTGTTGGGTCTTGCTTTTTAATCCAATCTGCCAGTCTATGTCTTTTGATTGATGAGTATAGGCCATTAACTTTCAAGGTTATTTTTGAGATATGATTTGTATTCCCTGTCATTTTGATTTATTTCTGGTTTTTGATTTGTCTTAGTTTCTCATTTAGTTGAATGTCCCTTTAGTGTAGATCCTCCCTTTGTTGGTTTTTACTTTTTTTTTTTTCACTCCATGCTCATGGAATATTACATTGAGAATGCTCTGTAGTGTTGGCTTTCTTGTTGTGAATTCTTTTAATTTTTGTTTATCACGGAATATTTCAATTTCATCTTAAAATCTGAAACTTAATTTTACTAGATATAAAATTCTCGGTTGGCATCTGTTTTCTTTCAGAGCTTGAAATATATTATTTCTAGGACCTCCTAGCTTTGAGGGTCTGGGTTGAGAAATCAGTTGAGATCCAAATTGGTTTCCCCCCTATATGCAATTTGATTTTTTTTAAATTCTAAGTTGTTATATATGATAGCAGAATGCATTACAATTCATATTACACATATAAAGCACATTTTTACATAGCTATGGTTGTATACAAAGTATATTCACACCATTCATATCTTCATACATGCACTTAGCATAATGATATCCATCTCATTCTATCATTATTTTTACCCTCTTGTCCCCCGCTTACCCTTCCTCCCCATTGACCTTTCTAGTGTTACTCTAATCCTCCTATGCTGCCTACCCCAACCCCACTGTGAATCAGCTAGCTTATATCAGAGAAAACATTTGGAATTTGGAATTTTGGGATTGGCTAACTTCACTTAGCATTATATTCTCCAACTTCATCCATTTACCTGCAAATGCCATTATTTTATTCTCTTTTATTGCTGAGTAATATTTCATTGTGTATATATACCACAGTTTCTTTATCCATTCATCTACTGAAGGGCATCTAGGTTGGTTCCACAGTCTAGCTGTTGTGAATTGTGCTGCTATAAACATTGATGTGGCTGTGTCCCTGTAGTATGCTGTTTTTAAGTCCTTTCAGAATAGACTGAGGAGTGGGATAGCTGGGTCATAAGGTGGTTCCATTCCCAGTTTTCTGAGGAATTTCCATACTTCTTTCCATATTGGCTGCACCAATTTGCAGTCCCACCAACAATATCAGTGTGCCTTTTTCCCCACATCCTCTCCAACATTTATTGCTGTTTGTGTTTCTCACCATGCACAAAACTCAACTCAAAGTGGATCAAGAACCTAGGAATTAAACAAGAGATCATGCATCTATTAGAAGAGAAAGTAGAGCCAAACCTTCATCATATTGAATTAGACCCCTACTTTCTTAATAAGACTCCTATAGCACAAGAATTAAATTCTAGAATTAATGAATGAGATGGATTCAAACTAAAAAGCTTCTTCTCAGCAAAAGAAACAATCTGTGAGGTAAATAGAGAACTTATTGATTGGGAACAAATTTTTACCACATGCATGTCATATAGAGCACTGATCTCTAGAATATATAAAGAACGTAAAAATCTTAACACACACACACACACACACACACACACACACAAACAGTCAATAAATGGGCTAAGGAACTGAACAGACCCTTTTCAGAAGGTGATATACAGTCAATCAACAAATACATGAAAAAATGTTCGATACCACTGGCAATTACAGAAATGAAATCTACTCTAAGATTTCCTTTCACTCCAGTAATTTGATGTTTTTGTCTCACAGCCTTTAAGATTTTATCTTTATTCTGTGTGTTGGTCATTCTTATTATAATGTGTCTTGGTGTCAGTCTGCTGTAATTTTGTATACTCGGGGTGCTGTAAGCCTCTTGTATTTGATTTTCTATTCCATTCTTTAGGTTTGGGAAATTTTCTGCTATTATGTCATCGAAAAGATTGTGCATTCCTTTGGTTTGTATCTCTGCTGCTTCATCTATTCAAATAAATCTTAAATTTGGTCTTTTTGTGTTATCCCATAATTCTCAGATGTTCTGTTCATGGTTTCTTATCATCTTCTCCACATGTTCAACTCTACTTTCAAGATTATATATTTTGTATTCATTGTCTGAGGTTCTGTCTTCCAAGTGGTCTAGTCTGTTGGTGATGCTTTCTATTGAATTTATTATTTACTGGTTCCTTCATTTCAAGGATTTCTGCTTGTTTTTTTTTTTTTTTTTTTTTTTTTTTTTTAATGATCTCAACTCTTTCTTGAAGTTCTCTTTCACTTTCTGTATTTTTTCTTTGATTTCACTCCTCATGCTATCCTTTACTTCACACATCAATTTAACTATATACAATCTGAATGTTTTCTTGGACATTTCTTCCACTGTGTTATCACTAGTTTCTGTTATTAAAGCATCTTGGTATGTTTGGGGTGCTTTTTTTCCCCCTGCTTTTTCATGTTTTTAGTGTGTTTTCTTATCTAAAATATGGATCTAAGGCAGGATAAATTCTACCCTGTAGACCTATAGTGTTCCTGAAGGTTTCTAGTGCTTTGCCTTTACTGGTGAGACTAATATCAACCGCACTCAGTGTACACAATATATTGTCTTAAACCTAATAGCTCCCTCTAAGGCATCAACGGCTTTCTCACCTTAACCCAAATTGATGAGTTCAATAACTATCTCTAATACAAACAGAATATTTGTTAAAATTATTTACAATTTCAAATGGTGGATGAGAGAAGAGAGGTAGTGTAGTATTCATGAGGAAGGAAGAGAGAAGCTAGAAGTAGAAATTCACAGGAAGAGTGGAAAAGGAGAGGACACAGATGGCATGTTGTTTGGAGAACAGTTAGAAAGAAAATACAAGGAAATAGATAAGAGAGGGAAAGAATACAAACAAAGAGAAAAAATTAAAGATATAAGAATCCAACAAAAATGCAAAACACCATTCATATATCATTGTCCTCCACATACTGATGCATAAAAAATACCCGGTTCCAACTATGGTAGAGATTAGTGAATCAAATAATAAAATAAAATAAATCTTGCTGGAAAGGTGAACTATCTCTGTTAGTGATCAAGAGTTTCCTCAGCCCTGTCTCGGATGTTTCTCTGGATCACCAAACCCAGATAAGCCCTCCCAATCCCAGTCTCTATCCCACCAATCTGGGCTTCAGATACCTCAGTCTCAGCCATGCTTCAGTCTCAAGATCTCAATGCTGCTCCTACTTGCAGAGAAACCACCAGAGGTACCCTCATGCAAAGGAGCAACCCTGAGATGCAGCAGCAAGACAAAGGCCACCAGCACTCTCAGCAGGAAGACCCCAGGTTCCTTCGAACCTACACGTTCCCCCACACTGGACCTGCAGGCCCCAGCTGGAGTCCCCAGAGAGAGGCTCTTGTGGTAGTAAACCTGCTAGCACCCAGGCCCCAGGCCCTGGCTGGGGTTCCAAAATGGGTGCAGCCATGTGCAACCAAACCTTGAGTCTCACCCAAAGCAGTCCTCTAGGCCATGGTAGCAGAGGTAGTGGTGGTGGTTGTTAGCAGCTGGCAGCGGGTCAGCAGTAGCGGGGGCAGCATCACTAGGCAATCTCTGGGGGTCAGCAGCAGTGTCAGCTTCAGTTTCATCCAGGGCAGCAGTTTCTTCTGTGGTAGCAGCACCCAGAAAGAAGACCTCCAGGTGATCTCAGGCTGGCAACAGTGAAATCAGAGGCAACAGCAAAAGCTGTAGTGGTGCAGGTAGCAGTTGATTGACAGGAGACTTAGGGTCCTGGGCTGTGAACGTGGAGGTAGTGTTGCCATTCTTGTCTGAGGTAACTGAGGCCAAGACCAGAGGAGAGACCTCCAGGCATGGCAGTGACTTCTGCCACAGCCTCCATTTTGTTTCATTTCTTCTCTTTTTATACCTTTACTTCATTCTATTGGCTTCAACTTTACTGATTCTTATATGACTGTCCTCCAGGATTTTCATTTTAGGTGACCTGTAAGAATTTCTAGTGGATGTGTTGGTTCATGCTGCAGATGTAACTGAAAGTCACCAAATATTAAAGATCAGCAATCTAGGAAAATGGTAGGTGTGTTTTCCCAAACACTTTGAAGTTGGGGTGAGCATGCCTAATGGTAAATATTATGTATCAACTTGGAGGGTGTTAGGAGAGGAGAATAATATTTACATTCACGAACTTTGAGTAAGCAGATTATCCTCTGTAATGTGGATGGACTTCATCTCATCAGTGTAAAGTCTGAATGGAAAAAGAAAACTGGCTTTTTTAAAGGAAGAAAGAATTTTCCATCAGGTTGGCTTCTGACTGCACCTGTACCATTGGCTGTCCTGGGTATCTGCCTGCTGGCTCTCACTGAGGATGTGGACTTGCCAGTTTCCATAATTGCTCGAGCCTATTCCTTTTAATAAGGTTCTTTTTATAAAGATGCACCTCCTATTGGATCCATCTCTTTGGAGAGCCTTTGCTAATATAGCATGAGATGTTTTGTCAAAGAAACAAGAGTTGGCATGATATGTCACTCTGGGTGAAATTTTAAAGAAGGGAGTCACAATGTATTGGTTTACTTTTGTGCCATTGTGATAAAGGTAGATGTACATATGAATTGTCACAATGAATAAGACTGTGACTTTAATCCACAAAACTCTCTTTCTACTAGTAACTGGGATTCGGGGATTGTCATTTAGATTAAACCTAGTCTATATATTAAATGCTACCAGAAAACAAATTCAACGCAATTCTGTCCTTACAAATGAAAACTTCCTGATTTCCCTTCAGGTTTTCCAACCTCAACTCTTAATGTGTACAGATTCAGAATTCATGAACATACATGCAAATCATAAAAACTTCCAAGCTGAACACTTATTTTTCCAGTTTAGTGTAACATCATGCCCAGAGTGTGTTCTGTCATTCCAAAGCTTAAACCTCTTCAAGCAAGCAATTGTTACCCTTTTTCTTGCTTTTTAAAATTTTTTGACTAAGGGAAATGAGCTGTAGATCTTATGTCTCATAAAATTATATATTATAACAATGTCCCTGAAGAAACATATTTTTCTAAAATGTGATGTGTTTATTTATTATTTGTGTAGTTCAAGTGTAAATTAAAAATCAACCTTTTGCAGTTCATGTATGGGAAATGCACCTTTTTATTTCCCAAAATCAAAGGCTAGAAATTACCTGTGCTAATATTCATAAGGCATCCTTGACATCAATTTGCACTTAAAACATCCTGATATGATAACTATAAGTGCACAGAGATAAATGGGCTGAATGTCAGAGGATGAACATTTTTAAAGAAAGAGAAAAATGAGGGTATATATGTTGTGCTTTGCTTCACATAGAGCATTTGGAAATTTGCCTGACCTCTTATTTTTATTTATTTAAATTAACAGCAGCAGCATTCATTGCCATCTGGCCCCCAGGCACAGTGAGCTAATTAAAAAAAAAAAAAAAAAAAAGGAGCTTCAAAATATCATTTAAACCATTTTAAATAATTCATCCAATGCAAGTGTTGAGAAAGCATCATTTGGAGTGACAAACCAGAAGAACTAGGCCCCAGGGGTTAGTAAATCTGGATTTAGCTAGAGTTGTGCATTGAAAAAATTTTGAGCAGGACTTCCCTGGGAATAAAAACACTTTCCCAAGGAAGAACTTGGGGTGAGAATGGAAGCTTGGCCGAACCCAATACTGATTGCAAATATTTAGAAGACTGCTCACTCTGTCTCCCTCATTCAGATTATAAATTTTCTCAGTAGTTTTGGATTTCGGTCTTTGAGTCTCTGCATATTAATTCAATTTGGAATCTTATTCTACATTGGAATACACACTGTGAAGGCATCAGCATCCTATTTTCATTCCCCATTCTCTGATTACTCATTGAAGAGATTTCATTTACTATGAAATGTCTTGAAGCTCTCATGAAAGGTGATGCTAAAAGAATAATCTTAATAAGTCATCTAGTTCTCTCAGCTGCACACATTTTTGGCAGTGAAGGAATATTGCTTTCTGCCATCTGTACAGAATAGAATTTGAATTTTTGTTCAGGGTCAGTTAAAATGTGCTTAAAACCCTATGTGTATCTAGGTTTTCATTCTTGCTCTAAACACTTATTATGTGTTGTTTGGAATTTAAAGTGGTTTCACTAAAATATTCTCTCTCTCTTCTGCAGCTGACATATTGTACTCATAAAGTTCAAAATACATTGTTTTCAGTAGTAGTTGGTTATTTCATTTTTAGAGCAATTTAAATCTAAAAGCATTTTGTGTGGTTCATTTTGAAGATGTACATGAGAAAAGAATAATTTAAGAATCCAGAAAAACATTATGCAACATAAAATGTAACCAAGGGACTTCTATGTGCTAAGAAAAAATTTCATAGCAACCATTTGAGACATATTATCAATCACATTTTGAAAGATGAGGAAACCGAGGCTCAAAATTGGTATAACTCTTAAGACATAGAACCCGATTATTAACTTAGGTCAAGGTTGTGCCAAATCACATGTTCTGTGTATTGCAGAGACATGTTCCAGTAATTTCTCTCATTTTGGATAGACAAGTATAAATTTGGATTATGTGATAAGGACTGTATTATGCTCTTTGGGTAAAAAATAATTGAAAAGAAGAGGTTTTCTGTTTTGAGACTTTCTAAGTATACCTTCCAAGGTAGCACCATAGGAAGTATTCTTTATGGTAGTGTAAGGATGATGCTTCTTCTCAGACACAACATGAGTTACATACTACTTTTGTTTGTCTTTGTTATGTTCCTGCGTCTACAGAATGTAGTTTAAATCATTTAACATAATAACAATAATAATCTCTGCCCATTTGTCCATCTTTATCTTCAACATGCTAATGTCTTTATGTCTTGTGTTTTAGTTTTACCTGCTGAATTGTATCTTCCAGAATATTACTCTTCTAGAATTTTGCTCAATTCTGATTTGTCTACCTGTTTTTCTTTTCATAATTTTAAAGGTAAGCACTTACTCATTTATCAAATATATTTTGAGGGGAAACACTAAAACTTTGTCATGAATTATGTTTTTTTTTTTTTTTTTTTTTATTCCGCTGCACCACACCCACACTTCCCAACTGTAGCTCTTCAGGTGTGCACTCTTTCTTATGAGGTGATTGAATGTGATAGCCTCAGAGCCATGTTCAAGGTATGTGGTACAAAAAAAAAAAAAAAAAAAAAAAGCCATTGAGTTTTTTATTTAATGTGCATAAAACTAAAGAACAGGCTGAAAAGGTAGATGAAGAGAAAGAGTGAAATTTGTAGTAGGTATCTTTATTCAATAATTAGACTTTAACCACACATTAAAGAAAAACCTGTGTAGGATGAAAGATGTGTTAATCTGCTTCACCATAGTAACCATTTTACTCCTTTATGCATTCTACAACATCATGTTGTAAACTTCAAATTTACACAATAAAATTTATTTTTAAAAAAGTATTGTGAGGAACAATCCAAATAACTCTTGAAAGAAAACAGCAGGAAGCCCTTCAGTAAATATTATGGCAATCCAAGGTAAATAAATTCTAGGATCGTAAAGATTAGCTAGCTGTGTTTTGTGAGTGAAGATAATTTTTTAAATTGGCCATTCATTAAATTGGTAGACATTGATCCAGAAAAATAAACGGGTCATTTTCACTTCCTTTTACACATAGAAGGATTTCAATAGAAATTCTACATCAGTTCTAGCAAATGCACTTTATTTATTGCTAATGAGAGAGAAAAGCACGGATGTTCACGTTACCATCTTACTTGTAGCTGTTATGATGGTTGCTCTCTTTCTCACACACACACACACACACACACACACACACACACACACATGCACAAACACATGTTCTTTTAAATACACTATTACTAACAAACACAAGGTGACTGATATTATATTTTCTAGATGTTTCCTTTTCTCCCTTCCTTTTTTTAGTTACAGTAATAATTAACATTCATTCAGATTTTTTCTGCTTCAGTGAATGCCCTCATTTTATCTCTGTGATCAAAAGACATAATAAAACTCATAACAAACAAATAAAACTCAAAGCAGGATGCTAATAAGCTCTAGAACAATATATGCATTACACTGGCATAGGATTAGCTCCTTCTGAAAGTAAGGGAGGGGGAGTTAGTGCCAGAGATATGAGTAGACCCTCAGAGACCTGCTTCATGGAATTCATCCAAGGATTGACACTAGGACATTAAAAGAAAGAAAGCAAAATAGAAGAAAAGAAAGATGGTCATACCATGGAGGAGGGCTGGAAATAAAGGAGCAAGATAGGGTAACCAGAAAAAAAAACAAATATATCATTTTCCAAGTACCTCCACTCCCTGCATGCTCCTGCCCTCCTGCCCACCCCCCATCTTGCTTATTGTGAGAATCAATAAGAAATCATTGATTTGCAACTGTGGAGAAAGATCAGGCAGACAAAGGTACATGATGATATTTGGAAAATTCAGAAAGGCAGTTGCTCTGCAGAGATGGATCAGTCAGTCCCCCAACACACTTACACATACACACACACACTTCTGTTATGGGTTTTGGACTGTGCATTGTGAAAGATATATCTTGGAGAATATAAATTTAGGGAACACAAGTCTGTGGGTCCCAGAGTCCCTGAAGGGACGGGAACCTGAGGATTGGTTACATTATATAGAACAAAAACCCCAGTTTCAGAAATGGCAGTGTAAAGCAATTGTAAGACAGGAGGTCTTTGTGAGGAGAAAGGGCTGCAGTTGAGATGATGGCTAACATTTTCTTTTCTTTTTTTTTTTTTTTCTTTTCTTCTTTTTCTTTCATGGTATAGAGGATTAAACCCAGGGGCACTGTACTACCAAGCTGCACCCCTCAGCTCATAGTATTTTTTAGTTTGAGACAGGGTCTCACTAGGTTGCTAAGGATGGCCTCAAACTTGCTATTCTCCTTTCTCAGTCTCCCAAGTCACTGGGATCATAGAGTGTGCCACCATACACAGATGATGGCTGCTATGTATAAAGAAACCACAACACAATGTTTTTAGGAAGCATAGCTCTGGAACCAGAAAAAATGGGTATGGATCTGGGCAGTTCCCAGTCCCAGGTGTATGACCTTGACCTTAACATGCGCCCATGTCCAGCCTCACATCTGGAATCTGGTCCCTTCCTCACAGCACTCCACTCGTGTCTCCCAGTTCTGCTTCTCATTCACTGAGCCCTCTGCCTACTGATTCTTGCTTGGAACTCAAACCCTACCCTAGCCTGTGTAACAATGAGAGGCACAATGGCCACCCCATGTGTAATAAAATTTTTCTAATAGCTGCATTAAAAAATAAATCATAGTTAAACTTAATATTTTTATTTAACTAATTAGGTCCAAAGCATCAGAATTTTAACATGCAATTTATATTAAATATTGAAGTATCAGCAAGGTATTTTACATTCTTTTTATTTTTTCATATTAAAGACATACATTTGTCATATGTTTTGCACTTAAAACACACCTCTGTGTGCACAGCCCACATTTCAGGTCCTGCTTCCGCTAGCGCAGCTCCAGTGCCTGTGTTCAGCAGTGCCTTCCCTTCATCTCTGCTTGGGAAGTTGCTCTAATCCACTGTGATGGCGTAGAGAAAAGCTGCTCTTTCAGATCTGATTTCACCTCCATGGTTTACACTCCACTGGTGCCCTTGCATGCCTTTATTATGGCAGTTCCATGCTAGCAAATTACTCTTGGTGCTATCAGTTTCAAAACTGTCACCCTCATTAGGTTAAAAGCTCTATGATCTCCCTTTATATAGACAGGCATCCTTCTGTATCCATAGTGGATGGGTTCCAGGATCTCCTTTGGATACCCAAATCTGCAGATGTCCAAGTTCCTTGTATAAAATGTCATACTATTCACATATGTCCTATGCACATCTACCTGTGTACTTTAAATTATCTCTAGATAATTTATAATAACTACTATAATAGAGATGCCATGTAAATAGCTGTTATATTGTATTGTGTAGGGAATACTGCAAAGAAAAGACTACATATACTCAGTACAGGTGTACCCATTGTAGGCCTAAGCACACAGTGCACAAATGAGACAGGAGAAAACAATGCTCAAATAAGAAGTGCCGGAGAGAGGGTGAGGATTTGTGAAATGGTGGGAGATGACAGCAGGCTATGCCTACACATCATTTCATTTGTGTGGGTCCAACATAGTGCTCAACATGAACCAAATTCAAAGTTTGTTTTACAGAACTATTTGAAATTTTCTTTCCAAGTATTTTCCATTTGTGGTGGGTTAGTTGAATCCTTAGATGATGATTATTATTTTTTTTTAGCCCTAGCACTTACATAATGCTCTTGAAGAGGAGATATTCTTTAATGCTTACCATTATTTAGTGACTCTGAGCCTAGGATACAGCCAGATGTTACAATTAATTCTGAAATCACTGTTTAATAGCCATGTGTTCTTCGTCTACTTCCTTAAGCTTGTTGAATGTACACAGAATTCTACCCTGTAAAGTAAAGCAGACATACTTGTGTTAAAGATTGAATTTTGCCAATTTGGTTTGCTTTGCTTGTTTTCTTTGGGTTATTTATTGATATACAATAGCTAAAAGCTGTACTAATTCTCTTTTCTGTCCTTTTTTCTGAATGGCATTGCACTTGTATAATTCTGCTTTTAGTTTGATCATTCTTCCATAGATTTCACAGACTGTACTTAGGAACACAAACCAAATTAAAGAGAAAAATGTGACTGAATTTTAATAGTTTATTTGGTGTGTGTGTCGTGAAAGTAAAAGACACCGATTAAAAGTTTCCATTTCCTCAATAATTTCTGGACCGATATTCTAGATATTTAAATACTTTATTTTCTTAATGTTTTTAAATTCAATACTGGGGATTGAACCCAGGAGCACTTAACCACTGAGATAAATTCCCAGCCCTTTTTTTTATTATTTTCTATTTTGAGACAGGTTTTCACTAAGTCTCTTAGGGTCTCATTAAATTGTTGAAGCTGGTCTCCAACTTGAGATCTTCCTGCCTCAGCCTGTTGAGTCAGTGGGATTACAGACTTGTACCACCATGTCAGCTAGATTGTTAGATATTTTAAGGTATTTTGTTCCTTTGAAATAAAAGATTTATTTGTGAATACAAATGATCATTGAGAGAGAGAAGAAGAAATCACTTTTGCTGTCAAATATAACAATATTTTAATGGAAAAATATTACTTTTTGTTATTTCTAATGTTATGAAATCACAAGTATGAGGGAGGGGTTTGATTGATATTAAAATCATTGAAAAAAGGAAGCAATCTGAAGGACTCTTCTCAGGCTGCCATGGCACCATACCGTACAATAGTTGGCTTAAACAATCAACATCGATTTTCTTACAGTTTGAGAGGCTAGAAGTTCATAACCAATGTGCTAGCAATGTCAATTTTTGATGAGTGCTCTGGTCCTGGCTTGCAGAGTGCTTCCTTATTTCTTGTCTTGTGTTGTTATGCAATCTTTCTCTGTGTGCACCTGGGGGAAGAGAGAGAAAGAAATCTTGAATCTTCTCTTCTGATAAGGACACCAGTCCTATAATATTATGATATCATGACCATGCTTAGGCCCTTAACTCCAAATACAGTTGCATTGGGTATCAGAGATATGAATTCTGAATTTTGCAGTATTACATTTGACTCCATAATATCCTGACCTCTGTGCTTCCATGATGTATATATTTCTTGATGTGAAATATATTCACTTCCAACAAACCTGGAAGTCTCAATCCATTCCAGCATCACCTCTGAAATCTAAAATCCAAAATTTCATCTAATTAGCTAGCATCTAAATTGAGTATGGGTAAAGCTTAATGTAGGATCCACCCTGAGACTACACTATTCTCTAGTTATGAAGAGCAAGACTTGTGCTTCCAAAATAAAATGATGTGACCAGTTTGAAATATACATTCCCATTCCAAGGGAGAAATATGAAAGGAGAAATGGGTGATGGGTCCTGAGACAAGTCCTAAACTTAGCAAGAAAAATATTACTAGATTTTAAGAATAATCGTCTTTGACTTGATGTCCCTCTTTCTGGACTTGCTGGGACAGCAGTGTCACCTCCACAGCCCTAGGTGCCAGTCCTGAACCCATGGCTCTCTTTTCCCCATGAGGCATTGAGTCAGGACAACCTGGACTGCTGAGAATGAGAAGATAGCCCCACCCTTTGAGGCCAAGAAGGACCTATTCTGGTCTCCTGGGTCTGTGGTGGAGTGGTAACCTTGATTACTGAATTGCCTCAGGGTCAGTTTTACCTTATATTGAAAGATAGCTCACAGCTGCCACTGGGAACCTATATTTTCCCAGAAATTTAATAGCCATCCTTCAATCTCGCATTTCCTCCACCCCTTTGTCCCAGCTGAAGATGTTTCTTACTAGCTTAACCTCTGTTCTGCATATACTACAGAATAGTCATGAGTTTTCATGGAAATAAAACACACCATATTGCCATAAAGTACAATAAGTTTATAAGCAGATGTTATACGGAATCCAAATTTAAAAGGTTCTATAGCTCTAATCCACCCGGGTCATTATTTCCTGAAATTTGTTGATTTACTTAGCATTTATGCATTTTGAACATCCACTCCATGTCAGCTGTAATAGGCCCTTTGAATTTATTTTAATAAGAAGGCAAAATTCAATAAATAATTATGAGTATAGTTAACACCTAAAAGGAAAATTGTAGTGTTTTAATCAGCTTTTTTTTTTTTTTTTTTACTGCTATGACCCTTAATGTACATTTTTCCCAGAAGATGGCAGCAATACTTGTTCTACACAGTATTGCCTAAGAGGCAGGCAGCATCTCTTCAAAGATTTATGGAAGACCTAAGAGGCTGTGGCCAGAGGATGGCAAGTTCAAGGCCAGTCTCAGGGACTTAGAAAGACCCCCGTTAATTTAATGAGACCTGTCTCAAAAATAAAAAAAGAAGATGTACTGGGAAAAAGTAGCTTAGTGGTAGAATGCCCTTGAGTTTATTTCCCACTAACAAATTAAAAAAAAAAAAAATGTGCAAATATATGGTTGATGTCCATAGTGTTTACCCATGAAGCACAAGAGAGGTGACCTTAGCATGGAAGGTCTGGAGATATGTGTTTCCCAATATATACCTCTGCACTGATAGCCCTTGACAAGGTCTCTGTAAAGCACCAGATTTTGAACATGACCATATTTTGACAGACCTGCCAGGTTACATTAGCTACAAAACACTTGTCGGGATTGACCTACTGACCTGATTAGTGGCTTCGCTCAGCATTATCCATCTGGAAGCAGAAGCATGTTTGCCAAACACAATGGTCAGAGCTTTGGCAGGGCTGAAATGGAGCTGTTCTTTCTAATGGTGCCTTGCTAACAGGTTCATTTACCTCCTAGGACCACTACATGAACGTTACAGTAATGTCATGCTTAGTGGCCTGGAAAATACATAGGCTTTGGAACTACACATACTAGAGTTTGAATGGATTTATCTGCTTAATTGTTTGTCAATTACAGTGCCACCTTCAGGCTCAGATACTTTTAAATCTATGAAATGGGGACAATGATTTCTCTCTCATTGAGTTGTTTTGAGCATTAGAGATAGTGCCCTGTGGTATAGGTTGGAAGCACTGAACTTAATTTCCTGATCAGAATTACATCAAATGCTTTACAAGAGAGATCTTGCTTCTTTGAAAAAAGGCCACCAAACTTTGGTATAATTATTATCCCACTTTAAGAAGGAAAAACTAAAGTTTAGCAAAGTAAAATACCTTACCTTCTGTGGCACCCTAAGAAGCATCAGAAATAGAATTTGGGGATAGCAGAGGGACCCCAGAATTTAATTTACTACCAAGGGAAATTCACTTCTGGTGCCTTTGCTGTAACTTATTCTCTTCTGTTTGGGGGGACTGGCTATTGATCACCCACCAAATTTGAAATGACCTGGGCAGAAGCTTCAGAAAGTTTGCCTAAATATAGATTATATGATATAAGTTGTGCTCAAGTCCTTTTAAGTATGACAGATAGATATGTGAACTGATTTATTGTGGTCCTTACCTGCCCTCAACTGTACTAAGCTTCCTCTAGAAAGCATAGTAGTGGAATTACTTGAGCTCAAAGCAATTTACCATTCACTGGGCTAAATGTTTTGCAGAAGAGGTCTCTATTGATTCATTATCCTTAAAGAGTTCCCCTTTGAAGGTAGATGAATAAATATAAGAAGCTAAGCTTAAAGCATAAAAATTGGCTGAAACAACATTTTCCAAGGGAAAATGCAGACCTGTTTTTTTTTTTTTTTTTTTTGTGTGTGTGTGTGTGTGTGTGTGTGTGTGTGTGTATGTGTTGCTCTCGGTTTGTGTAATAAGGGAAACTTTCTGCTCAGATTCGTCCTCTTAAAGATGTATTATAATGAAGATTTCTCTTAGAAAAAATTGAGCCTTGCACACAGACAAAATGAATGAATGGTGTTATATTCCAAAATGCACCACAAGAAGTGCTAAAGATATTAGGGGATAAGGTGACCAGAGATGTTTTCAACAGAATCACTCAAAGAGAATTCAGATTCAAATGCATTTGGGAATGCACCAACAGCTTGATTTAACGTAAGTCTAATTTGGATTAGATCTAATGTTTTCAGTAAAGACCAGGTATGTGTTTCCCTATTATGAGAGAAAACATCTGGGTCAAAATTAATCATGGTTTTCAAAAAAGTACTCTTCAATTCAGAAATACACCCACTCCTATATCTGCTTTATGCACAACTTTGATCAAAATGCTTAACTTCACAAAACTGGGAATTAAATAATTAGCTTGATTGAAGGAAGAAAGTTATGAAAGAACAAGGAGTTTGAAGATTTCAGGCAAAATCTCAGCTTCACCGCTTATTACATGTTATCTTATAAATAAAAAAAAATACTTTTGAAATTAGACTGATGTGAAAATGAATTCATGTTACGCACACAAAACTTTGACACAAACATCAGTACAGATGGTTCCTGGCTTACAGTGGTTCGACTTAGGATTTTTCTAATTTACAATGGTGCAACAGTGATAAGTATTCAGAAGAAACCATATGTCTAGTTTTAGATTTTGGTCTTTTCCCAAGCTAGAGATCTGTGGTATGATACTCTTGTGATGCTGGACAGTAGCAGTGAGCCACAGCTTTTAGTCAGCCAAGTGACCACGAGGATAAACAACTGATACTCTATGTGTACTGTGTTACTGAGCTGTGATATTTGCTGTGAGGCATATTAAATTAATTCATGGATTATAATATTTTCAACTTAATGAAGGTTTTAGCAGGATATAACCCCACCATGTTTCAAGAATCATTTGTAATCATATATGCTACTTATTTTTCCTCCAAATATTAGCCTCCAAAATTTTCACAATTCTATTATTCTAAATCTATGAGAGGAGAAACCTTGATTTTAATGGGGAGGCCACTTAAGATCCCAAGGCCTCACTTTGCACATAGATTAAAGGGAACTAGATCTAGATGGTGAAAGAAATTTTAACCCCTTTCATACACAGTAATGGTCTTCTGGAAAATTCTATTGAAAATAATTCTAAGGCTATGTGAAATCCCTGTAGAAAAAAAAAAAAAAATGCTGTCATTACTAACTCTGCCAAGGTATTGATATGCTGCATACATTCAATTCTGGAAGATATGATTCATTATATTCTCTCCAGAATTAAAAGTTCAGGATTATGAAATTTGTTAAAGCTTATACTGGAAATTAAGTTTGAAGAAAAAAAAAAAAAAAAGATGTGTTCCTCTAGTTCTAGTGTAGTAACAAGTTGCTTTCATAAATAGACATTCAGCAAACCATATGTGTTATCCTAAGTCCTGTGGTAGGCTTAGTGGTAGATAGAAATTTGAGAAAAACACTCTGTCCTCAAAAAGCAAACCACTATCTAATAAGGATTAACTAATGGAACTGTAGACTTACACAGGAATCTAATCACTAAAGCATTTGTAATGTCCCTGAGAAACTTCATAGACACAGAAAGTTCATGCTCACAGACTAGATATTTGCAAATATATTAGAAAGAATTTCTCTACAAATTATACAATCATTTATGACATTCATATTTAATGCGGATTTCACATGAATGATATTGAGTTCAACAATTTGTGCAATCTCAGTATAAATCATGAATTAGGCAATACTGTGATTTTCCTTTGTTTCTATTTATAAACTCATTTAGAAAGGTGAAAGAACATATCCAAGGTCATACTATTTATTAGAGCATTGACTTGAAGTAAGACTTGCTCACCAACAATTTGATTGATTTTATATGCAGTAAATTTCCTCTTGTAAAAAGAAAGTGGATGGGTTTGTGATAGAAGGGGGTTACCTGAGTCATGGTTGACCAGTGAGAAACTAAAAGGGCAGTTGTCTCTCTGATTTTTTCTTTTTGAGTCTCACAAGAAAAAACAAAACAAAAACATGTTTCTGACATCACTTTAAAAATTTTTTCAACATTTATATTTTAGGTAAACAGATTAAAACTGAAAAATCTCCAAAGAAATCTAAGGTAGTTTCTTAATTTTATAATAGGGAAAAAATAAAACAAAAATAAAGTAGGACCCAGGCTCAGAAGGAGAGTAAAGCCTTGAAAAGTCATTAAAAGCTAGTTGATGGCCATCCACCAGGGAGTGGGCTCTTTTCCTGAGCTGCTTCAATTACACAACACTCAAGCAGCACATAGATATTTTCATTTACAACATGGAGGAAGGTTTAATGTGTTGAGAATTTCTTGTCCTATACATACTATGGCTTATTTGACTTATTTGATTCTTGGTGCTTAGCATATTGGGATACAGTAATGGTAAAGCAAAAAAGCAAAATTATAGAAATAAAATTAATTTGAATTTTGCCTTTAAGTATGTCTTTGAAGAAACTAAGCAAAAAACAAAACAATAGAAAATGCGAAATAAAACAATAAAATAACCAAACCTCTTATATGTGCAAAAAGTAAGAGTACAATATGCTAAAAAAGAGAGGCTAAGACAGAAGACTATGTGACTGTTAATGTCCATGGCCATAGTAGCGAAGGACATTCAGTGTGGAGTGTGCCTACACAATGATTGAGGCTGCACTACAAATAATTCAGTAGAGAATGTTGGGAAATGGCTATGTTATCAGAACAAAGAAAGCAAATTTAAAAATTAACAAAGAAAGCAAATTTTCTGGTTTCTGTAAAAGCAGTTGATACATAGACCCAACATCAATTAATCAAGTAAATGTATTTTTCAGCTTCTCACCTGGCCTAAGAATTTTGTTTGGTACTGTTAATTTATAATGAATGAAATAGATTCAGGTGCAGACCACTTGACTGAATTCCTATTTCACAAATATAAGGCAGATTGAGTCTCAAATATCAAAGAGATTCCCAGGTTATCAAGGTATCAAGGACCAGGTTATCAAGATGCTTTGATAAACAGTGAGTCTGCAGAGTAGAAAATAGTAGTTTTTCTATTAGTCCACACCACAGGACTGAGCCTTTACTGAATCTACATTTGGGGCCATGGAGCCCCAACTTGAAGGAAAGGGGATGTCAAGAGAATGGGATCAGGAGACACTGACAGGCCATGACACGTTCATTACTGTATTGCAAATCAGTCATTTCAAGCTGTTGCTATAAGAAATTGCACATAATGCAATGTTTCTGCATTCTGAGGTTTAATTAGAATCTGTTTCTGTAATAGTGTATGAAATGAACTTTATGCTCACATAAGAATCTATAATAATAAGTAATCATCCAAGAAATTGAATTTTCTGAGGTAAAATAAAAATGGTCATTTAAGTTATAATATGGACCTTAAATCTGGATTAAACCTAGAGACTTTTTTCAGCCCCATCATTTCATGGTGAAAGATCTATAAAATAGAGATGGTAAAAGAAGACTCATTTAAGATTACCCAGCTACTTGGTAGGAGAAGAATCTTTTTTTTTTTTTTATTAATTTGTTCTTTTTAGTTATACATGATGGGGCAAGATCTTGTTCTCCTAGTTTTCTAAATACATTTTGTATCATTGAATTAAATTTGTTAAGATCATCATTGTTTCACATTTCCCCAAATTATCCACCTTTAATCCTTCATTTATCTCTTTACTATATTTTTTCACTTGAGTAATTCAGAACCCATCCCATCAGTGACACCCTCATGAGGATTTCTAGCTCTCTGATCTCAACAATATTAACATCATGAAAACAGAACTACTAAATCCTCTTATACCTTTCAATCTATTGAAGGTACTTTTAACAGTAGGGAAAGATGGGCATTCAAAAGAAAAATGGGCACTTCCCCAAGAATATGGTAAAATCAATCTTAGACAGAAAAAGAACAATATTTGGAACTATAACATATCTTACAGAATCAATTTCCTCTGACATGAAACTCTAGTCATATAATTTGACTATGCAACAGCTTTCAACATCTTCTAATTACCAAATAAATTGTCATAATTTATCATTCTGTTCTTCAAGAGCTCCCCAATACTGGCTGATGTATCTTTCCTCAACTTTTCCCTGTAGCACTTGAATCTATACTGTGACTTGACCAAAGGATATTCATGTAGTTTATTCATAATGTCCACTTCTACACTTCGAATATTTTAATTATTCAATGAGTCTATAATAAAATAATTTTCACATTTTATACTACATTGTAATTTAACACAGAAATATTTTAGTATACTAGATGTTTTTTCAGGGTTTGTCACAAGGATTATATTTATGTGGATAATTGCTGGTTCTCAGTTGGCACATTCACGTGTCAGAACCTAATACCCAATATGGCATCCTGAAGAGATGGAGATTTTAAGGAAATGATTAGTTCTGAAGGTTACCACCTCATACATGATGATTGTCTGTCCTTCTAACAGAGGTTGAAAGAAGATATCTTGTTCCCTTCTGCCATGGGAGCAGACAAAAAAAAAGGCATCTTGTATGAAACAGAGAGAAAGTTCCTTGATCTTGGACTTTCCACTCTCCAGAACCCTGAGCAATAATTTCTGCTGTTTATAAATCACCTACCTTAGGGTATTTCATTATAGCAGCCCAAACTGACTCACATAGAAATTGATACCAAGAGTAGGATGCTGCTATAACAAATCATCTAAAAATATAGAAGCAGCTTTGGGACTAGGTAATAGATAGAGTTGGAAAAGTTTGGAGGTACAGTCTGGGAAAAGCACAGAGCATGTTACCAGGTGATATATCTCTCCGTTTTTATCTTCTTGGAAGAAAGACTTTAGTCAGGAAGTATAGAGGGAATAAGTATGAAGGTTCATTCATTTATTTAGCTAGTTAATTTCACAGAGAATTATATTAAACTTTATTTTGCATTAGTGGAGACCAATCCCTGAGTGTCATATGTGCTAGGCATGCAATCTACTACTGAGCTGCATCCTCAGCTCCATAAAGGATTTATTTACTAAAATGAAAGTAAAATCCAGGAAATGTGGAGTCAGCCATCCTAGGGGATGAGGCTTTCATGTGATGAGCTTTTATATTTGTCTTGGAAACCTCACTCCTCGTGTAGTGTATTATGTATATTATTTGGGGTGGCTACAGCTATTTCTTTCTGTGACTTAGTGGGTCTGCACTGATTTTGCCATGATGGGAAACCAGATCTGTGGAGGAGGAGGTAGGAGGTGGTCTACGGGTGGATTCCCCATCACCCAGTGCAGGGATCTTTTATCACTGTAGAAGGAGTCAGCCTTATTCTTCCTTCCCTCAGGCTCCTGCTCATGTCTACCAACCTACCTACTTTAACAATAACACCATAAATGATAATTCAGGTGGGGGCCCAACAAGAAAAAAAGCCTCAGTCTTCTCAGAGATTACTTAAGAGGTCATGAACAGAATGTAGAAAGACAGATGACAAGGGCCTTTCATATGAGTCTTCTCATGGAAATGAGGATATATCAATGGAAACTAGGGCAGAATCCATCCTTGTTGCAAAGTGGGCAAAGAACTTGCCTCAGTCATGTGTGTCCTAGAGGTTCATGGAAGGCAGAGTTTGCAAACAATGAAATAGGAGAACCATCAGAAGAAATATTTAAGCCAAATGTTGAGAGTGGGGTGTGGGACTGACTATAGTACGGCACAAGAGAAAAACAAATTAAAGGCACAACTTATAACGGAAGCAGAATTTAAAGATTTGGAAAATTATGGCCATTTTGTAAAGAATAAAAATGCTCTTTAGAAAATAACCCCAGGGGTTTTGGCAGGTGACCCTTTGATAAGGAGATTAGTATGGAGTACAAGCATGTTGCTTCTCATGGAGACAAGGGAAGAATGACCCCACAGTCTTTTCAGAAATATCCAGGCTGCCTCATGCAATCCAGGCCCAGAATATAAGAACCTTGAAAACTGGACTATTTCAAGGGTCTGCTCTCCCTGGCTGCCTAAGTTGGACTCAATGAGCTCCAGACATGATTTAGACCATTCCTCTGGAAGGCATAGACAGTAAACCCTGGCAGGGTACACAGTGTCATCCTTACCAAATACAGAGTGCATAAACTGTGAGGGTGTGGCTACCTCAACCTGTACCTCACAGACTGCTCCAGAAGGCTTTGGGGCTAAAGAACAGAAGCCTCTGAATAAAGCCCTCATTAGGGAATGCCTTGTGGGACTGTGGGCACAGGGTTACCCTGAAGACTCCATTATGAGAGAGACACAGGCATAAGGCTCCAATATATGAAAACAACAGTATGGGTGATATCCAACAAAGCCATGGAAGTTGAGCCTCCTATTAACTTTGAGAGCTCAATCTCACCCTAGCATGCCCAGAAGGTAAGACTTCCAAGTTCAGGATTATTCTGCAGCTCTATGATTGTATTCACCATGTTGAGTTTAAAAATTGATCCAGACCTATTATCCCTACTCGTTTTTTTCCTTCTCCCTTTTGACATTAAAATATCTATCCTGTGATTCTTCCACCATATATTTTGGAAGCTGATACTTTATTTTATTTATTTTTGTATTTCACAAGTTCACAGCTGGTGAGGAATTTGCCATATGATGAATTGTACTTTTAAGCCTTATCCCTATCTGATTTAAATAAAAATTTGGATTTTAGAATTTTGAGTTGGTGTTGGGACATGTAAAGATTATAGGGACTATTAGGATGAGAAGGAATGTATATTATCATACTAGAAGGACATAAATTTTTAGGGTCAGAATACTATGGCCTGAATATTAGTGGTCCCAATCTCAAATTTCTGTGTTAGATCTTAATACCCAATGTGATAGGTGAAAAGATGGGGGGTTTTAGGGAGTGATTAAATCATGAGTGCTCCATCCTTGTGAATGGAACTAGTGTCTTTTAAAATAATTTCACAGTGTTCCCTGTCTCTTTCTACCATGAGGACAGAGCAGTAGGTCACCATATCTGAAAGAGAGATCAAGCCCTCACCTAACACCAAACCTATTGATATCTTAATGTATTGATGCCTGGACTCTAGAACCATAAGAAATAAATCATTGTTTTTAAATGCCTCAGTGTAAAGTATTTTGTTACAGCAGCCCAGGTGGACTAATAAGACATTATACAACTTTTATTTCTGATACTGCTATTTGTGTCTTTTCTCTTTTTCTTACCTAGCATGGCTAGCTGTATATCACTTTAACTGAAATTTTCAAGAAAATCAACTGGGAGCTTCATTGATTTTTCTTTTTCTTTTTTTTTTTTTCTTTCTTTTATCAATGTCATCGAAGTCTGCTCTCATTGTTTATATTTCTATTTTTCTGAATGCTTTACGTCAGCTTAAATTGTTCTGTATCTTTATTTATCTCTGAAATTTAGGTTGTTGATTTTAATGTTTCTTTTAAATTTTCTAATATGCATTTAATTTTATAAATTTCTGATTCTACACTGATATATCCACAACTCACAAAATCCTGTCATGTATTTATTTCAATTTAAAACAAGACATTTAAAAAAAATATCTTGAGAACTCTGACCCATGTGTTATTTAGAAGTGTGTGTGTGGTGTGTGTGTGTGTGAAATCTGTAAATATTTGGAAGTTTTCCCAACTCTTGCATAGAACTCTTTGTTTATTTTTGTTTGAGATGGTTAACGTAATTTGCATGATTTCTATTCCTTTAAGTGTGTGAAGGTGACATAATGTGTTCTACCTCAATCAATATTTTATGTTGTTGGTGAATGTTCTATATATGTCAACTACATCAAGTTGATTGTTAGTTCTATTCAAGTCAGCCATAATTTTAGGATGGTATGCCTGATTAATGTATCTGTTACTGAAGGAATAATGTTGAATCTCCAGTTAACAATAGTAAGTTTATCCATTTCTCTTTTCAGTTCTGTAAGTCTTTATCTCCTTTAATTGCATATTCTGCTGTTAGGGATGTCCTACGATTTGAAGAGAAAATGGTTCCAAAGACCCATATACTGAAGGCTTGGGCCCCAAAGCAGCAATGCTCAGAGGAGGAGTGAACTGGTACCTGTAAGAGGTGGGAACTGGATGAGGGAAGTAGGTCCCGAGACCCTGGCTTGGAAGCACATTTCTTGTCCTTGGCTTCTTTCCTTTTTTATTTATTTATTTTTTTCTTCCTGGCTGCCATGAGCTGTGCATATTTCCTCTTCTACATCCTTCTGCCATGCTGTTCTGTCTCACGTTTGACCCAAAGCAACGGAACTGGCCAACCATGCACAGAAACCTCGGAAACCTTTGGCCTCTCTGAGCCAAAATAAATCCTCCTTTCTTTGAATTGTTTATATCTAGTACTGTAGTCAGAGCAATGAAAAGCTACTGTTTCTTGAAAAACTGATGCCTTTATGATGTCCCTCTCCATCCCTGACAATTTTCCTTTTTCTGAAACCTCATTTGGCCCAAAATTAACATAGTACTCTTCTTTTTTTTAAAAATTAGTGTCAGCATAGAATATCATTCCTTATCAGTTACTTAAGTGTCCCTGAGTCTTGGCATTTGACATTAATGTCTCTCATAGACCACATGTATTATGGTCTTTCTTTTCCATTTACTCTGACAGTGTCTTCTAATTGGTATATTTTCATTGTTATCTTTTAAAGCTATATACTTGCTATTGTTGGATTAATATCTATCATATTTCAGTTTTTACAGTAATTGTATTTTTTTTCTTTAGTTTTCCTGACATCTGGTTTAAGTGGAGTGATTAATATTATGTTTTATCTCCTCTCTTAGAATATAATGTATATTTTAAAGAAAAGTGATAGTGGTTTTCTTAGAGTTTGCAACCTTTCTCTTCTTCTGATATGACTCTAATCTGAGCCTACCTTTATGTCATACTTATCACAATGTGTTGCTCAGTTACTCTAGAAGAGTATTCCCAGTTCTTTCTATCCTATATGACATTATTGTCACTCATTTTACTTCTCTGTGTGCTATGATCATCCAATGCATTGTTACTATTATTAATTCATTCCATTATTTGTCTTTTAGTTAAATTAAGAATAAGAGAAAGTTAGCTACATGTATTCCTTTTCTAATGCTTTTCCCTTCCTCACATAGATTAAATATTTGAGCTATATAATTTTTCTCATCCCTAAAGAATTTCTTTTAAGAAGTTCTTGCAAGATAGGCCTGCTGTGATAAGTTTCCTGCTTTTGTTTGTCTGAGAAAGGGTTAATTTCTTTTTTATTATTGAAGGGAAGTGTCATTGGATATAGAGTTTTAGGTGTTTGCAGTTTTTTTTTTTTTTTTTTTTTTTCTCATTTATTCTGTGGTACTGGGGATTGAATTTAGGGACAGATTACCTCAGCTATACTCTTGGCCCTTTCCATTTATTATTTTAACATGGGTCCTCACTACATTGCTGAGGCTGGCCTTGAACCTGTGATCCTTCTGCCTCAGCTTCCCAGATTTTTGAGCTTATGGGCATGCACCACTGTCCCTGCTGTAGGATGGTGTTTAAAGTTTTCTGTCAGTAATTTAATGAAACTCAACTGTCTTCTTCCTCTTACAACTTCTGCTGAGAGGTTTACTATAATTCTAATCCTAGCTCTTTAGTAGGCAAGTTGTATCCCTTCACATGGTGTCTTTAAAATATTTTTGTTAGTTCTTGGTATTCCACAATCAGGATATGACATACCTACATGTAGGTCTTTTGTTATTGTTGCTTGGCATTTGTCTTATTTTGTGTTTTCTGGGGTTCCTGACTAAGTGATTTAGTGTGTTCATTCATCCATGAAGTTCTTTGTCACATATTTCTTTTGTTCTACTTCTTTCTTTTCCTAGTATTCCAAGTAAAATATATATATATATATATATATATATTTTATTTAAAAAAATATCTAGTAGTGTCTGGTAGATGTTCTGGGTTTTTCCATGCTTGTTTTATTTTATTTTTCATTCTTTTTTCTCCTTGTGCTTCAGTGTGAGTAATTGCTCTATCTTCAAACTCACTGGTTTGTTTATTGGTATGTCCAGTCTCCTCATAAACTCAGTATGTACATTTTTCATTTTTTTTTTTACAGCTACTTTAATTTTTGTCACTTCCTTTTGATTTTTTTTAGAGTTTCCAACACTTTGCTTATATTAACCATCTGTTCTTGCAGGCTGTCTACTTCTCTATTAGAGCCCATAACATATTAATCATCATTATTCAAACTTTCCTATCTGTTGATTCTAACTGTGTAATTTCTTAGTTTGGATCTGATGCTTGCTTTGTTAACTCAGACCATGTCTTTTCTTGCTCTTTGGTGTGCCTTGCAACTTGTTTGTTAAAAGATGAACATGTTGTATTGGGTAATGGTAACTATGGCCAATGAGTCATCAGAATATTTACTTCAATCTGGCTAATAGAGGGACATCATTAATATGTTGGGAAGCTGTAGGTTCCAGAGGCTTTAAAGTCCACTAGGGTTCTTGTTTACTTTTTTGGGTCTTCCCTAAGTAACTGTCCTCAGAGAAAGCCCATGTCCTGCAGCTTTTTTTTTTTTTTTTTTTAACTTTTAACCCACTGTTATACTGGAGCTCTGATGGTATGATATTGAAGTGTGGAGGAGGAGAATTGCAGGTTCCATAATTTGTGATCATACTATCAAATGCTAGTCTGTTAGTAAATTTGTGTGTCTGGGATATAGCATGTGCAAATGTTTCTCAGTGAAGAAAGAAAAACTCAAGGGGCCTGAGGTTAGGTCACTTGTCTTCTTCCACATTAGATAGAAGCTTTAGTTAAGTGCTTTCCCTTGAAGAAGCAGCCTGTGTTACAGAACACTCTAGGGGGATTTAGTAATGATCACTCTTCTCATGCACTTGCCAGAGCCAAGGAAGAATCTCTCCCAGATACTCCTTCACAAAAACGTGGTGGGATTTCTGGAGGTAAAACTCTCAGAAGAATGGGGATCCTTCAATGACTGATCCTACACCAGCAGTCTCTCATTTTCATGTTGGTCCATGTTTATCCTCCAGCAGTTGGTCAAAATGATCATTTAAGTCTATCTCCTCATAGGTCCTTTGTCTTCTACTGCAGGTAAGCAGAAGAAGATCTTGACCATGACTCTTTGCATTTACCTGCCTTTCCAGGTTTTGGTGTGATAGTAAGCTCTCAAAACTCAATTCCCCAGTGAGTCTAAGAAAATTTTTTGACTTTTTTTTTTTTTTTAATTTCTTCAGCTCTTTCTGTTTTGTAGGGTGAGAGTGACAACTTCCAAATTGTTTCCTTTTTTAAATGTCAGAGTTAATACCAAAAGTCCATAGATATTTCATATATCAATTATTTTGTTTGCCTTTTAGTTATGTGGCAGATATGAACATGAGATTTTTTTGTTCAGAAAATGTGGCCATAAATGTACATAAAACTTTATATAAATTTATATAAAAATGTATTAAAATTCTACTATTGTGCTCCTGTCACAGTAAGTGACTGAATGTTAAAGTTATTACATTCAGAAATTTTATATCTTTCTTCACATTTTTATTTGAGTTCCAGGAAATTGCATAGCAATCTATCCTTTGTGGGATAGGAAAGGAGTCACTTAGGTCTTGGTTGTCACACACCCTCTGATGTTTACTGTGGCATCCTGACTTCTACCAGGTCTCTACTTATTGGATCACAAAGATAATGTTTGCTTCTTACCAGTACCATTGGCATGGCCTCCCTCACCAGGTTTGGTGGCTCTTTTTGCCAATTCTTGTGTGTTCAAATCTTGAACACACCAAAAAACAATCTATTCTTTCATACATTGCACACACTATCTTTATATGGGGCCCTCAGGTTCATCTTTGTAGACATTCTACATAGCAACTTTTGTTCTACTATTTTTAATGAACAAAAAATCAAAAAAGGCTAATTCTGGAAGCATTTCAAGGTTTCCTTTCCTCTTAATCCATAAACCTAAGGGTTTATCAATTCTTCTTCCATAGATCAGCCTCTAAGAATAGCCTATTTTTATGGCCAAATGTATTATCCCTAAAATAAAGGGTGAGGGCAGTAAAATACCAGGTCCCTGAATGTGTCCTTTCTGTTCCCCAAAACCTAGCCAAGTTAGGAGAACAATGTGAACCAACTCTGGCTGGAAACTGAATTAGGATAAGTTAGTGTTATCTGTAAAAAGCTACTTTTTTATTAGTTTTTATGAGCAGTTGCACCTTGGGATGCTGGTCATATAAGCAAACTAATGCTGATGATGTCACTTCTTCTCAGATTAATATATAAAACCCTCCTCTGAGTGGGGACAGGCACAGACCACAGACCACATCAGAACCTAATTGCCTATCTCTTCACTCTGTTGTCTTTCCTATTGAACTCTTACAGCTATTGGCTGGTCTCTGGTGGGATGAATTCACACTAAATGATCATATACTTTTGTAAATCTATTGTTTATTATATAGGTATTATGCTTATACTTTTTAGATTGCATATATGTTTTAAATGCAGAATCTCTTGTCTTTGCAATGTTTTCATATTTGTAGATCAAGGGACAAGGTTTGGCTTGTGCCTGTTCTCTGCTACAATAATGTTGCAGTAAGGTGTGGATGACACATTTCCAGTGATGAAGAGAAAAACATGAGGGAAATTTTGGGGGAGAGGTGATTCTACAGGAAATAAAATAAAATAGTAGACCCATACCATATAATAGCTATAATTTTATAAAGATAAGAAATTTCTATATAGTCTTATGGTTGAATAAATAAATGCATAGCAGTAAAATTAAAAAGTATTTTTCAGGAATTTATTTCACTTGTTTTTATAAATATTGATTCAAAATTACTGTTGCATAAGATAACATCCATTCAGAGTGTAAGCTAATGAAAGCTCCATTGCTTACTTGTTAATGTATCTTGAAAAATGTCAGTCACTAAATTGTACTCACAGTAGGTATGAAGAATGGTAAATGGAAAGCTAAAAATAATAAAAGTTAAAATCATAATTTTTTGTTCCTTCAGTTGGTTAACAATTCCTCTGATATGACATTGCATTGGATAAAGAAAGAGGTAGAAAATTGATATGCAATGAGTATCTAATAATTCTCCAATTATTAGATATTGAATCTGAGGTAAGAGTATTTATATCATTTGCCCCAAATCATTCAGATTTCCAATTCAAATTTGAAGCTTGTATATGTTATTGACTTTGAAGCTATTATTTTACCTTCTTATATATCAGTGTTACATTGAGAGTAAATAGAGCATTGGCTTTGCATTGTGTTAAGCACTAGGTATAGAAAGACAAAACTCTTGGGTGACAGCATAGTAAGAAGTCAGAGCATATTATTTCGTCCCTATTATTTCAAGAACCTTTATCCTTACTACCCAATATTCAGCCAAAACTTAAAAATAAAATTATAAATAAAGAAATAAGAAATATTGCAGTAAGTCAATTGGGACAAATTCTGTACATGGATGTTGGAGGTCATCTTGATCTTTTCTTTTCAGCTAGTACATTATTACGGATTTTTCAATGGAACATTCAATATTCTTCATAATACATTTTTGTCTTTTATCAGTGCATGGAGAGAAATTACTGGCATATTCTTTTTTTAAGAAGAAAAGTTGTAATCAGTTTATTTTAGACGTGTTACCATAAGTGCTTTATTTTCTGCTTGTCACTGCTCTGGGTTGGAGAGAAACACAAT
The DNA here is from genome assembly GCA_025594165.1 of Tamias sibiricus. Lineage (NCBI taxonomy): Eukaryota > Metazoa > Chordata > Mammalia > Rodentia > Sciuridae > Tamias > Tamias sibiricus. The sequence goes on along the minus strand of CM046672.1, from coordinate 22,232,076 downwards.
TAGTGGAAGAGAGGAATCTGTGCAGCAAGCTTTTTCACACTTTACAAATGGTTACAAAGTGATAATTAACAATGTGCTAAATACTAGGTGATAATGCTCAACAGAATAAGGTGAAAATTAATTGTCTGAGATACGATATCACTGGAATGGTTCATTTCCTTAAAAGCAATTGAAGCAGACTAAAATTGACAGTGTCTAGTTTTGAGGAAGATAATACACTATCATCAACTCAATTGAATTGAACCACTCCTAGTCATTACCATCATCTTTCATTCATGCTTCTGTTCATTCAACAAACATTTATTGAATATCAATGTTGTGCCTGGCGTAATGATAGATGCTGAGGATAAGCAAGAAACAATAGGCACGGGGCTTCGCTCTTATGGGAATTACACTGTATCTGTTGCTGTCACCACTGATATCATTACAGTTATCTCCAATGTCACTATCATCATCAGCATTCTATCATCAACACCACCACCAAGGACTCTAGGGGCAGATTCTGTGTTTATAGGGAAAGCTCAAGATGGGGAAACATCCGAAGACCATTAGACCTGATAGGACACTGTTACCCATTCCTTCTCATACTTGTTCCTACCTTTACAACTTAAGATTAAAATTGTATCTCCTCTGAGATAAATAAATAGATAAAAAAAGTAAATAAGTGGCGAGGCACTTAGCAACTCAGTGAGACCCTGTCTCTAATAAAAATACAAAAAAGGGCTGGGGATGTGGCCCAGTGGTCAAGTGCCCCTGAGTTCAATCCCCAGTACCAAAAAAAAAAAAAAAAAAAGTAAATAAGTAGACATTTTTCACAGCTTTTTCACCACACTGTGACCAAAAGACCTGACAAGAACACATTGTAGAGAACAAAATGTTGATTTGGAGTGTGTGGTTTCAGAGGACTCAGGCCATGGATGGCCAACTCCATTGCTCTGGGCCTCAGATAAGGAAGAACATTATGGTGGAGGGGTGTGGAGGAGGGAAGTGACTCAGAAAGCAGAGAGAGCTTCACTCACCAGGGACAAAATACAAACTCGAAGAAACACTGCCCCAGTGACCTACTTCTTCCAGTCACACCCTACCTGCTAACTTTACCAAGTTATTCCCTATCAGTAGATCAGTGCACTGATTAGGTTAAGACTCTAGTAACCAAATCCTTTCACCTCTAAACTTTCTTGCATTTTCTCACACATAAGCATTTGAGGGACAGTTCATTCCTATCTAAACAATAACATTTGGAATATGTAGGGGATTCAAATTATATATATATATATATATATATATATAATTTATATATATGTGTGTATGTATGTATGTATGTGTGTGTATATATATATATATATATTTTTTTTTTTTTCCATACAGGGGACTGCTGACCAGGGAGGGTGCTTGGCCACAGAGCCACATCCCCAACCCTTTTATTTAGAGACAGGATCTTGATAAATTGCTTAGGGTCCCACTAAGTTGCTGAGGCTGGCCTTGAACTCGTGATCCTCATGCCTCAGTCCCCTGTACAAAAAAAAAAAAATAATAATAATAATAATAAAGCATGTCCCCAAGCTTTCAAATCATACTTTTACAATGAATTCATGAAATAGTGTAGATGTTTTATCTCTTTCCACCTCTGTAATGACTACTGTAGCACACATGGTCAGAAACAGTCACCAGAGGCTTAATCTAAGAATTCAAGAACTGCTCCAGGGTTTCAACTGCAACCATCACTTCTCCCCATCACCTTCAATTAACACTTCAAGTTACAATACTTTAACTTCAAACTCCCTGTCCCCATTTCAGACTGGTTATCTTATTCTGGTGCCATTAACGCCCTATTACCATCCATGCTGTTGTTACCAGCAGTGGCTCAACTGGTCAGTCCTGGTCCCCTACATATCAGATGTGGAAAGAAAAACCTTCATTCATAGTACTGATGAGCATGATGAAGATAAACTAGGAGAATAATAGTGGCAATTGAAGAGGAGAAATAAATCCAAACTACAAAGTAAAACAAAATCATTGAAGAAGATCTGCAAATGATACAGGTATTATATAAGCAACATGTAGGAAAATGGTGTCACCACTCACTGAATGTGGCAACTCCACAGGATGAGCAGAACAGAAGGGGGAGATGATCAGTTCCACTGTAGATATGCTGATAACTTTGTCACTTATTGAAAACGTTAGCTTGGAAATAGAAAGATGTGAATGTGATAGATGTTGTTAAGCAGTGCTGGGCTGAAAAAATGTCACTGAAATGAGGAGCAAACAAAGGGAGAACGATGGTTGGCTGCACGGTGCAAATAGTAAGCAAACAAAAATTAAATCAAGCAAACAAATTAAAGAGCAGTCAGCCTTTTTTTTTTTTTTGGCTTTAAAGAAGAAATGTATTATTTACTGGCATGGGTACAATTCTGCCTTGATCATTTCCAAGTAGTGATGATGATTCCATTTTGACATGCAAGAATGTGACATTCAAAATGCATAGGAATATCCTTTTATCTAGTAAGTCTCCACTTGGACATGCAAAATTTTCTCATCATAACCAGCAAGTGTGATTTCCTTGCTGTTCCTGCCTTCTGGCCTGATCTGGACATGACACTTGGACACGATGGTTGACATCAACTTTTTTTTTCCCCTTAGCCATACTCTTATTTCCTGTCTCCCTATTTCAAAAGTAAGCATCATGTGGATGAAAGATAAATTTATTTTACTTTATATTATATGCCCCATGATCAAAAACCACTGGTGTTCAATAAATATTACTGAACGGTGTTTAAATAAGTATAAAAACTTTCTTGAAAACTTATTTCTCCTGTACTGAGCTTCTCATATTTTCTCTTCTTCTAATTTTTATTTAATATTGTTAATATATATATATGTAACTTTACTTCTCTAATTTATTTTTTTTAAATTTATTATTCTAATTTGTTATACATGTTTGCAGAGTACATTTCATTTCATATTACATATAAAGAGCACAATTTTTCAAGTTTCTGGTTTTATAAAGTATTTTTACAATTGTGTCTTCATACATGTATTTAGGGTAATCATGGATAACTCAGTCTGCCATTATTCCTATCCCCTTGTCCCCTCCCCTCCCTCCCCCCTCTTTGTTCTATTTAAAGCTTTTTCATTCTTCTCATCCCCACTCTCTTGCCTTCATATGTTAGTATCTTCATATCAAAGAGATCATTCGACCTTTGGTTTTTTGGGATTGGCTAACTTCACTTAGCATTATTTTCTCCAACTCCATCCATTTACCTGCAAATGCCATGATTTTATTCTCTTTTAGTGCTAAGTAGTGTTCCATTGTGTATATATACCAAAGTTTCCCTATCCATTCATCTGCTGATGGGCATCGGGGTTGGTTCCACAATCTAGCTATTGTGAATTGTACTGCTATAAACATTGATGTGGCTGTGTCCCTGTAGTAAGCTGTTTTTAAGTCCTTTGGGAATAGGCCAAGGAGTGGGATAGCTGGGTCAAATGGTGGTTCCATTCCCAGTTTTCCTAGGAATCTCTATACTACTTTCCAGATTGGCTTCATCAATTTGCAGTTTCCACCAGCAATGTCAGAGTGTGCCTTTTTCCCCACATCCTCGCCAGCATTTATTGTTGTTGTTGTTTTTTTTTTTTTTTTTTTGATAGCTGCCATTCTGACTGGAGTAAGATGAAATCTTAGAGTTGTTTTGATTTGTATTTCTCTAATCGCTAGAGATGCTGAACATTTTTCATATATTTGTTGATTGTATATCATCTTCTGAGAAGTGTCTGCTTAGTTCCTTTGTACTAATCAAGGACTCAAGATATATATATATATATATATATATATATATATATATATATATATATATATATATATATCTGATTATATGCATAAGAGAAGGAAAGGAAATGTATGATATAAAGCAAATAAAAAATATAAGGAGAGAGGCCTGAGGGTGGGATCTTAGGGGAGTACTGTGGCCAGAGAGATTGAAGAAGAGCCTGGAGCTCAGGAAGGTTGTGGATTCAAAAGGATCAAGAAGCGAGATAAAGGAAATAGTGCCCAACATGTGGTTAGAGTAAAGGTGAGGTTAATCCCTTTCTCATTTAGGATCTATGATCATGTTGGTGAACTTAGTTCACACAGTCATGGGAGATCTTTGGTTTTGAGGGTAGAATTCTGTATGTTGGCTAGAATAGATGAAGATAGGCAGAACTTTATAAAGAATGTGCTCAAAAATCATGATCATAAACATGTTTTTTTTTTTTTTTTTTTCCCTGAGCCTGGAAGGGGCTTTCCCCAGGTAACTTCCACTCTCCTGTACCTAACTAGCATAGGTTTCTCCTTCACTGTCACTTCCTTGCCAAGGGCTGGCTTGACTACCTGTGTTTCTGGCTTGCTTTCCTCACTAGACTCATTCTCTGGGTCCCAAAAATCCAAGTCACATGTCCCCTATATTGAGAGATTTCCCAGACATTTTATTTCTAATGTGGTTTGTCCACCAGGAGCACCAGTAAGACAGTAGAAGGAGAAAAAGGGGGTAGTTTGGGATATTTATTCCTCTCTTCATTTTTGTAGGAGTCACCACTAAATGTCACAGTTCCTAGCTATAGGGCTGTTTTCCACCAATTCTACCCTATATTATATTTTTTGACTTCTTCATACAGCTGTTAGTCTCCTCAAAAATATTAAAGTATCCTGCAGGGTGCATCCACACCCAGTACCAATCATTTTATTAAATTGTCCTTTTGTTAAATTATACTCAATAATCCCAATTTCCTTTTGCCATTTGGTTCCTGCAAGAACCCTAACCAAGATGCATTATGATATAAAATAAAAACCTCATGTTTATTATTTCTTTAACTTGCCTTATTTTCCTTCAGAACATTTATTACTTTTTAGCATGGTTAAATCTCAATTTGTTCACTTTCTATCTTTCTTGCTATAATGTAAGATATGTTGATCTGTCCATGGTTTTTGTCTATTATGCTTATTACTATACCCCATCACCCAAAACAATGCCTGGCACATAGCAGGTATATATACATACATAATTATACACGCATGTATACACACATATATATTCATGAACATGTATGTGTATATGTATTAACATATGTGTTTAAATATATTTGATGAAAGTGCATACAAATTATACATTACGTTTATCATAACATTATCTTTCATCTTTATTTTTTTCTCTTCCTGCAATACCTTTAGAAAAACAAAAATATACACTAAATTATATTGATTATATTGATACTATTACAAACAGTAGTAAGTAATCTTATCCTAAACATTTCAAATACAAATAACTCTAAAACTTTCAAATTTAAGAGAAGTTTGCATGCATGACTTATTTAAAAATGCAACCATGTGTGTGTTTGTGTGTGTGTGTGTGTGTGTGTGTGTGTTAGAGAGAGAGAGAGAGAAAGAGAGAGACATGGATATTTAAAATTATTTTACTTCATACACTTTTAAGGACAGATTATCTATTTACCTACAACTATTTCAAAGTTTTGAAATTGACTGAAAAGACATATTTTTCCACAAGTGTGTATATTCTGAAGGGAAATTAGAGGAGAGATTATAGTAAAAGCGAAGAATAATGTGCCCATCTGTATTTTAATTTAACAGAACCTTGTAAAAATTACCGTTAGAAACCATTTTATATTCACCAACAATCCAGAGAATATTCAGGGGTTGCCAAAAAAAGATAATTGCATCTTTTAAAATTTTAAGCAGTATGATGTGTTTAACTGTGAGCTATTTTTGAGTATTTAAGGCTCACATATACATTTTTAATTTTGATTGCTCCAGTGAGCCATGCAGCTTTGTCACTAGAGATATACTTCAGAAAAGCTCTACAAACATAGCTAACTAACCACATACACTTGCCTGGTACATAATTACACTTGAGATAGTTTTTTTTTTAATAAGTGCTTTTTTAAAAAAATAATATATGTTGTACTAGACCAAAGTGAGAGTCATGGATTCAGAACACCTTCATGATATTCCATAAGTATTTATAATGATAGTAAGGAAATAGCATCACTGGTATAAGTTCTCATAATGTGTAGATGTTTTCACATGAGTCATCTCATTTAATACTCATAACAAACTCATGAGGGAATGTTATTATTTACTTAATTTCATATTAAAAAGATCTGAGTAATGAAACATTTGAAGGATGTGCTTGAGATGATTCAGTAAAGGGGTGGTCAAGCTAAGACACATAACACATCCTATGCAGATGAAATTGTATTTTGATCCTCTCTCATACAAACTCTGGGACTTTGGGCAAAACCTTTATGTTTTATGATTCACAGAGATGTTTTCAACTGTAAAATTGTGAGTGGTAGTATCTTTGTTATTCTGATGAACATTAAATTAAATAATGTGAAGCTCATTAAAAAATTGGTATATAGCAAAGGGAATAATACTAAAATTAGTAGTAGCAGCCCAAGAAGAATGAATGGTATTTTTGTTATTATTTCACTATTATTCTGATTCTAAATTCTGCAATTAGATTTGAATTTTTGATGCCAAAAATATTTAGTTCAACATAATTGTGAATCATTGATCATTGTGTTTTGCCATATACTATCTGAATTTTTCCCAACATTTTCTTGATAATAAAATGAGTAACATTTATTGAGATAGGAAGGTCCTATGCTTGTGTATCTTCAGTGGCAGTCTTTAACATATTGACATGCAACTATCATATTGTTGAATCCACCATAAGAGGCAGCACAGATGATCCTTTATTTCCTAGCATAAAACTGGTAAAAAAACAGCCAGCCTTTGGATCAGACAACATTACGTTTCAAATCTTTTTTTTTTTTTTTTCCTCTACCCACTCTACCATTGCTTACAGTAAAATCATGTAACTTCCTATCATCTCAACTTTCTAATTACAAAATTGTCACAGTACTAGACATTTCACATGCCTACAAGAGAACTGAAGGATTTGGTCTCTGTGTTAGTCAAGATAGTCCAGGTCACAGTTGGTTTCCAAGTAACTTTCATGTCAGTATCATATCATAATAAGTGATTTGTTCATGCAACATTAATTGCTGGTCTGAGAGATTCTATCCAGACTAACTATCCTCTGAGTGTTAACTCAACATCCCAGGCTATGTCTCTCTAAATGTATGCTTCCACAAACCTTGCTTCTTGGGACTCAGTTTGGAGAGTGAAGCACCAACAAATAAATGCTTCCGTCTGAGACTGATGCATCTAACTTGTGCTCATATTTATTGTTGAAAGCGAATCATATGGCCAAACAAATTACAATGAGAAATTGCAGACTGAACTCCCATAATTCCGGAAAAGAAGGAAAACTATGCCTTGGTGGACAGCAGCATTACCTACCTCAAATGTGATTATAGCTGACAAGCAGAATCTTTTTGAAGAATATTAAATTCTCAAATTCCACACTGATGTCTATCACAAAATGTTTTTCTTCATATGAAGATGAAATGGCTGTAAGTCAAATCATTTTCTGCTATAACAGGTTATTCTTAATCTAGAATATTTTCCTTTGTTCATTTACTATCAGAGAGAACCTATCATAAAAATGGCTTCAGAGCTGAGAAAACAATGGAAGCTGCTCAAAGAGGCAGACCTCAGCACTAGAGAGACTAATTGTGTATTTATATAAAAGCCATAGTGACCATTTTTCCAATTACACTGAAAGAAAGAACAGTCTAAGAATTCACTTTTGCACTGTTACATGTAGACACCATCTCAAAATTAGAAATGAAGTCTCCAAAATTAACATGTGAACACTAAGCAATTGCAATAGAACAGATCAAAACATTGGCATTTTAAACCCAACATTAAAAATACATAGTTTGAATTTAGACTTTTTTTATGATTTTAGTCACTCTTCCCCAATTCCTATTCTTGTATTCGTGAATTTTGGATGTAAAGAACCCTTACATTCCTAATTCCAGTTGCTATATGGACTAAGGAGAGCAGATGCTGTTGGCTCCCTGACCAGACCTACCTTATTGGGATGCTTTGTCCCCTTCCTGTCAGCTGCTTTGGGGTCAGCTGCTAATGGCTGACACTTGTGACTTTCTTCACCAGAAGACCACCCTTAACTAACAAGAACTGACTTGCTTAGAAATATCTGTGATGCTAGGAGGTTTTACAACCCATACCACCAAGACAATCCATAGTCAAGGGGTGACAGGTGTCACATAGCAGTCTCCACTTCTTGCCTCCAGAGCGGGCTCCATTGATCGAAATTGACACTCCAGACTTCTCTGCAATATGAGGTCAGGCTGGAATCTAGAGACCAAATTTCTGCCTAGGTACTTTTTCTATCCTCACCTCTTCTCTCCCCACTTTATATTTCTCCTACGAACACTTTTTCAACAAAACACTGTCACAAGAAACCTTGGCTTGGGCTCTGTTTCAAGGACTGAGCTAAGATGCTGGGTATATGTCTCCTCATCAGGGAAATTGGTATTCTAGTGCCCAGGACCAGCCAAAAGCTGCAGTTACAGATAGCAATCTTGCCAACTTTATTCCACTACGTGTTGGCTGTGAATTCAACAAACAAACAAAAATGTAAATTGTGAAGGCTTAAAATAATACCCCCCCAGCACTCTGCATGGTATCATAGAATATCCATGCACACTGTATCAACAGACTACATCAAGTCAGTCTTACAGATAGGGAGATACCACTGAGTTCAAGTTGCATGCCAATTACATTAAAATTGCAGTGGGCTTTGAGAGGTAGACAATGAAATTAAAAATATTTTGGTAATATGAATATTGCTAACTTCTCAGATCACCAGGACAGAAATTCTGAGAAATGCCTTGTGGAGTTTGCAAGAAAACAATGGAGTATATTCTCCTGCCATATTATCTTTGTTGAAGTTGCAATAGATCAAGCTTGAACACCACATTCTAAGGCCCTATAGCCTATCTGCTGTCCAGACAAAAGGGATTAGAGTTTTGGAGGCATGCAAAGAATTGAAAGAGTTATGGACACATCCTGAACCCCTCCCATCATCACTATCTAACTAGTACCTAGTAATTGCACCATGGACTTGTACATAAGAAATAGTTATTGAGTTCTGAGTATTATAAACAGCTGCACTGGACATAAGCTTTCTAATTAAGTAGAAGTCAAAATTCACTCTTTTTCACAAATTATTTGATTATTAGAAATTATCTTCTCAACATTTCCTTTTAAAAGTTCAAATCAATGCTTGAATCTGAGGTAATATTTTAGTTGCTTGGAGAAAATGGAGATTATTCTCCCTTCATTATAATGTTGAAATATAAAGGTAAAATCCTTACAATTAGGGGATAAACAAAAAATATAGGTTCAAACACCAAACAAAGATGCTAACAAGTTTCCAAGGAGCAAGGACTTCTGGATGCTATGGATGATGGTGTTGGAGCCTACATCACTGCAACTTTTAGCATCATCCAGTGGTCAAAGATTTCTCTCCAGAAACACACTCATATAACCCAAAGGGCTCATAAACGTGAAGACTTCCCATTGCCACCCAGCATAGCTGCATCAAAGCCTAAGTAATCAGAATGATTCTCGTGCATATGAGCTTTAACAATTTCTCATCCTCTCTGAACTCAGATTGATTCTAGATATATTGTCAGGATAGAGTAAGTATGAAGACTAATCAATCTATTTTTGTCTCATTTACCTGAAATATAGAAATTACCCCCCTTTCCAATATGTGCTTTGTCTAGCAGTGGCAAAATATTTTATATTGAACTAGCTCACCTCAAGCAATCATTCAAAATTATCAGGCTATCCCACTAACACCTCTCTAATCCACAATGTTCAATAATAATAAAAAGTATGCAAAGCAGAATGAAAATATTTGAAAAGCAAAAGTTCAATGGTTTTGCCAATTGCAGTTAGTGATTTACAGAGTTTATATTTAGCTGTGGGAAAGAACTAGCATCTCTCCAAGCTGCTGCTACTTGTGCAATGGGATAGATTTTTTTTTTTTCCACCAGATTAAATCCAGGGCAAGGTAGGGCCAGAGTGGAAAAAGATAAAGCTTTGGAGCCCAAAACACCTGTGTTTCAACCTGGAAGTATTTTCTCTTTGATGTTGGACAGTGATTTGGCTTTTCTGAGTTTCAGAATACTCTAATCATTTGAAAATAACATTCAATTTTGCAGGGCTGATATGAGACTTTTGGAAAAGAATAACAATAGGTAACATATATTGAGTGCTGACGATGTACCAGCCCCTCTGCTAACAGTTTACTATGAATAGATGACTATATTTAATGCTGGTGGAAGCACATTTCATGGGACTCTTGCATTTACATTTTTCAGATGAGGAAACTAAAGACATAACAGAGTTAAAATACTTCAACGAGGAGGAGCACAGATGAAGGATTCAATGTATTATCTTTGATCCTAGATAGTACAGTACTTGAAAATGTAGAAATTTAACTGTAAAATCCTCTAGGTTTGTTTTCAATGAGTTAGCTTTGGAATGTGCCATGAATATCATAAATAATCAAAAATATTAGATTACCTGGTTTTGTTTCTTACCATTTAGGGATTAAACTGAACTAGCAATAACAGATAAATTTTGCAGTTTATAATATTTTAAATTTTGCTAGCAATATTACTTCTAAACATTTGTTCCAAATGATTCTCTTAATATGAGAGTGTGCCCTTTCTTTTCATGAAATTTTAGTCAATATGTGCAGGAAGCCAATGTCTTCTACAACAATTAGACCTTATATATGTTACTTCTATGGAATGGAATAAACCTGGGGTGGGTGGGGGTTTGCTCTTTTCACCTGCACACACTAGCCTGCATGTGTAAACTTTGCATCTGAGTTCGCCCAACAAATGGGAAGTATAAAAGCAATATTAAAGATAGATGATTAAAGACTCGTATATGTTTAAAATTCAAGATTTTGAATGCTATTTAAAATTTTTGTACACAAGCGTTGCTGATCCAGCATCTGTTATGCCATTTGACTATCCAGGATGGATATTAAGTGAAGCACTTGATGATTCAAGTAAAAGATAATCTGATTTTTCTCCAAAACTTGTCAATAATGAATGAGTTTTAAAATTTAAATCAAAACAACGGATTTCTCATGGTACATTATTGATAAGGCACACTTATTCTAATATTTTCAAAAGACAATGCATTATTTACTGCCTCAACCAATAAAAAATCTAACATGGATGTAAGTATTAAACTGAAATAAAATAATACAGGACTGAGTATCTTAGTCCTACCCTATTATGAATTTGGGTAGAGAAAATTCATAACATGATTTGTTCCCCAAACATCTGAGAAAAAAATATATATATTTACATTGGTCAATAAGATATATTTTTATAATGGTTCAAGTTCTATAACCAAACACTAAAATGTCTAGTAACATTTGCTTGTGAGGACCTGTACCTATGCTGACCTGTGTATCCCAACAAGGAAGTAACAAGCAACTCTTCACAGTCATAGAGTGACATGAGGACAGAAGACTATTTTAAAGACTCATTTCAGTATTAGAAAATTTACTATGATTTTATTTTTTTCAGAAGTGTTTTTCTTCTTTTAAAAAAATTCCTATCTAAAAATGTTGCATGATTCACGACAGTGTGCTGACTGAAATTGTTTATTGAATGAATAAATGAACACATGCAGGGTTATATAAAGGAGAAAAACAGTGGAGGAAGGCAGGGAAAAATATAATGAATGAAAAAATCATAAATAAAGATGAAAATTTAGCATGATCATAGTGTGCTTTATAAAGTCTTTGATTTACTTAAAATATCTTTATTAAAACTTTTATTTATTTTAAGTTGAAATTTATGTTGTGGGACTTACAGATTTGCATAGAGCTATAAAGAACTAATAAGAGAAATATTTTGGAGACTTTTTCCAATTCCTACTAATGGTAACATTTGGCAGACATATAGTATAACATTACAACCAGGATAAAACATTGATATCCATTCATCTCATCCAAATTTTCTCAGTTTTACTTGTCCTTTGTGTGCCTGTGTGTGCATACTGAATTTTATACAAGTTTTTCACCTTCATAGGTTTGTGTATCTACTGCCACAGTCAAGATAAAAAGCAACTCCATTACCACTTGAAGACCCCTGTTTTGTGTAACCAAACCTGTATCCACTTCACATTACCTCCCTTGTCAGCAGCCATAACTCCCGCAAATCACTACTCTCCACTTCAAAAACTGTGTCATTAAAACCTTTGTTCACAAAGTCATTCATGTGTAACTTTTTGCAATAAAAAAATTGTTGTACATAATTTTCTTGCACTTTGTATCCAAGGTGTTGTCTATAAACAATTCAATTGTTTTGGTTTTGATTTGTATGTTTCACAATGTATTTACTTATTTATTTATTTATTTATTTATTTTTAATTTGATCAATATTATTTCCAAGTACATTTCTTTTTCCTTTCCTCCTTCCTTCCCCTGGTCTCCTTCCTCTATTTTAGTGTCCTTTCATCTATTTTTTTAATATTTATTTTTAATTTTTATTCTAAGTTGTTATAAATGACAGCAGAATGCATTACAATTCATATTACACATATAGAGCACATTTTTACATATCTCTGGTTGTATACAAAGTATATGCACACCATTTGTATCTTCATACATGCACTTAGGGTAATGATATCCATTTTATTCTACTATCTTTTTTCTTTTTAACCCCCTTGTTCCCTCCCTTACCCTCCCTCCCCATTGACTTTTCTAGTGTTTTTCTCATCCTCCTATGTTCCCCATCCGAACCGCACTGTGATTCGGCATTTAGATTTTTGGGATTGGCTAACTTCACTTAGCATTATATTCTCCAACTCCATTTATTTACCTGTGAATGACATTATTTTATTGTCTATTCTCTTTTATTGCTGAGTAATAATTCACTGTGTATATATACCACATCTTCTTTATCCATTCATCTACTGAAGGGCATCTAGGATGGTTCCACTGTCTAGGTACTGTGAATTGTGCCCCTATAGACATCGATGTGGCTGTGTCCCTGTAGTATGCTGTTTTTAAGTCCTTAGAACTCAAATTAGCACTATTTGCCAAAGATACGATTCTATACCTAGAAGACCAAAAAAAAAAAAAAAAAAAAAAAAATTCCACCAGAAAACTTTTAAAACTAGTAAATGAATTCAGCAAAGTATAAGGATATGAAATAAACACCCATAAATCAAAGGCATTTCTGTATATCAGTAACAAATCCTCTGAAAGGGAAACAAGGAAAACTATTTCATTTACAATAACCTCAAAAAATAAAATACCTGGGGATTAACCTAACAAAAGGGGTGAAAGACCTCTATGATGAAAACTACAGAACACTAAAGAAAGAAATTAAAGAAGGTCTTAGAAAATGGAAAGATTTCCCTTGTTCTTGGATAGGCAAAATCAATATTGTCAAAATGACTACACTACCAAAAGCATTATAGAGATTCAATGTAATTCCAATCAAAATCCCAATGGCATTCTTCATAGAAAACGCAGTCACAAAATTCATCTGGAAAAATAAGAGACCCAGAATAGCTAAAGCAATACTTAGCAAGAAGAGTTAAACGGGTGGCATCACTATACCAGAACTTAAACTATATATTACAGTGCAATAGTAACAAAAATGGCATGGTATTGGCACCAAAATACACTGGTAGACCAATAGTACAGAATAGAGAACACAGAGACTAACCCACACAACCACAATTACCTTGCATTAGATAAAGATGCCAAAAACATACATTGGAGGAAAACATAGTCTCTTCAACAAATGGTGCTGTGATAACTGAAAATCTGTATACTACAAAATGAAATTAAACCCCTATCTCTCACCATGCACAAAAACTCAACTCAAATTGGATCAAGGACCTAGGAATTAAATCAGAGACCATGCATCTAATAGAAGAAAAAGTAGGCCCAAATCATATCAGATTAGGCCTCTACTTCCTTAATAAGACTCCTATAGCATAAGAATTAAAATCTAGAATTAATGAATGAGAGGGATTCAAACTAAAAAGCTTCTTCTCAGCAAATGAAACAATCAGTGGGGTGAATAGAGAACCTACTAATTGGGAACAAACTTTTACCACATGCATGTCAGATAGAGTACTGATCTCTAGAATATATAAAGAACTTAAAAATCTTAACACCAAAAAACAAATAACCCAACCAATAAATGGGCTAAGGAACTGAACAGACACTTCTCAGAGGGTGATATACAATCAGTCAACAAATACACAAAAAAATGTTCAACATCCCTGGAAATTTAGAGAAATATAAATCAAAACTACTCTAAGAGAGTAGACTCCAGTCAGAATGTCAGTTGTTAAGAACACGAACAACAATAAATGTTGGAGAGGATGTGGGAAAAAAGGCACACTCATACATAGCTGGTGGGACTGCAAAATGGTGTAGCCAATCTGGAAAGCAGTATAGAGATTCCTTGGAAAACTGGGAATGGAACCACCTTATGACCCAGCTATCTCACATTTTGTTTAACTGTTCACCTACTAACAGACAGATGATCTGATTCCAAGTTTTGTCTATTAAAAATAAAGCTGTTAGACCTACTTCATATAGGTGTGTGTGTGTGTGTGTGTGTGTGTGTTTAAATGTAAATGTTCCTTTTAGAAGGCTAAATACCTGTATGATCGTTGCATGTTTAGTTTTCATAAGAAACTACTGAAGCTTTTCTCAGAGAGTGACTGTTCCATTCTGCTTCCCCACTGGCAATGCATGTGTGATTCACTTTCTTCACATCTACACCAGTATTTGATATGCAATGATGTTGCTGTTTTTCATTTGCCTGACAGCTAATGGTGTTAAACATCTTTTCATGTTATTTTTTGCCCTCTTTCTGTCCTTTACAGTAAAATATCTGTTCATATATTTTGATCACTTTCCAAATAGATTGTATTGCTCTTGAGTTTTGAGAGGATATATTTATGCATAAGTATTTTTCTTAGATAGTAAAATTTTCCTAGATACATAATGTGCAAATATTTTCTCTCAGCCTATGGTTTTCTTTTATTTTTTCATCTTCTTTCTGTAGGTCTTCAAAAATAAAACTTTGTTTTGCTTTTCATCTTGTTTCTGGTTTTGATGAGGTTAAATATACTAGTAGTTCCTTTTACGGGTCACAATTTTGATATTAAGTCTTCAAACTATTTGTCTAGACATAGATTCTCAAGATTTTCTTCTATTCTTTCTTCTAAAATTTTCAGTTTTATATTTTAATTTTTACTTATTTTTTGTAAATTGTTTTATTTTATTTCTTTCTTTGTTATTTTTAGATATAAAGGACAATAGAGTTAGTTTTGACATATTAGATACACATAGAATATAAAATCCTAATTAGGATTCCATTCTTGCAGTTGTACATAATGTGGAACTTTACTGGTTGTGTATGCATATATGAACACAGGGAACATTTTAAATTTTATCATGCTATCCATTTTGGGTGATTTGGCATTGATCGGAGGTTTGGATTGAAGTTCTTTTTTGCCTCTGGATGTCCAAATGTTCCAGGAACATTTGTTGAAAACTAGATTTTATCCATTGAATTACTTTTGTACTTTTGTCAAAACACTGTTAAAGATATTTGTGTGGGTCCACTTCTGGGTTCTCTTTCCTGTCCTACCAACCTTTGTGTCTATCCCTCTGTGATGATCTTACTGTCTTGATTACTGTAGATATAAAAAATCTTAATATAAAGTAACACAATCCATGGCTAGTGTATTTTATGCACATCACGTAGATCCTATTAGTTGACTGCATTGCTGAGAACATTTGTATACTTGCTGATTTCCTTCTAGTATTTTCTATCAATTTCTAGGGGCATGTTGGAGTTCCCAACAATAATTATTTTTCTATTTCTACTTACAGCTCTTTTCATCACTGCTTCTTATATTTCAAGGTTTTGTTGTTTACCACATTACCACATTTAGGATTATGATCTTCTTGGTGAATAATCCTTACACCATTATCTAACGACCTCATTCTTAGTTGTAATTTTCTTGGCTCTGAATTCTACTTTATCAGATATTATTATAGCATTTCCTGTTTTTTGAAGTCAATATTTGCATGAATTTTTTATGTCCTTTTACTTTCAACTTACATAAATTATTGAGTTCTAAGTTTTTTAGAAGGAGAGAAGAGTTGGGTCATATGTTGTTATCTGCCATGCAAGTTTCTCTTCTGTTTGATATATTTAGACCATTTCCATTTAAGATAACCAATGATACATTAGTACCAAGTAGTACCATTTTATTTTTTTTTTTCTTATTTTCTCTGGTTCATGTCTCTCTTGCTTTTCTTGATCATTACATAGATTTTATTGGGGGTGGGGTACTGGGGATTGAGCACCCAGGGATGCTTTACCAATAAGCCATATCCCCAGCCAAATTTTACTTTTCATTTTGAGACAAGGTCTCACTAAATTGCTTAGGACCTCACTAGTTGCTGAGGCTGGTTTTGAACTTGCAATCTTCCTGTCTTAGACTCCTGAGTGGCTGGAATTACAGGTATGTGCCACCCCACCTGGCAGGATTCTATCTTAATATATTCATAGAATTCATGAGTGTCTATTTTATAGTTTTCTTAGTAGGTAGTCTGGGTATTATGACATACATAGGTAGATTGTCATAGTGTACAGTATCACCATTATCAAACATTTCAAGTAAAGCATGGAAGCTTCACTTTCATTTAGAAACTTTTATATAACCCAGTTTTAAATATCATTGTCCTGAGTATCAGATGGTATTATAATTTCTGCCTTAATCAGCAATTGTGATGTGTAAAACTCATAAGGAGAAGGATAGTCTATGCTATATGTCCATATTTCTGTTCTTCCCTTGTTTCTTCATCTTTTTTAATTCTGTAAGATTCTTTCTTTTATTAATAGCATTCTGTTTGAAGAGTTTTCTTTAATCAACCTATAAGGGGGTACATCTATGAGCAACTGATTCTTTTCATTTTCTCCACCTGAGATTTCCTTTATGTAGCATTCATTCTCAAATGGTGATTTTATCAGAAATATAATAGTATTTGGTAGTTACTTTCCAACACCCCTTGACAAAATAGTTTGCCACTCCTTCTGGACTCCACAATGTTAGCTGAGAAATCCGTTGCCATTTGAACCACTGCTCCCCACAAGTAATTTGTTGTTTCTCTAATTATTTTCAAGATTCTTTTTCTTGAACTTAGATTTCAAAAGTTTAATTGTTTTGTGTCTTGGTGTAGGTTTCTTTGGGTTTTTCTTACATGGGGTTTTCTCACTTTCTTGGACCTGTAGGCTGGAATTTGTAAAGTTTTTAGTGATTATTTCTTCAAACTCTCCTTTATCTTATTATTTCTCCTCTCCTTTTGATACTCCAATGATATGAAAATTGCAATGATTTTGTGTTATTCTACCCTAGGCTTCTGAGACTCTGTTCATTTTTTTCCAGTACATTTTCTCTTTGTTGTTCAGATTGGCTAAATTGAATTGATCTACCCTAAAATTCACTGTTTTGCTCATATGTCATCTCCATGCCACTACTGAGATCATTTCGTGAACTCTTATTATTTCTGTTATTGTGGTTTTTCACTTCTGCAATTTCCATTTGGTTCTTTTTAAATATAACTTTTATTTCTTTGCTGTCATTTTCTAGTTTATCTTTTGCATCGAGAAATTTGGTAATTGATTATTGAAATACTTGCATGATGGTGGCTTTTAAAATCCTTGTCAGATTATCTCAGCAGTATATTCATCTGGGTGTCATCACCAGTTTATCATCTTTTCTCATGCAAGTGTTTTCTTCTCTTCTTGGTGCTTAGTAGGATGCATGATTTCTATTGTCTTCTTGATATTTTGTCTATTGTGTTTAGAGACTGTGGGTTGTATTGAAAAAGTTGACTGTAGTAGGCAGTCACCCTGTTTAGGTTTAGGATACATGCCATAAATTTCATGTGTGGGCTAGGGTTCCAATGAGAGGGCTTTTATAACTTTTTATTTTATTTTATTTTTGATACTGAGGAATGAATCCAGAGGTGCTTAACCACTGGGCTAAATCCCCAAGCTTATTATATTATTATTATTATTTATTTTTTTTTTTAATTGTGAGACAGGGTCTTGCTTAGTTGCTGAGGCTGGCCTCAAACTTGCAATCTTCCTGCCTCCACCTTCTGAGCTGCTGGGATTACAGGGATGGGTCACCATGTCCTGTCCAATGGCAGTTTAATATTCAGAGCTCTTATGGTGCTAGCTTGAGATGCTTGGCTTATCTGACACAAGTGACATGTCACTGCCTCTGCTGGTATTGCCTATGAAGACAGAGCCAATATACCCACCCTGGGCTGCTGGGTGCCTCCTCAAAGGGCAGAGGTGTGGTAGGATCACTGTCTTTCTTCCCTTCCCTACCCAGTGGCCTGTTGTCCACAAGGACAGTAGTTTCAGGGACCCTCTTTGTCAGAGACAATCTTCAGTCCTGAGAGTTTGTTGCTATCATGTTGCTCTTGTTTCACCCAAAGCCTCAGTGCCTCTGGACAGGGACAGTGTCCTAGGCCTCAACACTTGTTGCACCTGAGTCCCTGCATTTGCTTGTGCCTTAACTCTGGTGTGTCTGGGCTTCAGGGAAAGTGTTGGGGCAGGAGAAGGAAGGTGACTCTCAGGACAAAGAGGCTCCCAAATGGAATAGTGTGGTGTGGTCAGGTCTCATGATTCTACCCAGGATTTCTCACTGAAGAATGGGAGTCCCAGTTCCCACCAGGCAAAAGTGTGCTGTTTCTGAACACCTGTTAGCAAAGCTCCTAGGAGATCCCCTTGCTGGAAGTTTTGGTATAAAAACTAGGGGATGTGGCTACAGGAACTCTGTCCCATCCAGTGGAGAAGTGAACCTATCTGGGCTCCCATCCATGGCCAAACTGAGGGTGGGAAGTGCCAGGTCTGGATATCCTTCTGCTGGGTGGCCACGGAGGGGGCTCAAGATGCTCTGTGTTGGGCTGCTTTTCAAAACCCATCCAACTGTATTCTACCACTGTTTCACAGTTTTTTTTTTTTTTGGTTGTTTTCTGTATTATTTCCAGGATTTATGCTGTGCTCAGCAAGGAGGAGCAGGGAAAAATGGGTCTGTGCCATCTAGTCTGAATCCAAAGTTCCTCATTCATTTTCATTCTTAAAATGAAGATGGGTATTATTTCCCCCCATTTTTACCAGTGGGAGAAACTAAGGTTCAAAGTCCCTTGGTATTTTTTCAAGATCATGAAGCAATCAAGTAGAAGCAGAAATACCAGTCTTGATCTGTTATTGCTCAAGGAAAAACTCTAACTTTCTATACCCTCTCTTTGCAAGTAGAACTAGTATAATGATATAAAGAAAAAGGGTAAGTTCTGAGGAAACATTCTTTGTGTAATATCATTTATCTTAGGATAAAAGCATGCATGTGCTCATTAAATTGTGTCATAGTGAACACAGAGGCAGGGAAGATAAATGGAAAACAAATACTAGCTGGGAACAGCCCGACAAAGGCATGGGAGACAGCTGTCCAACATACAGGATGTTCTCCTTAAAGAACAGCTGCATTTGAAGGGCAGGTGTGGTATTGGCAGTCTGTTGCTGGCTCCTTGGTCCCTCTGTCCAAACTGATTTCAGGAGGACTAACACCAAATATAGGAGAGGCACTTTGGACTGGGAACTTGCCAGAAGGCAAAGACAGCTGAGTGGATTTGAGACTGTCTTCTCAGTCTGGGAAGAGTAAAAATGGCTAACTCCTTTGCTTTGTCTTTCTCTGCTAGATATTTCAGATGCAGGCAGGAGGGCAGTCTGGAGCTGACAACACCAGCAGTAATTACTGAGGAGACACTCTGTAAAGATATGCTTTGTTTTGTTTTGTTGTCTTCAAATACCAAAGGCAAATAATGAAGTGTTTACGAGAAGTGAGAGATCATCCCTCATTCCTTTTCATGTTGATGAATTCCTGCATATATAAAAAAACAAAAAGATAATCCAAGCTATTGAGTAAATATGAATGAGTTCCAAATACAGATCCCAGGGAAGTGGAGGTGGGGGGGGTGCTGGTGAATGTGAGAGGAGGAAGATAGGGGAAACATCTAGAGGTGGGCTAATGGGGACAGGGGAAGGAAACTTCAGATCTTTCCTCCTGCTGTGAGAGAGGTAGAACTCAGAAGCAATTTTGTTTCTCTTTATATTTTGTATTTCATTAATGTAAAGAAAATCTTATAAAATAATGGAGGTATAGACTTGTACCTTTAATCTTGGTAGCTTCAAAGAATGAGATGGGCGCCTGCCAGTGTGACAGTGCTTAGCACTTCTTTCCTCCCTAAAACCAGGATTTGATGCAACTTCTTATCACACAAGGCAAATGTGTCTAATAGAAATGCTTCTGCTACAGGGCAGTTGTATGTGTAATGCACAGATACATGAATTCCATAGCAGGAAGGGAGAAGTACAGGGAGTATTCACGAACACTTACTGTATGCCTCAAATCTTCAACTTCACTATATAAAGTCTATGTGTATGATACTTTCCTCTGTTTCCTTATTCGACAATAGGATTAGCCAATTATTTGATGAGCAAATATCAAAGAAATTTTAAAAATTCATAGCAAAGGATAGCTGGTAAGTGAAGTGATACAGCTGAGATTTGAATCTAGGACTTTAATTCCTATTTTTATTTATAAATTATTAAATATTGAATGAAAGTTTTTTGCTTTATTGTAAAAACCCTAGAATATTTAGTATGATATTATGCAACATGTATATTAAGAGGAGAGGAAAAACTTACAAGGAAAAAAATGGCTTTAAGATATTTTCCCTCAGAAGGGCCTGTGATTTCACGAATCAAATTAGGGAACTCAATAGATCAAAGTATGGGAAAAATCAGTGTAGGTGATTAGGATGATAGCAGTCTCAAGCAGTAATTTCTGTTCACCAGACTAAATACTTTCTATAAACTTTCCCATGTTTTTAGGTTTAAGCCTAAAAAATTGCTTCTGAGTTCTACCTCTTCTTATGACAGGTTTGACTCTCCTTATCAGAAGCAGATATCACTCAATAACTATAGCAGGGCTTTATTTATACCTAAAGATTTGTTATTTCATCTCAAAGATCAACAACTTTCACCCTATAGGTCTCCACAAAAGAAACTAGAGACTGAATACCAGATGAAATATTTAACCATATCTTGTGTATTACCTCATTATCTGACAAAGTTCATCTATAACAATAACAGTAATAAAAACAGAGTAACTGTGAATTAATAAATACCCCTTAGGTATCTTTGTCATGAAAGTGCCTTAATAAAAATATATATAATATGTATATATGTATGTGTGTGTAAATCTGAGCCAGGCACCCTGGCAAACACCTATAATTCCAGCAACCCAGGAGATTGAGGCAGGAGGATCACAAGTTTGAGGCTAGCCTCAGCAATTTAGTGAGATCCTGCTTCAAAATAAAAAAGAAAAAGCACTGTGAATGTAGCTCAGTGTTAAAGCACCCTTTGCCACAGAAAATAATATATATATATATATATATATATAATTGCATATATATATGTATATATATATGGAAGAAATATGACAATATGTCAAAAGATGCATGGTGAAGGTCATTCCTTCAATGAAGCTGTATAGATTAATGTCTTTTGGTCTGTACATCGGTTTGTAAGTGCTCTAGAATAAGGTGACACATAAAAAATTAAAAAGAAACTTCGAATTTCTTCCTTCCACCTCAACTTCTTAATGCTGTTTCCCCCCAGTTTCTTCCCCTCCTTCCTCTTTGTTTCTCCTTATCCCTCATGATTCTAACCAGAAAGACAGGCAGGGTATATCAGTTTGAATTACAGTTAAACATAAAGATGAGTCCTGGTGCCATTAAACAACTTGCCTCAAATCTCAGTTAGTAAGAGACAGAGCTGGAACTTGTCACCTGGCTCAGTGTGCATCCAAATCACACACATTCAAACATAGCTCGTTGCTACTCTGATTCTAGCCCGCTTATCCAATTTTGCCATTTTATGGATGGAGATATCAAACCCAGGTTACTGAATTACTGAATAATCCAATTTAGTGTGAGTTTGAGAACTGCTGACATTTAAGCCTAAATAATTCTCAAAGCTTACCGCCAATGCATCCCAGTGGACTTTGATAAAGTGGTCTCTCATTTTTCTAACATGATTCTTTGGGGATAGAAATTTATGTCAATCTGATCTACAGGTCTGTCATCTCTGGGTCTGATGCCAAGTGAGAGACAGTGTGGACAGGGAAATGGGTGAACCAGAAGGGGGGGACCATGCCAGAAATTTGGATGGGCTCCATTTATAAACACCAGAGCTGGTTTCAGACTCATCTTCTCTAATGGTTCTTCGTACCTTCTCTCTTTCCATTTTTCATTGCATCAAGCAAATTAGGGCAACACTATTTTGTTTTGCTTTCCTTTCTTCTTTGTCTTCACATGTCTTCTTTATCTACTTTCTCTCTCTTTGACTCTTTGCATACTGAAAAACAAATACTTCTTTAAAAGCTGGAAGGGTAAGACATGAAAAAGAAGTTAGGGTGTGAAGATTTTAATATATTTTATGTTTGTTTTAGGTTTGTAATGAGAGTTAAAATTATGTTTGCAGAGAGAGTAGGTCATGATACACTATAAACTGTTAGTCCTCAGAAAGTCCATTTAAAACTCTATGAACCTCAATTTACATCAGGCAAATAGAACTCATAATTCTTATGTGCCAGACAAGCAGTTGGTACATACCATGTAACCATTGGGCTCAGTTTCACATGGAGAGAACAAATTAGGAGGATGGCCATGTATTGACTAGGAATGCACCAAAATATGATTTCAGAGATGTGGGAATGGACCTTGAACCCAAACTATTAAAACCTTTTTTAAATGAGTTCTAAAATATGACTAACAACCAATCACTTCTTACAGAGGATCATTAAAGGTGGTGTGGATGTGCAAATATGTATTTGGTTTGGGAAACATTTTAATATTCATGAGACATTGACTTGGAGTCTATAAAAAGCCAAAAAAAAAAAAAAAAAGACCTTTATTCATCTATCTATATTAAGGTACTCCCTTCTTAAGTGAAAAAAAAAAAAAAAAAAAAAAAATCCGGAAAGATCTGCTAAGTTGCTCCAAGCCAAAAATTACTCAGCAGTAAAATGTAAAACAGGTTGCAAAACTTTCTACTTTGTAAAGCAGACTAGAGATGATGGCACCATGGACACTCAAAACAGAATCAGAAGTAAACAGCAATAATAATTAACATTTACTGTGCATGAACAATAGACCAGGTACTGTCCTTAACAATTTATGCTTAAAAGCATGTGTAATAATACTTCTTCTTTATAAAATAGATGGAAGTTTGTCCCTATATTGCTGGGGAACAAATAATCCAGTTTCTTCATTTGATGTATCTAATCACCTCCATGTCATTAATTGACCACATCTTAACTATTGTTAGTTAGGAGTATATAGGAAAAGTAATACTGCAAAAAGAAAATTAGCAATGATGTTTTAATTTTTAAAAAAAAAATCTGATTATTTTTGATCAACAAACTCTATTATAAACACATCTTATTAGCAGATTCCTAATTTATTTATTTCTAATTACATGACAATATGAAACATTTACTATTAAGCTCTGTGGGTCAGGGCCAAACAGATTTTCTTTCTTAACTATAGACAGACAAAGCAAAGAATAGGAGTACTTGGTATTTTCATTATTGAGCTCTGAAAACAATTTCAGCATGCTGAACAGAGTTCCTTTGTAAAATTAATTTCAAGTGGAAAAGGCATTCTTCCTTTGGTTACATGGCCGATTATTTTTAAATGTATATGGTGTTGCTGCCATTCACAATAATTACATGTCAAAGATTTTCTGCCTTTGTCTGTATTCCATTTTGTCATCAAGATGTACCTATTACTATTTTTAACATAATACACTCATTTGTATATATGTAGACTAGACATGCAATCAGTAAATATTGTATTAACTAAAGAGCTCTCTAAATAGACAAATTTATCTGTGTTAATATCAAATCATGTCACATTTTATTTACTGGGATAATAGGACATGGATGGATGCATGTTCCGGGGAAAAGTACATTACATTTCAACGTGGTTATTGGTGGTGAAGATGTTAATGGGTAATGTAACAATGGGGATTTTACATGACTTGGGAAATCTACGTGACATGAGGAAAAGTTAATTTCATCCTTGCCTCATTAATCAGATCTGCCACCAGCTAAAAATTGTCACCTAGGTACATTGTGCTTTCTGCTGTGCACTACTGATGAAGATACTGACATACAAAACAGAAGTAATTGGGCCTGGTGCTAGGAGGAGGGGAAATAGGATGTGCAGGAATGAACGTGTTTATATTTGACCTTTTGGAAGAATTGCTTGAGGCACCTTGGGGTGGTACCTGTCATTGCTAATGGAGACTGTGGATCCAAGGCTGTTTAAACAGTCCTGCATGTGAACTGCTGGAAACTGGAATTAACTTCAATAGTTCCTGCATTCAGGCATTCACATTGAAACCAGGGACTGCCCAGGAAGACTGGAAAGTAAACACAGGCGTGGGGAAATGTTCTCAGAACAGGAAGCTGCATCATTGCTTCCAAGTTTTAACAGGTACAAATATGCAAAATATAATTCAAGAGGGATAAGGGAGTTACCAATGCCATAGTTTATACAGAATACTTTCATATCCATTGTTTCCATTGTTTTTACCTCAAAATGGGGAGGAAAATATTATTTACAATTAAAAAATTAGATGCAAATTTCAGTGACAGTAAGGTATATTTCTTACATCACCAGACTGCTATCTGTACAAAAATAATTTTTATTTTATTTTTGTTTTGTTTTGTTTTCTGGGTAGAACACCCCTAAGATATATCCCCACTGCATTTCATGTTTACTTTGAGACAAGGTCTTGATAAGTAGCTGAAGCTGGCCTTGAACTTGTGATTCTCATCCTCCTGAGTACCTGGGATTACAGGCATGCATCACCACCGTACCTGGATGAATTTGAGTTTGGGGGCTCCAAAAATCTTGCTCTTTCCAATGGAAAGATTCCCAAAAACTCTATTGAGGTATGATAATAAGATTTACAGTTCCTAAGTACATAGTCCAGTGGGATAGGCAGATACATGCATAACCTAGCCACCACTAAGATCAACCTTGAGAACATTTTCATCAACTTGAAAAGTTCCTTCATCTCTCCTTGAGGGCAGCCCCCAACCCAGAGCCTCGGGCAAAAGATCAGTTTTCTCTTTCTAAATACATGACTTTGAGACTGTCATATAAGGAGAATAATACAGAAGTAGTGTTTTGTAGCTTCTTGGGCACAGTACATTGTGTATAGACTCACCCATGCTGCTGCCTGCATCAATGTGTGGTTGCTTTTCATTGCTAAGGATTCATCATGTATATGCATATATACCCCAAGTTATTTGTCCAAAAATCCCCTAAAGGATGTTTTGCTTGTTTCCACTTTTTTTATAATTTTATGAATAATGGTGTTATAAATGTTCTTCAGCATGCGTTTGTAGAGACACATGTTTTCATTTTTGGGGGGTTATGTTGTAGTCATATGAATGTAAGTGCTTAATCTTTGGTAGTTGTAACTGATACAGAAAAGCATAAAAGTTGTACATATTTATAGGGTACCATGTGATATTTGGATACATGCATACATTGTATATTTATATCAGAGTAAATAGCCTATCTACTCAAACACCTATCACATCTTCCTAGGGAGAATATTCAAAACGCTTTCTACTAGCTTTCTGAAATATTCAGTACATAATCTGCTTCTGTAGTCACTTTACTATGCTATAACACTCTAGAACTTCTAGCTGTAACTTGGTATCCATTTATGAACCCCTCTCAATGCCTCCTTTGCTCCTACTCATCTGATGAGTAGCCTCTGGTAATACACTATTCTCCTCTCAACTGCCTGCAATCTTGTACTTTAGGTTTACATATAAATGTGATTGATGCAGTATTTGTTTTTTTTTTTTCTGCTCAGCTTATTTCACATAATATAATGTTCTCCAGTTTAATTTGTGTTGTCGTGAAGGACATGATTTTTATTTTATGGCTGAATGATATTCTATTGTGTAGATGTACAACATCTATTGTTTATTTTTAAGCTGGGCTATTTACACATTTATTTACTTAGCTATTGAGTACTTGGAGTTTCTTGTACATTCTGGACAGTAACCTCTTGCAGATGAGGAGTTGGAAAATGTTTTCTCACGTTCTATATGTCGTCTCTTTGTTCTGGCCTGTAAGGTTTTTTGCTGAGAAGTCAGCTCTTAGCAAATTGCCACACCCTTTTGTGGTTTTGTTTCTTTTCTCTTGCAAACTTGAGAATCTTTATCTTTATCTTTGAGAGCTTGATTATAGTGTTTGTGGGGGTAGACTTGGTT
Source organism: Tamias sibiricus (assembly GCA_025594165.1). Classification (NCBI taxonomy): domain Eukaryota; kingdom Metazoa; phylum Chordata; class Mammalia; order Rodentia; family Sciuridae; genus Tamias; species Tamias sibiricus. The sequence continues at coordinate 22,205,624 of CM046672.1, read as the reverse complement.
GATTTAAATCTGACTGATTACTTCTGATACTTCTGTACCTGGATATTTTTATCCTTCTCTAGGTTTGGAAGTTCCCAGGTATTTACTTTTTGAAAAATGTTCTATTCTTTTGGTGCTTTTCAGTGATCTTTGAAGCCCAACAACCTGAATGTTTGTTCTTTGAATGTTGTTCCAAATTTCCCATTTGCTTTCTTCATACTCTTCAATTTTCTGTTCTCCATGAGGTTTTCATCTTTATCTCCCTAGTGACAAATGATATAGGCCCTCACTTCATGTGTTAATTAACCATTTATATATCTTATCAAGGATGTGTTTATGCAGATAAAAAAATTTTAATATTTTTAGTAAAAATAATACATATTACCAACTATCTCCTCCAGCATGTTTGATCTTTATTTTTTAAATTGATTTTGGGCATACATGAAATTTTATACCATCCTTTTGATGCATATAATATTGCTACATGACTACTCTACGAATCCAAGAGTTCTTGTAAATGATATCCCATGTGTTTTCTATCAAGTTACCTATCTATTTGTTATTCAATATATTTATTTTGCATGAGAATAACTGGCATATCCGTGATAGAAAAGAGGCTAGATATAGTCAGGTATTGATGAGAACTAAGGCTACATTTACTATTTTGCATGATGATGTTTTGAGTAATTTAATATTACATAGACTAACTTCTTTCTCTCTGAATGATTATATATTTTGAATCCAAAAATTTCTAAGATACATTCATATTAAGAAATGGGATTTGTCCTTGCTCTTTTGTTTTGTAATGTCATTTGAGCCAGTACCGTGTATGTTAGGAGTATTCCTGGAAGCAGCTTTAAAATGGAAAGCCCAAACCTAATTATATTTAGATGTTGTGGTAAATCACATAACCATGTTTTATTTAAACACAAATTAAATACATCCTCAATTCCATTTCCCATTATGTGGATGACAACAATGTCCATAGCCTCTCTAATGCCACTTGACATGAGATGAAGTGTGACTCAGGACAAGACAGAAGAGGGAGAGAGGTAGTCTTCAATTGTGGTTGAAATGTTTTCATTATGAAAAATATGCAAAGCCCTGACACCACGTGACAATATTGCACCAAGTTAGAGTATGTAGGTATATACAGCAAGTCCTAGAGCTGGAAGTCTATGGTCAATGAGGGAGACATTCAAACTACATGGAGAATTTACTAAACACCAATTTTTTTTTTTTTTTTTCCCTAACATCTGATCACCAACAATGAACTTAGTTCCTAATATATCACGAATGCCAAACAAACAATGAATTTGATTTAGTTTTAATTCAAATAAATGAACAATATAAGTTTAGCATTAACAGAGAGCAGGGCAGAAAAAATATATGCTTATTGAGTCTTTTTCTATTATGATTACCAAAAAGAAAGTGCAGAGGTTGCATCTTACTGAATGCTTACAATGCATAAACCGAATCATCAGGCACCTGTTTATTTACAGTTATGTGTCATCTCACAACTTTTGTGAGTGTTGTGTTAATGTTATCATTGTTGTTGTATTGTCATTAGCATTATTATCATTATTTTTATTATGAATTTTACCACTGTCTTACTATTTCAATGGCATAATGAGGACAATTACAGGGTACAGACTATTTGCCCAATGTCTCCCAGTTAATATACTATGGAGTCAGCACTGTGAATCTCTCAATTGAAAGGCCAAACTCAAAAAAGGGTGAAGAAAAATTGCCTTTTCTTTCTTAATGGAAAAATGTAAAAAATCGACTAAAATGTGCATAAACAGACCTGCAATAGAACAAATAGCTATAATGAGGAATTCCCTGCAACTATTACTCCAGTTAAGAATCAATTATTGCCAGCGCTCCAGGAGTCCCTATATACTTGTACCAGATAGACACATCATTACTTCCTGATAAAATTAAACCCACCATGACTATTGTGATAATGATTTATTTTTTTCTTTGTAGTTCAACCTACCAACAAACATATTATTTTGATCTAAACAATATAGTTTTTTTTTCTACTTTGAATTTTATATAGGTGGAATCTTAATACATTTATTCTATGCCTTCCTTATTTTGCCCAGTCTAATATGTTAAATTATTCATTTGCTATAGGTAGATTTAATTCATTCCTAAAAGTTATTCATATATTCTATACCTGTTGAAACTTTTTGTCCTAGATTTTGACTATTGCATCAAAAGTGGTTATAAGCATTCATGTACATATCTTGTTGTGTAAGTACCAAAGCTTTCCAAGGGACAGTGTCAGGGATGACAGTTCATTGATTAAGCATCTTTAAAATTAGTAGGTCTTGCCAAAGTCTCTTCTTTCTTTGTTCCTTCCTTCCCTTTTCTTGGTTTCTCTCCACAAAACACATTTTGGCATTACTATTGTTACCATAACTCTCCTGTTACCTGAGTTTTTCTCCCTCACAGTGTTGTTTGTCAATTAGTGTACCAGACACCAAGATTATAGAACCTAACATACATCAATTAGGCATTTTTCTTGCTTTTCCTTTTCATTATTTAAGTGCTATGGGTATTGCTTTTTGAATTACATACCAAAGGGATATAGATTTATGGATGTTGGCTGACCACTCCATAAAATGCAGGGGTCCTTTCTGCTGCAGAACTGTGGACTTTCACGATCAAATGCAAGATCATCCGATGTGAATTAACAGGAAGGGAGTAGGTTCAGCAAGGAAATGTAAGGAATTCTAGAATGCTCCAAGAAACATTCACATGTGCGTGTGACCTGCATTTCTGACACTTGAAACAAACATATACATTTGATGTATGTATAATGTATGTATAAAACATATGTATACAAACATATGCATTTGTATACATAAACATATGTATACAAACATATACATTTGTACATATACATGTCAGATAGACATGTATATGTACAAATGCAACCAGACTGAAATGATGTATATGTTTTAAGAAACTGCTGTATGCAACCCTGAGTTCAAAGCATTTTTTATGAGGTTAAACAGAATAGGACAATCAGAATATTTTGAAAGTACTGGTCTTTCTTGAAAATCCCCTGAATGCTATCCAAGAGAGATCTGTGGGCTATCTCATACTTGTTCACACTTCACAAATTATCACAAGGAAGACTAAATAAATGGACAGCCACACTCTATATCACAACTAGAAATGATACTTGATTATAATTGAAGTATAACTTCAAGTATACTTGATTTATAAATTGCAATCAGGACCATTCAAAGAAACAATGGATAGAACAGGAAACACACACACACACACACACACACACACACACACACACACACACACAATCCACATACAAAATGGTTGTTGGAACCAAAGATGGATATGTTATAGAAAATTCAGGAAAAGGTATCATACTAATATTTGAAGGTTGCAGATAAAGGTGCATGCCAAAGGTGCATAGAATCAGTATTCACATTCTGGATCCATTGTTTATGTCTGGATTATTGTTCCTATGACCCCATTTCTTAGCATAGTTAGCACTGTGATTTTTTAATATGCAATGAGCATCATAGTCTTTAAGGTGACTCCTAAGTACACAATGAACAGGTTCTTTTTTTTTTAAGTTATAGGTGGACACAACAACTTTATTTTATTTATGTGGTGCTGAGGATTAAACCCAGGGCCTCACACATGTGAGACGAGTGTTCTACTGCTGAGCCATAGCCCCAGCCCCAATGAACAGATTCTTGATAATACAGTAGCAGAATCTTATGAGATACAAACTCTGAAGTAGGATTAACTTGGTTTTGAAAAACTGTGATCCTGGACACATTTTTAAAAATCTACCTCTGCCAGTTTCTTCAGGATTTCTGCAATAATTGAGTTACTACAAGTGAAGTTGTTATGAAATTGTCTATCGGTTTATTTACTGCTCCGTCACTGCAATTTCTTTTCTTTTCCCCTTATCTTCTTATTATTATTTCTTTTCCTATTGCTATTGTTCCTGCTATTTCACTCTTGTGTTTTGGACTTTCTGAAGTCCTCTCATCAGCTATAAGATGGATTCCCAGCCCCTGGTGTAGCATCCTGATGTATAACCAAGGGCTCTCTCTCACGTCTTCCTCTACTCCACTACTCACATTGTGTAGTGAATTCCCCCATGCCTCTTACTGTTCTGAAGTCCACTATGTTCCCATGCATGGATACCTTTGTAGATGTAGGGCACCTCTCTGCCTTACTGTATTCCATTCTGCAGCGCAACGGACATTATTTTTTCTATTAAATCCCCAAGGTAAAAAAAGAATCCTGCCATCAACTGTGGTAAAGCAGTTTCTGCTGCAAAATTCTAATATTACAATATATGGTATTTGTTGATTTTTATGACCTTTTCAAGCATAGATTGCAAGCCCTTGAAAGAGAAGGACTAGGTTGCCCAGCAGAGCAGGTAACCATAGGATGCATTCAATGAATATAATGCTTGTTAAACTGAGGAAAAGCTTGAAAAGAAAGAAAAAAAAAAAAAAAAAGACTTCCTCACAAAGAGAGGCATACATCATTAGAATATATCCCTCATATATAATCTCTGATATAATTCTATTGTCTCAAGTCAGAAGAAACCCCAGACAGTCCATCTCATTCACTATTTTCGATATTTTTCTCACAATACTTAGATGTCTTTGAAATCATTATGCTAATTTATCTATGTATTTGTCTGGGGTAACATTGTTGTTTGGGTTTTGTCTTTCTCCATTAATCTAAGTTATTTAAAGATAGGAAATATTCTTAATTACCCCCCCCCCACTCCCTGCCTGCCCCACACTTCTACATCAGGTCTTACCTCTTAGTAGACACTCCATGAAGCATTGCAGAATTTAAAATTAAATATTGATAGTTATAGTCAAATATATACTATACTATTTGTCAAGGATACCTTGGAAATTAATTCAGCAATGAAGTGGCGATTTGAATTGTACATTACTGAATGCTCAAATTTTGTTTTAGTATGACCTAGAATCGCCCTATTGAATTCTAGCACCACAGAGTGGATAAGAAAGATGGTACTGAAATCTGTCCTAACCGACTCAGCCAACCCTATTGCTTCCCCAGTACATTTCCTTTTTGCCAATTACAGGACTCATCTGTTCTCTTTGCCATTTAGTTATTGAGCTTTTCTTGGCCAGGCATGCCACCCAGGGCCAGCCTAGGCATTAAGCTGACTGTCTGGCCTTCATTAGCTGCGTCTAATCCATTCCCCAGAAAACACCCCCAGGCCATAAAATGCATCTGTGTGTTGTTTTTTATTAGGTCATCTGATTGAGCAGATGCTGATGGCTCTAGAAGAGGAGTATCTCTCCCTGCCAACCTTAATTTGTTCTGTTTAAGTTGCAGGCTGAGCCCATCGATAGTGCTATTTCTGTGTTTTAACATGGCGCTTCAGACCACTTAATGATTCTGTATTAGAAAATTTTAAAAGTTAGGGCCATTTCTGAGAGTCACCTGATGACTCTCTTTTAACATGTCACCAGTGTGGAGATTCCATAGGCAGATAACTGATGTCCTCAGCCCTATGTCATGCTACACTCCCCTTCCAAGATCCTTCCGAAATGTAAGTTGTTACCTGTGTTAGTTAGCTTTACATCATTGTGATCAGAGTACCCGAGGAAATGGAATGAGCGGAGGAACATTTATTCTGGCTATGGTTTCAGAGGTTTTGGTCCTTGGTTGGCTGGCTCCTCACTTGGAACCTGAGGGAAAGCAGATCATCATGGTTGATGTGGGTGGTGAAGGAAAGTTGCTTAGCTCATGGCAGCTGGGAAGTGGGGGTAGAGAGGATACACTGGGGAGAAGATGCAGTACCCAAGGGAACGCCCCCAGGGATTTGCTTTCTCCAGTCATGCCCCACCAGCCTTCAGTTTACCTCCCCCCAGTATCCCATACATATTGTTAATCCATTAAATGGATTGATCTTTCACTGGCGAGGTCAGAGCTTTCATGATGCAATCACTTTCCAAAAGTCCAACCTCTGGACATTGCTGCACGGGGTGCCTAGTCTTTAACATGTGAGCTTTGGGGGTACATTCAAGAACCAAACCATAATACTACCATTCAATCACCAATCTTCTTTCTTCCTTAAGCAATTTGTTAACTACAAAACAAGTTGATTTAGGATTTCCAATAGCAACAAATATATCTAAATACAGAATCTCATAATTCCAAGATAAAAATGGAGATTTTTTTTTCATTGCCTCTCCTTTATGATGCTTAAAATCCCTCTGAGAGATCCCAAGTATATATGTCCCATCTCTCTTTGAATTACTCCATTCATCTCCCTCTTTTAAGGTTGTTGGTTATCTTTGGGCAAGAAAGGGATGTAAGGGAACAGACATTTGATTTCAAGATTTTTTTTTGTATACAAAAGCAAAATCCTCCTTCTTATAGCTCCTTTAATGGTTATTCCTTGCATTTCATAAGATCTAGATCATTTTCCTTCTGATAATAACAGCTATCCTGACCTAAAATCTTTTGACATTTCTTTTCCTAGTTATTTCCCAGTGACTTTGTCCTCAGAAATGGAGATCAGACTATTCCTAGCCCCACAGAGGCATTACAAATGCTATATAGGAGTAAGACAAATGCTATCCTAATGGGTGTTGCAGTAGCTAGGACTAAGTCTGCCATGTAGGTTAACATCATGATGATTGATTCAAAGAAACCATGGGATGCTTTCTTTTATTGATAGAAAATCAGAAGATGAGAATATCCTTATCCTCCTCTGTGCCTGCCTCCTTCTCTAAAACCCACATTGATGTTACTTGGCTCAGGGCTTATTTTTCATCCCATTTTCCCTTTTCAAAGTTCATCAGAAATAGGCAAGAGGTAGCTGACATTCAGAAGGATACCCAGGGAGCAGCAGGGAGAGAGGAAAAGGAGCCAACCCCGATTTCCCTCCTATTTCATCCTTGCACAGAGGGTCAATGGCCTTAGATCCTCCAACCAGCTGGCTTTTCAGAGGATAAAATGTTCCTCAGGATTTAGGCTTTCACAGAGCTGCATTAATTATTTCAGGCCACTTGATCTTGTACTGCATTAGCACTTTTTTGTTAATTGGTATCCTAGTGGCTTGAAAAAGTCATATAAATCCAGTGAAATCTGTGTGCAGCAAGCTTGCTTAGGAAAAAAAAAAAAAAAAAAAAAATTCAATGTGGCATGGCTCAAAGCCCTGGAGGATCGATAGGAGTTATCTGGGCAGAGATTTCATTGTATTTATATTACACACCTTGCCTCGTTCAAGCTGTTGCTTGGTTTTCTTCATCTGACATGTGGGATTGAGGACAAAGCCAAGGTCAAAAACCACGAGGTAAGCTGAAGGCCAGAGGCATTTTGTAACCCTGTGATGAGCATGCCCAAACCACAGGAAGAGTCTCAGGATGGTTCTGAGCCACTGACTCAGTCCTGGTAATATTTAGCAAGGAAAAAAAAAAAAAAATGCTATTTTTATCAAGGTTGTGTGGCAGCAAATCTAGCATGAAACACGCTCACTTTCTATGACACGGTTTTCCTTTTATTATTTTAGGCTGCAATATGACTTTCCATAATCAAGTCAAATCAATTCATATCAGTTCTGCATTTCCTTTCTCCATTTTCCTTATAGGATGTGATGGACAGTGACTGTGGGAAGGAGAGGAATAAGAACTGAAATAAATGACTTGAGTAAAAAAAGAGTGACCAGCTCTCAGGGTGTTAAATCATATTTTAACAATAGATTTTAATACAATGAAGGGTTCAAATAAGCATAATGGACAAGAAAATCTAAAATCGTGATATTTAACTTCATGATGGAAATCTGAATCAAATTGACAGACCCCCTCAATTTTTTTTTTTTTTTTTTTAAGTTTTCAGGTCATTTAATGATTATCACTTTTTTTTTTTTTTTTTTTTTTTTTTTTTTTTTTTCTGCTGGTACTGCATTTTAATGTGCTGAAGAAGATAGTTAAATGTCTGTTTAGGCAAACAAAAAAGATTAACGGTACCAGTTAAATAAGAACAACATATATTTTTACCTTACTTCAAAAAAACCTATTTTTGTATTTGTTTCCTTCTCCAGGACCTACAGTGACTTCCATTCACTGTGGCTGTGCTTCTAATACAGTAGTTGCTAGCCACATGTGGCTAATGAGCACAAGAAATGTAATTAGCTTGACTAAGGAACTGAATCAGGCAGCTGAATCTAAATGAGCTGTAAGTTCAAAATGCATACTGAATGTCAATGACTTAACATGAAAATGAACGTAAACATCACACACACACACACACACACACACACACACATAGGTTGAAATGATAATAATTTGGATATGTTAAATTAAACACATTATTAAAATTAATTTTACTCTTTTGCTTTATAAATGAACTCTAGAAAATTTTAAATTAATCATATGATTCACAATATATTTATATTGTCTGATGTTGTTCTGAAGCATAAGTTTGAACTTTTATTTTACTTTAAAAAGCTTTCTAAGTCTAGGTACACACTTAAGCTATCATTCATTTGTTCATTCATAAAACACTTGAATGAATATATACTCCATTCAGGTTCTACAACAATTTTTGGTATATGGAGAAAAGATTTAGGCTGGAGACACAGATTTTGGAGCTGTCGATTAAGGAAAGGCATATGTAAGTTTATAGAGAGTAGAATATTCCATTGTCTTAATTCATGGTGGTGATGTCATCATGAAAAAAATAGTTGGTATTATTTGTAGAACTCTAATTCAGTGAGCTTCTTAGAGCATATTTTTAGGATGAACTAAACTCAAGACACATATAAAGATTAGGAGGCATGACCTCGACTTAAGTTTTTCTCATTTATCCAGGAAGATATATCAGCCTTGAAACAACTCTGGTTAGAGTGAGAAGGGGATATTCATGGAATAAGAGCACAATCACACAAAGTGAGGGGGATCCTTACTGTAAACTAGGAAAGGCTTTTGGATGCAAAGGATGCATCGTGAAGAATGATACTGATTTCAACAACTTAGTGGAAGCACAGAACCCTCCAGTCTATGGGATGCCTGAATGTATATGGATTTGGATTGGAAATCAAATTCAAATTCAATCAGATTTTGAATGTCTTCAAAGGAAGTATAAGGAATAAACCAAGAGGTGAGAAATATGAAAATTAAAATGTATCCAAATAACATTAACTAATAGGGCTTCCTCCTTGCCATTGGAGGTGCCATTGCAAACAATCAAGACTCATAGCTAATCATCAGAGGGGGAATAAGAATAAAAACAAGAGTGAACAATTGGGTGAATGTTTCAAATGTTTCAAATTTATTTGATTAGATGAATGTCATTATGAATGTCACTGGCTGAAGAAAAATAAAACCTTGTTAATAAAGACATATATTAGGAATACAGACTGTGATTTCAGGGAGTAACTAGGCTTTTTTTTTTTTTTTTTTTTTTTTTGTACTGGGAACTAAACTTAAAGGCACTCAACCACTGAGCCACATCCCCAGCCCTATTTTGTATTTTATTTAGAGACAGGGTCTCACTGAGTTGCTTAGCACCCTGCTTTTGCTAAGGCTGGCTTTGAACTTGTGATCCTCCTGTTTCAGCCTCCAGAGCCACTGGGATTAAGGGCATGTGCCACTGTACTCAGCTTAACTGGGAAAATTTGAATATGAAACTCTACCTTAAGCCTGGTCTCAGGTCTATGAAGACAATTTTACTAATGCATGCAACAGATCTTTGAGGAAGGAAGCCAGACTCTTTCTGGAAATATAAAGGCTGTGATTATTAGGAAGTGCTAAAAGCACAAGCTGGAAGTTTAGATAAACAAGTATTGGAGCCACCACAAATAACCAGAGGGTACTGGCATTTGCTAGTATTCTGGGAGACGTTAAATCCATAGAAAATGGAACTCTTAACGTTGACTCTTTCAGGCAGCTCAGCAGAAACCTCAGTGCTAAAGATGGGATGCGTAAGGTAAAGTCTCCAATATTTACTGATCTCTACTTCTATAGCAGAACGCTTCAAGTGGGTTCACTCATTTAATCCTATGAAACAGACTTATTGAAGCATTCTTCACATCACAAAATGAACTTTCAATGCCATAGATATATGCAGAATTTTTAACCCAATCCTGAAATGTCTTCTATAGAGGATATTTCAATACCAATTGGTTTTCTTTTCTTTTTCCTATGATGAGTTAAACGAATAGATAGAACAAAATTTACAAATGTAGTAATTCCAACTTTCCATGCAAGGTATTGGAGTCAGTTTCCCTAATATAGATAAAATTATAAATAAATATAGATAGATACATACATACATAGATAGATATAGTATGTGTATGTGTATATATTTATATAGATGGATGCATATATATTACTTAATATTAACAACAATTTAATTGATGCAAAGTGTTGGATGTGTGCACCACCATATCCTTCTGTCTGATAGATTGTTGAATTTTCGGCATCTAAAAGAATGCACTCAGGGGTCCACGAGTTAATCAGGACTTCTTAGCTTCATTTGGATGCTTTCTAATGAAGGCAGACATGGAAGTAGACTAATGTTCTACTTCTTTAATAGTTTTCCAAACCTGCTTCACACTAAAATCACCTGGGGAGCTATTTAAAATAGCTTTAATGCTTATACCCCATCCCCAGAGATTCTGATTTGATTTGCCTGGAGTTGGGAGGGTACATGGATATTATTAAAAATCTCCCCCAGTAGTTCTGGTGTGTTAACCAGAATAAACTCATAATGCTAGAGTTAATGACTTTCTGAAAGCGGAGGTAGTAAAAAATCACACTAATAGCAGGAACACACTTTTCTCACTTGGAAGTAGATTATATTGTATTTAGATTATATGTATAATCTAAATTATGTATATGTATATACATACATATGTATATAAAATCTTGCTTCCTAACAAATTCAGGAAGAATCTTACCTCACTTATGAATGACCAGAGACTTGATGTAGTACACATCTTCTGAATTCTTTCCACCATGCAGGATAGCCCTCTTCAAAGCCTCAGAAGTCAGGGCAGAGCCAATGTTCCCTGTCCTTTTGTTTAAGCTGGGTTGGCATGGCTTAATTGATGCAAGGACTGCTATTTGGCCAAGACTTGTTTTCCGAGGAGGGGTTGGGAAAGAACAAGACGGGGAAAGGGTATTAAATAAGAGTATAAGGAAGAATTGGTCGGAAAAGATCAGGGAGCTAGAAGGAGTTAAAGGATGGAATATGTTCCATATAGATAACCTCCAGAAGTTCTAAAGTATAAGACATGATCCTCCTCCACCCACTATGATAGTACAAGGAATAAATTCATTTACAGTCAAGAACTAACCCCGCCTTTTTAATCTTTGCTTCCATTTGCTTCCCCTCTTATTTTTTAAAAACTTTTCCCTGTACTGATATAGTCTTCCTTTAAGTACTTGGAGAAAAATAAATTATAAATCTGCATCAGAGGATAATATGTGTTTGATATTGGAGTGAAGTTCATAGAAGTTTTATGAGAAGTCTGATCAACATCCTGATGGTCAAGTTTTCTTTTCATTGCTACCTGTGGAAGTAGAGGTGAAGCAGAAGCTCTGAGGTGGATTTCCCTAGTCCTTGATTCAGGGCACACAAAGAAAGTCCCCTCCAGGATTGTAGTGATTACGTAGATTGCAACATCCTTATGTAATGACTTAGAGGTCCAACAGCTTGCCCAGGTTTCCACCACAAGTAACTGAGCCAGGACTCAAACCCCAGTTGGTCCAAAGAATGACATCTTTGTAGGACCACCTGTTGTGTTCTTTTTCCTTACATCACTTTCATTGCAGGCCAGAGAGAAAGCAGATAGAGCTAATTATGGCATAATAGACTCCTTTTTGTCTGACATGTCTTCCTCTAGGTGCATATAAAATAAAACACCAGAAACATTGGGAAGACACAGAGGACCCTGAGCAGGGCTAGTAGACAATGTAGTGATGTTGCCTCCTGAATTGAATAGGAGAAAGAGGAAGCACAATATTTGTGTTCTGGGCCTTGTTGGCTCCAGGGCCTTTCATTTCTCATGATGTCAGTGTTTATCTCTTCTATTCTCTCCACACATTTCTATTGTTCTTAATACTCTTGCATAGTAGTTTTGCACCTTTAATAGGCTTAATATAAGGTAGATGGCTTGAAAAAAAACACAGGTTTTGAGACTCTACCTCTCTAATTTCTGACTTAAGTACTTTGGAGGGGGAGCCTAAGAAAGTTAATTTTTTAACTTTAATTAACTTTAAAGTTAATTCACATTTTTAACAAATTTCAGGTGATGCTGCTATGGCAGCTTAGAGACCAGCTTCAGAGGTTTATCCGTGGTTTCAAATTTGGCCCAACAGTAACCTCTCGTGGCAGTGTTAAAAAATGTCTGCTACAATCCAGCGCAATAGCACACACAAGTAATCTTGATTACTCTGGGGGAGGCTGAAGCAGGAGGATCACAATTTCATGGCCAGACTGGGCAACTTAGTGGGACCCTATCTAAACAAAATATAAAGTAAATATGTAAGTGCTAGGGATATAGCTCAGTGCCACAGTGCTGCTGGATTTAATCCCCAGCACGATAAAACAACAACTACAACAACAACAACAACAACAAAATCTGTTCCTGTGCAGCACCCAGGCCAGCTGAACCATAAGGTCTGTACTAAAGGATTGCTGGGTCTTTCCCACTTTTTTCACGCTGAGAGATTCTGAGAAGTGCAAGAACAATGGGAGTCCAGAGATGCTTACTTGAGATCAGTCACTCTATCTTTCTATGATCTTATTTTTTTTATGCCACTTAATGGTATGACCAAAGGTCTAATCCTTTTGATAATGCCCTGGGTTTTTTTTTTTTTTTTTTTAATTTTTTTTAGTTACAGATGAACACAATACCTTTATTTTTATTTGTTTATTTATTTATTTATTTTTATGTGGTACTTGGGATCGAACCCAGTGCTTCACGCTTGCTAGGCAAGCGCTCTACCGCTGAGCCACAATCCTAGCCCCTGCCCTGGCTTTAGATGAAATTTTTTTTTTTTTTTTTTTTTTTTTGTATGATAGAAAATGCAATTCTCTGAAATCAAGCACGTGTGGATGTAATTTCCATATCTTCTATTTACATGTGTATAAACTGAAGATAATGTAATTATTTTATTTAATTTTATAATGAGTACATGTCTCTTTCACATACTGTTTAAAATATATCTAAATTTAATATTAATTCTTAATATAACACAGCAATAGTGTCAGTTTTTATTCATATATCCCATAAATGTCATTAATTTTGTTTCTCTCACGAAAATTTAATTCCATAATTGTTTATAATATATCATATCCTGGAATTGAGGAAAATATGGTTTTAGAAGATGAGACATGTAGTTATTCTTTTTAAAAAGATCAAGGTATCATTCATAGCAATGTTAACAAAGACGAAAAGATGCAAATTTACAAGGTCTGGATGACCTCATTCTCTTGTTAATGATTTCAACAGAAGAGTGGAAAATGAGGAAGACATTATTTTAATGTCAATTCCAGCTTCATGGTTCCTGTGAGCCAGCAACTCAATATCAGGACCCTCCTTTGAAGCTGGAGGAAATGAGTTTTAGGAAGTCTGCACTAAATGAGTTTTAGGAAGTCTGCACTACAGCATCAGATACAGCAACAGAGGATTGTACTCCTCCCCTGCTTTTAGAGAAGGGCAAAAACTGGGACTCGGGCTCATTGTAAGTCACGCAGATATTTAAATTAAAGCTTTTACAAATTGTAGTGGACTTGTAGACAGGAGTAAGTCCTCCAGGATCACAGGCCCATTGCTAGTGTCAGGGAGGTAATGGATTGCTTCTGCCAAGCAGGAGAGCTGGGCCAGGTGAGGGGCTTGACCTGGTTTGTCTGTACAGAGCACAAGTTTCTTTTAATACCCAGCTGTGGGCTGGGGTTTCACAGCAGCCCTGGGAAGTTTCTTTCCAAGCAACTCTGAACTACAGGAAATGCTGCTTTAGTAACTTAAATGCCACAAAATTGCCTTAAAATTATCTGAGAAGCAGCCTAAAACTTACACCCCTGGGAAACCCAAGAATTATGCTGAAGGGTAGAGAAAGAAGGAGATTAAAAACTTTCCCTGTGCTACTTGCCTGATCTCAATCCTCAGTTATCTACTCAGCAATAACATGCAGTTTAAATATATTATTTTATATAATAATTTTATTTAGAATTCTGAGGCTTTAGGAGGTTATGCATAGATTCATACAGTTAGAAAAGAGTGGTATATGGAAGATTTGAAACCAAGATTTCTGATGGCTGAGACTTTTTTTTTTTTTTTTTTTTTAACCACGCCATGGGTATTCCACAAATGTCAGGCAAATGAGTATTACCTGTGCTGTAAACCAATTATTTATTTTTCTGAATTTTTAATATAAAATATTTTGCCTCATTCTAAGCAATATTATCTATTTAGGCATAGGTTTGAGGCTTTATTGATAACTCCCTGCCAAAAACGAAAGAAAGAAAAACTGAAGTAAAAAATATATGCTATATGTTTTGTTTGTAAATTACTGCCATGCTATATCAGGGAGACATATTGAGCCAGCATGCAGGTTCTTCAAGGAATATACAACTTTGCCTTGCTGCATAACCAGTATCTCTCTTCTTCCTCTCCCTTTCTTTCTCAATCTTTCCTCCTCTCTTCCTCCAGTCCTCAGGAAGCCAGCTAAGTCTATTTGGACCTTATTAAGCCTCCCACCTTCTCCACATGCTTTTCTCAGCTTCTTCCTCCAATATTTGGTTTCAAATTAGGTCACCACCTCCACAGATCCCTAATTGATAGCCTCCAGTTCCCTAAGAATCTCTTGGAAAAAAAAAAAAAAAAAGAAAAAGAAAGGTAGTTCAGGAGAATGATGACAATACACAACATTATAAGGCCTTCCTGTGTGCCAGATTTGGTGTAAGCCCCTGTCAATTTCCAACTCTTTTAAGCCTCTCCACCATTTCAGGTGACCCTGAGAGAGTATCCTATTTTTCAGATGAGGAAATGGAAACTAAGAAATGGTTGTCTCCTACTAAGAACACCTGGGGGGAAGTGATAAAGCCAGGACGGGGACCTAGATAATCACTCTTGAGCACAAACTTTTAACAGCTTTCCTCTAAATTTGATGATTTGAAAAAGTTCCCTTTGGTGAGTTTTTCTCCACAGTTTTCCGCTCAGTTCTTTAGATTTTTCTCAAAAAGCCACCAGAAAGAACACCAGCCTGACTGTGAGACTTGTTGGTTTGATTTCTGAACATTATGAACATCCCAGCACACATCAGAACTTTCGCTTCTCAAACCTGACCATGATCTTGCTCTATAAAAGAACATTCATTTCCAACAGTATAGAGGAAACTTTCTATTTATACAAGTTAAAATAGGGTCTTTCCACTTGAAACACAGAAGTTAAGAGCAAAGAATGTGTAAGTACCAGAAAGTTGTGTGTTATGCCTTGATTCATGATCTAAGACTGAATTTGTATGAATATCAACCGAGTCCCTGGCTCACTGCATTGCTAGAAACCAGTCATATAAGGAAGAAGCCAAATGTTAACTAATTTGTATCTTGAGAAATAAACAAAAATGGCACAAAAAAGCAAACTTGCCTTTGTCCTGTATCTCAGGGAAAATCTGGTCAACTGGAGAACCATGGCTTTTGGAATTAAGAGGATTTCAATTAACACCTGGCCACTTAGGGACATTACATTACTGAGTCTCAGTTCCTTATCTAGAAATGAGGTTATGAGTCCCAGAGGGATTTGGGGTAATTAACTGTGTGGGAGATCCATTTAGCACTTGGATATGTGGAAGAGATTCACCACTGCCACTCTCCCAACTTCTTCCCCATCCGTAACACAATCACTCCAATAGCACTCAAGTACAGGGATTAAACAAACATCTGCAAAGTCCTTGACAGATTTAACTGTCCCTCTCACAGATGTTCCTTCAGGAAATTTGAAAAGACCCATAGCAACCTGCTTTTCTCAGATTCCAATTCTGTGAAGCCTCGATCCAGACGTTTCAGCATCAATTAGAGAACAGGTCACCCCACAATCCAATCTTTCCTTAGGAGGACCATCATTACCAAAGTGGTTAAACTGATAAAATCCAGCACCCTTTCTGCTCTCTCTTTGTACCTACTGAGGTCTTTCATTCCCAGGTACTGTGCTTCTGCTTCCCATGAGCTTGCGGTCTCCTCTATCCTGGTCTGTGTTATGAAGTTCACTGTAGCTTCTGATTTCCTTCACCACCACCTTAGCTTTCAGTACCTGCTTTCTTTCTGTTATTCTCCTATTCCTTCTCTTTAGTACCTTCAAAATTCCTTTGGTGGAGACAGGGGAAGGGAGGAAGGTAATTATGGAGGCAGTGACCATGTTCTCTCTCTCTCTTTTTCATAAATATATATTGTACTGGGAATTAAACCCAGAGGCACTTAATTACTGAGACTCATTCATATCCCTTTTTTAGATCTTTCTCCCATGAAGGTTTTATCATGTTGTTTGTCTTAAAAATTTGGAATTCAGACTCTCCTTGTTCATTCAGGCTCTGTTTTGAAATCCAAGGAGATGTGAATTCAAGTTTATGGCAGTTATATTTGTTCTTATGTTGGCTGAAGAAGAGAATGCAAACTGTAGAAAGAAATGAGAGAGGGAAGAAAGGAGAGGAGAGGAGAGTTAGGAATGAATGAGTAGGTTCCCCTCAGAGGAATATAACTGCCTTCAATCCAATGGGGTTTTACAGCATGGTTTTCAGCTCAAGTTGGGCCCACTGAATTCTCCTGCACTTACTAGATCCCCTGAGAAGCCTCTATGTTTCATTTAAGCTACTCTTTAAGGATTATGGCCCCTATTTCAGAAAGAAATGACATTAGACGCAGAGATGACAAACCTGTAGATTTGGTTCACCTAAATTTCTATCCCCAAAGAATTATGTTAGAAAAATAGGAGACCATTTTATCAAAGGCCACTGGGATGCATTGGCAGTAAGCTTTGAGAAATAGTTAGCCTCAAATATCAGCAGTTCTCAAACTCAAACTAAATTGGATTGTTCAGTAATTCAGTAACCAGGGTTTGATATCTCCATCCATATAACGGGCAAAATTAGATAAGTGGGGCTCAAATTGGAGTAGTGAAGAGCTATGCTTGAATATGTGACTTGGATACACATGGAGGCAGGTACAAGTCCCAGCTTTGTCTCTTACAAACTGATATTCAAAGCAAGTTGCTTAATGGCACCAGGACTCAGTTTCCATTTATGTTAAACTGACATAAGTTGCTTGTCTTTGTGTTGAGAATAACGAGAGATAAGAAGATAAAGAAGAAGGAGGGAGAAATAGGGAGAAAAAAGCATTAGGGAAGAGGCTGAGGTGGAAGGAGGAAAGGAGAAGTTTCTTTTTAATTGTTTATGTCACCTTCCTCTAGAGCACAAACAGACTGACGTGAAGACGAAGGGCATTTAACCCACACAGCCTACGAGAAGGCATACCTTTCACCATTTATTTGTTTGGCCTGTTGGTGTAGTTCTTTCCTTTTTACTCCTTATTTTTTCATATGTATGTAGTACTCGAGCTTGAACCCAGGGGTACTTTTCTATTGCCCATTCTTTAAATTTTATTTTGAGATAGAGTCTCTCTAAGCTGTTGAGGTTGGCCTCAAACTTAAGATCCTCCCACCTCAGTCTCCTGAGCCACTGAGATTACAGTTGTGTACCATCACATCTGACTGCCATAATTCATTGTGTGTTTTAATTTCAGCATTAATTATTTCATTTTATCTATGTATTATTTTGTTTCTCTATATATTTATTGGTATAGAAAGATGTCATTCATGCTCACAGCTAATCAGTCCTGAGTGACCTTAACTGAACATATAGGATACTATGAATTTTACCTCAAATGTGAAAGCTCATTTACTGCTATGTTCTAGGAAGATTGCCAGTGTGCATCCATTTGTTATTTAAGAAACTTATTGAATACGTACTACCTGATTTTTAATGTTTTATCCTATTTAACATATTTCTTCTAGCATTTCTAACTAACAAAAGCCTCAGAATATGTTTTACATAAAGGAAATAGGAAGGCCACAGTAAGAGCTGAAGATCTCTGGAGAAGCTTATATGTTAATATAAGATAATGTGAAACTGGATTTGATGTCCTGATGTTGCTCTTTGACTTGTTGGCGGCCCTATTATCACACTGCCTTTAATTATAGCTATTATCTTCCCTGTCACCTTTTACCAACTTTCCCCATTTTATTTTTTTTTTTTCTCATATTAGGGAAAAATAATTTAATCTTCAGTCCTTATTTGCATAAAAATTTGAATTGTTTGGATTTGAGAATCTAAGTCTCAGTTCATACACTAATTCTGAATTAATTAATGAGATTTTTACATAATCCTTTTAACTATTGTTTCTCATGTTTTTTTTTTTTTAAATCCATAAAATGGGACGAAATGCACCCATCTTATTGTGTTTATGTTGCATGATCATGTGTGTAATAGGAAATTAAAGCTTTAACTTACTGAAAGAGAAATGCTAATGTAGCATTTCATCTTATTTCCACTGTTAATACTATACTAATTGTGTATTGCTAATGATAGAATTTTTCAGGTTATTCTTATTTAGACTCATTTTTATTTTTCATTCATCTGCTATCATGTTAAGTTAAAATAAACTATTAAGAGTTATGTGCCCTTTGAAATGTTCCAGGGAATCTTCATTAGTCATTCTTCATCTTCTTCCTCCTCCTACTAGGAGTGTGAAAATGTTGGGTAGTGTGAATTTGAATGGAAAGCATAAATGCAGAGAACATTGAATCATTTGGTAATAAAAAAAGTCAAGATTTTGCCTTATCCACACCTGCACACAATTGCCAAAGTCCCCTATCACTTTAGACTCTATGTTTGAGAAGTGTGATATTGATTGCCATATTGCAAAAGCCAGCCTAGCAGCCCACGTCCCCAGGAGAATTGCTGATTGTGGCAGCACATGATGGATGACTGACAGCAGGCACCCAGTCCTTTTTTTCTGACAAAGCTTTCATTTGACATTAATTCTCCATCTCCTCTCCTGTTAGCAGCTGCCAGTTTCCAATCTAATGCCCAAATGCCAATCAGCTACTAGTTATTTTTAATTAAGACCACTCACAAATTTTTCTCATGTATCATGCATGGAAAAAAGGGGAATCCTTTTATTCATAATCGAATTTCACGTGTAAATTGCTTTCATCACACTTGTCTGGCAGTCCTGTAGCGTGCCAGGGAAGAGCAGCACTTTTTCTTGTTCAGTCATGCACAGACTCCACACCTTGTTTCTTGGATACACAGCCACAATCAACTGTTTTTATTTGTATCTCATTAAGTCTGTAGCAGCTGGGTATTGACCACCCCAACCTGTGACCTCCATTGCCCATGACGAGATGGCACTAGTTTCACTTGGTCATTCTCCAAGGCGGATCTACAGGAATTATTTATAAAAGATTTATTCTTGGGTGGGTAAGGGTGATTCTCTGACAATGTATAAACTTTATCATCTCATGACTAGACAATGATCAGGACATCTATTTTGGTTCATAGCCAAGGCTCACTTGAATATAGGAGCTAAAGTAACTTAAGTATGTAGAACATAAAATGTTAAGCCCCTTTGATGTATAAAATAACTTCAATTTTTGTTTTCTAAGAGAATTCTTATTTTTATTTATTTAATGGTAGCAAAGATTGAACCCAGGGTTGCTTAACCACTGAGCCATATCCCCAGCCCTTTTTCTTTTATTTTAAGACAAGGTCTCACTAAGTTGCTGAGGGCCTCACTAAGTGGCTGAGGCTGGCTTTGAACTTATGATCCTCCTGCGTGAGCCTGTGGAAAGGCTGGGATTACAGGTATACACAACCACACACAGAAAATTCTTTTAAACACTTGAAGAGTTTACATAAAAATGGGGACAAATTTCCTTTTTAAAAAAATTGTATGATGAGGTAGTCAGGACTTTGTAAGAATACACAAAGTGGAACTTTCTTTTTTGAATAAGAAAAAAAAAAAAAAAGGATGTAATCTGCAACATACATTTATTTAAATAGAAAATGTTTCCAAATTTAGTTCTGGACTTGAAATCCAAAACATACTTCCCATAGTTTGCATTCATACCTGAAGAATGAAGAAGTCGGGGAGGTTCTTTCAGTCTCTGATCCGCACAATAGATATTTAAATATTCATGCCTATCCAAAAGAAGTCACCTCTGCCAGGCATTTAATCAGGCCAGCCAAACAATGCAAGAGTGCTTCCATTCAGGGCCCAAGTGCCTGGCTGGTGAGTTCTGCCTGAACTTGAGCTAAATTTGCTCCCACAAGGTCTATACAAGTTTTCTAAAGCTAAACCCACTATGGCACTCCCTATGCTAAAAATCTTCCAAGGGCACCCCTCCCTGAACACATTATTGTTTGTGTCTCTGCAGATTCTAAAACTCCCTGGTTGAATTTCCTTCCATCTCCCCTTCCCCACTCTTTCCCTTTTTAATCTTGACTGACATCAAAACACTCAGTATGCATGGCACTCTTCCATGTTCTTTATATGTACTATGTCATTTAATTCTCACAGCATATGTGTTTGCAGATGCATGAACTGAGTCTTAGAGAGGTGCTATAATTTTCCTAATGTTATAATAGCTGGCAGAACTGCAATCGGATCCCAGAGATTCTGCCTATGCTTTTGAGGATTTTATTGCATGGTTACCCTAAAGTTAGTTACAAACACACTAGCATAAAGCATCATTGTAACAATGATTCAGTATCTTGTCCACCTAAGCTACCAAAAGCTTGTGCACAACACCTGCTTTCTTTGTATCTGGTTTTGTAATTGTTCATGTCTCTTTCCCTCAAAATCCCATGAAAGAAGAAAATACCCTTTATTTTTGCACAGCAAGCATCACATAAGAGACACAGATTATTGGCTGAATAAACAATAATATTTTCCCATGAATAAACACATGACCATTGAAAGGATAAAAATGCAAAATCACAGCAAAAGCACAGGAATTCAATGTGAAAATAATTCCATAATGGACAATTTTATAGAGAGAGGAAAATGCTCATGATACCTGTCACTTTCACATGGGATATTGTATTTGATTTTCAAGTCATTCATAATATGTACTTTGTTTGCTGAACAAATCCATTGAAATATCTTAAATATCTACTGTTCTTTCTGTACCTACATATGAATAAAAATAAATCTGAAAATTTATATTTCAAAATATTTAATACTTCCTTTTGGCAGACAAAGTTATAGAAGCTTTTTTTTTCTGCTCTGTTTATTGCTCTATTTCTTAAGTTGCATTATCAAACTCAAAAGAAATCCTCACAAAAGGAACTGAGTATTAGATGGGTTGCGTTTCAAGAGCTTCTGTATAAAGTGTCATACACAAGTCTGTAATTTAAAAGGGGGAGTGTATACATGAAAGAGAAATTTAGTAGCCATAGCATAAAAAAATGGTAGTTTATACTATGAGATAGATGACATCAAAAAGTTAAAAAAAAAAAAAAAACAGAATAAGGAAAGACAGACAAAATACCTTTCCTTGCTTACTCATTCAAACCATCAAAATGTATATTCTCTCACACATATTCAATCACTGTCTGCCCACAAAACATTTGGAGATTGCCATTGGGGATGTTAATTTAAGACACTGCAAATCCTTTCAGCACATTCTCATGGAATTTCTGCTCTGCGTTCAACAGTACTCATTTCCTATAATTCATTACATTCCATCTATTCACAAGCCAGGGGAGTGGGTACAAGGATTATTAGCATGTTATAGATGAAGACATTGAAATTCAGTGATCAATGTAATTTCTGAAGGTTATCATTAAATGCATGAGTAAGGATTCTGAGAGATCTAGTCTCTAAATTACGTCAGTGGAGACCAAGACACAAAACTGCAATAGTCGAGATTATGTAAATGATGTTGTAGGTTCAGAAATGAGGACCAACTCCTTGAACTGGAGGAATTCAAAGCATAGATATTGATGGTAACATAAATTAAAAACTCGTAATTCCATTGGCATTTCGCTGGGCACAACATTTTTGGCACAACAATTCACCTTCTACAAGACCCCACATATTGTGGAGCACAGGGAAATGACCCTACGTTTACCTAGTCCCAAAGATTATTGAGATCTAAAGGTAATATGGTAATGAATGAAGCCACCAAGTTTTGGCATAGCTATTTGTTCTACCATAGTAGATAAACAGAACAGAGTTGATGTCTCCTTCTAGAATAGGTGGAATTGAGGAATAGTTTTTTCTTTCTCTCTTCTCTTCTTATCTCTTTCCCACACCACACTTGTTGACCTGGCATTGCAAGAACATTCATTCCAAGATGCACTTCTATCAGTATAGAGAGACTCTAAGTTTAATAGGGGTCATGGTTTTTATATTATTGGCAGGATGATGGGAAGTATAATGCTGAAATTTGAAACTGAAAGTAAATTGTTCACACACAAATACCTCTGTTCAATCATTAGGCAGACCATCCCCACGTCTCTGAGTCTGTCTTTATCACTGGCACACACTGCTGTAGACTGACATAAAACAGTCTCTCACTGCAACTTTGGTAATTTAAAATCTGTAGAAGGAGATGCTCTGGAGGGCCTGAGTTCTATTTGGTATATCTCGTTAATTCTGATGCAGTTTCTCTTGTCAAGTGAGAATTTCAAAGATAAATAAAATTTCTGAAGGTCTAACTCTTATATTTGCAAAAGTTCTTGTAGGATTCATTTTATATCAATTATACTTTTTTTTGGTGGGTACTAGGGATTGAACTCAGAGGCACTCAATCACTTAGCCACATGCCCAGCCCTATTTTATATTTTATTTAGAGACAGGGCCTCACTGAGTTGCTTAGTGCCTCGCTTTAGATAAGGCTGGCTTTGAACTCACAATCCTCTTGCCCTAGCCTCTCAAGCCACTGTGATCATAGGCATGCAACACTATGCCCGGCTTCCATTTTCAAACAAGAGATTTTAATTAAGTGCAGTAGATTCTCATTTTTTACATGTGTTCAAATTTACTCAAAACTATTGCTTTCTATCTTACATATTTTCAATTTGTGTATCCCATGTTAAGATCATGAATTACATATTACCTTGATTTTTGCATATCTTGGCTACTGTGAATAGTGCTACAATAAATACGGGAGTGCAGAGATCTTTTCAACATAATTCCATCAGTGAATGAATGGATAAAGACCATGTGGTATATATACACATGGGATATTATTTAGCCATCAAAAAGTGTGAAATCCTGTAATTCCTAATAATATGGATGAGTCTGGAAGACATTATGTGAAGTGAAATAAGTCAGGTGCACAATGACAAATATCACGTGTTTCCATTTATACGTGGAATTTAAAAAGCTGAGCTCATAGAAGTAGAGTGTTGAATAGAGTTTACCAGATGCTGGGGAAGAGAGTTGGTGGGAAAGTAGAAAAGTTGGACAACTAGTGCCAAGGGCCAGTTAGGTAGAAAGTATATATTATGGCTGGGCGCAGTGGCACATGCCTGTAATCCCAGTGGCTTGGGATGCTGAGACAGGAGAATTGTGAGTTCAAAGCCAGCCTCAGCACCTGTGAGGCACTAAGCAACTCATTGAGGCCCTTTCTCTAAATAAAATACAAAATAGGTTGGCTCAGTGGTTGAGTGCCCCTGAGTTCAATCCCTGTTACCAAAAAAAAAAAAAAAAAAAAAAAAAAAAAAAAAAAAAAAAACAGTATAAGTTCTGGTGTCTTAAGGAACATTATGGTGAGACGTGCGATGTATCTGCCAACTATCTTCATTTGTTCATAACACAATGTATACATGAATGAAAACATCACATTTAACCTATAAAATGTTTTATTGTATGTCAATTAAAGATAAAATATAAAAACTCACATTTAAAACAAAAATATAGAGTAGAGTGATATGGATATCATTAACCTAAATGTATATTGAAGACATGAATAGCATGAACATACTTTGTATACAGTGATATGTAAAAAGGTGCTCTATATGTGTATTATGAATTGTAATGAATGCTACTGTTATATATACAACAACTTTGAATAAATAAATAAAAAATATATAAAATGAAAACCCTGAGTAGAATTTAGAATTATGGAACATGGAAACACAGAAGACAATTGTTTTAGTTAGCTTTTACATTGTTGTGACCAAAATACCTGTCAGGCACAACTTAGAGGAAGGAAAGTTTATTTGGAGTTCATGGATTCAGAGATCTCAGTCCTTAGACGATAACTCCATTGCTCAGGGCCCAAGATGAGTCAGAACATCATGGAAGGAGGGCATCAAGGAGGAAAGCTGATATCCTTAAGGCAGCAAGGAAAAGAGAAAGAGAAAGAGAGAAAGGCCCTGCACGAAGAACAACCCTTCCCGGTCGCGCCCCCAGTGACCCACCTCCTTGAATCATGCCCCATCTACGTACAGTTACCACCCAGTCAGTCCATTCAAACTATGAGGAACAGATTAGATTATGACTCTCAAAATCTAATCATTTCCTCTCTAAATATTCCTGCATTAACAGGTGCTTTTGGGGCACCTCATATCCATACTGCAACAGCTCAATGACTATCTACCCCAACCTCTTATTTTCAGATGATGTGACTTTTTTTTTTTTTTTTGGGGGGGGGGCTTGGGATTGAACCCAGGGCTTTATACATACGAGGCAAGCACTCTACCAAATGAGCTAATATCCCCAGTCCCTATAAATGACTTTTTTCAGGTCACAGGATCAATTAATGCCACTGACTATAGTGCAGGGTCTCTTCACCTCACCACTATTGACATTGGAGGTTGACCCATTCTTAGTGGAAGAAGGCTGTGTTGTGCATTGCAGGTTGTTTAGCAGTAGCCTTGACCTCTACCCACTATATGCCAGTAGTCTCTTCCCTTGTGACAAACAAAAGTGACTCCTAATGTTCCTAAACATCGCTAGCTGGGCAAAATCATACCTTGTTGAAAATCACTGGTTTGGACAATCTAATATATGAATTCTTTCTACTCACTTGGTTCTCTCTTGCTGTCCCTGTCACCAGGCCTGAAATCAGAATGCCCCCAACAAATTAGAATACACTTTCTTTTTAATAAGCACCAGAATGTGGAAGATTCAACAAACACACCACCTCCTTGAGTGTATTGGCTAAATCCCAAGGCACAGTCATCTAGACATCAAGTCTTACATTCCCACTACACCCCTTCAAAACTCTCTGTTTGTGGTCTGCTGCTGTAACAATTACTGAGCAATAAGTGAAGTCTGATACTTTAGTGTCTGTTTTTCAGAGAGGCAAAGAATGCCAATCCCCATTCTCATCACACAGGGAAGAAACAGCCCTTTACATATAAAGACATTCTGCTTGTTGACTTCAGATACATTCTTCTCAATCTAACTTGTTCTCTCTAAAGATGACTTGAAGTTTAAGCAAGGTTGTGATTTCCCTATTGTGGAAAAATGTGTGCCATTTATTTTAAAGTCCTCAGACTCACAAAGAAAAGCAGTTCTGTAAAAAGACTTTTGTCCATTCACAATTCATGTAGCCACTGGTTCAAGAACTCACTCTGCACCAGATGTCCTGCTGTGAGTTTAAGTGTTTAGAAGATGCAGTACTGCAATAACAGAGCAGAATCCACAGACCAAAAAAAATCACAGCCATGAGAGAAAGATGTAACTGGAGTCCTTTGTGTTAACTGCTATGATAGACTTAGCCTCCAAGCCCTGAATTCAACATATGAAAAGGGACCCAAGTAAGACAAAAAGTTTGGTGGGCACACAGAATCCAAGCAATTTTCTAGGCCAAAGGCACATCACATACAAACACAGAAAGGTGTTAGACTATTCTTCTTTACTCAAATAAATAATGGCTAGAAGACATTTAAGAAAATTATGTACGGCAGAAGGTTGTAAGGGGAAAAGCCAGAAAAATGTTTTGGTTCCGAAAAGATATGTTTTTTTTTTTTTTTTTTTTTTTTTTTTTTTTTTGTCCATGTCAATAAAAATTTGCACTTTACTTTGGGGCAATGAAAAGTCAATAGTGGTTCAAGCAGGATATAATATGACCAGGTTTGGGATTTATTTAAAAAAAAAATCACCTCACAGCTATAAAAGGAAATATCAGACAAAAACTATAATAATGGTCCAAGGATGAGATGATGGAAATCTAAAATAGAGAGGAAGTAATTAATGAGTAATGAAGACAAAGAAGAACAGGAAAATCAGGTAGGGGATGGGAAGTATATAGGAGAAAACCACCTTATGATAGCCTGATAGATTTGGGTTGCTACTTAGACATGAGGATGAAATAGAAAGAGATCTCACAGACTATAGAAGGGGGCTTAGGACTGAAGAGGACACTAAATAATACATGTCAGTCATTCTGACTTTGAGGTACCTGTGAGATACATAGCTCGAGACGCTTAATGGAAAACTCAGATGCAATGGCTGAAACTCATGGAAGAGGCTGAGGCTGGGGATGGAGAGAAATAGAAAGGATGACCCAGCAGTAGTAGAGTCGTGGACTTGTGACTGAAAACACATGCACTCTCATACAAGGGAAGCTTCCTTTCCCACTGAAGATGATGAATTCCAACCTCAGAACATGCTATTGTCTCTGCCAGGCACACATGCCTATCTGTTATGGTTTGGATGTGAGGTGTCCCCCAACAGCTCATGTGTGAGACAATGCAAGAAGGTTTAGAGAAATGATGGGGTTATGAGAGCCTTAACTCAATCTGTGAATTAAACCTCTGACGGGATTAACTGAAGGCAGGTATGGTATGGCTGGAAGAGATGAGCATTGAGGGCTTGCTTTTGGGGGTATATATTTTGTATCTGGCAAGTGGAGTCTCTCTTTGTTTCCTGATCATCCCGTGAGCCGCCTTTCTCCAATGCACCTTTCCACCATTGTGTTCTACCTCACTTCAAGGCCTGAGGAATGGAAATGGACTTCTATGGACTGAGACCTCTGAATCTATGAGCCCCTAAATAAACTTTTCTTCCCCTATAATTATTCTGGTCAGGTTCAGTCACTGCAGTGAAAAAGCTGACTAACATACTGTCAAAAATTCCTATTCCCTGC
This sequence comes from Tamias sibiricus, assembly GCA_025594165.1. Taxonomy (NCBI): domain Eukaryota; kingdom Metazoa; phylum Chordata; class Mammalia; order Rodentia; family Sciuridae; genus Tamias; species Tamias sibiricus. Next base: position 22,178,485 of record CM046672.1, on the reverse strand, counting down.
TTATGATTTCAAATGCTACTCCATGTGTAAATAAATCCCTTTTATTATTCTGTCACTTGCCCTTCTGTGATTATGCTATAATAAGCAGAGGTGACTTAAACCATCTGCACCTGAGGGCATATTAACCCACCCTTAAACCATCTCCACCTGAGGGCCTATTAACCCTGTGCTTTATAAACCCCGCCCCTGTTACAAGCAGCTGCCATTTTTTATCACCCTGCTTTCCTGCTGGTCATAGTTGGTGGCCCCTGCTGGAATAAAGGCTTCTTTGGCTGTTAGGTAAGTGGCTTGTGAGACTTTTTTTCTGCAAATTGGGTACAACAATGCCATTCAATGCTTTGTCATGAGGAATTGTATAATGAATGTTTCTTTCCTTGGCCACTGTCTCTTCTAACAGATCATAAACTCCTTGAAAGCAAGGATCACAGCTGTTTAATTTAGGGATGATTCCACCCTGTGTTACATAAAGTAGTCATTCAAATATTCTGTGAATCAGTGTGAGTTGGGGACATGGTCAATTAAAGACTAAACCCAGTGTGGTGGTTGGGATAGGACTGGTTTTACACTTTGCCCAAGAGTAATCCCAGAACTACCAAATTTGATTTCTCAGTCCAAGAATTAATACTTTTTGACTCTTCCTTTCTGCAGGAAATCAGATGCTTTTCTAGGAACTCACCAAGTAAACTAATCCCAGTCAATTCTTTGACTTTCACAAGATTGGGGTTGAGTCACAGTATAGATTTGAATAGACATTTGTTTTAAACTTGTCTGACACAAATTCCTGTCTTAGATGAGGGATTCCAAGCATATTAAGGAGCAGGAAACAGGTGCTAATGATGAAATAGTTGTTCTTCTTGATTAGTGAAAGAATGCAGCTGTGATCCAGTAACACTAAACTCAATTTTCAAATGACACAATATGTGCTTATAAAGGTTAGATGCCACAGGATTAAATAGTTATTCCCATATTTAAAAAAAGATGTTAGAGGTGTTAGAAGGTCAGAAGAAAGGAAGATATTTCTGGCCTAGGCAGAAGAATCTATTTGCAAGATGCTTTCTGAGATGAAAGTCCATGAGATGGATGCCCCAGATTCTTAGGGACCCATTGCCTTTGTCCCCAAGAGAAATCCTGATGCACAGCACTAAGCTCCCTTGTCTCTGGCTTCATCATAACCACTGTCTTTTCTGCTGCCTGACCCATTTATCTTGTCAGTCTCTGCCCTGGTAATGAGACTCTGATTTATTTAGGCACATAAAACACAACTTATAAGCAAAATTTTGTTCAGAAAACAAGTTTTAAATCTACCTTCTCTTTCTTCTCTTTCCAATGGAAGTAATATTACTTAAACTCATAGGTAGTCATGCAGGTTAAACAAAATGCTCACAGAAATTTTCCATTACAGAGAGTTTTATTTAATCGAAGTTAGTGTGATATCCATGCCATTTGCAATACCATTTTAAGTGTACTTCTAAGTATAGACTAATAGTTTGCTCTTAGGTATTTATATCAGAAGAACCCAAGCATTATTAATTAAAATTAACTACAATTAAACAAGATATCTTTTTTTGGGGGGTGGGTACTGGGGATTGAACTCAGGGGCACTCACTGACCCACATTCCCAGTACTATTTTGTATTTTATTTAGAGACAGGGTCTCACTGAGTTGCTTAGTGCCTTGCTGTTGCTGAGGCTGGCTTTGAACTCTCAATCCTCCTGCCTCAGTCTCCTGAGCCACTGGGATTATAGGCATGCACCACCATACCCGGCTACACAAGATATCTTTTCATGAACTGAGCTCATTTTGTCACATTTTGCAGACTCTCTGTCTTCCCTTCCTTAGCTAGGACATCAGAGACATGGTGACTTTTGTAGACGTTCGTTCTTCAAGTTGTATTTCAAATCAGTGTCCATAACTCCCACAACCTTGAGTTACTATTTATATTCAGAACTATACTCGTGTAATGAACATTTTCTCAAGTCCTACTACGCTATGGACTGGGTTAAGTGGTTTGAATAAAAGTTGACTCAAATGTTATTCTTGAAAAGTGGGGATAGGCAGATGTGAGGAAGCTTTTGTTGAAAGAAACATATCTTCTTTAGAATTCTCTTTTAAGTGGAATAAATTTATATCCATTTTATATACAAGGAAATTGTAACTAAGACACATGAAGAGAAACTAACACCAAGGTTACCAAGAGAAACTCCAACATAGCCTTCTTGGCCCTAATCAACACTTTCGTTCAAATCCCAGAGAGCTTCGTTCAGTCCTAAGTTCATGCTGAAGACAAGGGCTGCAAGTTCAAGTTTTCCTAGCAAGAAGTCCATGAATTAAAAGATATCTTCTTGGTTACTCCAAGTTCAGAAAACTCTAAAGTTCACCAGAAAAGGTGAAAAAAAGTTTATAGGAAATGTGTTTTTTTTTTTTTTTTATTTATTCATATTTTAATTAGTCTATTAACATGTGGAAGTAATGCACTTAAATGGGACCTTGGCAGGAAAAGCACATTTTAAACAATAAGAAACCAGGGGAAACATTGAACATAGCTATTATTTTTGGCAGCAGTCTTTTCTTACATCTTTCTTCTTTTTTTTTTTTTTTTTTTTTTTCCTTTTTGTTTCTCCTTTCTGGTAACAAAAGGGGAAAAAAGTTTAAATGAGAGAAGATTGCACAAGTTGGGGATTAACATTTAATTTACATAATGTCAGTGTGTTAAAGACTATGTAGGTGCAGTAGTATAAAATATTCTTAGTTAAAAAGCAGCTCAAAATAGGAACCTCTTTTATTTTGCACATTTTACCAAGTTCATTGTGCGGCTAAGTTAAAAAAGAACACCATTTTCTTAGCAAAGGCAGCACAAGATATGCATAGAGGTATGTAATTATTTAGGAAGAAGAGTAGTTCTCATCTTGATTCACTCCTCAGGTGATAAAACAGAGATATCACTGATGATATAATTTGACCCTCCTGGCTCATCAAAATTGTGAAGTCCACACAGAAACATAACAGCAGATTTTTTACTTTAACAATACAAAGGCACTGATGTTGGAAAGTCGTGTGTGTGTGTGTGTGTGTGTGTGTGTGTGTGTGTGTGTGTTAAGTAGAATCATCAAAATCTCCCTCTGAGAAAGACACAGCAGGCTGCATAGAAGCTCTCCCTCTTGGATGCCGCTAATGCTCCCTGGCAGCTTTCACTCAGAAAAAGCTTTTGCAGAAAGACCACAGTGCATTCTTCTCTACCCAGCATGCTTAGCTTAATTCCTGCAAGGGAACAGCATTCCAGGAGCCAGAATTCATAAGTGCAGGGACTCAACAATGAACTATGTTTTTTCTGAAACTCAGCTGTTCTTCAGCCAGAAGACTTTGGCTTGATTTTTATCTCAAAGATCCTGTTTGGGAGGAAGGGAGAGGAAGAATGAGTATCCATGCCCCAAAGTTGAGGTAGGTCAATGGTGTTTAGTGCACACAACATGGGATCCATAGAAGTAACAGGGTTCAAAGACAGTGAACAAAGACTGTATGCTTCTTCAGTCCTTGCATTTTATTTCCATTCAGATATAGGAAACTCCACCTTTGTGACCTTTCTGAGTTCCCTCCATGCCTTTACATTTTTCATATTGGGGAATCTGGAATGACAAGTGTGTAGATAAATTCATGAAAAATGGATATGCTCAGCTCCAGATTGTACTTCTTCCCCAGGGGTTCAAATTTACATGTGTGCAATGGTCTGTCAGTCACGCTATCTAGATGGACCCTATCCAACTTATTAGGTCTTCCTCCCTGAACCATGACTGGCTTAAGGCAACAGCAAACCCCTCTGGCTGAACAGAGCTACTGTCACATCCTCTGTTCTAATCTAGCCTTAAATGGTTACCAAGGACATATCCCTTTTTTTTGTTTGTTTGTTTGGTTTTTGTTTTTGTTTTGTATTTCAGGTTATTCAGGATGCATGTTGGAAAATGGATGTGATATATAATTTATTGTCTGGGAGATGATAATGATATCCATTGATAATTTTATGATAGAGTTCAGATGAAATGAAAACATCAAAAGCATCTTAAAGAGTATCTACAAAGGAGTATCTAACTCTTATTGGAATATACTGACCACTCCCAAAAATTATACTGTTGGCTAGAAAAGAGTCCTGGTGTCTGGACTGTGCTTTCTAGACAGGAATGCCCAGCATGATTTTTTATACAGATGATTCTGTTGATTCTATGTGTGGCCCATCCTTCCTGGCTCCCCTAAATAAGACAACACAGTTCAGTGTCTGACAAATAGATATTTAACCATTTGATTATTCCTTTCATATCTACCACATCAGTCTTTCCCCCAAATCCTGTGTCCTTCCAGGTGGGACTTTGGGTCTGGAATTTTTTCATCCTTCCTTTTCCACTGGGCAATTTCACCTGGCTCATCTTTAAAGGACAAAATTAGATGACTTTCCACTTGTGAAATTTTATGACTTGTACTTACTTCTGTGTTCCAGAACATTTTTTTTTAAATATTAAACTCATGTTAATTGTACAAATTAATGGGTTTTACTGTGACATTTCTATAATACATATATTGTGCTTTAATCATATCCACCTTCCCTAATGTCCTCTTATGCCTTTTCCAATGTCAGCTCCCCTACTAGCCTCCACATCCCCTGCTCCCCATAAGAATCCCTCTCCTACATTTTTATGACTATAGAGCCCCTTTGCTTTCTGTTTCTGCTTCCTGATTGCTATATGCAGAGCAGCTTCCCTTTTCACATCCTTCTGCCATTATGTTCTGCCTCACCTGAGGCCCAAGCAAAGAAGTTGGCCAACCATGGACTGAACCTTTGAATCAATGATCCTCAAATAAATTTTCCTTCTCTAAGTTGTTCTTGTCAGGAATTTTGGTCACTGTGATGGAAATCTGGATAACACATTATACATTATTTTATTTTCTTCCTGACAAAGCTATGACCCTTAGAAAACAAGGACCATGAAATCATCATTTCTATGTCTACAGAAAATTTAAAAAATACTTGCTACTAAATATATGTATAAGGAATTTCATAGATAGTGCTCAAAAATAATCTAAATTGTATTACAAAATATGAAAAAAATAAAACAATCTCCTTTTTTCCTTCTTTCTTTCTTTCTTTCTTTCCTTTTTCTTTTTCTTCTTTGATACTAAGGATTGAACCCACAGCTTTACTCAAGCTAGGCAAGTGCTTTTTCACAGAGTTACACACCCATCCTTTTATTTTTATTTTTGAGTCAAGATCTTGCTAAATTTTCCATGTTAACCTGAAATTTGCAATCCTTCTGCCTTAACCTCCCTAGTAACTGAGTTTATAGACTTGTGCCACTGCATGCAGCTATAATCTCCTTTATTTAAAAAGAAATACAAAATCATGTTTTAAGCATGGATCATCAAACCCTTTGCTTTGCTTTGGTCTCCGTATATCCCTTTGCATTTATGAAGTTGTTAATTAATTTCTTCTCACTCTAGCTTCATGACTAACTATTGAGTATTTGTGTTCATAAACCAAATGATGTGGGTTCTTATGTGATCAAATTACGTACAACTAATGGCAGAATGTGTTGTAGGGTATTTACAACAGCTTTGTGAAACTTGAGAACTATTTTTAGCAGAAATCCAATCAGGAAAGAATGCTTTTTCCCACAGACACTGTCTAGTGAAAGTAATTAATTTTATAGGGAGAATGAATTCAGCAATGCAAAATATTTTAACAAACCCTAACAATAAAATAATAGCTAACAATTATTTAGCAATTATTATATGTCGGACACTTTTTAAAGCAGTTCACACATGCTCATTAAATTGTTTAATCCTTATGACAATACTGATAGATGATTTTAATTTTCCCACTTTGCAGCTGAGTAAATGAGGGCATGGAGGTAGGAGGGATCTCTGTTACCATCTGAACCTTGTCATTCAAATGAATCCCACACTCCTAACATGACCCATTGGTCATTATTGTGTAAAAAAAAAAAAAAAAAAAAAAAATGCAATTTCAAAATAGCTCAAGCATTTTATTTGCAGTTTGCCAACACCATGAAAGGCATAGATCTGAAGCACTATGTTATCTTTCTTTTTTCCCTTCTATTGCTTTCATATGTCATAGTGTCTCCAGCATCATTATCTTCAGCCCCATTCTACCTCCTGGATTTATTTGCCTGCTGTAAATACTTTCCAATTGCTGCCCTATGCACCTCTTTTCTGACCACCCCTTCTCCATGTCTGAAACATATTAAAGTCCAGTGGGACAACCAAGCAAGTCAAATCCCTCTTCACCTCAAAAATCACTTATTTAGCAGTTTTCCCCAACTAGTCAAACTCAAACATCACCCCCAAATATGATATCTTCCTCAAAATTCATCATCTCCTCAATTTATTAATTTACTGGTTGTATATTGTCTGTGTAGCTTCACTCAACCTAGCACTTTGGTTTCTCCAGAGTAAGAACATCATTTCCAGTATCACTCAATCTCTTTGCTCAGTTCTCTAAGCAAAACAAAACGAAGAATACATGCAAGATTGATTGAAGTATACAGAGAGGAGAGAAAAAACAGAGGACTTTGTAGTTATGGTTGTGAGGTTGTTGTAGGGAAGAACTTAAGGATTTTCACATCGTACTATTTTTCTGTAAGTATAACATTATATGGTAATTTTTGTGCAATATTTGTGCATATTAATATATGTAATACTAGATATATGTTTTAGTCAGTTTCTAGCTGTTATGACCAGAAGAACTGAGAACAATTAGAGGAAAAAATGTTTATTTGGGGGCTCACTGTTTCAGAGGTCTCAGTCATCCACTGCTGACTCCATTGCTTTGGGTTGGAGGTATTGCAAAACATCATGGGAGAAGAGTGTGATGGAGGAAAGTGGCTGAGGATACTGTACCAGGAGGCAGAGAGAGAGAGTGCTCCACTCAACAGGATAAAATACATAGCTCAAAGGCATGCCTCCAGGGACCCATCTCTAGACACTTGCTTGTTAGTTACCACCCCAGTTAATCCCTATCACAGGATTAACATACTGATTAGGGTAAGATTCTCATAACCCAATCATTTGACCCTGGAACTTTCTTGCATTTTCTCACATGAACTTTTGGGGGACATCTCATACCTAAACCATAACAATACAAATACATACATATTCACCTATTATCTATATGTGTACATACAAATAATGTTCTTAACTATCAAATCTCCAGACAATGAAACAAATATGTCCTAACATAGCGAAACATATTGAAAATACATATATGAAGTGTAGTTTGGATTCCGGACTTTTTGGAGTCCAAGAATTATTATTAGACTTTGTTCCTTCTTTCTGCCCTGGGTAAAGAACATCTCTAGTTATTACCATAGGTATAGACAGAACAGGAATCTAATAATGCTAATACATACATCATTCCTTGTGTGTCAGACAATGAGTTTAGTGTTCTGTATATGTTGTCCTTTTGTCTTTTTGTGTGTCACAATGTTGTGAGAAGTAACCTTATTGATCAATTACAAGTGGGGAATCCATGGTTCAAAAGATTAAATAAATTATCCCTAGGTCAAGGAGCCACAATTCGGATCTGAGTTCAATTCCAAAGTTTAGGATCTTAACCATGATGATATTACTCATTGATTATCTCAAGGAACCCAATGCAAAATTGGCCAAATATAATAAACAATTATGATTCTTCCCCCTCCTGTCATCCTAGCTCTGTATAGAATGGAAAATTAAAACTACATATTTATTCCTTGTGACAAATTGTTCTTGTGGAGTAGGAGAAGAATTTTGTCTGTATTTATTCCATTTATTGTTCTCAAATCTACCACTACACATACTGAATTCTTTTCCTGTTCTCAGTCTTCTATGTCAAGAATCATTTTCATATCAACTAATAGTATGTCAGGGGTATTTTGTTTACAATTATTTGTGTCTCGCCGAAATAGGGATTGCTGTCGTTCCACAGTATAATCTTGGGGTTGAGATGCTTACATTACTTTGTAACTATATTCCCCGGTGCAAAGCAATGAATTCTCAAAGAAATTTAACATGAGAACAATACACCCCTGGCAACAGTAGTCAAGACAGCACTTTATGTTTCTTCCTCCAAACTTGTACAGCTTTAGATGGGAGTCTTCCCTTATCACTTACAGTTTGCTGCCATTTAAATTGGCTTATAGTATACAAAGCTATATGAAAAGTCAGAAGAGTTACAATTAGAGGAGAAATGTGGCCTTTTTAAAGCTGTACTTTATTTTTGATTGACATAATTATTATACATATTTATAGGGAGCAATGTGATGTTTCAATACAAGTACACTTTGTGTACTATTCAAATCAGGGTAATTAGCATATGTAGCACACAAACATTTATCATTTCTTTGGGGTGAAAACATTCAAAATCTTTTCCTCTAGCTATTTTAAAATATATGATACATTATATATCATATGATGCTATAATCACCTTGCCTTCCTGTGAAAAGAACACCAGAACTTATTCCTCCTATTTTAATAAATCGTGTACCTTTTGATCAATTCCTTCTCTTTCTCTCTCTTCATCATCCATTTTCTCCTCACGATTTTACTCTATTACTATATACTTATTTGTAGCAACTGCTTCTAGAATAAGAGTATATTAACAATGTTCCAAGTAATGACAGACATTATTTATTCTGTATAATCCATTTAAAGTATCAGCTTATATTTTACTGGCTGTATTCTGAACCTGTAGCACACTATAGTACCCATTGTAGTCTTAAAATATTGTCAAATGATTATCAGGCAATTTCCGTTTGATTATCAATCTCTACTTATCTTTCAACTAATTTGTTGTATCATTATTGATTAGAAAACACTACCTCACCAGGTGCAGTGGCACACACCTGTAATCCCAGCAGTTCAGGAGACTGAGGCAGGAGGATTGAGAGTTCAAAGTCAGCTTCAGAAAGGTCAAGGTACTAAGCAACTCAGTGATACCCTGTCTCTAAATAAAATACAAAATAGGGCTGAAGATGTGGCTCAGTGGTTGAGTGCCCATGAGTTCAATTCTTGGTACCAAAAAAGAAAGAAAGAAAGAAAAACAGCAACAATAAAATACCACACTACCTCAGAAGGACATGTGTAAATTCATAAAATACTATGAAAAGAGGAAATATTTTCTTTCCTATAACTGTCAGACTAGGTGGTTTCCATTTTTACTGGCATGTTCCATGTAGTTTTTAAACTATTGAATGTTTGAATACAGAAAGGCTGTGGGAAGGCCCCACAAAACCTGCCCCAAGTCCAGGCTGCTGTGCAAGCTGCTCTGCCACTAGGGCCACATGATCCAGAAGAGTCAGTAGTGTTGCAAGTGATGGTGGCAGATAGGGATGCTATCTGGAGATGTGAGAGATCTCTATACCTGAATCATGGTGTATACTGTGTTAGTCAGCTTTTTGTCAATGACAATAAATTAGAGGAAGAAAATATTATTTTGGGCCCATGGTTTCAGACAATTCAGTCCATGGTCAGCTGGATCCAAGGCAGAAACATCATGGCAAAGGGCATGGTGCAGGAAAGCTGTCAGCTCATGGCAACTGGGAAGCAAGCAGAGAGGGGCAGGGAGAGAGAAAGAGGTCAGGGAGAAGGTAAACCCTTACAGGACACACCTGCAATGACCTACTTCCTCCAACTCGGTCCTACCACTTAGTGGTCTATCTTTATATCAATGGATTAAATTTTCAACTGGATTAATCCACTGATGAGATCAGAGTCTTCATGATCCATTCATTTCCTAAATGTCTCACCTCTGAACCTTGTGGCATTGTGGGCTGTTAAGGTTTGGATGTGAGATATTCCCCAAAAGCTCACATGTGAGATAATGCAAAAAGGTTCAGGGAAGAAATGATAAGGTTATGAGAGCCTTAATCCAATCAGAATAAATTACCTGATAGGATTAAATAAGTGATAGCTAAAGACTGGTGGGGTATGGCTGGAGGAGGTGGGTATATATTTTGGGGGTATATATTTTATATGTGGTGAGAGGAGTTTGTCTCTGTTTTCTGATCACTAGGTTAGATGATTTCTCTCACCTATTCTCTTTCACCTTACCCTGACCCTGGAAGAATGGAACTGGTCTTCTACGGATTAATACCTCTGCTGTGAGCCTTCAAATTAACTATTTTTCCTCTACAACTGTGCTGTTCAGGTCCTTTTAGTCACAGCAGCAAAAAAGCTGACTAAAACAGAAATCATGCTTTCAACACTGGAGTTTGGAAAGAATATTCCAGATCCAAACCATAATATAAGTCTTTGAATTTGGAGCAGAATATTATATCATCATTTGCAGATAATTACTATGCTTTCAATAAATAACTTTTGATCTATTTTTAGTCCTCAATAGAGGTAGAATGCTTCACTATTAGCTACCAAGCTACCATGCAAACCAAGCTGGCCATCATGAACTGGGTGTTGCATAGCCTACTAAGCCATAAAATTGGAGTGTATATTAACACTTCATTATCAAATGGGTGTCATATATATGTAATGTAATTGGCCTGAACAGACTCTGAAGGTATAAATAAGCTATGTGAAGAAGTGTCTCAAATGCCCATGATCCCTTCTTCTACCATGCTGTGTTCTTTCTTCTGACCTACACACCTGACCCCTTGGGAGTTCCCAAGGGGTTTGAAGGAAAGATTGATTGTTTGAAAGAAAGAGAAGACTTAAGCTTGATTTATATATGATTCCATATGATATGCAGGCACCACACAAAGGTGGACAGCTGCCCCACCATGGCCTCCCTTTGGGGCATCTCTGAAGGACAGTGGTGGAAAAATTCTCACAGTAGACAGAAATTTAGGTAGAAAATGTGACTGTGCGTTTTATTGGAGGGAAAAAATGACCATACTTGTGCTTTTACAACAATTTATTGGCTATGAGGATTTGAAGAAAACAGTTGAAAATTTGTGATAAAGAAGTGTGAGGAAGAAATGTGTGAACAGATTTCTCTGAATGGGAAAAAAAAAGAATATATTTGTGTCACAAGTGGATGCTCACCAACGAGTGATCTCACCAAAATATAATTGTAACAGTCAAGTGGATAGGATGCCCCATTCTGTAAACATCAGTCTCTCTCCAATCACTCTTGTTATTGTCCAATGGGCTTACCACTAATGTGGCCATCGTGAGTGATAGAGGTTGTGCACGAGCTCAACAATATGGACTTTCATTCACTAAGGACAACCTATGGCCACTGCTCGGAGTCCAATTTGCCAGCCAAAAAGACAAACATTAAGTCCCAGATGATACCATTATCTAGAGTGATCAGAAAAAGGACTAGTGGCAGCTTGATTACATTACATCCCTTCCATCAAAGAAGCATATTGTCCTTACTTGAAAAGATAATTATTCCGAACATAGATTTGCCTTCCCTACAATGTTACTACTGAAACCACCATCCATGTACTTCTAAAATACATTATCCACCATCATATTATTTGGACCAAGGACCTCTCTTCACAGCATAATAATTGTGGCAATGGTCCCAGGCTCATGAAATTCATTGGTTCGATTAGTCAGTTTTCATCACTGACAAATACCTAAAAAAATAAAAAATCAACTCAAAGGAACAATGATTTATTTTGGCTTATGGTTCCTTAGGGTTCAGTCTATGGATCCATAGATGAGAGGAGGAGAGGAGAGATAGAAGGGTCCAGGGATAACATATAGTTTCCACAGATATGCCCCTAAGGACCCACTGCCTTCAGTTATATACCACTTCCTATTATTTTCACCACCTCTCAATGGCACATTCAAATTTTGAATCCTTCAATAGACAATGCACTGATGAGCTTAAAGTCTTCATGATTCAATCACTTCCTGAAGGTTCACTTCTGAACATTGCTACATTGGGGACCAAGCCTTCAACACATGAGCCTTTTGGGGTTCTTCCAGATCCAAACCATAACATTCAAAATTTCTCCCACTGTCCTGACTAAATGGTGGGAAGACCTTTTGAAAACTCAGTTATAGATCCAGCTGAGTTCCATGACCTTGAATGGTCCTTCAGAAGACTGAATATGTTCTGTATCAGCATTTATTATATGATACTATTTCTCTGATAGCCAGGACAGTCCAGAGCTCAAATGGTGGAAATGGGAGCAACACTGATCACTATTATGCCTAGTGTCCCATTCGTAACATTTTTTTGCTTCCTGTTCCTGAAATTGTATGCTTTGCTGACCCAAATTTCCAGAGGGAGGATTGCTTCCATTAGAAAGAGCAATGATTCTACTGAAGTAGAAGTGAAATGGCCACCCAACTACTTTGGGCTTCCCATGTCTCAGAATCAATAGGTCAAAAAGGGAAGAGGTTGGCCAGGGAGATTGATAGACTACCAAGAGGAAACTGGGCTACTATTTCACAACATAGGTAAGTAAAAGTATACTTAGAACACAGGATATCACTTAGGGTCTCTAATATTATTGCCATGCCATATGACTAAGGTCAATGGAAAAGTGCAACAACCTAATCCAAGAAGGATAATTAATGGCTCAGATCAAGAATGACAACTTGGCACAACCTGCTAGGTAAAAATCCTTGACAAGCAGAAATGCTTATTGCACATCAAGGAAATATAGAATGGATAATAGAAGTAGTAATAAATACTAGCTATGACCAATTACAGAAATAAAGAATATCATTAGCATGAAAGTGTATTCTTTCTTGTGAACACATTTTTGCATGATACATCAAGAAAATGCTTTGTTTTTGTCCCTATCTTATTGACTTATCATTTAACATACGATGCACTGACTTCATATCAGTATTAAAGTATAGCTAATTTTAGACCAGAGTATTAAGGTATGGAATATCAGGAGAAGAATAAGCACCACTCGAGGACTTTACCTCTTCTTCTAGGGAATGTGTTAATGTGCTTCTGGTTGAACCCAGGATAGTTGTATCAGGTTAGGTAGAATTATGAGCTTATTATCATCTTTATTCAGCGATTAAATACAATTTTAAAAGATGTATATAGGTGCCAAATTGACAAAGAATGGACTTGTGATGGTTAATTTTATACGTCAACCAGAATGGGCTAGAGGATGCTTAGATAGATTAAAAAATCATTATTTCTGAGGGTGTCTGTATGAATTTCAGAATGAGCTTACTGTTTGAATCAGCAGACATAGGAAAGAAGATCACCCTCGCCAATGCACCATTTAACCTGTTTAGTGCCTGAAGAGAGCAAAGAATCGGAGTGAAGTCAGATTTCCTGTCTCTACTTGCACTGACATCTTCTGCCCTTGGACAATGGTGCTTCTGCTTCTTCAGCTTTCTGATTCCAATTGAGACATATACATTGACCCCTCAATTTCAAGGCTTTGGACTTAAAATGAATCACATTACCAATTTTTTTTTTTTTTTATTCTCTAGCATCTAAATAGCAGATCATGGGACTTCTCAGCCTCCACAACCATGATTTCTTTAATTTATCTGTCTCTCATCATCATCATGATCTATCTATTTATTATCTGTCTCCTATTTGTTACGTTTTTCAGAAGGAGCCTAATAAGCCTTGAAATCTACAAAACAGTTTGAATCTCAATTTTATTGTGTATTGGGTGTGTTCTTTTGCAGTTTTCTTGTTTTGACTTAAGGTATAAAATGATAAAAAAATTATTATGAGAAGTAACTGAATTAAGCAATTGCAGAAGTTGACCCACAAAAAGCTTCTAAACTATATTCATAGTTTGTTCCTGTTGAGGACATATTTCTATGTACATACTCTCTATTTTTATATGGTGCTCTGGATGGGTCCCTAACCTCTTTTGGTTAATCACCATTGCAAAGAATGTCTTGAAGTCTCACATTGGTGGCCAATGTAGATTAATAGGTTGATGTTTGATTGGTTAATGACAGCTGGTTGAATAATACAATCTGCTACCCCTTCTCATATCTAGGAATGCAGTGCAGAATTGTGGGAATTAGGAATCAGAAAGCAAAGATGGAAACAAAGCAAACAAAAAAAAATTAGCTGGATTACTACATTCACCACTAACTGGTCTTTATAAATTATGAGATTTTTAAATCTGTTTTCTCATGTATAAATTTAGCCCACCAATTCATAGAATTAAATGGGAAATTTAATACAAATTTTCCAGGATAAGTAAATCACAACAGAACTTGATATATGTTAGCTTTTATTTTCATATGTTTGCATATTGAGTAAAAACAAAATCAAGAAATACATTTTCCTAAAATATTGACATAGTGGTATAGATTAAATATGTAGTTTTGCTTATTCTATTTTTTGTCTTTGTATTTTTCTATATATTCCAACTTTTATAAATTAATATCTACAGATTTTTCCAAAACACTGCAATAAACATTATGATTTTATTAGCACTATCTTTGCTACCTTGTTACAAGGTTTGTAAACTGTTTTTGCATATTTTCTCATAATTGATCAGGTACACAGTCCTTCTTATTTTAATTTTCATATGAGTTTTAGATTTTCTTATTTTTTCTATATATTTTATGTTTTAGTTTCCTACCACAAGCATCTTGTTTGGATTATTATAAGTAAACAATAATTTTTGAAAATTCTATGGAAAATATTGTGTAGTAACTTCCTCTCAAGTCACACTCAAAGGGAAGCTATTATTACTATAATTGCTATTCTGCTTTAGAACACAAAGCAAGGTCAATGCGAACAGGAAGACATTGTTTAATAGCTGATGATCAGAGGAAGAGACCTTAATGTTAAGTATTTCATTTAGGGAAGGACTTAGGAAAGCTTCCTTATAATGATTGGTTAATGTGTTAATTTCATACTTGGGAAGAAATGGACATCAAAAAAGAATTATATGATCCCCAGTGACCACACATTTTAAAAAAATATTAATGGATGCTAAGCTTTCAAATTAACTCATTGTTCTTTTGGCAACTCAGTCTGTAGATTTGACAGAATAAAAAAATGTAGGTCATTCCAAAAAGGAAAGAAAAAGTAGATAAGCTAAAATTTGTTTTAGTTAGGCCTCATTAATATCTATCTATTGAAAACACACCTGTGAAAATTTAGAACTGTAATTAAAAAAATCATGTAGGTATTTCTTTGTTCTGCAATAGAAATGTAGCTATTCTCAAATAATCCCAGCCATATTCAAGTCAAGCTACCATTTACTATGTTTTAAAGGGAAATAAATAATACAACAAATATTTACTGTCTCTTTCTTATTAGTTTGCTTTATTATGAGTAAAAAAAAAAAAAGAAGCATGCATATTATTTTATTTCCCCCAAATAAATTACACTTAAAATATTTGAATACTTGCTTAAAGAAAGAATTATAAGATTTTATATCCAAAGATTTAGTTGATTCATTTGGTTTCCAATCTTTGCCACCCCAGGATTGTAGAGGTTCAAAAAGGTAGATATGGATCAAGGTAGTATTTTATAGTATTTTGAAGATTTGATTTTAAAAATTCATTGTTTTCATCATCAGGAGGAAAAATTATCAATCATATGCTTCTTATTTTGTCTTTAATGATAGAAGTATAGTGATTTCTTCATGGTGGATGAAAGCTTTAATTGATACACACAAATATGTAAATATGAAGTTCAAGTTTATTGTTGAATAAGATATACACAGTGCTGGCTTTCAGACTGGGAGGGTACCAAAAAAATAAACAGTTACTCTATAAAAGACATCTCTGTATGAAGAAATAAATAAATTATTTTAAAAATGATTGGGATGTGGAAGGTGGTATGGGGACATGGGCACAATGTATATAGCCAAGTCCTGATTTTATAGAGGAAGCAAATACAGAGAATAAAACAGAATATAGTTAGACCAGTATAGCTGCACAGAGGGTTTCCCGAGTAGAGATCATAGCACAAGGGAGACACAGTGTTGATTACAAGTGAAGGGGGAAACGTTGAGAATGATGGAATCAAAGCCCAATACAGTCATAAGCAAAATCCAACAGTGTATCATTCTTAGGATTCTACTCTGCCCAATATGTCTATTCAAGGGAAATTCACTTTTTGAATTACGGTCTTTTTTATTATTATTTTTGTTTGTTTTAATTAGTTATACATGACAGTAGAATGCATTTATGCACTATGCTATATCATACATAGTATGATACATAGTATGATGGGATATAATTTCTCATTTTTCAAAGTGTACATGTTGCAGGATCATATTGGTCATGTAGTCACATACATACATACAGTAATAATGTCTGTTTCATTAAGAAAGGATTCCAAGCATTGCTGATGGATAGCTCTTATACTCCAGTATTAGATATACAATTTTATCCTAAAGATCAATCTCTTTATTAACTAGGTCTATAATAATGACCCCTCTCTGGAAAAGGACTAGCAAGGTCAAGGCTACACATGGCATGAATAGTGTGAGAACCTTAACTGAACATTCACATCTCAGCAAAGAGCTGTCTGCTTTGGGGATTCACAGAGCTTATTCCTGAGTAGAATCAGGGGATCTCATTAAATTCACCTAGAAAATATAGAGCTGTAGCAAGTTAGGCAGGTGAGCTGATAGTTACCCCTTGGTACATTGGATACAGGATTATGCTACAATACTAAACTCTAGAAACAGTCTGATTGGAGAAGAGGGACATAAGGATAGGACATGTGTAAGTGTAGAGAGCTCAGATTTCACCCACTCAAAAATTATACCTATCATTTTCTATGATTTTGTGACACCAGAAGAATAAAACTTGTTAATTTCCATCATTCAAATGGATTTATCTCAATAGAAGTTGTAATGAAAAAATTCAGAGATTACAACAGGCTTTTACAATTACAATCACAAATGTGTATAATTCACTACTGTTCCTGGAAGACATTAATCACTCAATAACAAACCAATGCATGAAAATACTCAATTCAATAATATACTTAATGCATGAAATGGTCAACAATTAACTATATTTTTGGACAATATTCACATGCATAACTTAGGACATACTTGTTTCTGATCTATTCGCAGGATGCTGACATTAGTTTGTTTTATTATGTTTCTGTATTGCATCCTCTCTCTGATTGAATTTTATGAGTAACTCTGATTTGATTCAACTATAAATTGTCTCTAACCACCTTACCTTGAATATAGTCAAGACTGAAATCGTGATTTTTGTCTTTGATTCTCCATCTTCTGAGCCTATTCATGCATAATCATTCCATAGTCACAACATTCCAGACTTCCCAATCTTAGATTTTTATCTTCTATCTGAGCTTTTCCTTTGAGGTTCCCCAAGTCCTGCTTCCAACCTGTCCCCTATTATTCTTCATTTGCTCTTCATACTTTCTTCTTGGACCAAAATTTACATCAGGAATTTCCAGTTTCTTTTTAACCAAGTAAATCCCATCATAAATGACTCAAATTCATGATAATTTCTTTACTTATAGAACTCTTAAGGCATTATTAATATTTCCAAGTCTAAGAAGATGATAATGTTTGCTGAAGATAGGAGGAAAGGTGCAAACCATCACTTTCAAGGGCTTATCATTGGAGAAAATTTTACCAGTTCAGCACTGATCACTAGTCATTTGAGCCAAACTGCAAGTTTGGGTTGGGTTTTACACTGGTGGATTAATTAAAATACAGGAATATAAATCTGACAATATCACTCACTTCTATTCCAATCTAAAACACTTGAAAGGCTACTCATTGATTTTGGGATATTCCTGTTTATGATCCAAAATGGTCTGTACAATCTTGCTCCTATATATCTATGCAGCAAAGTTCATCCTGTATCAGCTCTCTCTTCTATACACATGTACACACAGGGCACACACTTATGTATATGTGTGTGCATTCTTTCTTTGATCCTAAATATACCTGTCCCTTCTTAGTGCCTTGAACTCATCATGATTTTTACCCATGCAACTTTTTTTTTGGTGATTTTTCTCTTCCCTCTATTTCATAATAATTAAGTGTCCTCATTTCCTGACCAGAATTCAAGCAAGGTTTTCTCAGGTAATTCCTACTGGGTCATATTCATTAACACAAACCAATTGTCCACTGTGTGGCAAGAGTTCTCTTAGACACTGGCCTCATAGCAATATAAGCTGTCCTAGTACATATTCTCATTTTAACACTTCTGTAGATTACTAATACTGGTGTCACTTAAGTTTTATTAGTATAATAATTTAATAGTTATTTCTTCACTCATCCTTACACTCTCTGATGCAGGGAAATATGGTTACACATGCTCTGTGTTTTAGTCAAAACTCATAGCACATTGACACCAAATATTTGTAGAGTAAGTCAATGTATAAATTACTACTCAATGCCACAAGGGTAGAAGAGTAAAGAACATCTCTGGTTTTGACAAGCTCAGATAATACTGTCTATCCTCACTCATGAGTGAAAAGTTTACCTATTTATATACCACCCTTTTCTAAGCTGATGGGAGATTAGACAAAACACCAAAGCAAATACAGAGAACACATGCCTGAAAAGAAAAGGAGCATCCCTCAGAACCCAGCCATGAGCACAGCCCAGCCCACTCTGATCGATAAATTTGTCTGCTTAGACTTCCTGGGGTCCAAAGCACACTAAGGATATTAAACAGATCTAATTTTGTTATAATGTTGATCATATTTATCAGCAGATTGCCAGGTCAAGCCATCTCTGTATTCAGCCAAAATCTCTCCTCTAGATATGACTGATGTGTTCATAGTTCTAGGAGTCATTCTAAGGGAAGAAGATCTCTTAAACTCTTTACCACAATTTTTCTGTAGTTGGAAATTTTCATAAGCTTTTGTTGATTCCTGTTCTGATTCTGTTGATTACAATTTTGTTGATTTCTCTCTACAGAAATGACAGAATTTTATTTTTTTTTATTGAATGGAAAAAAAGATAAGGTGTTTGCTGACACATAGTAGATAGCCAGTAATTATTTAAGGAGAGAGATAAGTGACACATAGGATGAGATGCAAAAGAGATGAGAGTTCTTGCCTCAGTTCTGCTATGATTGTTTCAAGGATCAACCTCAACTTATTCCTTTGCCAAGAGTTAATGTAACATATTAAATGCTTCTATAGTTCTGATTTCAACAGTCCTAAATAAACCTTTGTTGTTTATAATTTGAAAAATTTTTAAACATTTTACCGCTAGAATTGAGAGTCACCATTAAAGGAAAATAGTGGCCTTCTATATGTTTGTTTTACACAATTAAATAATGGACTTTGATTTTAGAGTTTAAACTATGCTATAGGTTCACTCTTCCATGGTGTATTCTTATATTAAAGAATTTAACATTTATATATGTGTGTGTGTGTGTATACGTACACACACACATATATACATATATATGATGCTTTATTTTGCAGAAGTGAAGAAATTCAGAACAGTAAGGAAATTCAGAATTGTTGAAATAAGACAAGTCACTTGCAGTATCATTAAGTTTATTTCATTTCCCATTCTCATTACTAACACTGTCAAAATAATAGGTTCAATTTGTG
Organism: Tamias sibiricus; assembly: GCA_025594165.1. Classification (NCBI taxonomy): domain Eukaryota; kingdom Metazoa; phylum Chordata; class Mammalia; order Rodentia; family Sciuridae; genus Tamias; species Tamias sibiricus. The sequence continues at coordinate 22,159,005 of CM046672.1, read as the reverse complement.
TTATGTTCTCATTACAACCTTGAATGAGGCATCAGAATTTTAATGCCTCATATTTTCAAAGAATTAGAGATCATGCTGTATTCCATTGACCTTTTCAATATTCCATATAAATAGATTGCTAGAAATCACCTTTGAGAAAATGTGTTTGTACCCCCCTGCTGTCTGTACTTCTTTCCCCCTTTAATCGGTGTGGGAAACTGTAGAAACTATTAGGACAGATGCAAATCCTGAAAAGGTCACAATGCCTTTTTGTGTGCATATATGCATGTGTATAAACACACATCCCATACATATACATACACATGTATACACACATTTGATTCTGAATATACATGAAATACTTTTTATAATTTATATATGGTGTCATTGAATCCTGAATTTTAGAATGCATTCAATATATAAAGTTCTGCATTGTTAACATATGGAATCTTTCTTACTCTCATTTGCAAAACACAGGCTTGAGGTTGGGATTCAGTGTTTGTAGTAGATTAATCATAATTGCCTGCTACAATATTTTCTATGTTCATGAAATAAAGAAATAATTTCATCTGAACTTGCTATAATGGATACTATAAAGAATGATTGCTAATAGTATGTAAAATTCATACAGAGCTTGCTAAGAGGTTATTAAGAATCTAAGCATTATACTTTTATTAAATTATTTTCACTACAATCCAAGTATCATTGATACCTAGAACACATGTATGAGGAAACTGAGGCACAGGGAGATTCACCCATTTCCCAATGCCACTTAGCCACTGATAAACCTGGAAATAAATAAATTAAAAGAGAATAAAGAGGAAGAATCCCTGTCGTGTATTCAGTACAATATCATGATTAAAGGCAGAATATAAGGCTTGATTCACTTTCCTGAAATATGTATTTCAGGTGCTAATTTATTCATATAAATATAACTTTATTATACTGTAATTTAGACATGCTACTATTATTATGATTTTATTTTTTATTATTTTATCAAGATAAGTGCTACAATATGCAATAAAAAGATGGGAAGAAATTGGCTTTGTAGCACTTTAACCTCTTGATCAGTGAATAAATCATGAAACGATAAGTGGGTAGATAGGAATGTTATAGGATCCCTTCCCATGTCATATTGCAACTAAATTCAGAGCCAAGGGTTTTTTTCATTTGCTAAGTTAATAGTAGTATATTTTAATTCCCCACTAAATCAAATGTAACATTTTGGATGGATGTTAGCCCAAATTGTAGTAAAGGAGCAATAACAAAAAACCTAAGTACAACTTTTCTTTTGATTAAGACTACACATTCATAATTATCCAATTGCATGTACTTTACACATTTACTTATAAAACCTCATTATTATTGTTTATACATTGAAAAATAAAAGTGGGTGGGTATTGAAGGGTGAAGTTTATGTATGTTAAATTGTTTTAAGTAATTCTTTAGTTCCACATTTAATTAAGAAGGCCAACATATTTTTGTTGGTAAAAATCATTCACCTAATATTTTTTATACTTTAAACAATCATTCAGTGCTGCATGATTGTAGGTTCTTTAATTAAAACTTTAAACTAAATTGAACTTTCTTTTCCACCATACCTAATATACACATGCATATTCTACAGACACCTAAAACAGATTTCTAAATTTTAATATAGATTTTAAAGACTATAATTTCCTGTATCTTCTTTGTGGAGTTTGAGGGCTTAATTGCTATGTTATGGCTGCACTTATCAGAAAGCACTGAAAAGTGCTAATTACTTTGTACTTTGGTTGGTTATGAATGCATGCAAAATTTAACTTTTCCCCTAGAAGCAAATAAAGTCCACATTTATTATGTTACATAAGAGTAATGGGATGGTTTAAAATAATTAAACCAAAGGCACTCATACTCCAAGTTTCAAACATCTGTATGGTGCATAAAATGAATCTTGGAAATTTCCATAAAATATAGTAAAGTATAGTAATTTTAATGAGAAAAAAATCATTGATGGGAAATGGAAAAACTATGTATGTGGCTATATTTACACATGTGTACATATACATATGGTTTGGCATATACATATTGGGTTTGGCATATACATATTGGGAAAAGTAATTGAATAATTCAAAATAAGCACAGATAGTACATTTTTAAATCACCTGAATCACCTGTTTCAACTATTATTTATCTGGTTTCTGTATCATATGCACATCCTTGTTCTTGGATCCAATAGAAAGTCTGTACTGACAATGTTTGTGAGGAGACTTCTATTGCTTGGGGAACATCATGACCTGAAGTGGTTTCATAGTACATTTAATTTAACTACAATTATTTAAAAAATATCTGTTGTACTTAACTGACATGTACCACATGACTAATACATACATTGCAATTCATTAATTAATATAATATTTTAAGCATCTACTGCCTATATGCATTATTCTGTATGCTGATTCATAGCAAGGAATAAAAAGGAAGAACACCTTTGCCTTCATGGAGATTGTATGTAGGAGTGGGAGGTGAGCTATGTGATGTTAAACACTGCTAAATAATGAGGAGAAAACATTTAGTATGGAAAGGGCATATGCTATGATTCAGACACAGACATTGGCTGTAGAGAAATCATTGCCAAATAATAGATTAGAGATCTTGGAGTCTTTCCTATAGTCAAGTGTTATAAGAGCTGTATGAATCAACACATAAACACAGTTGAACCGACCTTTCCTCAGCATTTATTCTACTACTGCATTTACTCCATCATGATGGTGGGAGTGACGGAAATGGCAGGAGTGGTGTGGTCTTTGAAAGAAAAATTATCAGGTTTGTTATATTCTTCTCAACATGAAAACTATTAAAATGTTTCAGGACAAGTCTCAGTTCAAATGGTTCTTGATATGACTTTCCTTTTATTTTCTTCAATACCTTTTCCATTCTCCTCAAAAAAACAAAAATAAAATCTCTGGCCATGTCTTAATTCATATTCCAAATTTCAGCATGTGTGTTTGTTTTTCTTTCTTTTTAGTTGGCAAATAACTATCACATATTATTTATGGGGCACGATGAAATGTTTTAACATAAAAATCCATTGTAGAAATATTAACTCAAGTTAATTAATATGTCCATTATCACATTTATTTTGTGTGTTTGTATGTGTAAGTCTAAGAATGTTTAAAGTCTACTCTTGTTATTTTGAGGTATACATTAGCATTTACTTTGGTAACTGTTTTAGTTGCTGACCAAAATACCAGTCAACAACAACTTGGAGAAAAGAAAGTTTATTTGGGGCTGTTTCAGGGGTCTCATAGAGTACTGATGTCATTGCTCTGGGTGCAAGGTGAAGCAGCACATAATGAGGGAAGGACCCAGTGCAGAAAAGTTGCTCTGCCTTACAACCTTAAGAAGGAGATTTTCTCATTAATGTTTAAATTTAAAATGAAAAAAAAAAAAAGACATAATTTTTTTTTTGGACAAGATTCTCTGTATCCTAGATTTATTTTTGAATTATATTTCACTTTCTTTAAATTATGTTGATCTTTTAAAATTCTAATTTGTTACACACATTTTCAGAGTACATTTAATTTCATATTACATATAAAGAGCACAATTTTTCAAGTTGCTGATTTTATATAAAGTATTTTTACAACAATTGTGTCTTCATACATGTATTTAGAGTAATCATAGATAACTCAGTCTGCCATTATTCCTATCCCCTTGTCCCCACCCCTCCCGCCACCCTCATTGTTCTATTTAAAGCTCTTTCATTCCTCTCATTCCCTCTCTCTTGCCTTTATAAGTTAGTGTCTTCATATCAAAGAGATCATTCGACCTTTGGTTTTTTGGGATTGGCTAACTTCACTTAGCATTATTTTCTCCAACTCCATCCATTTACCTGTGAATGCCATGTTTTTATTATTTTTTAGTGCTGAGTAGTGTTCCATTGTGCATATATACCAAAGATTCCCTATCCATTCATCAGCTGATGGGCATCGGGGTTGGTTCCACAATCTAGCTATTGTGAATTGTGCTGCTATAAACATTGATGTGGTTGTGTCCTTGTAGTAGTCTGTTTTTAACTCCTTTAGGAATAGTCTAAGAAGTGGGATAGCTGGGTCAAATGGTCTTCAACAAATGGTGTTGGGAAAACTGGAAATCCTCATGTAATAAAATGAAATTAAATCTCTTTCTCTCACAATGCACAAAACTTAACTCAAAGTGGATCAAGGACCTGGGAATTAAACCGGAGACCTTGCACCTAATAGAGGAAAAAGTAGGCCCAAATCTCCATCATGTTGGTTTAGGCTCCAACTTTCTCAATAAGATCCCCATAGCACAAGAACTAAAACCAAGAATCAATAAATGGGATGGATTCAAACTAAAAAGCTTCTTCTCAGCAAAAGAAAAAATTAGTGAGGTGAATAGAGAACCTACAGAATGGGAGCAAATCTTTACCACAAGCACATCAGATAGAACACTAACCTCAAGGATTTATAAAGCTCTCAAAAGCCTTACCACCAAATAATAATAATAATAATAATAATCATCATCATCATCATCATCATCCAATCAATAAATGGGCCAAGGAACTAAACAGACACTTCTCAGAAGATGATATACAAACAATCAACAAATATATGAAAGAATGTTCAACATCTCTAGCAATTAGAGAAATGCAAATCAAAACTACTCTAAGATTTCAACTTACTCCAGTCAGAATGACAGCTATCCAAAAAACAAACAGCAATAAGTGTGGTGAGGTTGTAAGGAAAAAGGCACACTCTTACATTGCTGGTGGAACTGCAAATTGGTGAAGCCAATCTGAAAAGTAGTATGGAGATTCCTAGGAAAACTGGGAATGGAACCACCATATGAATTTTTTATATTTTTATTAGTCCATTGTAGTTTTACATAATGATAGGATTTGTTGCACATTTATAAATGTACAGGGTATAACAAGATATTTGACCAATATCATTAACCAATGTTTACACTTTCTATTCTCTCCTCCCTTCCCATTTTTCTTTTATTCTATTCTACTGATCTCCTTTTGATTTTCACAAGATCCATCCCACCTTTTGTTTCCTATTTCCTTTATAGCTTCCCACTATGAGGGGGAACATATAACCCTTGACCTTCTGAGTTTGGCTTATTTCAAAGAACATAATGTTTTCAAGTTTCATCTATTTTCCTGGAAATGATGTAATTTCACTTTTCTTTATGGCTTTATATATATATGTATATATATATATATATATATATATACACATACATATATATAAATATACATATACACACACATATATATGTATACACACACACACACACACACACACACATATATATATATATATATATATATATATATATGTATCACATTGCCTTTATCAGTTCATCTGATGATGAATACCTTGGATGGTTCCATAGTTTGGCTATTATGACTTATGCTGCTATAAACATGGGTATGCATGTATCACTAGATTATGATGACTTTAAAGATGTGAACTTAAAAATGACATATGAAAATATGAAAAGGGAAAAAAATCACAGAATGGCATTCTCACACAAGAGAAAATCTTTGATGATCAGACTACAGCATAAAAATAATCTTTAGGACCTACAGCTATGCCTTGATTTCCAATGCATTTCAGTCCCAGTAAACCATCATAAGCCACAAATTCTGTCAAATTGAAAAATATATTGAAAAATATATTTAATATAAGGACCTTAACTCAGCAATACATCATGCTGTAGGGAATCAGTTGTTGACCCTCATGATCCTATGGCTGACTGGGAGCTGTGGCTCCTTGTGACTGTCCAGCATTAAACACCTGAGGAAATGAACATTAAAATTCAAAATTTAAGGTATGGTTTCTACAATATGTGTGTAACTTCTACAGCATCATAGAGTTTAAAAGTAAAAAAAAAAATTGATCCATTTTTATTCAGGTACCTTCTATGCATTGAGAAGGCAGGTATTTTGTCTACATACATATTAGACAAAGATACTGACCTGCCATTTTCTATAGTTTAAGTTCCCTCCCTTTCTTTTCCTCGCTCTTTTGCTCCTTCCCTCCCCTCTTTACCTATCTTTTCCATCTTCTAGTCAGATGTTCACATGCCAAGTCTCAGTGGTATGTGTTTTAATTATTCTATCTTGTGCACCACTCTTTTCCATGAAAAGAGCAAAAATCCTAAGCCTGATAGACATGGGACAGGGAATTATTTTTCTTCATAAAGGAATAACCTCTTCTAGATATTTAAATGCCAAAGTAAGTCAATCAAACTATAATTGACTCTAATTGGGACTCCCACAAGCTCTTTATGTTTTAAAAAAAGTACCTAGAGTTAAGGAGAGGTGAAAAATTCACCTGACTTTAAGTATTAAAAAAAAAAAAAAATCTGATCTTCCTAAGAAAACATCTCTGATTCTGAATCAGGAAAAACAATTAAATTGCATCAGCCTCACCAAATCAGGGCTAGCTGCTTCTTATGTTAACAGATAGGTCACATGTATTAACTCTCAACCAGAATTTTCCAGGAAATTATATAAAGTGATAGACCTCTAAACATTACAAAACTTATCTAAGTTATACAGAATTGTGATTTTCGTAACGGAGAGTGCGTGATGTACATAAATTTTGATTAAGAATGTCCTGTCTTTTGGAGAAATGGTAGTTCCTCCTAGTAAAATCTCTAAAGTGAGTTCTAGTTATGTGGTTATTGTTTAATTTAAAACAAACACATCCTCTTGCTTTGACATAGAAAGGTCACAAACATAAGGGAGGCAAGTGTTTCTGTCTGGATTTGAACCTGAGCTTTCCATGCATATAAGCCGATATAAATTTTGTTATAGAGTGAAATTCTTTGAGATTGCATATAACTTGTAACATCTATGTTTGGTAGGATAAAGTGATTGACAACAATTAGTTGAATATTTCAACACAAAGAGAGAGAGGATTTTGAATATTCTCAACACAAAGAAATGATATATGTCTGAGGTGAGAGATGTGCAATTATACTGATCTGATCATTACACATTATATATGAATTGAGATGTCACATTATACCCTATAAGTACATACAATTACTGTATCAGTTAAAAACAGAACAATTTAATTTTTTTTTTAAAAGACTGTCGAATAAGAAAATGTATGTTTGCCCAAATGGGTGCTATCAATTAATATCCTGATATCTAATCATCTAGATTCTTGCCTTTCAAACATAATCCGTAGTGGAAGAGCATATAGGGGATTATACCAAAGCCAAAGAGGATCTGTTCAGAGAAAGGTGGCTTGAATGCCTTTGCTATAATGCAATCTGGGAAGACATATGATGCCAACCTATGTTCCGTTTTGCTTTTTTAATAGCCAAATATGTCCACACAGAATAATTCATTTTTCTCTTTCTGATAGACTAGAGCAGGGATAATTTGTTTTAGATGTAGTGATAACACTGCCCTCCATGTAAATAGATGTATTGGAAATGACGCATGTGAAGTTTCTAATTACCAATGACTAAAGCACTGGCAAATAAAAGTTATGATAAGAAGCAAAAGGAAATAAGAGTGTTCTACTGTAAGCAGTAAGTGAATTTTATTGCATAGTTGAGCAGCTGTCTACAAGAAGAGGATTTTCAGAATACAGAATAAGGACAACAATCTCTTGTTCAGCATTCTTCCTGTGGGGACTCGCTAAATGTGCTAAAATCACCAGAAAAAGGAGAAGATACTGGTCTGTTACACTATAAGTAGAAGAATGTGCTACTAACACTATGTCTAATCTTTATCCTAATAGCTCTACCTTCCACACAGGTGAACACACCTGCTTCTGGTATATCCAGTTAGAAGAGTTGGATGAATTCACTAGTCAATGTGTTTTATAACTTGATTGAGGAGATCTTTCACGATCTTGAGCAAGAGGTTGGATGACTGTAATCATGGGATACATTCGTTGTTGAACTAAAATAAAAATAAAAATATTGCTCAATACTACATTAGAATCAGTTGAAATTGTCTACCAGAAACAGACTACTGAGAAATTCTGTCCTAAAGTTTATCCAAACATTATCTTAAACCTTCTTTTTCATGCATCTTAGAAAGCTTAGAAAGGGAGCAGATCACTTCTGAATGCACAATTGTAAATATCTCTTTACATAAGCACACTAATGATCAAATATTAGGTTACCCTTTTGTGACATTTCCTGAGCTTTAATTTTTATTTAATTGAAAGTATGTTAGAACTGCTGTAACATTTAGAAGCAAGACTCTGGGAAGGCCATGCGTTCTGTCTCCTTAAGTACATATTTATCCAGCAGGCTAACATTTTGAGACAACTGTGCAAGCTGTTAACAAGATTTTGTAGGTTTAACGTTGACACATGAAAATTTTAATTTATGCTTTATCAATTGTTGACATACGTGATGATTAACAAGAGACAAAATCAATTGTGTTTTTCAATTAAAAAGATGTACCACAGCATACAATTTAACCAGATATTTTTCTTTTTTAAAATTTTCTCTCAGCAACATGGGATTCATATTTAAGAAGTAATAAACAAAAACAGAGCTTGAAATCCTCAGAAAGTTCTCTTTCCTATTGATTGACAGAAAGCATTCAGCTTTAACTTGACACTCCAGATACCTCGTTGTCCTCCATTCTTGAAGTTAAGGATGTAATTCCTAAAACTTCACTAGTGACTGCCAATGACATTTTAAAATTATACTTACTAGCCAAACTGCAAGGCCCCTAACAGTTATTTAGTTGCTAAAATCTTGGTGAAATTTTCGAAGTACTTCAATTCTTTCACAAATGTGTTAAACAGGTATCAGTATTCTCTTTTAGCAAAGGAGGAAAATGTGCTTGGAAAAAGCACTAGTTTATCCTTTCCAGATTCAGGATTTGACCCTAGATTCCCCATCTTCAAGTTCAGTGTTTTTTTTCACCATAAACAATCTGTATCTTTTGATGATAAGAAGGGTGTGTGTGTGCGTGTTGGTTTTCAGGGAACTCTAGTGAACCTGCCCATGTCTTTATATTCTAAGACACCCTGTGTAATTAAAATATAACATTGCTACACGGGTATGTATGCCTTTCTTCATTTGAATAACATGAAGAATATTGAATATCACAATGCATTCATTATCAAGTTCTTGTTGATTATTTTGCTGGTCAGCTTAGATGTTGAGAATGTTTCAGAGAAATGAACCTTGCACATTGGATTATGTTTAAGTTACTCTGGTTCAGATGCAATAGCAGATTGTATCTCCAGCACAATTTAAGTCTCGGAAATATTTGACTTGCAAAAATGGGTATGAAGGAACCAATTTAACAGTTCAAGATTGAAGCCCAATAGAATAAAGGAATTGTTAGCACTTAGGGTTTTTTGACTATCATACTAAGTCCAGTGATATAATGTCCCTAGCAGTGATTTTTTAGATAATCTCTCTCAAATATCCACACACCTAGCACAGTTTCCTTTACTTATTATGTTAGTGATTTCTGTTCACTTTTTACTTTATCATCTATTATGAAATATGTTCTAATGTAATATAATGTACAGAAAATTGTTCTCTTAAAAATTTGGTGTCAGGGCTGGGGTTGTGGCTCAGCGGTAGAGTGCTCGCCTAGCATGTGTGCGGCCCAGGTTCGATCCTCAGCACCACATATAAATAAACGCATTGTGTACAACTAAAGCAAATAAATGTTTTTTAAAAATTTGGTGTCATTTTATTCACTATGCTTTATATTCCATAATTTTTAATCTATTTTGTACTTTGTTCCAAACTCCAGAATCTAGAACATTGCCTAACACATGTAACTCAGTAATGATTTATCAAGTTGATGTGTTGCAAAGGAAGGTAGAAAATGATTCTCACATAGGGAAGTATTAGAGATTCTACAACTTTCAAGTTGCCCTATTTGGAATCTTGAATATTGCAGATAAAGGGTCCATAACATCATCACCAATTCCTATTTCACATATTTCATGCCACAGGTCAGAACTGCTTTTCTTTTATCTACTCTCATTCTCAAATATGTTGAAAAAACTGTCAAAGGCAGTTCAAAATGAGGGGGGGTGGATAGTCTCATGAGGTTGTGAATAAAGTTTTTCTCATTCATGTGATCTCTTTTATTAAAAAGGTCTCCTAAGCTTGGACCCATGAGCCAGGCTTAATTAAAGTTATTTGCTTTTAGCTTAGAATATGAATTGCCCCTTTCTGTCTTGGAGAAGATGGAGTCTACCGCTGACAGCAGAGTTGAAATATGGGGGCTCTATTTTCCATAGAATTTGTCCCTTTGTCCTCAAATGAATTGATTTAATTAAAATAACTTAGTGACCTTTTTCTTGCTCTCTTGGCTGCTGGATTTTTTTTTTTTTTTTTTTTTTTAACAAAGCTCAGATTTGCCCTTGGATGGTTAGAAATATTCCACAGAGATATTTCTCTTCTTTCTCTTAGGAATACCTTTTTTTTTAACTTCTTTTTTGGTGATTGGCTATTTTAAAGAAAGTCTGAGATTGTTACATGCTAACACAACAAACTTGACAGACTTCAAAACAGAGCAAGAGCAACGTTCTCCTTTGTTTGAATCTTTTGCACCTAACACTATGTTTGTGACTTAAAAGGACCCAAAACATGCTCCATGAATGAGAGAATAAATTAATCATATGATCACTTATAGGATGATTTGAAATTACTGCAATGTAATGAAACCACTTTTAAAACAGATTCTTTAAAATAATACTTTTAAAGTATATGAGATATGATTACCTACCCCAAATAATGAAGGTGACTAGATTTACTAAAGACTTATTTTTTCATTTATTGAATCAAAAATATTTACTGAACCATATAATATACCAGTCTTTGCACTGGTTATTCAATAGAACAAAACAGACTTCTTTTATCTCTTTTGCAATCATATGTCATTTTGAGAGAAAAAGACATTAATCTGAAAATCACACATACAAATCTATCTATCTATCTATCTATCTATCTATCTATCTATATATATATAGAGAGAAAGAGATCTATAGATATGCATATATGTATGAGCTAAGTGAAAGAATAAAGACTTTTATATCCACAGAACTCAAGCTAAGCTGGAGGTGGATGGAGGGTAGTAGCAAAGAAACCTCTCTGGGAAGGTGTCATTTAATCTGAAGAAGAATTCGTCATGGTATAAAATGCAGAGGAGAAAAATATTGTGGACAATGGAAATAGCTGGTACAAAATGCCCAGGAGATGTCCCATTTGAAGAATAATGGACAGCCAGAGGAATAGCAAAAAATGAGATTATAGATAATGTGGATTAGACAGTGCAGGTTACTGAGGTCATGGGAAAGACTTGGAATTTAGTTCTGAGACAAATACCAAAAAAGAAACTAAAGCTGTTTTTATTTGAAGATGTTTCCATTCTTTGCGTACATTATTGGATTAAAAGGAAACAAGAATGGCAGTCAGTCTGCTAGATGTAAGGTTCCTGCCATGGTGCACATGATGTAATGTGACATTGGGGATTTAAAGACTAGCTGAGGATTTAATGTGCACAGAGCATTTGGAGCATATTGGACACTTTACAAAAAAAAGACAACTTTAAGGAAATCATAGCTGTTGTAAGGATTAAGATTCTGCTTTGAGCACATTACGCTTGGCATCGCTGTGAGAAATCCAACACAGATGCCAAGTAGACGTTTTCCTGTTTACAAACCCACACACATCTACTCAAAGGAGGGTCAGCAGCTGACATAAGAGATCCCTACTAGAGATAAGATTTTGAGAATCAACCATTTATAAATAGTATTTATAGCAAAGAAGACTGAGAACTGCTGGCAGAAGGGTGGAAGTAACTCCACAGTTATGTAAACATCATAAGAAACAATGAGAGCATGTCGTAATAAGATGTTACTCAATGGGCAGAAATGCTTTTGGGGGCTAGAAATGGGGAGTGTCACCAGAATATTATATTCTGCTCATAAGTTAATAATGTAGGATTTGGGGAGAATAAGTAACATGCCAAAAATGCTTAGTGATAGAATCAAGAATTCAAGTCAGCTTTAAAAAAAAAAAAAAAAAAAAAAAAAAAAAACAGCAATTCCAAATTCTCATCTCACTACATCATGAAGATTTGAATACTAATATAAGATAATTGAACTTATTTTCTTGTGCAGACAGAATAATTAGAAAGTGGCTTCTTTAAGATGTGTAGATAGGTGTAGATGTATTCTTGAAAGGTGTGGTTGTACTCTTATTAGAAGGTACATTAGGGTCTCACCTTGTTTGAATTAGCCACACTCTTGAATTTCTTACAGCTTTTCAAAAGGTCTTCTCTGGAATTTCTCCTATATTTTAAAAATTAGATATATTAACTAGTAAGGAGTTTCTGGAGCATGGAAATGGAATTACTGTGGAGGAGGAAAAGTGTGGAATAATTAAGAAACATGACAAATAGATTTCTACAGAAAAATAACCTTTTCAGTTAAGCAACCTTGAATGAGTCTGTATAAAAAAGCCACCTCTCTGAATCACTGTGTACCATATCCTGCTACATGTGCTGTCCTAAAATATATACAGCTTCGTTGATTTGTCTGCTGCCTTCCTTGCTCATTAATAAGCCCAAGAAATGTCAGAACTTTACCCTGTTGTTCATTCTTTGACAGCCTGGAGAAGAAAGCCAACACATACTGCTCACTGAATAAATAATTGTTGAACGAATCATTAAATGGATCATTGGTATAAACAAACTTCAAAAATGACCCAGGAACTGACCATTTGTACAAACCTCACTGGGCTTGAATGTGGTATAACTAGGATAGACATAATTTCTCAGAACAAAGTCCACATGTAAGGCATGGTGGGAAATGCCCTGATTGAGAGTTATCCAAAGAAGCTATCCAGTTGTTTACAGGATGTGTATACTCCAGACAAAAGAGAAAAGTATTGGTGGTCAGTATGGGTAATAACAAGAGAGGGAAAAACAGCATTGACGTGGCATATCTTTTTTTTTTTTAATCTATCTTTTCTCAGTAATAAACGTATTCATTGAGCTTCATAGAAAGTTCCATGCCTTAAAATGTCCCATTCTTCTCTTTCTGCACAGTTTCTACTGTTCCACTACAAATTAGAAGAAACAGGAAAATTTCAGAATACTTTATGTACATAAGTTCCAAGTAGTAGTAAATTTTTTTAAAAAAAGTACTAATTACCACCATGCCAGCATGGTGGGATGATGGCACATACCCTGCAACCTGGGAGGCTGAGGCAGGAGGATTGCAAGTTCATGGCCAACATCAGCAATTTAGCAAGACCCTAAACAACTTAGCAAGACCTTATCTCTAAATAAAAAATAAAAAGGGCTGGAGGTGTAGCTTAGTAGTAGAGCACTCTGGGTTCACTCCTCAATAACAAAAAGAAAAAAAAATGTACCAATTAGTAATGTACTAATTAAGATTGAACTTTTCCAAGTATGTCACTGTTTCTTTAATTTATCAAAGATGTGTTTTACAAATTCTCTATTTTATAAATTACTGTTAAATTTGTGTCTATGGATTGAGGGATTATAGCCACATAATACTATACAGGGAAATAAATCTTGCCATAAAGATCATTTATAACATTTTTGTCCTATAGCTGAAAATTCTCCAAAATCAAGTATTTTGGATGTGGCTAAATTCTTAATATGTTTTTCAGAATTTCACAAAGGAAAGGAAGTTAATCTCACATTTAGTATGAAAAGAGATATTATTTGTATATGTAACAATAAATATTTCTCTTGATATATTTATAGGTATATGATATAAATCTGATATTTAGTGACTGCATCTGTCTATCTCATGAAGTAGTGATTAAATCACTCTGTTTCCCTGGCTTTGGTTTTTCCTTTAAGGCACACATCCACTCAGACTATTGATGCTGAGGTCCAGATTTGTTGCAAAAGGCTCCCCACTACAGGAACTGTGTTTACCAATGTCCCTGGCTGTTACCCACTAGATACAGTTTGCTCCAAGCCCCAATTGTAAGAACTAAAAATATCTCTAGACATTGCCAAGTGTTCCCTGGGATAGGGTAAAATTATTCCAGGTTGGGAACTACTGTAAAAGAATAGTGTTTCCTAAAATATTTCCCAGACACAGAGAGAGTATCTTTCATATGTGAAGATCTCTGGTCACTCTCAAAATTAATTAGATAATAATAATTTTTAAAGGGCTGGGAGTATACCACAGTGATTGAATGTATACCCATGGTACAATCTGCAGAACAACAACAAAATGAAAACAAAATCTCTAGGGATGCAGAGAAAGAGTGTGAGGAGAGACTATATGTGTGTGTGTGTGTGTGTGTGTGTGTGTGTGTTTATTTTACAAATATGTTTGATGATATTGAGGGAATTGTAAATTTAATATGCAAATGTATCAAGACATAAGCACAAAATGGAATTCAATCCTCAGGAGGAACAAAGACTTTGATTCTGTGAGTTTAAAGTATGTTTTTGTGATTTGCTGCTGCACAGAGTAAAAAAAAAATATTTACAATTGAAAAGCATGTTTTATTGGATTTGCAATCGATAATTAATATCACACTCTGAGAATTGGACTGCTAGTTAAAATGTCAATTATTTCTGTAAAGACTCAGTGCTTAATTCAGAATTAGCAAGTAGTCAATGTTAGTCTCCTCTCTTCTATTCCTCTTTAATTGTTCTCACCACCCCTTCCCTGGCTATTTCATAGGAAAGGAAAGGAAAGGGAGCTTGTGATGACACTTTCAAAACACAAACGTCACGTATGTTATTGGACCGTTATTATTATTCCTATGATAACTGTTTTTTTTTTTTTTTTTTTTTTTTTTTTTTTTTTTTTAAGATAGTCAAATTCCACTTCATCCTCCTTTCTTATGAGCTGGCTTCACACACAGTCCAGCTGTAGCATATGGTCAATCCTTGACTGTTGTGAATGGATTAGCTGCGTCTTCGATTACCCACGTGCACTGGGAACTGACTCATAATACAACTGAACAGCTGCTCATACATCTGTCTTCTCCCACTCACCAAGGGATCCCCACAGAGACTTTCCTCTTCTACCAGCTCATGCAACTCTGTTCATTTGCATTCTCCTCTGAAATCGCCCAGCCCGATGGGGCCTCCAGCCTAAGGATGGAAGGCAAAGGCAGCTGACAGGAAGTCAGTCATCAGGCTCATTTCCAAATTCTCTCTCCTCATCACATCGAGGCCCTAGAAATTGCCCTTTCTCCTACTACAGAAATGGGTAACTCTTGTTTCGTGGACCACATTTTCCCTCCCAACATACATATTATTATCTCTCAGAATAGGATGGAATTGTTTAAGCAAATATCCAAAAGAGAAATCTATACTTTATATAATTTACTGTGGCATCTTTAAAACATGACCATAAACTTTTTGACATTCATATCACTTAAAATTAGGGACTGCACTCTTTATCTTGGATCCTGGCTGCCCTTAGTAAAGAGCCAACCAGCCCAAAATGGCAAAGGGACATTATGTGTGTTCCAAGCATAGGTCATAAAGGTGCTGCAGCTTCTGCATGATTTTCTAGACATCTAGAACTAGAGAACTGAGCCATGATGAATCAGTCTGACAGCCTAGATGCACTGATACTGTGAAAAAGCCAAAGGAGTCTTCTGGGACATCTACAGGGAATATCTAAGACTACATGAAGAGACAGAGATGACTCGACTCGTGAGGCCGTATCTACTACAATCCATTTGCCCCATAATGTCAACATCTGAAACTCTCAGTCTAACCTTTCCTAAACTCCTAATCTTCAGAACTGGGAAAGATAACAACATGACTGTTTATCCTGGAACATGAAGTTGTTAGATAACTTCAACAAGTAGCTGATATGTCCTTCTATAACAACTTACATACTGTCATTATTGTTGTCTAAGAATCAGACTCTTCTCTGGTAGTAAAACGCATGCAAAGCCCCAGTAACTTAAGTCCTTCTTGTTAGTGATCAAGCACACATTGAGTATGACTTATTTATAGGTTAGGTTGATTTCTAAGTCAAGATGTGTATTTCCTTTCCTCCTAGAAAACAAAGAGCTCAAAGAGAGACATGTGTTAAGTGAAAATAAATAAATTAGTGAGTAACTAAATTAATAAACAAAGAGTAAAATTATTAATGTGGAAAAATTAAATTTATAATGAGGTCATATGCCAAGAAAATATGACCTCGTCTCAGGGTAGGGTGAGTTGGGGAAAGCAGGCAGAAAGAAAGGGGCCTCTCAGGGTCCTTCACTGTGTCTCCAGCCTTGGAAAGGTTAAAACCTTATCTCCTAGCGCTCCACCTTCATATCCTGCGTCTCAGCTGCCTACCACTTCAAAGCTCAGCAACATGATAGAACATCACATGCGGAGACACATAAAACCCGTTGTGTGAACTACAGCTCCAAGCTTCCATGAATTCTGGGATCTCCGGTTTTTAAACCAACATTTAAACAATTAGGAAATTAAAACAAACTCACAAGAAAAACAAGAGAATAAACCTTTTATCAGATGAAATTTGAACCTCAGGCTCCAACAATTTGATTATTGCTTCCCCTCAGGATAGTGACGAAAATAGTCATTGACTTATTGGCACTTTTGTACCATCTGCTCATATTCCTTCTCATTAGTGCCTAGCAGCAAGAGCTTATTTTATTTGATAAATAATAAATTCAATGAACCTCAGCCATTCTAAATGCTGTGAAGAAGCAAAATGAGACAAGGGAAAGAAAACTGAACAAGGCTATGCCCTTCAGAAATTTATACTATGAAAATATCAAACTGTTGTCCCAAAGACATATTTATGTATTCTGTAGAAGTTTATTAAACACCTATTTAGGGGCCTATTACTAGTTTCTGGGTGCTGAAAGAGATACCAGATAAGTATCAGATACTGTCTTTGCTGCAACACTATATCTTTTCTTTCTTATTGAAAGGATTAAGATAACTTATCACATAATTTCATTCCAGGTTGCTTTTTCATTATAAGGTTGCCATGTCTTAAGCTAAAGTTGAACTTTAACTCCTACATCATTTCTCTTCTGATTTTTAAAATTGTTCCTATTAAAATTCCTTTTTCCTTTTTATCATTCCTATTAACAACACTGAAGAGATTTTTCATTTATAAATTTCTGTAACTGTTATAGCTCTTCCTAGGAGGCATTTTAGGTAATAGTTAATGGCATAGACTTTAGATTCAAGAATTTTTGGGAAACACACCTGGGTTCTAACTATTTGATCATATGTACATTTTAAATCTCTCTTAGCCTAAATTCCACCACTTGTAATTTAGTACATAAGATTCTTTACTTCATGTGGTTCAATTAAAAATTAAACTGAGAACAGAACAGCATTTTACACATATTAAAGACTCAATAAAGTAATGCCACAAAATTATAGCAATTTTATTTTAGTCGGCACTTAAAACACCTCTTTCAGAAATTTAAAGGTAGTGTTATCTTCCCCATGGCATAGAAGACAAAATTCGGATACTACCTTATTTGCCTGTGGCCACATAATAAGCTGATTAGTTGATTTTAAGCTCCCAGAGTTGTGATTTTACATCTGGATACAATTTTATAATTCCTGACATGTATTATTTTTTTCTGAAATTTTCACTTCTGTCTCATTCAGCACTATGTCTATGAATAATAGTTATATTAAAATGGATTCTACTGTCATATAATTAAAAAGAACCAATAAATAAATTTTTAAAATGAATTCTTTTTTTTTTTTTTTTTTTTTTTTTTTTTGCTTTTATCCATCTTTCATATCAGTGCAAAGATGTCTATCAGCTCTTGTTCCAAGATTTTTGTTTCTGATTTCCCTATCTATGCCATTGGACATCACCTGGTCCAAGCCATAACCAAGTCACAAAGGACAGAGGCAAGAGTTGACCCAATAGTCTCTTGTACACACTTGTTTACCACTTTCCCATGTATAACATGATATGATTCACTTATTGGTAGCCCAGAAAGGCTGACACAGCATTGCTGTGCCTGCTCCTCCTCACCTCTCAATGCCCCTTCCCTTTGCATGTGACAGTAGGCCTCAGACTCACTGGTTTTCATTCTAGCACCAGCTTAGTTATTTCTCCTGCCTACTTCCTTTCTGCCAGTCCAAACCTTTCTATGACTGGCTCTTCCCAGGAATTCAGTAACACACTTAAATCATCTCTAGCATGAAGATGCTCCTATCCCTGACCATACAATCCAAATTATTCTCTCCTCACAGTTGCATGCTTATCTTTCACTTTCTTTATAAAATGTAGTACTATAAAATTATCTCTTTCTCATGGGGTTACTTTCTTATTATTCCTTTCCTTCTCCCACTAACATGCAAGCACTAGGAAGCTCATCAAACTTGTTCATTACCAAATGTGCATTATGTAGAAAAGCATAAGGCATAGAATGGGCTCCCCATGAATATTTTTTTAAATAATCAGTTAACTGTGATTTCTGAAACTTTGTGAGACTGCGTCCACTTAGAATACACATGTTCTGAAAAGGTGGCATTTCCAAGAAGCAAGATATCAATTTAAGTGTCTCTCACAGTAGATACTGAAGGTAAACAGAGAGCAAAAGGCCTTAACATAGTAACATCATAAATGGTTTTGTGTTCAGAAACAGTACAAATCATCACAATAGATTGTTTAGTAATCGATGCAGCTTAAGGAAAATTTATATATATCCTATCTTTTAATCCCTAGGACACTGCTAGAAGCAGATGTTAGTGTCCCCATTCTACAGACAAAAATACTGAGGAAAGCTGTGTCCCAACGTGTTCCTATGCCCAAGTGATACAGACAGGATTTAAACCCAGTTGTATCTAGCTCCAAAGACACATGATATATGAAGTCTATTCCTGGAGCAGCCTGATTTATTCTCAATGTCTGTTCATTATTTTCAGTGACAAATAATCTTGCTAATTCCATGAGAATGGTGAGCAACTGCTTTTCTATTCATCAGCAATGGATCCGTTCTTGGAAACTGGTAGAAATTGTTTTCAGAGGATGAAGCACACCTGTGTCCTTCTCATCCCTACGTTTTTTAAAGTCCAATATATTTACAGAAAGACTTCGGTTCCATTTTGTTACAAGTCTTCTTCTTAGGGAACACAAAGACAGACTGAAAGCAAATGTCTCAACAAGGAGTGATCATTCCACACAGAAGCTCCAAGGACGGAGGGGTTCAAAGTGGGGTGCAGTAAGGGATTATGTGAGCACCTCCCTGCTGAGCAGGATGAATGGAGGGGCCTTGCGAGGTCGAATGCTCATAATTGGGGTCAGCACACTTCATTTATTACTATTTTCCCTTCCCTGAAAGGCCCTTTCCTATGGTTTCATTTCATTTCTAGCTCCTTGTATTTTAAACATTGAGTGAAATGCAAATGCGACATTTAAACTTTCAGAGGGACATTGAAAATGAACAGCTCTGTGCAGAGAGTATTTGGTATGGATTGGTAGGGTAGTGAGGAGAGAAAAGGTTATTACATCCAACGGAAATTTAACTGAAGAAGAGAAAAGACAGAGAGAGAGAGAGAAAGAGAGAGACAGAGAGAGAAAACACATTAAGTTGCTCACATAAATGGGAAAACACACTACAGAGGAGTATTGAAAATGAATCTTTTCCCTCCTCAAATCATTTGAAGAAATCATGCACTGAGAAAGTCTAAGAATTTTATCTCAACCAGGGAAATGTAGATCATACCCTTTGAGGTGTTGCTTGATGAGACACAGAGGTTCTATGAGGGAGGAATCTCAATCCCTCTTGACAAGTAATATTTTAATTCTCTGCTACTAATGCAAGAGGACTTGAAAATATTGCTTCTGCTGTTGGAGAGGGGGATGAAGTGTGATTCTTATCAGTGATGATTATAAGTGGAAAATATACATATACATGTGTTTACATTTGTAGAAAATACCTGTGTACATTGTAAATGATGCAAGAGAATGGGATAATCAAAACAGTAGGAAACTTGTAGCTCAAGGCTTTTGGAACATGGAAGATAGTGCAGCAAAGTAGCTATAATAACAAATAAAACTCCTATGAAGGTGTGAAGCCCAAAAAAGTTCAAGGAGTCACCAAGTCACCATTATGGAGAACTGTTTACACAACCAAGGCTTGGGAAGGAAAAGAGCAGAAAACTCTTCAGTGTGAATGGTGAGGGAATTGGGGAAGGGGGGGGCATTCCAGTTAAGGAGTTTCCAGCCAGCCAGAGGTCAGCATCACATGGCCATATAAACTTAATTGAGTGGATCAAGAGACACAAAGAAGAGATTTCTCTTAATTCTCTCACTCACATTCCCAATGAAACACTCATTTATGCGCAATCGGCCTACACACATTACTGCTCTGCCTCCATTCCAGCTTGTGCTCTCTCTCCCTGCTTTACTCTTTCACCACCACCCTTGGCTTCTGTTCTGTGGCTAGGTTAATGTTAGGATCACACTTCTTCCACGAAGTGCAGTCTTTTCCTTTTTACTTCTAGTGTTTATGCAGCATGGAAACAAAAGAAGCCCTTACAAAGACATAGCTGAGAACATTCCTGGAGGTTTAAAGTTCAAAAGTAACGTATTTACACTGCCACAATCTTCCACAAAGTGAGAGGCTGTCTCTCTTTCCTTCCAAAAGGAAAGGGCAGACACAGTAGCAGAATCAAGAAGGCTCCTGTGCTGGTCCATGAAAGCCCTTCAAAAAAATGCTGCCAGTGATGCTCTTCAAACTTCCGTGAGTGATGCATTGTGGTCTTGGCACAGCCCAGATGTCTTTGCATAAATGTCACTGGGTCATGAGCTGCCCCAGGGTCAAGTACTAGGCCTAGTCATTATAGGTCCCATGAGAATGGAGCCTTTGGTGGAAGTGTACATGATGTGCTTACTTGAAATGCTTGGCGGCTGGTCTGCTTTGGGATTTTGAATTCACAAGGGCGCAATCCTGCTTCAAAGTCATTGATGTAGACTTTCATGCTATTTTTCACTTCTCAAAACTATGCTCTTTCTCTTCTAGGAAAGAAAAATCTAAGTCCATTACCTTATCTTCCTTCAGCTTGTAGCTTAGAGATTGGTGACATATTTTTCCTGGAGTCAGGTAAATAGGTGGTGACCTTGGCAAATGGTCTCTTTTACAAGGAATCCTGTGATCCTTGTTTTTCAGGGGTTTCCATGTGGCAGACCTTGGGCTCCAGTGGGCTCTAAGGAAATACGTTGCCAAGTGCCTATCCCATGACCATCCCATTGCTTTTAAACAGTTCTCAGATTCAAAGCCAACCCCACTCATTTTCTGTGTAGCCTCAGATGAGTCTCTTCTGGTTTCCTTTCATGTAAAATAAGATGAACAGTAATCGTTCTTGGTAATGTATAGCATGGTTACAAAGATGAGGAATAACAGTGTGTTATAAATGTAAATTATCATGAAAGTTGGCATTTTCATTTTTACAGGTCAAATTATCTGGTGGTCTGAAGCTACTGGCCCATCTGATGTGTTGGTGTGGTAGCTTGGTGCCTGCTAGAGTTTCACGGTATTGTGTGTGTGTATGTGTGTAATTTTGGGCTTCTATTAGACCTTTCAATTACTGTTTAGAACCCAACTCTCTGGCCAAGCCCTTCCAACTTCCATTCGATTAATGGCAGCAAAATAAGTTATGTATCATTGTTCATTCTAGGAGGTCACCATTGATGACCTGGCTATTCTTTCTTTCATCCAGCAGTTTCTCTCAACATCTGAGCAGAAGATCTTTGTCTCTACTTCCCTATGTTAATGTTTACCTCTAATCCTTTCAACTAAGCAGTTGTTGAGAGAATTGTTATAGTTCAGCCAAGGATACTGGAGAAGACCATTCAGGCAAAGTCAAACTTCAGTCACTCAAAACTATGGGAAACTGAATGTGTCAGTTTTCTCTATTTCTAGGTCTATTCATTCAGACTTCCTTACATAGTAGTTGAATAAGCATGGGGAATTAATCTCTGTGAGTCTCAGTTTCCTCATGTCAAAAAGTATGAATAATGATAGTGCTTGTCATAGTGTAAAACGCATTGGAGGATGCATATAGAAAGAAGTGAGAATAGGACCTCACTCATAGCAAATGAGCAATACACTTAGCTATTATTATTGCTAATGAGTCAGTCATTTTACTTTTTAATGAAGTTGATTTTTAGTTCATGACCTAGTCTCTTAATAGGCTATTTATTATTAGCCAAAGAAGTAAAACATAAAGGAGCTAATTCCTCCTGGTACCCCAGTACTTGGGCTCAATCATTTTAGGTCTATTTAGAGGAACTTGATGAGCTCTATACTTCTGCGATTGATG
The DNA here is from genome assembly GCA_025594165.1 of Tamias sibiricus. Lineage (NCBI taxonomy): Eukaryota > Metazoa > Chordata > Mammalia > Rodentia > Sciuridae > Tamias > Tamias sibiricus. The sequence goes on along the minus strand of CM046672.1, from coordinate 22,136,720 downwards.
TAAGACTGGTGGTGGAGATGGTCACTGTCCAGATGTTTTCTTCCATGTGGAGGGAACGCTAGCAATCACACATTTATGGCCTATTTCTTCTATTCCTCATTCAATGCTTCCCAAGAGTGGAGGAGCTATTTAGTCTGATTGATGAGTTTAGACAGAGAAATGGGGCATACAAAACAGACTCTATTGGTACATGTCTCCTGAAAGCTATCTCAGTCATGACCAAATAGAGCATGTCCTTTGTTCCTCTATGTCCTACACAATTCCTATAAGCTCTCACATTGGGGAGGTTTTCAGCTATACATCACTTCTTGTTCCTGGGTAGATAAGTTGGACTATTTCTTAGTTTCAATATTAATAAGTCTACTTTCTAGAAATGTGTAATATCAGCTTTATTATATATAACTGATTTTTTAACTCTGTTACTTTACTAGGGATACCATTAAAAAATGCTTTAATGCTGTGGATTGAACTACAGGAACTTATTTCCCATTGTGCTGTAAGCTGAAAATTCCACATCAGGGTGTAGCCAGATCTGGCTTCTTCCGAAACATCCCTCCCTGGCTTGTGGATGGCTGTCTTGCCCTATGTCCTCATATGGTCTTTCCTCTGTACAGATACATCCTTGCTAGTTCTTCCTCTTGCTGAAAGGACACCAGTAATATGGATTTAGGGCCCCACTTTTATAACCTCATTTACTCTTAATCACCTCTTAATCAAAAACCCCTTCTATGAAATGATAATATCACACAGGCGTCTCTATGTGTACTGTGGCTGGGTTATTCAGCTTCCCATCACTCTAATGGAAAACCTCAGATAACTAAGTTATAAAGTAAATAGTTTATTTTAGCTCACAGTTTTGGAGGGTCCAATCTTTGATCTGATCATCAACTACATGGCAGAGAAGACCTTATGGGCAGAAAGTAAAGAAAGCCAGGAGGAAGCAAGGGTTCCACAATCACCTTCAAGGGCACCAAAGTGGCCTTGAAGGGCACACCCCAATGCCTGAAAAATCCCACTGGTCCTCATCTTTTAAAGGTTCTACCACTTCCCAATAGCACCACCTTGGGAACCAAGTTTTAGTACATGGGCCCATGTCAGATATTTCAGATCTGAATTATGGCAGAGGCCCTATGGATAAACCATGTGTTTTAGTCAGCTTTTTCACTATTGTTACCAAAATAACTGACAAGAACAATTTTAAAGCAGAGAAGTTTTTTCAGGGGCTCACAATTTCAGAAGTCTCAGTTATAGATGGCTGGCTCCATTCCTTGGGCCACAAGGTGAGGCAGAACATCATACCTAAACTGTGTGGTGGAGGAAAGCAGCTGTAAACATAGCACCAGGAAGCACAGAGTTCCACTCAACAATGACAAAATATGTACCCAAAGGTTTGTTCCCAATGACCCACCTCTTCCAGCCACACTACCCAGTTAATCCCTATTAGTGGATTATCACACTGATTAGGTTAAGGCTTTCATAATCCCATCATTTCACCTCTAAGCTTTCTTGCATTGTCTCACACATGAATTTTGGGGGACAGCTAATATCTAAACCATAACACCATCCTATTATCTGATATGTATTGGTCCAAAGAGCCAATTTATGCCCTCTTGGGGATGTTGATGTACTACACATTTAATGGGAAGCAGAAACAGAGTAATGCCAGAATTAGGCAATATGACTCAACTCAGAGCTTGTCAGACTCATCCAAAATAGTGCTGTGCTCTTTCAGCTCCACATACCTCAGAGTGAGAGGATCCATGCCCAAGACCTTTATTCTCTCATCTGAATAAGTAAAGGCATGTTGCAATTATTTTGCCCATAATATATCACCATGTGTTAAGGCTATATTTAGGATTGATTGTGTGACTTAAAATTTAGACTAGGTGGCATTCACAAGATTTTATTTTAATATATTTGGGAGAAAAAGATACCTCAAAGTAACATGCAATTATCCTCCAGAACATTTTAAACTAAGTCATGTGACTCTTTTGGAAGGGATAGCCCACATGAAGTAAAATACTGTGAACAGAAAACAAAAATAGGAGTTTCAAGTGTGAGGTCAAAAGAGTCTCCAATTATAAAGGTAGACATGCTACTGGGCTGATTCTAACAAAGAGAACCATATAGAGGTCCTCTGGGTAAATGCTATACACACATATTTATTCAATAAAAGCTAGTGATACTCCCAGTAGTAACAGAAAAGTATAATAATAGAAAATGAACAGCAACAAACCTTTGAGAGCATTTCTGTGGGGCCAAGCACAATCTCATTTAATACATACAGCAACCTAGGAGGCAAGTCAACATTCTCATCCTGCAAACTAATCACAAAGAGGGTTAATGAGGCTAGTTGCCAGAGTCTAAGTGTTTTCCCACCAGCCATTCTGGCTACTGTCTGCTCCCAATTCCTGGATAGAGATAGTAAAACTAATATTAACAATGGCAACACTACTCTTGTCTTTTATAAGAAGGTTCTCTCTGGGAATTGCCTGCTATGAATATCCTCATATGAAAGAAGGAATGCAAAAATGGAAAGGTATCGTGGCTAGAGACAGAGCTGCAGAAGCATAAACTATGTACCATATAAAAGCACAAAGTACCCTCAGAATACACACTCCTCTGAAGTATCATTAATAATGATTCTTCCCTTACAAATGAGAACACCAAGGACTAGAGAATTCAGTGATCTAGTCATGGTTTTCTATCCAGATAAATGCATCAAAGTGTCTTATAACATCTGACTCCAAGTTTGCTGCCAAACCAGCGACTTCACCCTGCTCCTACCCAGGAAGATGTCATTTTCTCCTGGCCTCTCACCCACCATATGGCCTGTCCTGCCCCATCCTCCCATCTACACTTTCTCACCACCACCAAGGTTTAGAAGTTTGTAAGTCATTTGGAGGAGATCAGCTTCTCCAGCATCCTGACACTCTTTTGCTAAACAAGTCTACAGTACAAAAGGCACAGAAAGGATTTACATCTTTGACTCTCTTCCAGCAGATATTACTTATCTTGAACTGCCAGCAGAGTCTCCACTATGCGATGTGCTTGACAGTGAAGAATAGCTTTTTGCTGCTTTGCTGGGCTTGCATGGGCAAAAGAAATCAGGAATCATTGCTTGATGGGATGAATATTCAGAAACATCTCTGGGAAATCTTGGCAAGGGGATTTGAGCTGAGACACCTAATCTTAGAGGACATGAAAATGACCCCCCCACACACACCATTCAATAAGCTCTTGCAATGATTTTGTGCAGACTTGCCAAAAAGGAGAAAGAAAAAATTATGAAAGATGGGTTACTCAACTTTTATTAAGACCAAGTCTTTTCCCAGGAAAGTTATTCTTGAATTACATATCATGTGAGAATTTTTTGAATAATCTTATCCTTTAAAACTTGAAATCAATTGTGTCTTGTAAACATAATTATAATGAGTGGTCATTATAGATAGTGGCTGGGTATATGTCCTAATCATGCCTTGCAGACATAAAACAGTCAAAAACAGTAATTCTTATTAATGGTACTACCAATTTCATCTCTATACCTCTACTGTTTATTATTTTGTCTCCAAAGCATTGCACAAGCTGTGTGATACAGGAGGTATCTGTATTTTATATTGCTTGTGGTAAAATGAAATCCAGCTTTAAAGTTTGTCTTCATAATCTCTAGCACCGAGTAGAATAATAAGAAAAATATTAATTAATGAACCTCTGTGCAAAAAAAAAAAAAAATTTTCCAGAAATTCTCAGATTGCAAAATTAACCATTATTAAATGTGAAAGATTAATTTGGAAAAACTATTAGAATTGAGGTCAAAATATACCTTTCTTAAGAATTTTGATAATACATTTGAACAAGATTTCCTCAGTTTAAGGCAATGTTTTCCTATTAGTAATAAAAAAAGTTACAAAATTGTACAGAAGGGTCAATTATACTGATATAGCAACATTGTTGCATCATGTGCAAAAGAAATTATTTTAGACATTTTTGTCTTAATAGAATGACTGACCTCTGGATCTAGAGTCTTATTTAATCTCAAAAATTCTTCAGAATGAGATATAAAGTGGGAATAAACCCAAGTATGCAAACTTGGTAGCAAACATTAGTTCAAAATCCTACTTTGACATATATGAAAATGTGTTAAAAAATAAAACACGTTTGATAGGCACAAAGATATTTTTTCGACATTCAAGCATAAGCAAAGTGTCAAGAACCAACATAATATAAATTATTTTGAGGGTTCCAGTCACAGCACATATGTACTTTTTCCCTTTCCACTTCCATATTCAATGCTAGCAGTATAAGATCCATTTTAGAATAAATTAACAGAACGTGGGTATACCTCTCACTGCAAAATATGTGTATTCTTAAAATGTTCAACTTTAATTTATTCCATACATTATTTTTTATTCAAAATGCACATGGGAAGCTTATCTGAATGGTGTCTTCTTGGGTCAATTCCTCACATGTGGCTGTAGTGGATGCAAGAATTAGAGACTTCATAGAGGTGACTGCATAACTAATTCAAGGGACAGAGAGTCTCAGTGAAAGAGCAAGTTATTTTCCAGTAGGACTAACAAGCATTGATCCAAATTAGGGATATATTCTTCTTTGAACCAGTGTATAACTAACTGCAAAGTCCAACTGCAGGGCTGAGGGTGTGTTTGGTTCCTTCAAAGAAAATATTGGTGGTGCTGTATAAGAAGTAGTAATTATATAATAATAAAATTGCCAAAACTCATCCACTATTGCTAGTATATATGAGTCTAGAGGTCTACTCAGGGCATCTTCATTTTTAATAAATCTCCTATGTGATTCTTATCAGCATTATAGTTCAAGAATCAGTCTCTGTGAACACCTCTGCACATTTAGAAGTATCTTGCATGTTGCCTGGAAGAGCAAAAATTATAACCAATATTTGATGACCTGCAAAAGTATCTTAAGGCACTGGAAAGGGAGAAGGGAAGTAGCCATATGATTTTGTTCATAGAAACTCCCATTGGTATTTGTATATTTCAGAGTTCTAAGGGTTCCTCACGCCTCAGGGGCAGGTGACTGGGTAATGGAGCAGGGCTAACCCAGGAAACAGACTTCTTTTCTTATCCAAGAAGCATTTTTTTCAGCAGGTTTACATTTTGAGTTTTCACACTGGATGGTATTTTCAGAATTTTTTCTCATGCTAGAGAAAAAATGTCTGAACATTTTTGGTCATCCATTTTGGACATCTAGAAAGGAGGCACACAGAGACAAATTCAGGGCCAGTGTATCAATTCAGATCTTCTGACTCTATATCCAGTATTTTTCAAGCTTGGATTTCAGAAGAATCAGGAGCATGGGGAATGGAATTGCACCTGGGAGAATCCCTCCTCCCTGATAGGCAGCCAGTTCCTGCCCACCACACACTATATAGGATTCTGCCACATAATTAGGCATCTTCCCATATCTGCTGACAGTGTTATCTTCCTCCTTGCCTCACTGAAATGCAGCCTATCCACATGTGAGTGAAATCTTCATCCGGGATCAGGAACAATGGAAATTGGGAAGGGAACAGGTAAGAACTTACTGGAATTTGACTTCTATTTGAGCACCATGATTGGGAAGCCAGTAGTCAGGGAAAGCAATCAAGTGGTTATTTGCCTATAAATATGTTTATATATTTTGTTAATTTTTTTGATTGTTTCTTTTAACTGAGTTTTATCATTTTAGTCAGCTTTGTGTTGCTACAACTAAAATACCTGATAGGAACAACTTAGAGGAATATAAGTTTATTTTGGCTTGTGATCTCAGAGGTTCAGATCATGGTTGGCCAACTCCATAGCTCTGGACCCAATATGAGGCAGAACATCATGGTGGAAGAGTATGGTGGAAAAAAGCAGCTCAGGCCTGACAGCTGGGGAGCAGAGAGAGTTCCATTTACCAGGGACAAAATATAAACCCCAAAGGCACACCCCCAATGAACTACTTCCTTCAGCCACACCCTACGTGCCTCTTTTTATCACCTAGTTAATTCATTCAAGTAGACTAACCCACTGATTTGGTTACAATGCTTATAATCTAATCATCCCACCTTTGAACATTCTTGCATTGTCTCACATATAAGCTTTTGGGTTTGGGTTTGTTATCTAAACCATAGTGTTTATCAAAATTGGCAAAGGAATTGCTGAGAATATCCAGGTCACCAATCCAGAGAAGGGTTTCTCACACTTGATGGTATTTACACTTTGGGTCAGAGATATTTCCTTGTGGAGTGCACCTTTGTGTTATAGGAGGGTAGAATTATCCCTGACTCCTCACTATGTGCCAGCAGCCTCTCCCGCCCTAACTTCCATTGGTTGCAAGAAACAGAAATGACTTTAGACATTGTGAAATGTTGGCTGGGGTCATTACCAAATCATCTCCACTTTAGAACCATTAATATATAGAAAGAACAAAGTAAAGTACACTGTACAGAAAATATGCAGTGATCTGTGCTGGGGAAAATGTCAACTTACATTTCAGCCTCAAATTTCTTAGAGTAAGGACCTGGTGATCAACATTATCTTATGGAGCTAAGGAAATAATTCTTGTATCTTTTTGTCCTCTTCTGTGTTTTCCATGTTGTCTACTAGCTTTGCTAAGATGCTCACTATTTGTTAAAGAAGGATAATTTCTAAATTGCTTTTATCTCTGTCCTTGTTACAATAATAGTCTTTGATAATAAAGTGTAATTAACTCCATTCAACTAAATGCTTACTTTTTTTCTATCCAATGAAATCTTTAATTCAGAATGCTAGTGGTACCTGTGATATTCCACTCTCTTTCTAATCCAGGTTCTCTGCATCTCCATCTGATTTGCTCCTACACATGCTTCTTTTGATGCGACCACAAATACCTGATTCATTTTCTGTGCATTGAAGAGTTAGCTACCATTATCTATGGTTGAAAAGAATGAGAAGTTTTAAAGTGACTTTGGGCAAGAAAATTACCAGCTGCTTAGAGAACATTCCCAAAGCTGATCCTTCAATGAGCCTAAATTTAGGCCACATGTCACTTCTGGCAATACTCTTGAACACTCCAGAAAAGGCATCAGAATAACTCGGGGCATTACAATCATAGTGTCAAATTCCACCATATGGATTCTTCTTACTCTTGCAAATACTGTTTCCTATTCTTTCACCCTTTTACTTCATTTTTTTTTATATACCATTTACTTAGTTCTTAAAATATTCTTGGCATAGTACAGTCCTGGAGTGGCAAGTTGAATAAGGCTGAATCCTCCCTCACAGTCCATTGTAGCAGTTGCTATTATGAGTAGCAACTGATGAATCAACAGGTTACCAGCCTATTACAGAGGAGGGATACACAGTTGTTCATGGAGACCTGAAAATTATTTTTCACAACGTAGACAGAGATTTGAAGAAAAAGAATTTATTGAGCATCAAAGTAAAGAACATTATATACTTATGAAACAATATTATTGAGACAAAGAGATCTGGAAATGCATGCTATTTAGAAAGAAGTCTCGGCCTTCAAGTATTTGGTTAGAGGAAGGCAAGTGATGTGGAGATGGTTAAATGGGAGAAGAGCTAGGAAAGAATGTTTAATGAACCCATAGGATTATAAATTTAAACTGGATCTTTTAAGACAGGATATGACATCAGATATGTAATTCTAGAAACACAATTCAAGTATATAACAAGGGAAAGAGGTCAAGGTGAAGGGGATAAAAGAAAACTGAGTATAGTATTTATTCAATAATTTTAAAAAAGTTGTTGAGGTCTAAGGAAAGTATTGGTATTGGGGCTGTCCTAAGTGTGTGATTCTATGAGATCAGATGTTTGGGGCTTTGGGACTGATGAGGGGTTGGATATTGATGGGGATGGTTTCTAGACTTGGTAATAAGTTATCAGAGAGAAAATAAAACCAATAAACCACATTTAGTATTTTAATTTCTATGGGTTGCTCATGTGGGGAACATGTTTTGATCGTTATGGCACAAAGGCTAGTGAATGACAGGCACATTGGGCTCCTTTACCTAATGACAATTTTTTTTTTTAAATGCTTCTGATTCCATTGCTTTTGACTGTGACAATGAAAGTCCTCTGGAAACATCAGAGAGCTTCTTTTAGCTCATGCACTTGTTTCTTAAGAGACTCTTTCTGAATTATTTACCTGTGTAATCTCAATGATCCAAAGGATTTCATATTTAGTGACTGTAACTCTGTACTTACTGGAGAGACATCTTCTGCACAGATATTCATCAAAGACCAAACAGCTCACTGGGACTCCCTAAGTTTTCATATTAAGGGACTGTTACAGGTGGGCAAGGAAGAGAGCAGGCTTGATAGCATTATTTTGTTGATTGATTATGGAAATTTGGAGGTGTCTAATTTCATCAGTTTCACACTGAATATTTAGGGTAATTTTGTTTATTGATTACATGTCCCTGTACCTCTACTCTGATAATTCATGTCACATTTAACCCTTTCTTTCTTAGCAATATAATTTGATACATATGTAGAGGCTTGTGAGATCAAGAGTTTCAATTCCTACATTTTATGAATAAGGAACAATATGACTCAGAAAGAACAGGAACAATATGACTCAGAAAGATACAGTACTTATCCCAAGGTGGCACAAAACACAATTTTAAATCAATGAGGAGAATAATTGTCAGATATGTTTTTAGGTCAAGGGTTTTTCCTTCTGAGAGCTGTGGCAAGCAATGATGGCTGAGAGAGGCAATTGAGAATGGGGTATTAAGCTTTAGTTATGGAGTTAGTAGCCATTGGGGAAGACAAGACAAGATAAATTTTAAAGGCCATTTTGAGAATCACTATCGAAGAAACTTTTCCCCAGTAAAGAGTAAAGTAGATTCATGATATAAGGCTGACAAGTTGCTTCCAGGTGACCAGTTCCTTCAACATAAAGATATTGCAAGGGAGCTGGCCTGAGGATGTGATGCAAAAGAAATCCAATAGACAAAAGAATCCAAATGTAGAAAGAACAGTTCTGAAGAAGACACTAGGCTGGTGGAGTGCTAGGTACTCAACCTAGACCCCCATTTCTGGAGCAATCCCACTGTAATATTGAGGTCCTGACTTCTGGTCTCCTAACTGCAGACAAATGAGACCAAATGAGTAGGTTACTATTTAGGAAACTTCTGCTAAGAACATCTCTAAATATTTATTTACTTTTAAATAATAAGGGACAGAATGGAAAAAAAACATATGTGTATCCTGATGTCTATTTTTCCCCTTTGCCTTTGTCCACTTCTCACAATAACAGTATTGTTAATTTTCTCTTTTTTGTATCCAGTTATTTACATCAAAAACAATTTTTCGAGGAAAGGTATCTAAAAATTCCTGAATACAAATTTTCAGGGTCATTCAAATGTCCTGGAACTCTATAACACTTTAAACAAATGTATGTGTGTTTCAGAGAGTGAGAGAGAGAGAGAGAGAGAGAGAGAGAGATGAACATGTATTAGGAACAAACTCTCTCTAGCTCTGAACACATACAAATAAATTTGCTGGTTTCTTCAGAGTCTAAGTTACACAGAATAAGAACAATTTGAAACTTCAAAGTACTAGAAAAATGAGTTTCCAGGCTGCTATCCCCCAGAAACTAATTGAAATCATGTGTTTTTTCCACTTAAAGATTATCTCTGACAGTGCTTCTGAAAATGAAGAGCAGGAAGTGGCACTCTACCCATTGTTGTGTTCTGCAGCTCAGCTATGGACTCCACAGTGATCCGGAATGATTGCATGTTTAGTGAGTAGCAAATCCTATAAATAAGAAAAAAGTTCCAAATCACTTTCAGCTTGGCTGCCTGGAATTATGCAGAGTATCCAGGGCAATCTCCATTTCAGTTTGGCATTGGGATTTCAAATGAGATTGCAGGGAACCCTCTGACTCAGAAGCAACATGACCACTTAACACTCACCCAGGAGTTCTCCAACGCTCAGTGAGTCTGCCAATTCCCCCTTTGAGTGTGTTAACAAACCAAAAAAGCACGACAAAGAAAAGCTTAAATTTGAAATAATGGCCCTATATTAAAATCCACCAGTGTCTGCACCACCTACATTGACTATTTTCATGTGAATGGGTGAATATCACTCCCCCTCCTCAACCTCCAAAATATATTCACATCCTGGCAGAATGTTTCCCTCACCACATCCAAGAGTAAAGCAGAAAATGTGACAATATATAGTATTTTTTTTAAATCAAAGTTACTTTAGGAAGTTTCAATTACTTTAAGACTAAGAAATTATAACTTTAAACCAGTTGCAACACACACATGTGCACGCACTCCCCCCTCCCCCAACACACACATATAGAAAAGCAAAGCTGTATGGGAAATGTGAAAATAGCCCATGGCTTTGCGCTGATCTGTAGAAGGAACCCTAGTTCAATATATTGTACTAACAATATGTGTCTTTACATTACATCTCTTACTGAGGCCCCCATGAAAATCCTGACACCATTAGGAAGGTTCAAGCATGCCCTTCTCCATCTCAGCTGGACACTAGGCATGTATTTCCACCTTGGACAGGAGTTAAGACCCAGCTATTTCTAAGATCACTCAGTGCTATGATCTGAAATGTATCCCCACAAAAATTGTATTGAAATGTAATCCCCTCTCCAACGGTGTAAAAGTTGTGGCATTAGGAAGGGATTGGGTCACAAAAGCTCCACCCTTGTGAGTAGGATTAGTGGCCTCATAAAAGTGGCTTGCAGGAGCTCTGGAGTCCTTCTTGTCTTTTTGCCTTTTCTGCCAACTGAGGATGCTACTGAAAGAACAGGCCTTCACCGGATACCAAATCTGCTAGTACCTTGATCTTGAATTTCCAGCTTCCAGAACTGTTAGAAATAAGGGAAAAAAAAATCTGTTGTTTATATGCCACACACCTAGTAGATGGTATTTGTTATAGCAGCACAAATGGACTAACACATAGTTTAGTCTCATGTTCAGATGTCTTTCCTTGTATTTTCCTATATGCCTCCTATGGTTCCCAATGCATCATTGAGATTCACACAGGACATTTGCATTCTTTAAATGCCTTCCTTTTCCATCAACTGCAGCCAGACTCTTTTCTCAAGGCTCTTTTGGCATGTCGCCCTCTCAGTGAGGAAACCCATGTTTCCTAGGAAGGCTTAATTCCTCAGTAAGTTTAGTAGAGCATAATGTATACCCTCCTTCTAGCTGCAATTATACTGTGTTGGAATGGTTTGCTTATCTATCAGTTTTCCCCCAGTAAATTGTGCACTCAATGAAGGAATGTTCATTTCCATCATTTCCTTAGGATAAATTCCTAGATTCTTGACAATAGTGGTGGATCTCAAAGTTCAGTGTCCATCAAAAATGTCAAGAGGCTTGTTAAAGCACAATTTCCTGGGCCAAAACCACAGACAGTTGATTTATCATGTCTGGTTTAGGGCCTGGGGATTTGCATTTTGAACAAGCTCCTAGGTAATGCTGATACCATTGGTGCAAACACTTTTAAGAACCACTGACTTATGTCAAGAATTCAGTAAACTCTTCTACAAAATATGAATTGATATGGAAGTGCTCATACCTAAGGCATCTGATGCCGGGTGATCTGAAATCATGTGCTTGATCTTCCAGTTACTCATTTTATATGTGGGTGTGTTTATGAATGTGCATGTATTGTTGTTTCTCAGAGCACTTGTTTTCGATCACTCAATAACAAATAACCACAAACATAGTGGCTTAAACAATATTTATTACAGTTTGGAAGATTCTCAGAAAAGATAAACAATCTCTGTATTACCTATCAATTTCACTCCTAGTGAAATACTTAAAAAAAATTGAAAGCAAGAATGTGACAAAATTTATTCCCAGCAGCAGTATTCACAATAGCCAAAAAGTAGGAACAACTCAAATGGTCATGGAAAAATGAATGAATAACCAAAATGTCATGTTATCTATCTGTACAATAGAATATTATTCATCAACTGGAAGATTGAAATAGTGCTACATGCTACAATGTATGTAACTCTCAAAAACATTAAGCTACACAAAATAGCCAGACCCAAAGGTCACCCATTGAATGATTCCATTTAGATGAAATATCCAGAATAAGTATATCTATAGATCCAGAAAGGGGTGGGGGAAGGTGATGTGCAGTAACTGCTTAATTGTTACAGGTTACCTTTGGAGTGATGAAATGTTTTTGGAAATTGTGGTAAAAGTTGAACAACATGGTCAGTGTATTCAATGACACTGAATTGTATGCTTTAGAATGATTAATTTTATGTTATGCAAATTTAACCTCAATTAAAAGTGGTTTTAAAATCATACATTTTCATAGTTTCAGTGGGTTGGAGTTTGAACATAGGTTAGGTGAGTCTTCAGCTCAGGGTATCGCAAGGCTGCAATTTAGATATTGGTCTGGTTGCATTCTCATCTGAAGCTGGACTGGGGAATGATTCGTTTCCACGCTCCCTAAGTTGGCAGAATCCATTTCCCTGCAGCTGTGGAACTCATTGCACGTTGCTTCTTCAAGGCAAGTGAGAGAATCTCTCTGACTTCCCTTGCTCACCTTCAGCCTCTTGAGGTGATATACTATTACTAAAGCTCCTCTGAATGCCATTCAGAGAATTTGTGCTCATCCTTCAATACTGACATTCTGCATGCAGGCTGTGGCTCACATAGCTGTGCTCCCAAGATGACTGATCACCACCTCTGCTTAAGCACTACCCAGTGCATTGGATTATACTCATCTGCCTTCCCATCTAAAATGCTGAATTCAGGTAAAGAAGATAACATGTTGTCTTCGTATTGCTGAATAGTTGGCACTCATTTATAGAGCTCACTTGATTAGATCAGACCCAGCCAGGCTGATTTGCCTTTTGATTAACTCAAAGTCAAATGCTTTGAGATCTTAATTACATCTGCAATGTCTCCTCACCTATAGGAGGTCACAGGATCTCTGCCTGCACTCAAGGGAAAAGGGGCATGTGTGGAATGACTCATTTGCATCACCATAGGGCATGCATTTCACACTAACTTCCAAATTATAAAGTGAGGAAGTAACAGTACTTACCCTTGGGTCTATCATAAATGTTCAGTGGGGCAAAGTTAGCTCAGTGCTAGTATATAGTGGATACCTAATAAATATTAGCTATGATAATGAGTGTTTACCTCATTTATCATTGTGTCAATTATCATTACCTAATTCTTCCTAAGATCTATTCATTGCACCTATAATAAAGTAATTGAAGCTGAAAAAGAAAATCTAATCATGATTACTATATTTTACAGCTGGAGAGCAGAGACCAAACACACCTGACTATAACTATAAAGTACATTTTGATGGGAAATAAATAGCATCCTAGCCTTTGCAAGGAAGTTACAGGTAGGCTGCTAAAGAGATATATGGGAGTTTTCTGAGGATGTTCATAGTCACAGTGCATCTCTGAGAGGGCTTTAGTGAGAGCAGTTTTTCACCTGAATAATGATGGCAATCAAATCAATGGGAATTGATAGTGTTTGATGCAGCTGCCTGATGGGTGCCTCCCCCTTGGGGACCTGGGTGAGGACTTCCAGGCTGTCATTCCAGAGCCCTGTGCTATTTCTTATCTCTGAAAAATCACAGGAGTTTCTTTGCTGACAGTCTGGATCTTCATGTAGCACTGCCAGGAGCAAAGGCAGCAAGCCAGTGAGAAGGTGGATCCAACTCATTCCTAAACAGAGGAGCACTGTGATGAGGCGGGTATGTATGGACTCGAGTGAGAAGTAGTCCTGGGTTCTATATTTGATGTTTGTTGTTATTTTATCACTATCAAATTTTATCATTGGAGAATTGTATGACATAGCTAAACCTAGGCTTCTTTATCTATCAAATAAAAATAACCATTCCAGCCGAATGCAGTGGTGCATGACTGTAATCCCAGCTGCTCTGGAGGCTGAGGCAGGATGATCGAGAGTTCAAAGCCAGCCTCAGCAAAAGTGAGGCAATGAGCAACTCAGTGAGACCCTGTCTCTAAATAAAATACAAAAAATAGGGCTGAAGATGTTGGTCAGTGGTTGAGTGCCCCTGAGTTCAATCCCCAGTACCAAAAATAAATAAATAACCATTTCCAAGTTTCAATATTGATTACAAAGAATTGCCTTCCACAAAACATGATCCATTATTGGTAGCATTTTTTTTGTTATTTCTGTTGTTGTTTTCATTGGTGTTATTAAATTTAACTAATAGAATCTGACATGTGGTTTGGGGTCAATGATGATCCTCTTTTATTAAAAGTTTTAATACTAAAAATTCAGATGAAGCAAAGGGATTGGACAATATTAGCTTTCCTGAAAGCCACATCCTGGAACAAAACTAACTAAATAAAAATATCTGTTTGATACCTATGTCATCTGGAGCCCACTCCAATCTATTCTTGCCATCCATACGTCATCTATAATATGGTAATGTTATAGAGGCCAAAGTGAGGATTGGTGAACTTGACCCAACAGATATCTTAGCCAATGTATAGTGAATATTAAGTGGTCAGTGGGGGTGATAGTAGGAAGAAATAGGGAAAGAAGCAAGAATTTTAAATCCTTCCACTGACTCCAAAAATATTGGTTATTTACCTGTAACAGGGTACAATTTTGAGGTTCTGCACCATGACCTAAGTTCTCCCTCTGTAGTCCACACTGTACTATCATTCTCTGCTCAAGATGTAGCTCATACCAAGATGACCAAACATCACCTCTGCTTAAGTACTACACATTAGATTTAAATTACAATTATTTATATATACTCTCCTTTTTCATCTAAAATGATAAGTACTAGTAAAGATGGTAATCTGTCTTCTTCACATGCTAAAGTGCTCACACAGAGCCTGGCTAGTATTGTCGCTTAATTAATCCATGTTATAAATGAGACATTGAATAAATACAAGAACAAACGAAAAGCTAATGAATGCTCTTTCTAATTACCTTATAAAGTTTCATTTCCACAGAATAATATCTGATGTAATATACTTCCTGTTTGTACAGAGAGATTCCTTCAAAAACTCCTCTTTGCCCTCATATCTCTTTTTAAAATTCTACAAAATAAAATTTCTTCCAAAAATTCTTCCTGAAAAATTATCTTGAAATAAAGTATTTTCTTATATTGTACATAACAATATAACAATAAAAATATCTGTTTAATAGCTATGTCATCTGGAGCCCACCCCAATCTACTCTTGACCTCCATATGTCATCTATAAAATGGTGATGTTATAGAGGCCAAAGTGAGGATTGGTGAGGATTGTTATATTGTATATAACAATATAACAATTGTTATTGTATATAACAATATAACAATCCAAAGTGAGGATTGTTGTATTGTATATAACAATATAACAAAATATATGTATATGCTAATTTATTTAGTTATTTTGCTTTAAGATTTCTAATTCTTGTTCCATGCTCTTCATTATTTTAAGATACAAAAGTTTCTCACTCTGTTTCCAGCCCTCACCAGAACTTCCTAATGGATAATCCTTTTAAGATATGTAGAATGTCACTAAGACTTGATGTCCCCTTGATAGGAGATGAGGATGTATCAACCATGACTCAGAAGGCACAAGGATTTCTGGATAATCTCATAGGGGGTGTTCTACCTCACAGATGCAAAAAACCCAGTGTACTATTTTCTGATCCCAAATAAAGAACTTGGAGGGCTCAGTGGAGGAGGTTCTGGACATTTTATTACTCATCCCATCCTCAGTGGTGACAGGCTTGGATACAATGGAGGAGCTCACTGTTCCTACAAGCAGGGGAATGTACAGGGTAGGTTGCATGCCCTCTGTGCAGATGGATTGCCTCAGATATTTTCTGAGTACATCCTTTTACTTTACAGGCAAGGTCACTCTGCTGTAATCTTCACCTAAAGACTAGAGACAGGGAAGTAGCCACCTTTCCCTCCCTATTTTCTTCATTATCTCATTCTTTAGAGTCCTTCTTATCTCACCACCTGGAAGAACAAGCTTTCCTAGGCATTGACTATTGCTTAACACAACAGGGTAAAAGTGGGTAAAAATCTTTGTTTCATTGATTGGAATGCAAAGACATAGAGGACAGTTCACATGAGTGGAGTCTAATCACTGGTAGGGGATTAAGTCACAGAGAAGAACTAAGAAGAAAAATGGAAGAAACAAACCAGTGAAAATAAGAGTGTCAGAGAATCAAAAATTGAGAAGTGCCACTCCTTTTTTTTTTTTTTTTTTTTGGTCTTTTTAACTGACATAATAAATATGTGTACTTGTGGAATACAGTGTGGTAATTCAATACAAGTGCACAATGTGTAATGATCCAATCAGGATAATGAACATTATTATATTCTTATCACTTCCTTGTGTTCGGAATCCTCAAACATTTTTTGTATTTCTTCATGAAATGTTAAATAGGTTGTCATAAACTTAGCCACCCTACTGTGCTGTAAAACACTAGAAAATATTCTTCCTGTATAACTGTATTTTGGTGCTCCTTATCACACTTTCCTCCATTTCCCCTCCCTTCTCCCCATACCCTCCCCTAGTAACCCTTTCCTACTTCTCTCTTCTACTCACTTCTTCTTCTTTTTTGTACCAGGGATTGAACTCATGGGCACTCCATCACTCATCCACACCCCCTAGCCCTATTTTGTATTTTATTTAGAGACAGGTTCTCACTGAGTTGCTTAGCACCTTGCATTTGCTGAGACTGGCTTTGAACTCATGGCCCTTCTGCCTCAGCCTTCGAGCCACTGAGATTACAGGCATGTGCCACCACGCCTGGCCTTCTACTCACTTCGTATGCACTTACTATAGGTGAGGCATCACTAAAGCCTTTGGACATTTTGCACTCTCCATGAATGTTAAAATGGCATCTCAAAACTCCACGTTGCTTCAAAATTTACTTCCCATAATAGAAACTATTCCGGACATTACTTGAAACAACCACAAAATGTTTTGTTCTATGGATTTTTTTTTTTTTAATTTTTTTATTATTTATTTACTTATTCATCATGCACAAGTATAGTATCTTTTTACATACAACTGCTTGTATACAAAGTATATAAGTACCATTCAGATCTTCAATCATGCATTTAGGTTAATGATATCCATCTCATTCAATCACCAATTTTTTTCCAACCCCCCCCCCTTACTCCCTCCCTCCCCTCCCTTTCCGTTGACCATTCTAGTGTTCCTCTGATCCTGTGTACCCCCTTCCAACAACTCTGTGAACCAGCCTCCTTATATCAGAGAAAACATTCGGTACTTGGATTTTTGAGATTGACTAATTTCACTTAGCATTATATTCTCCAACTTCATCCATTTACCTGAAAATGCCATTATTTTATTCTCTCTTATTGCTGAGTAAAATTCCATTTTGTATATATACCATCTTTTCTTTATCCACTCATCTACTGAGGGGCATCTAGGTTGGTTCCATAACCTAGCTATTGGGATTTTTTCTTTTGATTTTATTGTTTTCTCTGATTTGACTGATATCCTCTGTACCCATAGCCTTCATGCTATTTTCAGTTACAAATTCTAAAACCGTCACAGAGCCAGTCTTCCAGGAAATCCTGTCTGCCAAATCCTTGCCAATGCAACACCTTAACTATGCATTGGTACTAATATAGTAGCCTGAATGTCCTTTTGGTTTCATTTGCTTACTCATGCCTCTTACAATTTGTCAATGGGTGGTAGCTGAATAAATGAAAGGAAGGGTAGATGAGCATTCTTATTTTATCCTTCATGGAAAACCTATAAGATAGACATTATCCTTGAATCTTAGATAAGAAATAAATTGTGAGATCCCCAAAGTATCACCATCACCTTCTGGATTCAAAACCAAGTCTCCCATACTTACTGTCCTGGCACTCAGAAACACTATAATATTTAAATTAAAATATAACTTCACAGAAGAAAAAATGGTTCATGCTTCTTCTATATCAATCTGTAAAACAAAACTAGGATAACTTTTACATTCTTAAAGAGAAAAAGAAGATAAGAAAAGGAAATAAAGGTGTCTGAATGATAAGAGAAATAAAAATACATTTGGTGCAATGAAATTGATGTTTATCACATGTACTAAGAAAACACAAGTGAGGAGGAGCCACAATCCAAGTAATGTGTGGTCAAGTCTCTCTTGTGCTCCTACTAATAGAATTCTTAGGTTAAACAAAAAGATCAATAGAGTTGGATCTAGACAAAATGGATCCACTTACCATTCCATATCTGCATAGCAACACTGGTATTTTTCAAATGGCTTTGGTTGGGTTATTTAGGCTTTCAAGCCTTAGTTTTCCCATCCAAAAACTGATCATCATGATATTGATGTGATAATGCTGTTTTAAGTTGCAAGTTAGATAATGAACATAAAATACCTGGCATC
Organism: Tamias sibiricus; assembly: GCA_025594165.1. Classification (NCBI taxonomy): domain Eukaryota; kingdom Metazoa; phylum Chordata; class Mammalia; order Rodentia; family Sciuridae; genus Tamias; species Tamias sibiricus. The sequence goes on along the minus strand of CM046672.1, from coordinate 22,118,353 downwards.
TTACCTGTCACATGTTAAATAGTTAAGATAATGACAGGGATGATCATAATGACATCTGTCATGCCATCTCACCTCCTTGAGCTATCCTGTGTTTAGATGAGCACACTTTGCTTTATTCTAAAGATTGTAGGGTGAAACCCAAAGGGTGATGGGTTCATTGTAAGGCATGTTGTGCACAGGTAGGATGATGTGGGTCTTAATGACAGCACTCAGAACTGAAAAGACTTTCTCATTTTGTTATGAAAGCCTGTGAGCTCAGGGAATCAGGAGAGCTGTATTTCTATCTTAGCTTATCAACACCTTCTTCCCATGCAAAGAAGGGATGTGTAAAGACAAAGGGTAAAGTCTCAAAGAAAACAGCACCATTTTATAATCATTACATAGGTTTGTTCTCCAAACTCTAGTGCAAGCTCTCTGAAAGTTAGCAGTTGGTCTAATTATAGCCTTAACCAGAAAAAAAATTTCTCCCTATTTCTTCAAATCATGCTAGCAAATGCCTGCTTGAAACCTCAGAGACCATACTCTTTATCTGAATGTGAGTGGAGGGAAAGTAAAGCTGACTCTTCTCTGAAATGTCATTCCTTTTCCTTACCCTTCTATTGATCCTCCTAACACATGCCTAGATAGTGGGTTCTCTGAGAGGCAGATGCTGTGACAGAGTTAGGAGAGCAAAAGGTGTATTAAGAAGCCCTTCTGTGAAAGGACACCAAAGGAAGCAGAGTGGGCAGGTGGAAGAAGTGTCAGATCACAACACAGACCTGTCAAAATCTCTGGCAACCCAATGGGGAAGCTTGGATCAAAGATTATCAGAGGAATCTCACATTGAGTGAAAATGGCCATAGTTTTGTACCACCACACTTCTCCATAATTGGATGGAAACCCTGTGAGGGAGTGTGGTATAGACTACAAAGTTGCTGAAACAGACCTGGGAGTGCTATAGATAGCTGGAGGTTGCCAGCCCCCACGCTGCTTATAACTGGACAGTGTGTTCTTCCTTGAAGGGGAACGGAGGGGCACAACTCAATATCCATCATGAAGATAATGACCCCCAGGAGCAAGTGCAACACACAGTCAGAGACGCTACACATGAAACCTCAAAATGAATGTTTGCTCTTCTGGGGAAAATGTAGGCCATCAAGGGACAGAAATTTGGTATCTTCTCGTTAACTTTTAAAAGGATGACCACAGTGATGGTGACCCATTCATTTACAAAGCAACTTGATTTGTTCTACATTTGGTTCTTCTGCCAGAGAACCTTCCTATTCATTGGCAAGTACTGATAGGAAAACTTAGATTTAAAAAAAAAAAATCATCCTATGTTGAAACGTTGAAAATTAATTAGAAAAAAAAGATCATAGTATTAATTCTATTTTGACACAAGTTTTGAGATGGTCCTTGGGGTGATATTTTCTCCAGGGGTTAAGTAAGCATGAGGGAATGAATGAAAAGCTGTAGCATATTAGATAATTTGGAATAACAAATTTAAATATCCAGTGAACACAAACTCTTCCAATTAACTTGTACATTTAATCATCTGCATGCTTTCTTGAAATACAATATTTAAGCCTCTTTCCTCCCAAAAAAGGGCAATTTTTCTCATAAATCCACTGAAGCCTGAACACTGAAATATGAGGATCCACTCACTCATGAATTCTACCAGACAGAGAGACAAATAATCCCACATAGTTTCATTTAATCAACTAAGCCCGTTTGAGAAATGTTGGGTTGAAGTACTAAGTCAAGTTGGAGATTACATGTGTCGGCAGAGTTAATGGCCTTTCTCTTTTGAGAAATTGCTATGGGGACAGAATTATATTTAAACTTGCACCAGGGTTAAATAAGAAAGTATTTTATTTTGCATATGCCATATTACCCAAATTCACATCGTCAGTAACTATTAATCAACATTTTATTGAGCACCTATTGTATGTGAGGAGGAATGCTAGGCTTTGGGGCCTATAGGGAAGTGTCAAGAAATTAAAAGAATCAAATGCTAGGATGTGATTCACATAACTCACTGACTAGTTAGCTAAGGCTGATTGGCCCCATTGAATAAAAGCTTTCCAAAAAAATGACGATGAAAAGAAGTGTGACTCTCTCAAAACTGCAACAATATTGAAAGGGATGTCTTCAAGGGAATAACCATGAGTTACAGTGTAGACAGACTGAGTTGAGTTGAAACCAATGGTGGATTCCTAAACAGATCCTTGATCCACTAGTCAAGAAACTAGGCTCATTTATTTAGCCAACACACATATTCTGCTCCTCTTCTATTTCATTGTGAAAACTACTAACCTCTATGCTAGGAGTGATTGGGAAGTGAAGAATAAGGTACTATATTCTGTTAGATGAAGTCAGGTAGTTTTGCAGATAGACAAGGAGGAAAATATGAATGGAGAAAGGGTAAAGCATTCAGGGAACAGCAGGTCCTCATATATTCTTTCAAGTAGAAAAACCCATGGGCAGTTTCAGATCTTAAAATATGTACACATATGTCTCATTTATTCACTCTTGAGTTCTATCAGAAGGAAATATCAATAGATGAACACAGGTGCTGTCATTCAAACATCCTCATTTAGAAGGACCAGAGAAGATGCTTATGCAGAGCAGTCTCACTTCACTTTGCCTAAAAAATGTACACGAGATACGTTATAACTGAGCATTTGAAGTGGACATTCTGAGCATCCAGATATTTATAAATGGTGAAGAATGGAGTAAAAGTAAGAACCATACCCTTAACTCCAACAGGAAGTAAACAACTGTTCAAGTTAAACACACAAACACACACACACACACACACACACACACACACACACACATTCAACTCAATAAATGGAAAGAGACTTAGCAGGTGAAATTTTGGTTGAAAAATGACATTCTCCAAATTAAAAAAAAAAAAAAAGAACTTGAACATTATTTGATATTGAGGGAAATTACAAAGTAGGATGTTTGTTCAGTCCAGCCTCCAGGATAACATGTACATTTTAAAGACCATACTTTGATTGCCCTTTATGAAACCATTGCTGTGGCAGAGCAGGATTTAGGTATGAAGGATGAGTGGGTATCCATTCATGGATTAAGGTGTGACCACCCATAAGGGAAAGAAAAGTCAGTGCGTGAAAAGGGGTGAATCCTGAACAAAAGTGACATTTTCTGAAACAAACACCACCATCAGAGTGGTGATCAGAGTGCCCCGGGGCAGGGCTGTGTGGTAGGCAATGGCAAAAATATTAGAACAACCAGGTAATTAGAGAGGAGATGCTAATGAAGGGGATTAGAACTCAAATTGCTGAATTTGAAACTTTCAGGCCAACCAGAGTCCTGTGTGCTCTGGGCTTCATCTTCTTGGAGCTCTGAACAGAGGAGTTTCTTTTGAATCTTGCCAGTGTGTCCTAGACACAGAACTAGAAGTTGAGGACATGGCGGTCAAGAGAGGCGATGGGACATATTGAGAGCTATACAATGAGTTACTGATTTTATTGCCAAGGAAAATCCACACCACGTATTGCTATAATATGCATAATCATCCTTGAAAAGAACTCCTTCTGCCTACAAAGACATCTGAGACAGTGCAAACGTCTGTGCTATTTTTTTTTTTTATTTCATGCAAATACTTTTTTTTTTTTTTCTTTTGTAAAATCTGTTCCCATCTGTCCTTTTTACGAACATTCTAAAAAAAACAAGTTTGGAACAAGCACCTGGCTATTTGTGTCAATTATTGGGTACTTCAGATGTTTTCCATGAATAACACTAGGAATGGATCATTCCCTAATGGTTGTTCAGTTTTATTGTTTATTAATACCGACACCCTCACCCAAGCTGACTGTGAAAAGATAAAAATGAAAGGTGAGAATCTGGATAGAGGCTGAGACCTAGAGAACCAAGTGGCATCGCTCAACTTGAGTTTGAACTTGGCTCATGCTATAAATTGACTCTCAGTACTTGCGCCATCATAGATGTCAAACTTTCTCCATTAAACACCCTGGAAAGATTCTCTATCTCTTTCATTCATGTTTATAGGAAAGTATATAATAAATGTACACACTTATGGAAGACTGAGAATTAGACCTTTCTCATACATGAGCATTATGTTTTTTAATATATGTGAAATACCTTGCTCAGTATCTGGAACAGACTGAGAAGTTAGCAAATGTTTATTCCCATCTCCTACCATTCCTCTTCCACCCCAGTCCATTGCTAAATTAAGAGCTTGTGTGGACAGCACATTCATTTTCGTTCAGACCTTCATCCCTAGCACCTCATCACATGCCTTGGAATTGCTCAATAACTGATCATTACAACAGCTGGCTCTTATCTTTGATTCTCTCATCCGTAAGTAAGCATGAAAAACAAGGCTCCAAAGCCTGAACTGAGAATTTCACATGACATCTCTCAGACATGTGAAATATTCATGCCAAAAGTTTTATATTATATTAACAGTTATGTGTTATTAATGACAGATACATTCTGAAAAAAGTATGATTTGGCAATTTTTTCATTCACTGTGAATATTACAGAGTATACTTTTGCAAATCTAAATGCTATAGCCTAATACATATGTAGACTGTGTGGTATATATGGCTGTGTGTTAGATATACATGTGTACGTGTGTATATATACATATGTATATGCACACATATAACTATGGCTCTGTGGTATATATGTGGCATACTACTATCAATGTATGCAATAAGCAGAAGATGCATGAGGCTGCTGTCAGTGTGCCATGATAAACTGTTTCACAGTGATGTATTTCTAAGTAGAGGAGTATGGTCTAAAATAATGACTAAAAAGTATAACAGAGTAGATACATTAATCAGCAACATATTATCATCATCCAGTGTCATGTATTGTACCTACCTGTATGTGCTATACTTTTATAGAACCAATAACTAGTAAATTTGTGTATAACCCATCACCAACAAAGCGCATGAACAATGCACTATGCTCCAACATTATGATAGCCATGACATGACTGGGCAGTGAATTTTTCTGGCAGGAATTTTTCTGCTCCATTATAATCTTATGGGGTCACCATCATATATGCAGTCTGTCATGACCAAAATGTCAGAAGGCAGTGCAGCCAAAATGTCACATAGTGCATGACTATTTAGGACATGTGTAGCACCATAACATGCTCCTCTCCTGTCAAGAGCTAGACTGTCAAGCACTAGCTGTGCAATTTTAGGTAAATTGTTTTAATTATTTGTGCTTCCATTCCTCATTTGAAAAGATGGAATAATAATGGTACCTATGTGTTAGGATTGCTGGGCTCATTAAATTAGTTAATAGAAACAAAGCACTTAGAACAAGGCCTGTCCTATAGCAAGCACTATTTAATAGCTGCTTTTTTTTTTTTTTAATGATCAATTCTCCCCTCAGAGATGAATGAATGAGACATTAAAATGCATACAATCCATTCTGGGTGTGCCTATTATTTCAAAGTCTACAACAGCAGGAGAGAAGGGTATTTGTTTAGGTTTGGTGGCTTCCATCACCAGCTGTTACTGCTAGGAAGATCTCTGATGTCACTTGCTAGGAGCTCTTGCAAACCCCAGAAGATGTCTGCCGTATGCTGCCTTGGGCTTTTGTGACTGTGCAAGTCTCACCTCTCCCTTCCTTTCTGCTCTTCCTCGTCAGCTGTCGCCTCTGGATTCCAGGCTGAAGCCAATGTCAGTCACTTTAGCAAACTGGAGGCTGCTGTGGGCTGTTCTTTGAACCCCTTCCAGCAATCTCATGGTATTCATCTGTGCAGAGAGAAGTCTGTGCAAAGAATTCTCAGCACATGAGAGCTTCCAAGCACATCCCTGCTGTCTTTGTACATCTCTATTCCAAATTTCTATGTCAGAAAGTTGACATTGTCTGAACAGGGAGTAAAAAGTCACTTTTGGAGTGCCTTGTTTGTTTGTTTTTAACGGTGAAGTATTTACCCTTAAAATCTTAGTGCAGGATATTTTGTCTCAGTTAATACCAAAATAGGCGTAATTCTGTGTTTTATTTCAGCAGGATTCCTCACTCACATCACTGTCTTGGAGGTAAGTTTTAGAATGTTTTTCATCTCTTCAGAGACACCCGCTTTTAGCTATAGACTCCACTGCTTTCTAGCTCTGGACTGGTTATTTTAAGACTAATTGATTTATAAATTTCATAAGTATTCCTTGATGCCCAATGTGGGTCAACATGCTGCATTTTTATGCTCCACTGCATCCATGTACTGATAGACATCCCCCATGCTCTCCAAGAACCTCTGGTTCAGAGGGAATGCGGAGACAGTAATTAATATTCATACAGATAAATGCATAAATATTGAGATAAGTTAACCAACAGAAGTAAAGGGCTACAAAAGCAGGGAAGAAGACTGCCTACCTGTGAAAATGGTGAAGGAACACTAAGAAGTTACATTTCAGCAGAAATCTAAAAGCTGAGTATGATTTTAAAGAAGGAAGAATGTTCCAAGCCCAGGAGATAGATGTGCGTATATATAAAAGATCAGTTGCTGGAAGGAATGTGACTCATCTCAGGATCCTGCAGGTCTGCAAAAGAGGGCTGAAAATGCATCAATGAAACTGAGCATCTTGGAGATCAAGGTTAAAGGAAAGAGTCTGCATTGTCATCTCGAATGTAGACAAATAAAACTGACCCTGCAACTCCTGTTATATTACCAGTTCCTGCTGTGTTTTTTTTTTTTTTTTTTTTTTTTTCCAGTGCTAGGGATGGAACCCAGGATCTCGCACATGCCAGGCAAGTGCTCTACCACAGAGCCATAGTGATAGCATACACTGTAAATTCAATAAACAATAGAACCTTGGTGGAGAAGGACAGACCTTTCTTAAGACCACTTGAATCTTATAGCATCGTCTGCTTCTATACCTCCAACTCCACCTAGTCTCTGTCCCCTCTAAATTAAACTGCTCTTGGTCCAGTGTTCCTAAAACATACTTCATGCTACTTCCTGGATTCCTGGATGCAGTTCATATTGTTGAGGTTATGCAAAAGTATTTCCAGTCTGGCCCCAAACCAAACTTCATTATTTTCTTGCACTGTGGTTTGGGGGCTCTTTGCTTAAAAATATTACCATGGTCTTCCTACAACATTTCATGGATCTTAGCTTACAACCCCTTGGTGTATTCTTCATTCCCATTTTAGACCCTGTGGCCCAGCTTAACCTCTGTGTTTCCAGGAGTAATAGCAAAGAGTCTTTGGTTATTTCTATGAATTGTTTAAACTTCTAATCTTTATATTCACATTATTGTTCCCCATTAAGTATAAGTTATTCAAATGTAATGGTCATGTGTTTCATTTTGTCTTGGCAATTTTGCCCCATCTCCTAGGGTAGTGTTTTGTTCTTCTGTTTAGAAATAATGAAACTAAAGGTGGGGAAATTGAAGAGGTCTCTTCCCTAAACACTGTAAAATTGGGAAAATTTTCACCACTGAACCAAGAGGTTATGGGCAAAGTAAAGGAGATACTTCACACTTTCTATAAAATGGTGGTAGAAATTCAAGCCAAACCCAGTTGATAAAACTCTTGCAATAAAATCAGTCTTTGAGGATTATGAGATTGTTCAGTAATCATAATTTTTAGCTCTTGGTCATGTTTGGTCAAGGTTCAGTTCTTCCTAGAACACCTACCTGTGGATCCATGACAGGCCTTAAGACATCGCATGGAAAGGACAAAAACACCTACAAGTAGGAAATGCTCATTCCAATGACCTTAAGCCAACTGCATCAGACATTGGAACTTAATATTTCTGACACTCAAAACATGGCATACAAATAATTAGACTTGAGAGATCAAACCAGAAATTAAGGTATGTTACCCCATTTCTTCCACATGTCTCAGTCATAGAGCATGGTATCTGCTCCAGCTGGGTTTTTCATAGTCTAAAATGTCTTCAGTATCAGCAAAAGCTTTGCCCCACGTAATCCTTATTACCTCCAGGACCCCCAACATCTTGTTGACGTTCCTATAAGAACTAATCTCCAGCCCTTCAGATTCAAGAGACAATATTCAGTCCATGGACTTTAACATATGTAACTCAGCTCTCCTGTCTCTGAACAAAGGGAGAAAGATACTTAATGACATTGTCAGTTTTAGATGCCATAACTAACTAGTTGGCTTAAACAACAGAAATTCATTTTCTCACAGTTCTAGAATCTAGAACTGTTGGTTTCTGGAGAGGCTATCTCCTTAACCTGTCCTCACAGGGTAGAGAGGGAGAGGCAGAGACAGAGACAGAGAAAGGAAGCTCCCTGGTGGGGTGTAAAGGGCACTAATCCCATGGGCCTCCCTCTCATGACCTCATCTAAACTATTTACCACTCAAACACCCCCCAACTACCACCTAACTGGGAGTGAAGACTTCAACACATGAATTTGGGGAAGAATGCACAGTTTATAGCAAATAAAAATTTCATCAGTTCCCTTTTCAGGAAGCTGAAAAATAAGTCAATGAACAGTTACTTCATTGTTAGAAATACCCCAGAAATACATCTGTTTGTGTCTTTGTGTGTATTTATAAAATCATTTTGAGTTTCAATTGATGCATAGAGGACTGAACTTTCCAGTCTGCAACATTAGGTCCACTCCAGACATTCAGATATCCAATTCCTTCATTCTGAATTTCATCAGATGCATGACCTTTGAGCTTTTATTATATTTACCATTACAGGAAATATGAATACATTTTCCTAAAATAGAAACAAGCATGCATTTGCTGCTAAAAGTTACATTTGCATTGCTTAATTCACACTAATGTCTAAACCAACTAAGCAATTTTACTTAGTTAAAAAAAAAAAAAAAAGCATGAAATATCTGGTACATACTGTAGCAGAAATAAGAACTATTCACATAAGGAAATATTTCTTGGAAAAACTAGTTTTTCAAGATCTTCTTTTCCCATGATGCTATCAACAGGAGTTCAGTGCATGCTTGCTGATGAATGTATATCAAATGACCATACCAAAGCTGATCGAAAACTGACTCATTACAAAGTCAGCAGGGGGCAATAGCAAGGGATGGGTTAGAGAAACTCTGAGTTCACTTTCAATGTGATACACTTTAAGGTGATTTTTCCCCTCACTGAATGCTTGGTACCTCAAATGAATTTACTAATCTTTTAAAATGAGATGGTATAGACTATATTCCAGAACAGCATTGTGACATTTAATATGTATCGGTAGAATAAATGTATAAATGAACTCTCAATATCCCCCCACCAACAAACATATAAATATAAAACAGTAAAGACAGCAAGGCTACCAGCATTTTCTCTTCTCTCTCTCTCTCTCTCTCTCTCTCTCTCTGAAATAGATTCCTATAGATTTTCTTTTTTTATTTATAAAAACCTATAAATATTTATGTGTATGTATAAAGAAAAATCTTTATTCCCAAGAGGAAATATAAATTAAAACCTTTTCAATCAAGATAGCTTCTCTATATAACAGAGCGTATTCATCATATGTATTTGAAGCTTTGTTTTTTTTATTTTTGTAATTTTTTTCAATTTTTTTATTCTAATTTGTTGTACATGCTTGCAGAATGCTATGATGTGGTATCTCATATCATTGTCTATGAAAGAGAAGAATTAAATGCACATTACAAGTTATGATTTTATTTAAATATTTATTTGAAAATCAAGTAATTAGCTAGTTAAAATAATATTCTGTGGTCTCAGTTCATGGTATGAATTAACAAATTAGCATTCTTCTGCTTATTTATTCTACTAACATTTGGTGAGTGTCCTCTGCGCTCAACTCTATGTGTGGCTACAATGTACAGATCTGACCTTCAAGATGCTCATAATCTACGTGGGGAGTTAAGTACACAAATGCATAAATCATAATGTATGCTTTTATAATCAGTTATTTCTATATTAAGAAGAGGTGGTCTGTGAGCCCAAAGAGTGGGAATCAAAATTGGAATGGTAAGCTGTCTATGTATAAAAGGTCACATGTGTGGAAGAAGTTTTTAAATTACACTCGGACCTCCAAAATAACCTTCATTTGACTTCCCCTAATATGAATATCTTCCTTAGTTAAAATGTAATTCTCAAAACCAGAAGGCTAAATCTTACAATAATTTCTCCACAGAACCTATGATTCAGGGTGAGTTCTGGGTCTAAGCCCTCCTCTTGGCTACAGCAATTAGTTTAGGCATGGCTGAATGACTTACAATAGACCAGTGAGACTTAAACCAGGTGTTTTAATTGAATTATTGGGAAATAGATTCTTTTATGCTAGAGATTCTAGGTACAGGATGATTTAATCTTGGAGCTGCTCTGCTAGGGAGGAATATTTCAACTTCAGAGATGATTGGGACATAGAGAAAAATTCCTAGTTTCATTACCATATTACCATATTAAATCTACCTAAAGTTAGAGATCTGCCCATGAATATTGAGTTATATGACTAAACTAATCTCTTTTTTGCTGAGACCACTTTGAGTTTGGTTTTCTGTCACATGCTTATTAAAAATATAGATATATATGTCTGATATATGTGCACAAGCAACTTCTGGAAGATAGGCGCACTTTAAGTCCTACATGTATATATAATTATTGATATAATATCTCTTGTAAATGAAGCTACAGATAAGCTGTAGGAGAGCAATCAGTGCCATAGATGTGTTAACTTGTCAAATCCTGAGTTTTCTCATGCTAGGAATGGAGTCTATCCCATCGATAAATGAGGCAATGTATCTAACACACCCAGCACAGTGGTCTAGAGTTTGTGGCAGGCACAGTACCCATCCATGAATGAAAGGCAGTGCACTTTTCTTTCCCAGAATACAAGAGGCCTCACCATTATCAATCAAGATCATTCCTTGAGAATAAGATCTTAGGGGGACAGAGAGATTCTCTTATGGCTTTTGGTGAATTCCTCAACTGCCCTACTCTCTCCCTTCTTTGATGGAAATGGCAACTTGTCATATGCCAAGGGACTGAAATTTCCCTATTATAGTCAGAATTTAAACAAGAAGTTTGATATAAAAACTGCCATGATTATTTTCCTGTTCTCATCTTTGAAAGTTGCAGCCAGGCTGGGAGCCTGTTTGCCAAGTTTTCTGCCTGGAGGAAAATTGTGTGGCTGAGTTATAAATACATTGATGGATCCAGCTGGAACTGTCTCTTGTAATTTAATATGCAAAGAAATAATCTGAGTCATAGATGGAGACGAGCAGTTTCTTTTAGATAAGAGTGCTCTAAGTTTGGCTTTGCAGATGACTTGCAAGAGCCTTTTCCCTCAGAACAAGAGATGGGCTCAGGGCAAGCACAGCTAACCTGCCCTTGAAATTAGCCTTCGATGGCCTGTCTTGGTTTTCTGTTCTAAATACTAGCACAGAGGCTGTCACCTGAATTCTTAGTAGGCTTTAAATCAAAAGAAAGTCTGAATTGTCTTCCAGTGTTGGAAAGGAAATGGATTTTAAGTTTTCAGAATTATACACTTTCTTTATAATCCCTTAAATAATATGTATGGTACCTACTGTGAATGAAATAACATGCTAAACAGTGGGGTGGGGGCAGGGAGTCTGAGAAGTATGGATTGCCATTGGATGCTGCCTTCAATATAGGGTTGAAGTCATAATTTAATTTGTAGTTAAAATAGCTCTTAAGATGTTATACATTTAACTGTTTTAAAGAGTTTAAATATGATAAGGCTTTTATGATCTCAGTAATTACATGAATAATCACTGAATAAATGATCAATAATAATTCTATAATTAGTGTTTTCTTAATAATAAGTGATATCATTTGATAACATATGGGGATAGTATTGGGTAAATATTGTATAAAAAAATTACCCCTATTGGGCTGGGTATATAGCTCAGTTGATATAAGCTTGCCTTGCATGCACAAGGCCCTGGGTTCTAATCCCCAGCACCACAAAAAAAAAGTACCCCAAATTTAGTGGCCATAAATAACAATTTGCTTCTTCTCATGAGTGGGTGGTTTGGTTGGGAGAGTCTCTGCTAGTTTCTCCTGGATTGATTCTTGCATGGCATTCATCTGAAAAGTTCTAGATGTTCTTATTTGAGTAGGTGGTAGTTGGTCTGAGGGTCTGCAGAGACACCTTATTTTCCTCCAGGTGACCTCTCACCTTCCAGTAGTTGAGCCAGGCTTCTCACAAAACAGTCCTGGGGCTGCACTTTAAGAGGATGAACACGGAGACTCAAGGTCTCTTGAGGCTCAGACTCAGAAGCAGCACAATTTCTCTGCCTCTACTTTCCAATAAACCAAAATAAGTCATGAGATTAGCCTAGGTTCAAAAAGTAGAAAAATGGAGATGGCATTCATGAGAAAGCCAAGGCTCAGAAAGGTTAGGCAATCCCATGAATAGTAAATAGCAGAGCAAAGAGACAAACACAGTGATCTGCGAGACCAATGGGTTTGTCTTTTCCACAGTATCACACTATATTTCCAGTTAGAGCATTTTCATCTATATGGGGTCAGGTTATCATTTATCATTCTTGTGAGAGACTGGTTGTGGGTATTTTATCTGTTCGAAGAAAATTGTGAGGTTGCCACAGGCAAATTGGTAAGTTAGGAGTGCATTGGTGCAGAAATCCCTCCCCTGCCACATACCGCATCCCTTCTCATTTCCATGATGACACTGAGTCACTCATTCTTTCATTTTGGACACTCCCTGGATTTCATTCTCAGAGCATCAGATTGAACCAAGGGGGGTAACTAAGAGGTTGTTATGGGAAATGATTTTGCAGACAAGGGTCTAGAAATGGGAGTCCAAGTAGGTCTGAGATATCGTGTTAAGATAAAACTCTGTGGAGACTTCCTAGTCTACAGATTCACTCCTCTGTCTTTCCCTACCTTATGTTTTATTGTGAGGATGGAGCTACTGTCCCTATTGTCTCTCTGCTTCCCAGCTCCATCCTCAGCTGGGGATTTTCCTTTCCAGGATTGAGCTTCTGCTGGCTCTGCTGTAAATCCCGCATATGTTGCACCAGCCGAAGTACTATGGCCACTTCCTGTGTTCCTAGGTTGCAACATAGTTGCTATTATTTTTGTTTTTATTTATTTGCTTGTTTATTGATGGGCTTTTAGTTCATCCTTTACCAACATCGCCAAATCCTAGGTAAATTGCATTAGTTCAAAGTATTCACAGCAGTTTCTTTCTCCCTGCTTGGATTCTAGGCTGACACTGATTTGGTGATGGTTTTCATGAAGGAAGTAAGAAGTAGAAGAGTTTCATGTTTCAGCACCTGGATAATTGTTCATGCTCTTTCTTACATTCCAATGTCTTGTACATGTTTGGAGCTGATTTCTTAAGACTTGGTTTAAAAATCAACCCTCACAGTGGGGCATGGTGATGCACACATGTAATCCCAGTAGCTTGAGAACCTAAGGTAGGAAGACCATGAGTTCAAAGCCAGCCTCAGCAAAAATGAGGTACTAAGCAATGCAGTGAGACCCTGTCTCTAAATAAAATACAAAATAGGGCTGGGGATGTGGCTCAGTGGTTGAGTACCCTTGTGTTCAATCCCCAGTAACCACCCCCCCCCCCCCAAAAAAAAAAAAAAAAAAAAAAACCAACACTCAGAACACTGCCTCAAACTCCCTAGGTAAAATAGATTCATCTTGGTCCTGTGTTTTGATTTTTACATAATTTATCACTGATTCAAATATTGATTTTTTTCTTTACTTTTTGCTTGAAAATGAAAGTTTGATGTACATGTAGTAAGACATAAATTAGTTCTTGTAAAGGAAATAGAAGGGAAAGAAGGAAAGGAGGAAGGAAGGGAGGGTAGGAGGGATGGAAAGAGATAAGGAAGGAAAGAGGAAGACAAGAACCTGGAATTACTTCAAAGAACCTTCATCAGCCAGGCACTGTGGTAAGTATGTGCCTGTAATCCCAGTAGTTCAGGAGGCTGAGGCAGGAGGATCGCAAGTTCGATGCCACCCTCATCAACTTAGGAAGACCCTAAACAACTTATCAAGACCTTGTCTCAAAATAAAAATATATAAATAAAAAGGGTTGGGGATGTGGCTCAGTGGTTAAATGCCCCTGAGTTCAATCCCTGACACACACACACAAACCAACCAACCAACCAAAAATCCCTCCATTGCCCAGCAAGACACATAATCTGTACATCAGTGAGAACTTCCTTGTGTCCTGCCAGAGGCAGCCAATCCTTCACTCTGTTGAAAATATCACTGATGTCAAAAAGCAGCTGCATTTCTGGATACATCTACCCTGATATGTTCAGATTCTTTTATGCACCCACCAGGAACCACCTGCACAGTCTATTAAACCTCAGATGACAACAGATCTCTATAGAAGAGCCTTTCCTTGTGTCTATCATCATATTGCCGGGACATCTTGGGGAGTTTTTTTGTGCCTGATTAGACATACTTCAAAAGGCTGATGTTGCTATTCTTCTCACTGTAGAGCACTACAGGCCAAGTGCAAGTCTCCTCAACAAATCCTCACCTCCACGCAACTACAGTTAGCCACTCCATGATTAGATTTGTTCCTAGGTATAATACCTTGAAAGCAGTGTGATACAGGAATAAAAAGTGCTTGGCATTGAGAATTAATTTGACAGGTTCCTCCCACCTCTACCAGTAAATGGCTTGTGATTCTGATCCATCACTTCCCTCTGAGCATACATCTTCCCATTTGAAAATAAGAGAGATTTTCCTAGTGATAATTGAAGTATCTGAAACACAGCACACGTTAAATAAGCATTTGTTAAATACCAGAAAGAATGATAGTCTCTTGCTGGATGGTGTGAAGTTTCTGTGTTTTGGCCTGGTTAAAAAATAAAATACAATGCCTGTTCCACAGGTGGGCTCATGCAGTCTGAGCATACCAAACCTCTAAATCCTGATTAATATGAGATTCCTATATCTATAACCAGGGCATTTTGCTCAGTCATTAAGACCTTTAATGCTTCTGAAAATCCCAAGTAATCCTGTCTTACCCAGTCTTCACTCGGCTGAAGTAATAACCGTTGGCCCCAATTCTCTCCCATGTGTCTATCTACCTCACTGCCCCAGGACCCTCAGGCTTGGATTTCTCCTCATCTCATCGTCTCTCACCTCCTCACGTTTTTCATCATTCCTGGTGTTTAGGTTACAAAGAAGTCACACTGCAGACATGGTCACTGTCCTCTGCCCCCATCTAGTTGGTTCTTTCACAGAGATGTCTGGAAACGCTTCCTCACCTGGGCTACCTTTGCTTTAGCTTAGTCCATGTCATATAGCTCCTCATTTCTGTCTTTTTCAATACCCTGCTGATCTGATCCCTTGAGCATCTCATTTCCTGTACATTTCACTATTTGTGCTATCATTCGATTTATTTATGTATTTTTAATAGTACATCAAAAGATGAAAAATGAAAATCATTTCTGGTCATTATCCTTCCTAGTTTAATTAGCCGGTTCCTCCTGGAAGAAAGCCGAACTTCTGACCACAGTATTGCCTGATGCTTACAATATAGGACTCACCTACCTTCCAGGACCTGTCACTGAGGTGGCCAGGTTCTTTTTAAAATGAAAAGGAACACCTCCACAAGGAATTACAGGAACAACAGGCATCCTTAACTGGGACTTCTCTGGACTAAGAGAGATGCAGGTTCAACTCAGGAACTGTCCCTGGTTGAGTCTTTCTGAACTGCACATCATTCCCACAAAAGTTGCAGACTATACAATCCCTCAGGCCTCAATGCAGCTGTAGCAATCAGCTCTTGAAATTCTTTATTTATCCTCAATCTTATTTTTTTTTAAATTTGTTCTTATTAGTTATACCTGACAGTGGAATGTATTTTGACAGGTTATACATAAATGGAGTATAACTTCTCATTTTTCTGGTTGTACACAATGTAGAATTACATTGGTCATGTAATCATAAGTGCGCATAGAAAAGTAATGTCCAATTCATTCTACAATCTTTCCTATTCCCATTCCCCTTCCTTGCCTTCATTCCTCTGTCTAGTCCAAAGTACTTTTATTATTCACCTACCCCCCACTCTTATTGTGAGAGAACATTTGGCCTTTGGTTTTTGGGGATTGGCTTATTTCACTTAGCATGATAGTCGGCAGTTCCATCCATTTACCAGCAAATGCCAAATTTTCATTTCTCTTTATGGCTGAGTAGTATTCCATTATGATATATACCACATTTTCTTTATCCAGCTGTTCAATGGCACCATTGCTTAGCTATTGTGAATTGGGCTGCTATAAACATTGATGTGGCTGTGTCAATGTAGTATGCTGATTTTAAGTCCTTTGTTTATAAACTGAGGAGTGGGATAATTGGGTCAAATAATAGTTCCATTCCAAGTTTTCTGAGGAATATCCATACTGCTTTCCATAATGGTTGCACCAATTTGAGGTCCCACTAGCAATGTATACGTCTATTTTTTTTCCCCACATCCTTGCCAACATTTATTGTTACTTGTATTCTTGAAAATTGTCATTCTGACTGGAGTGAAATGAAATCTCAGTGTAGTTTTAATTTTCATTTTTCTAACTGCTAGACATGTTGAACATTTTTTTTCATGTATTTGTTGACTGATCTTTCCTTAATCTTTTAAGCATCCACAGAATTTTGAACACCTGTTACCGATATACCCTTTGGTAAAGTTTTACTTCACTTGGCTGAATTACTGTTCATTTTTTCCTGATTGACATGAGCCCCAAACTAACATTATGTGGTAGTATAACAATAAAATCCTTTGTCCCTGTCTAAGCCATCATAGTAGACCCAGAGAACTCAGCATCCCTAACTTATTCATCTTTGTATTCCCAGTGCTTGATATCATCTTTCTGACATAGTATGTATACATACATGTTTGTGGTAGCATAATATATTTCATTTTGTGTTGACAAATGCTGTTTAACCTATATCACTGCTATATAGGATTCTGTTTGGAATTTGCTGAAGAACCAGTTGTTGGAATGACCAAATTTCCTGTTTTTAACTAGTCAGGGACCTCATTTATTTTCTGAGTGTTCTTTGTATGTTCACCATTGAAAATGTGCTTTATGATTGTATATTCCCAAGAAAGGAAGATGAAGACCTCATGTCTAATTTGTCTCAATGGAAACTAACTGTAGGGCTGGAAGATCTAGGCAGATAAGAGAAAATAAAGACAATTGCAATTACGAAAAACAAGATAAAACACTAGGCATTATAGAGGGAAAGAGCGAAGTTGATATGTGAGGCACCAACAACGTGACTGTTATAGGTGGAGTGCTCAGGAAAGTCCTCTTGCCACCTTTAAACTGAGTCTGCTGCACAAGAAATAGCAACAGGTGCAAAATGGAGAGAGAAAATAGGAAAGTGAGACAGAAAAAGAAAAAGCAATGTGAATTTGTAAGTTTCCCTGTTTTTAGCAAATTTTCCCAGTCCTAGAACTCTTTTCTTGGACATATCACCACATTCTTGCAGTATCTTAGAAAGCGGGATTGTATGCCAGAGGATAAACATTAAAGTAGAATAACCACTGTATTTTATTCCTCTCCCTTCATTTTTCCTTAAATTGATAGATTTTATTTTTGAAGAGTAATTTTAGGTTCACTGCAAAGTTGAACAGAAAGTGCATAGAATTTCTACATACTCCTCTCCTACACTCACACCCACCCCCGCCACACACACACACTCCTGCATACACACACAACCCCACCCCTATCAACATTCCCACTGGTCATATTAGTTAACAATAATGAACCACCATTGGCATGTCATTGCCAACTGAAGTCCACAGCACATATTAATAAGCTTCACTCCTGGTACTCTGCATTCCATGAGTTTGATAAATACACAATGGTAAATATTCACCTGTACAGTATCACAAGGCCATCCCCAAAATGCCCATGCTCCACACATTCACTCCTCCCTCCCCACAACACTGACTTCCTATTTTTTTTCCTTTACCAAACCATCACACAGATGAAATCATACCATATGTAACCTTCTGATTGGCTTCTTTCACTTGGTGATAGTGTGTAAGCTTCCTCCTTGTCTTTTGATGTAGACTCATAACACATTTAGTTTTAATTTAACTTAATTTAATTTTGCTTTATTGCCATAAATAAATTACAGAAAATGCCTGTTATGCATCCTGGGATTCATAACTTCAATTTCATTGACCCCAATGATGAAGAACTTTGAGTGTATAAACTTAGCGAACTCACCATAGACACACACACACACCCTGAAAATTTTTTTTTAAAAAAATGTTTTCTTAAAAAAAAAGCACAGCAGAGAACAGGAGTTTTGAACAGAGAACAAAAATAAAACTTTGCAGAAGAAGAAAATGTAATATACCACCAAACACATGCACTCAGCAATCCTAACGACAGAATCACTGTCCTTGGCATTTTGGTTCGCTACCAGCAGCCTCTAAGAATAAACAATAAGAAGGAACAGCTTGTTCGTCTCTTCATATGCTGCCCCAAACATATGTTATCAAAACTTTCCCTTTTTAAAAATATCATTAAAGGCATTAAAGATAAATCAGGCCATTGTGGGTTTAATTATTCAGCATATTGCATTTTAATTATTTATTAATGTTCCATATTTGACAAACATTTCCAGAGAATTGGGGAGATTATAATAAAAAGATTAATTGACTTCATTAATATTCTGGAATAAGCCTAGTTTGTGTATCAACTGGGCAAAGTGCATCCATCTTCTCTCAGGAATACACAAGACTAACTCGGTAACCTTGGGAAAACTGTGGGCTGTGTTTCTGCCTATACTTCCTCATCTGTAAACTAGAAATAGCTGCAATGTCTTTGCCACAGATTTCTCATGAGGAGTAATGAAATAAGGTATGTAAAGAAGTAGCACAATGCCTACACATAATAAGTGCTCAATAAATATTTATAATTATTCTGTTTCATTTCCCATTACAGAAACAAGGTACTTGATATTTCTAAGTTGATGAGAGGGGCCAGGAAAGTCTCCAGTAGGTGTTGCCCTTTGAACTGGGTCTTAAAGATGAAAGGAGGTGTTCCAAATGTACAAAACCCACAGTGAGAGTAGCATCAGCATGATGCTGTGTTTAAACACTAACTCCTCTTCCTGCGATTGACATACTGTTGGGCACCACACAACATTATATTCTTAAACTATAGTGGAATGGGAAATTCAAGGGAATAATTAGAACAGAGAATGTGCTGTTGTAATTTCCCATCTGGGTGTAAAAATCCAACCATCCCAAACTAGGCATCATGTGCATAAATAGATCTTCAGCCTTAAGAGCAGAGTCAAGTTTCAAGATGGCACCACAGACACGATCTTGTTCCAGAAACAATCCTGATCTTTAGCACCTAGGGTAAGTCTTCAGCCTTCTTAAATTTAGAAGGGAATGGATCTAAATCTAGTATAATTGGTGCTATTGGTTGTGGCTCTTGTCATTAATGGACTCTGGTATATTAGTTTACCCCCAGGGTAAAATAGATAAGTAGTATTGTGAAAATGCATTTTTAAAATAAGTATCGCACTATGTACATTATCTACAATACATTTTTAAAGTCTTCTTACAACATGTCTGTGAGGACAACAGTAGAAATGCCAGTGTATGAGGAAGGAATTAAGGCATGTTGAAATGGTCAGAGTCATATAGATGTGAATTATGCACTGAAACCCACACCCCCTAACTGAAAATCTATATCCATTCTGTGATGATGCCATTATAAAAAGTCAATTATTCTAAGAGTTTTTCTTTCTAAGAAAAAGTGACTTTCTTCTTTCTTTGTCTCCTTCCTTCCTTCCTTTCTTGCTTTTTTTTTTTTCATACTAGGGATTAAACTCAGGAATTCTTTACCACAGCACATCCCCAGCCTTTTTTATTTGTTGATTGACTTTTCAGACAGCATCTCAATAAGATGCTTGAGGCCTTGCTGAGTTGTTGAGGCTGGCCTCAAACTTGCAATCCTCCTGCCATTATTATACTTTTAAGGAGTTTTCACTATAACACATATATGCTAATTAATTACAGCATTTTATTCCATCAGCTTCTCTACTTGTGGAATCCAAGCATCGACCAATTCCAACACCCAATAATTCAAGGCCTGGGAATCAATTCACAAGTCTGTTCATCTATTCCTTTACAAAAGCATATCCACCAGGAAACCGCAGTGCCTGTGCCTAGAGGGTCCCCAGATCTGTTCCTACTAATCAGAATTCAGCTAATTCTCCTGCACTTATACTATGGCATAAAACCATTTTCAAGCCAGTGTGGCATGTGGGTTAGGCACATAGTATTTCTATTCAGAATGGCTAAGGTCTGTATTTTGCTCCCATCACTCACAGAGTAGTTTTGTAGGATAAATAGATGCATACTAACTTCAGTCACACCATGAGAAAATGGGAACATTAAATGTCCTCATCACAGAATCATTGTGTTTTTACCCACAGCACTGAAAATATTTAGCACTCTTTTTAGTACATAAAAATAGTTGACCTTAACTATTAGTGTCTTCATCATTAAATCATTTTTTTTTCTGATTATTTGCTACTTCATTCACCTACACTCTTGTGATCAGGAAAAAGACAACAAATATAAAGATGGATTGACAACAAATCAATCTGAGAGTTGCCTCTCAGAAGAAAAGTTCAAGTGTACATTTATAACATATTTTCATTAAATGAAACCAAAACTTATTTTCCTGATTGGGTTAAGTAGATTTCTTTTTAAGCAGGCAACATAATTAAAGAGTAAGAGACAGACAAAATATTAATGAAGAACAAAATAGAGAGAAAGAAAAATGATAAAGATACTGGGAAAAGCTGATAGTTTCTGCTAGACACTGTGCTGTTGCCCTTTAGATCATGCTAATTATTTGAGACAGATCTCTTCTCAGGGAAACTGATATACCATAAACAACTCAGCTTTCTTGAATAATTAGTTCTGATTTGCTTTTTCAATCCTCCACTGTAATTATTGCTCCATTTTTATCTATTTTATATAAGAAGGTGAGAGACAAATTGTAAATGCATGTATCCTGTTGAATACCTGTTAGCCTTACCTGGAATATCTGAATGCAGAAATTAACAAGACATTTGTAAACAATAGTTTTATTGATTTGGTACTTACTGGGGTGCTTGCATGAAATATTTGTCAGTGGTTTTAAAGGATTTTATTTAGCCAAGAAACAGCTTGTTTAGAGTTTTTCTTGTGTCAGGAAAAAAAAAAAAAAAAAAAAGGAAATGAGCATTCCTTAAATAGAAACAGATTTTAGCTAACTCAGCTCCTAGAAGAATCAATACCATATCATAACTTTTCCCCCCTGTTGAAATAGTGTGGTTTAAAATATAAAGATTCCATTCTTCCTTGGGAAAAACCAATGTTTAAATTTTCCACCTGACATGTTATAGTGTTATATTTCATGTCAGGTTGTTTCAACCATGGCAAATGATAGGAAGCCTCAATGATACCATGATACAAATTCTGCCGCTCACATTGAGTTACCTTAGTGAGACATATCAGCTTGAAAACATACATGGGAACGACGTGCCATCCTGAAAACCAGAGATAATGCCCACGGGTCCCAGAGATAGTGATGTTCATCATTTATTTCTGAGGCCAGAACAAGGTAACAGAGCAAGACAGTAACAGTATCTGTTCAACCTAATAAAATTAAAACAACAGAAAGATTTGTTTTAACTCAGTGCAGATAAACATAGAAAAAGCCATATATAATAAAAAAAAACTCACCATACATATAGGCTTTATTATTTTAAATCATTTTTCTTCAAAAAAAAAAAAAAAAAAAAAAAAATAAAGAGAGAGTTAGGCTAGGCATGGTTAACTAAATTGACCACAATCTCCTCCTTTGACATCTCAGGACCATGGAATTTTTTCTACTTTATTTCTTTGCTTGGCTGTGAATCAAGAGTCAGATAACATTGTTTTTTTCTGTTGTCACAAACACTATCCTATTTCAGTCTTACATTACCTCTGGCTTAACATTTTACAGCAAATTTTAAACCGATTTTCTTAAATTTAATTCTCTCTTTAAAGCATTTCATACATTGCAGCCAAGTTTTTATTATCTTTAAGTATAGCATCATTTACTACTTCCATTGGATTTAGTTCTAGTTTTCGATGATATCTGAGTAATCAAGAACTGCTGGCTAAACCTCTCCCCATTTCCCATTGAAGTAATTAGAAATCTCCAACCTCTCCTTCTAGGCAGCCAAAGAACTCTGATCGAGTTCTGGAAACTGAGTCGATATAGACACATTTTACCTCTAAAACAATCCACAGCATCCAAAGTTGAAATTAGTGTTAGAAAACTAAAAAGATTCTCTCATAAAACATTGGTGCCAACGTTCTTTAAGCAGCAAGAACTGACCATCATTCAGTCCCTAAAATACAGAACCTAATTCATAGCAGGGGCATCGGAGGGGCTAGAATAATAGGAAGTTTCAGAAAGATAGGAAAGAAACCCTGAATTAATCATTTATATGTTGTGTTAAAAAGGCTTGTGGGTACAAAGCATGATGCTAAGTCAAATCTGCAGGTGTGGGGAGGGAGGAAGCAAAATAATATTGAACATTAAACTTATTACTCCAGTATGTCAGAACATTCCAAGACCTAGAACTAGACTGAGAAGTTAAAAGCCCATGTTTGCCATGTAACACATCATAGAAATGTACCCATTTAGATATTTAGGGCTGTCCTTGACTCAGAAACAATTCATCAACTCTGCAATCACCCTTCTACCAATGCATATGATTTTCAGCTGAGACAGGCTAAGGGATCCTCCTTTCTTATACATAATCAGGATCTCAATTGCTGCATCTACTCTCAGACTAGAATATCCAGAAAACAGTTGGCTAGGAAGTAGCAGCTACAGAATTGGCTGCACACAGAGGGTTTGGCAGGAAAACCCCAGTAGGCATGCATGTGGGAGATTATTGTTGTTAGGGATGCTAACCACCAGCTGGTCTGAAAGCCTGACACAGGGGTAAGGCTATTTCTCCTCATTCAAGCAGATCTACAGTAGATAAAAACAGGTACTATAATGGTAAGTGTGTTCACAAGTTTAGAGCAGCCCACTTCCAACTGTGTAACACTAAGGGAATTCCATAGAGCAGGATACTGGAAAACTCCGGGTAGTGGATTTTTCCAGGGGGTTGAAATTAAATTAAAATAAGATAGATATATTTATTGTACAATATTGACATTTTTTTAGAAATATATTGGAGACCAATGAAAAAATGTGTCACTCAGACAAATAATTGTTAGATACCCGATAAAGTTGTCCCTTAGTTTTCACAGAGATTGTTATAGGGACCCACACAGATACCAAAATCCATGGGTGCTCAAGTCCCTTACTTAAAATGGTATGGTCTTTGCTATATATAAAATCTATGCCCACCCACCTTGAACTCATCTCTAGATTACGTACGATACCAAGTACAATTGAAATTCTATGAAAATAGTTGCACTAATTTTATTAATCATTGTTAATAGTGATTAAAAAATAAATGAATATGGGGTGGCATAAAACTCAGTGGTAGATAGTGTACCTGGCATGTGCACCTGAGGTTTGATATCCACCACTGCATAAATGATTGATTGAACAAAGTAAATGGCATGAACATGTATTCCCTGTATTCCCTCCTCACAGGTGGTTGGCAGGTGCATGCTACTTAGCACCCAAGGCCTTCTGTGATGTGACTCTAAACATCATTCAGAGCTTTTCTTCATGACTGTCTTCCAAATATGCCAAAATTACCTGACTTGAAGGAGAGGAAACCTCTGGCTAAGGCACTCTGAACACACAGAAATGAAAAATATACATAGTGACAACATCACGCTATTTTCGTAACTGGACAAGTTGACATTGAGTATTTAATGTTAAAACGCTTCTGTTTTTGTCCACGGGTCTTGGCATGTTCATTTCATTAACAAAAGGTTCGAGTATTTCACGTAAAAGAGAAGATTATTTATTTTGGAATTACCAAATGACATGTTTATCCATCCAAATCTGTACACAATTCCTTTTTTTCTCATTCAGTTATTCCAGACCATGTGATTCATTAGCTATGACCCACATATCTAGGACCTATGGCTCTCTTCAGAGCTCAATCTCTTCATCTATAATCATTTTCACAAAGCAATACTTCAAGACCCAATAAGATGTCGCCAAAAGCCAGAGATAATCCCCTTATTGGGCACCAAATAGCACCTGCCCATCTCACATTTTGCAAGTATTCATCGCAATGCACTGTTGTATAAGAGAAAGTTTCTGGAGGACAGGGAGCTACATTTTCCTGGGTTCTCTGCTCAGCACACAGCTGGTCACACACAATCAATAGATGCATATTGAAAAAGGGCATATTCAGGTTTGCAATAGGCATCATAGTCCTTTGGTAAGGAGCCAGGTTGCTCAGAAGATGAAGGAAATGAGCTAAGGGGAACAAGGAAGAGCAGGGGGAGGCCACCAGAACCACACTTATCTTCCTCACAATTTTTTGTCTCCACTATTTTTTTTACTGTTTCACAATTTCGCCTTAGGCTCAACCCAAGGTAGTGTGAATGGCAGAGACGGAGCCCTGAAATTGCCATCGATCCTTAACACACTAACTGGGAATTACTCTATTTGCTGCAAATAATAAGAAAGAATTGCCAGAGCCAAAGTAAAGCAATGCTACTTCCTTTTCCTAGAAATAACCAAGAGTTATAATCAGGACAAAAACAGAATAAAACAAATTGCTTTTTTTCAAGTTCAAATGCATTCATTTCTTGTTATGAAAGTAGAAATGGGCTGGGTTTGCCAAACGTTGTAAGGCACAAGAAGAATATATGAACTGTCTTTCATGTATTTACATTTGTATGCATATATAGAGGCATGTGTGTATGTTATGTATGCATTAGATATGTATATATGCTTTATTTCATGATGTGTATCTATCTGCATGCACACAATCAGGTACACATACACACCTATCTTCCTTATTTAACTATATATTTCTGCAACAATTCAGTATTTGGGATTTGAGAAATAAGCCAGAGATGCCACCAAGTTTGACCTTTCACCTGTTTAGCATTGGTAGCCAAACCAGAACATGTGACCACCATCCACAGCTATGCTCCTATGTGTATTCAATATTATTCCATTCTAACTTTACTTTAATTTTCTTTTGTTCTTCCTCCTTTTTTTTTCTCAGTATTGGGAATGGAACCCAGGATTTTGTACATGTTAGGCAAGTACAGTACCCCTGAGCTACATCTCCAGCCCTTTTTTATTTTGAGAAAGGTACTTGCTAAATTGCCCAGACTGGCCTGGAACTTGCGATCCTCCTGCCTCAGTCTCCAGAGCACCTGGGATCACAGACCTGTACCACCAGGCCGGTCCACTTCAAGTGTCTTGAGGGAAGTGTCTGATTCATCTTAGTATCCTTAACTCCCTGTCATGAAAATGGTGAAAACCCCAAAAAAGGCAGATCAAGTACATACATTAGTGATCCATTCTAATATTCAAAAGTTTTGTTTTACTTATCCTGTATCATGTATTGAAATTTTCTCTCTTTCGCCATCTTCTGCTACAAATCATATTTTACTCCAGAAGCACAACACCAGAGGCTGATCCCTCTTGAATTGCTTAATTGCAGCTGCAAAGATTTTTCATCGGATAGATTGTTAATGGCAAATGTTCATGATTTCTTTGAACTTCTCAATATTGGTTCAATCCACTCAATGTCTCTTGGCCAGTGATGGACCACGTGACAATACATCTCAAGTTATTGGGGTTAGGTTGCTTACCCGAGTCCAGGCTGATATATAACTTGATACAAGACACTTTTTTAAAATATCAGTTTCTAGATTCTAATTCTAGAGATTGATATCAAACACAGGTTCACTTCCTGAGAGTCCTAGAAACCAATACTATGGCATAAGGTTTTGTGGGGAAAATATATTTTTTTAAAGTTTTATCTCATGATTAACTGGGAATGAGTTGATGGACTGGTAAAAGCACATCTTTACCTCCCTGAATAGTTAGTAGTAGAAAACTTTATAGGTAGGGAGAGGGGAGAAGTTGCTTGTTGAATGGATGGCAAGAGAGCAGAGTTTTAGGGTGGGTGCTGTGTCACAGACATAAAAAGCCCACTTGCCTCTTTCCAGGTCATGTATTTCTCTTCAGGGGGTCATCTTAATCAACACAGAGGATTTGGAACTTGTGACATCAGAAGGTCATTGACCAGATAAGCTGGCTTCTCTTGCTCTTGTCCACTCTTGAGTTTCATCCTTTGTCAGGGCCGCCATGAACAGGAGCTGAGCACGTACCCTTAGCCTTGAGCAATGGAAGTGTGGGATTGGCTTCCACTGGCAGTGCAAAAGCAGGTGAACCTCATCTTCACTCAGCAAGGAATTACAGCTCTGGGAATGGGCATCACCCAAGGGATACACCTGTGAAGCCCAATTCCTTGCCTCATTTGGGTGGAACTTTCTCAAGTGACTTCCCCTCAATAAATAGGATTTCAGGTGTTCTCTCTCTCTTTCTCTTTTGCCAGCCTCCCTTGACTCCCTTGCGGGAGCTAGGGTAGAGGAGCCATTGCTGAACCCCAAGAAAAAGAAATTTTCTCTGTCTCTGTGTGTGAGTATTTAGTGCCAGCCCAATTCACCTGGAGTGACCCTGGCTGTCTTAGTCACATGTCGCAGAAATCCTTTCCTGAAAAACATCTTAAGTGCTTTGTTTGGTAAAGGCTTTAGATGTGTCAAGGCCTAAGCCCATTTCAACATTATTCCATCTGATTCAGGAGGTGTTCAAACAGGGACATTTGTTAAAAAGAATCCCAGGAGATTCTAAAATACCAATAATTTATTCAACACTGTGAATCTAGAAACTACAGTCATTCATAACAGAACAGTGTTTGCCCAAGAAAGCTCCTCTCTGCTGTGAAGCTGGTATGGGGAAAGGATGGATAAGACCAGGAATGGAATGATCAGAAAGTGCAATTCACCATCAACGATGGAAATGCCCTATAACAATATTTTTAAAAAATGTAGTGTACATTAGTGTTGCTAGAGTTGAGGAAGGGTGTTAAAAAGTACTCATCTTTAACACTGATTCTGGAAGTAAGAAGCCATGCTGATTGCATAACTATTTGGCATTATATATTAATACCTTCCTAACATTTGCTACTTTTCACCTGAATCCAAAAGTAAGCTGCCCTCAGTTTCAGGGTCTGGAAGGCAATGAGCTCCTGTTAGAATTCAATAGTGTCTTTATTTAATTATTTATTTTTACCTTATCTTTATGGCGATTATGCCAGTTTTTCATGAAAACAATACCAATGTATTACCACATAAACAAAAATTGTGAGTTCATTAAAATATCAAACCAATAGTGCAGATTACATTTGGTTGTGAAAGAACCATAGACATGGTAAATAATGACTATGGTTTAGAAAGTTGATCAATAGCAATGGATAAAATACCTATATGGATGAGCCTGGAGAACATTGGCTAAGCAAAATGAGGCACAGAAATAAAAACACTGCATGGTGTCACTTGATGAAAAATCTAAAAAAAACAACAAAAAAAAAGGGAAAACATAGAAATAGAAAGTAGAATGGTGGTTTTTGTTGATGGGGAAGTGGAAGAAATAAAGAGATGAAGGTCAAGGGAACAAACTTGGATTTATGTAAGATGTGTCTAGATATCTAATGTGTAACAGAGGGCTAAAGTTAACAAAATTATATTGCACTCAAAAATGGACCAAATAGTAGGTTTTAGGTGTTCTTGCCATGAATAAAAAGAGAGATATCAATAGAAAATGATGTATATGTTAAATTGCCTACCTATAATAATCATTTCAAAATGGATATGTATATCAATATCATATATGTTGAAATTCAAACCTTAAATTTATGTAATAAAAATATAGCAAGCTATCAAATGCCTGCCAGAGGGACTGGGATGTAGCTCAGTGGTAAAGCGTCTGCCTTGCATTCGCAAAGCCCTGGGTTGGACCCTCAGTTCCAAAAAAAAAAAAGTCTACCAGAAATATATTTCAAGTTGGTTGGGAGTAGAGGAAGTACAGGTAAGGCCTAAAATTTTAATTGACCTCAGTCTTCCTGAGAAAGAAATCCCTTATGTGGATTCCCTATCTCCATGAGAAATTGTTGGGGCCCAAATTGATTGAGGAAAGCAAAGTAAAATGAACAAGAAAATTGATCACCTGATGCTGTTTGAGATTCCCTGCCTCAAACACATTGATGAAAGTAAGTTAGGGAGTCTTCCAGAGACAAAGAATCAACAGGATAGATGATTGATAGGTAGATTGATAGGTAGGTAGATAGATACACAGATTTATTTTGTGGATTTGTCTCACTTGATTATGCAAGATGACAAACCCTAGAACATGTACAGGAAACTAAAAATCCACGAGAAAGGATGGTGTAATTTCTTCCCAAGGAGAGGCACACTCCAGGCCTAGGAAGAGCCAATGGTTAAAAAATATATATCAATGTCCTAAGGAGAAGATTTTGAGAAGATGATGGAATAGGATGCACCAAATTCTTCCTCTCCATCTAAAGAACAAGTGCACTGACTACATCTGTCTGATGTAACTTTTGGAATCCATGAATCTATCCAGCAGAAGTCCTGGACAGAAAATTGGGGTTCATTTAAGCTCTGAGCAGGAAAGTCACTACCCATCCCCCAAACCAGCCCTCAGCATGCAGTCATGCTTATACATCTGGCATAGCATGCACATAACTTATGGGAACTAAAGTAGACTCAAAGGACCCTTTCCTCCAAATATTGGGATCTGTGATTTGCATCCTGGTTGCTGCTTCTGATCACAGAGGTTCAAATATGTAGGTGGTCACTGCTGTTCCACTGCCCCACACTGTGTGGTCCCCTCCAGTTGAAGTTAAAGTTACTTCTAGAGGAGTTAAAGGGCTAATGCTCTCTCCCCCACACATTTCTTTTTCTATTTACCCCTTTTGGAAACCAGGATAAATACTAGGACATTACAAAGCAACTGCTTATCTAGGCAAATTCAGAAAGTGATTGCACAAGCCCAGGGAAAAGAATTGGGCTCAGAAAAGACATGAAATGACATAAACTTTACACCAAATCTAATCCTGAGTACACAGACATCATACAACAATTTCAAAAAAGTCAATATATTAAATGAGAACAAAAATGAAACTCAACAAAACCTGAAAAAGGGAAGAATCTAATGTTCAGAGTTACCATATGATTAGATTCAAATTCCCAATTTTCAGAAAAGAAAACATCACACATCAGGAAATTTTGGTCCATGCCAAATTTTCACAAATAATTTTTTAATAGCAGTAGAACATACAGATATACCACAAACATAATCATAAGTCCTTTCTTAATTACTTCAAATATAAGTGATATTACCCTCCAATCAAAATAAATAGATTGGCAGAATGAATAAGAAGCATAATATATCTACATTTTGCTTACAAGAGACTGATTTTATATCTGAAATCACAAATGGATTTCAACTTCTGACATGCTACAACATGAGTGAACCTTAAAGACATTGTGCTAAGTGAAATCAGCCAACTGCAAAAAGACAGATATTATGATTTCACTTATGTGGTGTGGCCAGAGCAGTCCAATTGTTAAGTCAATTTAGGACTAAGCAACATTTCACTACCCACTTATAGACACATACCCCTTAAAAATTAACATATTTATTTGCAGATTTGCACAGTATTCTAACCCAACGTTTAAGGTAGCAAAGGTGGCAGCCACAGGCCCAAGTGAAGGGTCAGTGCTTTTAGGAAAAGCCACCTCTTAGTCCCTGTTACAAAGGTCATAGGGACAATAGAAAGGGTTGAAAGAGAGGAGGTGGAAATGGCTGAGAAGGGGAGAATAGGGACATGTGATTTAATGGGTGTATATTTCACTATTACAAGATAAGAAAAGTTATGGAGGTAGATGTTGGTTTTACAACATTATGGTTGTATTTAATACCACTGAACTATACTCTTAAAATGATAAAAATAGTTAATTTCATGTTATATGCATTTTGCCATAAAAATCTGAAAAAAGAAAAAAGAGGAAAAAGTCCCAATTCAAAGGCAATTCATTGGGCACAGTGGTGTACACCTGTAATTCCAGTGACTCAGAAGGTTGAGGGATAAGGATCAAAGGTTGAGGCCAGACTCAGCCATTTAGGTAGGCCCTAAGCAACTTAATGAGACACTGTCTCAAGAAAAAGGGCTGGGGATGTAGCTCAGAGATTAAACACCCCTGGATTTAATCCTTGGTGTAAAAAAAAAAAAAAAAAAAAAAAAAAAATGGCAGTTATGCAGAAGCAGTTTCTTCTTATGTGAGAAAGTTAGTCTTTCTGTTGTTTTATTAAGACTTTCAACTGATTGGATGAGACCCACCCACATCAGATAGAGCAATCTGCTTTACTCAAAGTTCATGAATGTAAATTTAATTTCATCGAGAAACTTGCTCACACACACATTCAGAGTAATGGTTGGCTCAGTCATCTGAAGGAACCCTGTAGGCCAGTCATAAAATTAACCATCACAGTAGGTATTTACATATAAATGCAGAATCTAAGGCGTAAATAGGCTCTACCTAGTGCAATCTGTGGCATATGCTTCATACCTAAGCAGTGTAAGTTTCACGCTCTGATTTTTTAATCATTTTTTTTTTAATCACTGCCTGACTTATGTCAACCTCTCAAGGTATAGATGCTGAATAGATTGGCAAGTTTCTCCAGTCTAAATTTTCAGACATGGACTTAAATTTTTTCTTGTGTTGTTCATCACCTCTATTAACTTGCTGATTGCCTCTGCTTTCTCTGCCTTCACATGTGCTGCTGCAGGGGAACTTCCAATGCACCCCAACCTCTGTGGCATCTCCTCAGGAAGGCAGAAGCCACAGAAAGAAATCGGTGTCCCTAGGGGAGCATGTGTGACCAGGACACAGTTTAAATCGATGTTTAATAAAAAATAGTAGTAAAGAGCATCCATAGGCAGGATTCAACCAGCAAGGGTCATGGTCATGTCTCTCTGGTTTGCATGTAACTGAAAAGCTTTAAGAGAGGGAGAAAGGAAAATCATGAGTGCCAATTAAAAAAAAAAAGATTATTTAATGAAGTGAGATATGAATCTCAGTTAAATCCAAGAAAGAGGCTTTCGATGTGAATTTTGAAGAGAGAGAAGAGACTGAGAGACTCAGAGCACCTGGAACAAGGTCACAGGGGACATCAGTCTAGCATTTAAAAAGGAGCAAGGCTGTGGATTACAGCTAGATCCAGACTGCCACTGCACTCTTGCATAGCTACTGATTTCCCACAGCCTTTCCAAGCCTTAGTTACCTTGACTGCAAATTAGAGTGGTCACACTTGGCTCTTGGTGAGAGTCTTCTGATGATAATGTACCATCAGTGCATAAAATAGCACAGCCACTAGCACATGGTTATGCTATCTGTGACTCCCAAACTTAAAATAAATCAGACATAAATAATAATGTTAATAAATAAAAATAAATAAATGTGTTGATTTATTTCAATAGGCATGCAAATTGATCAAAAACATCAGTACACTGAAGTATCCATAAACACTATTCCTTATCTCCAGAATATTGGATGGGAAGGGTGAATTAATGCATGAATTAACTTCTATCCAAAAAGAAAGAAGAGATATTAGAGACATCAAAATCCATAAAGAGGTTAAGTAGGTGGTACTACCCAAAGCTTTTGTCCTTACTTTCTGACTTTTACATACATTATATGCCATAAATTAGGAAATATTTTGAAAAACATAAATAGGAATTTCCTAGTTGAGATATCTAAGATCCAGGTGGAAAAGTAAATACAATACCTGATATGAACTTATTTGTACATTGTCCTAAAAATATTTTCACTTGAGTTTTACCCATAACTTTTTTCCAAGTGCATTGTATGTGAATTATGTTAATATTTATTTGAATATCCAATTCATACAAAAGAGATCTGGAATGGAAAAGTTCATATTTATCCTATGAAATCATGAGCAGATGCAGTGTTAAAAATCATTTTTGTTTTAAGATACCCTTAGGTTAAGACTTAGAATTTATATATTTATTTATTGTGTACTAGTAACTGCTCTTCTCAGAGGAAACAGATTTGGGATTAAAATCCATATAAGAACAGGTAAAATGTGAAGGAGCCCTAATTAGGAAGGGCTATTGTAGCTAGCTGGAAGCCATAAGTTCCACCTGATATGTATGTGACGCACCTGTAGGCACCCGCAAACCTGAAGGTATATAACCAAATGAAAACGGTCCGAGTTAGGAGAACGGAGAATTCAGTCAGCCGGGCAGTCACTCGGTCGGTCAAAAGAATCAGCGGTCAGAACGTAGGCAGAGCGGTTACAGAAGAGAAACCAGATAGAAGAAGTAATGACTGGTCAGAGTTAGGCCGAGACTCCTGAGGAAGACAGAAGACAGAAGACAGAAGAAGGAAGAAAGAAGAGAGAAGAAAGAAGCTCTAGTCTTTCTCTAAGCTAAGCTCTATCTTTCTTTAAGCTCTATCTTTCTTTAAGAAAAGCTAAGCTCTATCTTTCTTTACTCTAAGCTACTCTACTCTAAGCTAAGAAGAAAAATCTTTCTTTCCCTCTCTAAGCTCTAAGAAAGTAGAAGTAAAAGTAGTAAAAGCTTAACTCTGCCTCCGAGAGTTTTTCCTCCCGGTTTACGGTACCAGGCAGCTTACAAAAATGGACTATTTTCTCCTGGTAGTTATCAAATTTGTATAGGAGGATACTTAGTATGGAGATAAAGTTAGCATTTAGTAATTACATTTTCCATGCAATCTCAGAGAAGTCTTCAAGTTTTCTTCTTTGCATTTATAGGGTTTGCCCTAGTATCACAAAATCTGAGTGGTAGAGTAGAGGTTTCTACCCTATATATTTGCATAGCTTAAGTACCCTTTTGTGTAGATCATATGTCTCTGAATATGTCTAATTCTACAGCAATATTTAAAAAGCAAAATATTAAACATGCAATTATAATTTGGAAATTCACAGACAAAGGGTTTAAAGTACTAGTAATATTCAGACACGGGAAAATTTATACTTGGGCGGTAATGAATTTTTTTCTTATCAAACTTTACAATATAAAATAGAGGTTTTTGATGAGTAAGTGTTAGGGGGATGTGTTTGTTTTGGAATCATAATTAGTAACTTAGTTTAAGATCTGACATCAGTTTCTATAGCACAAGTGATTCATTAGGTCTAAATAAATAGTAGCAAAACACAAACATCCCTAACAATCAAAGATTTATATATGTCCATTGTGAGTTAAAAAATATTCTTCACAGTGAGAAAAATTAACAGATCCTGTGAGTCAATTTAAAAATCATTCAATACATGCTAACATGATTTTAGCTATGAAATCTTAATGTCCATTATAGAGCTCTAAAACTGAAACTGAATCACAGAGTAAAAACAAAGGTATACAAGAAAAAAAATCATCCATGTCAACTGGAAAGAGAGGCTGTGTAGTAGGTGAACGTTCCTCTGGGTTATGTGGGGTTTGTTCTGAGTGCTGTGTGACTATGCCCAGCCTACCTTGTGAACCAGACTCTGTATTATGTTTCTCTGACCAGAACATACAGAAAGTTTCATTATTACAGAGCAAAACAGTGTCAGTTTTCTTTCACTTAATACAAGTGCACAATTTAGGGTTCATTTTTCTAATTACCTGAAAATAAATAATTAATATGTATTATGTGGTATCCATATAACACAGAGCTTTGTAAATATTTTTCCTTAATGTGAGAGAGCCCAGATGATTAGTAAAACAGTCTCATAAATGCTGTTTCCTATGTCCTTATTTAGGGCCCCTGTATACCATTACTTTTTCAAAATTTTCACCATAAATACCTATTTGACTCTGAGTAATTCAATATAGTCCAAACTTTTTTCTAAAACACAGAGTGTTTTTTATAACATTTCCAGCAATACAGTTTGAGAAAGACTATATTAGGTTATCAGTTATTTATTTTAAAAAGCACTTTTATACAATTGTTTTTTATTAAAATGTATTAGTTTTCAAGTATCTTGTTCAGCTAATTATAGTGAATAGGGAGGATGAAATATAGTAAGTATATGAAATTAAACACATGGAGCCAGTGGGAAGCAATGGGACTTACACTTTCATTTTCTCTTTTTCTTCTACTTAAGGATAAAAGAAAACACAATTGCTATATTGAAGCTAATAAAAGGATATTATTATCTTCATACCTTATCATTTAAAATACAATTTTAAATAGGCTCAGGAAATTAAATACATTTTTGTCAAATTGGATACTCTTCAATAAGAAGCTTTGTAGACTTTATTGATGAGTATAATCAATTGTGATCAGTGTAGGAAAAGACATATCCTACAAAGCTGCATTTTACTAAATGGTATTTCATTGTTCATGAAAAATAACCAATATAAGACATGAAGGAAAAATGGGAAATGAAAAGCACAGGGTCACTTAATACCAGATATATCCTAAGGGAGGAGAGGCAATATGTCTATGACTAATGCTTAGAAATGCTTAGAAAGGCTTATTTGCAAGGTATGAAATAGATATTAATAGTACAGAAAGTAGAGTTCAAGAAAGTAAGGAAAACTCTTGGTAGATACAGGCCACATCCCAGCTTCATCAGTGTATGTCAAGTTCTGTTTTGAATATCCTATGGAGGGGCTGGACTATAGATCTTCTGCTCAGAGCCCTTGGAGACTGAGGACTTCATCTCCCATCTAGAACTTTTTCCAAGATTTATTTCACTGGGTCCTTTCCAAAATACATCTCAAGACCCTTTTCAATTTGAGTGTGCTACCTTAGCTAATTAATCTCCTCATGTATTCATTTAGGAGATGTTTATGAGGACTCTTCTTCCAGTTCACTGCTCATTCTGCAACAAACAGCATAAGTCACTGAGCATGAAATTGTGCCACAAATGTGACGATAGCTAAGACTTGAATAACAGATGTACCCAAAAGAAGCAGAGGACAGTGAGCATGAATGAATAACAAGAGAAAAGTATCTTCCTTGATATGATGAAAAAATATTCCCAAGGAATTAGTAGGGACTAAATTGACAGAATTATAACAATGAGACTGGGGACTCACCTATATATTTTGTTTTTCCTGCAAAAGAGAAAATAAGCTGAATTGGAGAGGAAATAGGTTAATATATGATATCAAGTTGATATAACCCTATAGAAGCAAAGAAAATTCGTGTAGTCCAGTCTAAACTAGTCTAAAACAATTACATCAAAATAACACAATAATCAAAAGTATATATTTATTTATTTATACATTCAATAGTAGTTCCAAATAAAATCTCCAAATTCCAGCATGGTTCATAGAACATGAGAAATTTTTTGTTTGTTTAAGAAATATAATTATCAGTACCAGTAATATGAATTATTTATATGAGGGGAAATATACCTCTTTCCTAAAAGTGAGAAAAATATGTAAACATTAAATATTTAGGAAAATATGTAAAAGACTATATATAATATGTTTTATGTAAGAAATGATTCTCTAAATAGGACAACATAAATAATATGCAAGCATAAGTTTAAGAATTTCTATAAATTATCTCACAAATTTTTGCTCATCAAAAATATGTTTAAAACTGAAAACAATAACCAAGCTACAGGTGTTGTCATGGTTTTCAATAACACTATAAATGAAAAATAATTAGTAACCCTTTGGAATATTTTAAAACTTTCTATTTGCTTTAGGCATACTGAAAACTTCATGCCTAGATGGTAGTGATTAAAAAGCAAGTCATTCATAGACTCTAAGACTCAATAGTTCTATGTCTTTCTTTAAACTGATAAGTTTTTCTTCTATTAATTCTTTCTTTTATTTTTGTTATATATTTTGATTTTACTCTACCAGAACTTCTTACTGCTATTTATTAATTAGTACCCATAGATCCACCTTCCCCTCTCCATTTTAGATTTAAATGGTATTAATTATGTTAAAGTGCATCAACTTGTACTTCTTTAACATGTTACAATGTTACATAGGAAACTTGTATTTCCTCTTCTTCCTCTTCTATGACATCCATAACTGCTCCAAATACTTTAGTTGCAAGCTGCTCAAACTACATGCAAACATCCATGTGACTCAATGCTCTTGGTTATATACCTTTCTTTTTTTATGTTCTTAATTGTAATAGGAATACTTATTATGAGACCTACTCTTTTTATAAATGCAAGTGTAGAATACAGCCTTGTTAAATATAGACACCATGTAGTGCAGCAAGTCTCTGAAACAAGGTCATCCTATATAATTGAATCTTCTTACTCGTTGAATAGCAACTTCCCATGCTCCTCTTCCCACAGGCCTTGCCAACTGCTATTCTGTTCTCTGCTTCTATGAGTTTTACTGGTCTGAATACCTCATATAAGTGGAATTATGCAATATTTGTCCTTCTGTGAATGGTTTATTTTACTTAGAAATATCCTCAAGAGTCGTTATGTCATCACGTATGGGGTGGAATTTTCTTTTTTTTTTTAAGGCCATATAATAACCCCTGGTATGTGTTGACCACATTTCCTCATCTATTCATCTGTAATTGGATACTTAATTTGTTTCCATAACTTGGCTACTGTCCATGAAGCTGAAATGAACATGAGTGTCTAAAGAGTACAAACAGCCACCAGATGTAGGTAAAGGTGATCAACATCACCAATGATCAAGAAAATACAAATTGTGGTCACAGGGAGATATCTGATAACATGTATTAGGATAACTATTATCAAAAACATGATAGGAGACAACAACTGGGTGGAGAGAAGTGGAAGCCTTGGCACACTATTGATGGGAATGTAAAAGTATGCAGTCACTATGGAAACAGGATAGAGCGTCCCTATAAGTTAAAAATAGAATTATCATGCGAACTAACGTTCCCACTTCTAGGTATGCACCCAAAAGAACTGATGTAAAGGTCTCAAAGAGGTAGGTCCTCTTCTTACTGAGCACCTTATCATTGGAGTGGTGTCTTCCCTCTTCAGAGGTTCTTCATGACATAGAAGAACAGAGAAATTGACTCCTGCCTTCCTCTCTTTCTAACTTCTTGTTCTTTAGATGGCAGGAAGCAGGAAACTGTGTGGAGGAGAAAAAAAGAAATTGGAAAGTTGAAGAAAAACATCAGGTTCCATTTCTCTTCCAATTTACTGTGTTTCAGGTAGTAGATATTCAGTTTCTTTGAAGAGAATTCATACTAGATCCTACACCAAAAGTCAGGTGAATGAGGTGAGGAGACCTATTCATCAACTATTAAGCAGCAGCAAATATTTAACCAACAACTTAAGTACATTTCACTTCCCTCATGTTCCCTGGTTATACACACTTCCCTTGATGGAGCTTTTGTATCAACCCCAACTCTTAAATCTACTTTCCTGTAAAGTAGGTTCTCCCTATGTTACACGGAAACACAACAAATCAGGCTGAGAAATCAAGGCAGGATTTCCCACTGCTCTACATCTGTCAGAATGAAAGTTTTGCTTTGTTCTGTTTTGTTTCATTTCAAAATCTCTAAGGCTCGACAGACTTATTACCACTGTCAGACTTCTATTAGACAAATTGGGCTTAATGTAAATAAATAGTCTCTCACCTTTGAAATTCTAACGCTCAGCAGAAACACAAACCTCAAAAGCCACAAAAGGAAAAGCTGCCCTGAATTAACGATGATGTCTTGCAATATGAAAATGAAAATATGTTTAGCGTGCAGTGCTTTCTTACTGACCATGCACATGAAGTTAGAATTAAGACTGTAAATCCTCAATATGCAAAGTGTTTGGGAACACCAAGGACATAGGTTTTCAGACTTTGTGCCATGTAGTTCTTGGGATTCTCCAGAGAAGCCTAGTGATTGCAAATTCCCAAATGATATCAATCATTGGAATTCAATATTAAGAAGTCAGAAGGCTGGGGTTGTGGCTCAGTGGTGGAGTGCTTGCCTAGCACATGTGAGGCACGGGGTTTGATTCTCAGCATCATGTATAAATGAATAAATAAAATAAAGGCCTATTGGCAACTAAAAAAAATATTTAAAAAACAGAAATCAGCATGCCCAGGAATTTCTGAAATCATAGTATATTTGTTATGAAAATTATATTTTACAACAATATAATTTTAAAACACCTTGATCATTTTATAAAGATGAGGAAGACGGCCAAGTCAGAAAGACCCTTCAACAGAGCCAAATAGGTTGTTTAATTCATAACCATTTGAACTGTTTTTATTTAAATATTTATTTACTTGTTTTAGTTGTACACAATGCCTTTATTTTTACATGGTGCTGAGGATCGAACCCAGGCCACGCACTTGTTAGACGAGCATTCTACCACTGAGTCACAATCCCAGCCCGTGAACTGGGGTTTTGTGATAGTTAGGATCTGGAATTTACTCCCAAGGCCATGTACTAAATGCTTGGTCACCAGCCTGTACAGCTTCATTGAGGTGACACAACCTGTAGGGGATGGAGCACAGTGGAAGGAAGTGAGGTTAACATAAAGGGGATATTTGGACCCTGGCTAGGTGCATTCTTTCTCTTTCACTTTCCTAGCATCATAAGGTGAGTAATTTCTTCTGTCATGTGCTTCTACCATGATGTACTGACTTAATCCTCAACCCAGGCTTAAAGCACCAAGATCCAGTTTCCATGGACTGAAACATCTAAAACTGTGAGCCAAAATAATTCTTTCCTTCCCTTAAGTTGATTTCCTCAGGCATTTTGTTACAGTGATAGAATGCTAAGACAGTCATTAAACGTTAATAGGTGTTGACCAATTAGGAGGCAATATCTTTGCAGGTGTAGATAACCAGTAGTCAAAGGATAGACACGGCAGTACTCTTGAATTTTTATGAATAGAAAGATAGACAGACACTATTATATGTCTATATCTTAGGTTTGTAGAAGGATATAGAATCAGATGGGACTTTAGAAGAATCTCAATTTCAAATGACTAACTTTCTAGGAAGATGAAACTTTGATTTTATTTCATAGTAGTTGGAAACTGCTTATGCTGAAAGCATACCCTACACCTATTATCTAAAGATTTGTAAAGACAAAAAAGTCTTGCTTATGTAGAGAATCTTGAAATATTGTCAATTGCTTTCAAACATTTGTAATGCTTTTTGATCTATTTTTTTATGTTTTTGCTTTTAATAAAATCCATAAAGTTGTTTGAATTTTATTTACCAGGAAGTATTTGTTTTGCTTGTTATCTTTTCTTTCAGAATGAAAAGAAAGAACCACCAATAGCACATTAAAGGAGAGAAAATAAAAAAAAGAAATTTATTAATATTTCTTTTTGTCTATTCCACAAACATGCACTAGCACATACCATGTACCGAGAAAGATGTTGGACACTGGGAATTAAAACGGACAGACACCATATCAGTCTTCAAAGGACTCACTGTCTCATGAAAGAGAGTAAGACATAACTCTGTGATTATAATGTACTGTGGTTTGGTTACACACAAATTTTCCAATGCACATGCAAAACCAACCAACCAACCAAATATACACAATAATGGGGGCCCAAATATAGCCTCAAGATACTTTTGAGAATTGAAAGATGAGTAGGAGTGAGCTCTAGTCCATCACAAGAAGGAGCTACTACTTTTCTGTCTGGTACTCCTGGAGGGTCCTCCTTTCTAATCAAAGTTTGGTAGACATTGAAAGAATGATTGAGCAGTAGCCATGAAACTTCTATAACAATAATAATAAGATTATGTTAACAATTTGAACAGACAATAAGGGTAAGACTCAGAAGTGGAAATTTCTGAAGACAAGTAAAAGCATCCTTTCTGATTAAAGTGACCACCAGTGAATGCCATTGTCAGACACAGTGAGCTTGTGGCTATGACAAATTGAGACATCTGCCATTTTTGAGTAAAGAATAAGGGGCTTAAGGGAAGTTTTCTACCATCCTAGCAATCTGGGAGAGGATTGATCAACTTGTCAAGTCAACCTCTAAGAAAAACAAACTGTTTTTCACCGCAGCTCACATCTGTGCCTCTGGTCACTAAAATGTGTGGGCTTTGTCCCCTGGAAGATTCTCCAAGAGATACCAGCTGGGTGTCCTCTAACTAAATTCATTATTTCTTTTTTGTTTGTTTGTTTGTTTGTTTTTTGCACGAGGAGGCAGCACCTGATCCTACAGTTTGAGGGCTTAGCTCCACAAGGCTGACCCTCACTTCACAGGCCAGTTACAAGCACAAGCTGTGTGACCTGAGCTTCTAACCAATGATTATAAAGTAGCATTCCCACAACTCTTCCTTTGGTTTTATTAATTAGCTAAAGTGACTCACAGAACTCAAGGAAGAATTTATTTAATGTTGACTAGTTTACTATAATGCATATTATGAAGGATGCAGATGAAGCCATGTATAGGGCAGGTGTCATGGGAAGGCATGGAGATGTCCTCTTCAGGACCACCTCTGTCCAAACTCACCCAAGTGTTCAGCTCACTGGAAGCTCTCCAAACCTAGTCCTTTTGGGTTTTAGTAGAGACTTCATTATTCATTTGAATTTGATCAGCTGTGTGCCTAGACTGTCACCTGGTTGAGAGCTGAGTTCCTATCTGATACAAACAATATCTCATATATAGCAAAGAAAAGTTTTGGGGGTAAGCTTGTGTGTTAGCCGCCGGAAAGGGATTGCAGCCTGGAACGGCAGCGCCGCGGGAAGGAGTCCGGAGACAGGATGGAGACGAAAAAATTCTTTAATCTTTCTGTCTCTGTCTCTTGTAATTTCTAACACTACATACACACTCTCACAAGAAACCAAGCACGTACTCTTACAAGAAACTACAATGTATCTATACAATAGCGATAACCCTGTCCTTTCACTCTCACAAGAAACCAAGCCACGTACTCTTACAAGAAACTACAATGTATCTATACAATAGCGATAACCCTGTCCTTTCTCTCTCTGGTCTCATCCCATGCGCCCGAGCAGGAATGGTGCTTGCTCGATCTGCCGAGTCACTCCTCAAATCTCTCGAGATCTTGGGCCAAGTCCCGTGAGACTACGGAAGGCGACAATGCCCAAAAATGTCAATCTGCTGAGTCATTGCTCAAATCTCTCGAGATCCTGGGCCAAGTCCCATGAGACTATGGAAGGCGACAATGCCCAAAAATGTCTATGGCCCATAGTCAACCGCAATCTTAGCTATCTCCCCAAACAGGGCTCCTGCATTTCCCCCTTTTGTTTTAAAAGAGGGGATGCTCTAGGACGTCTATGTGCAACCAACATTCTTACCCGTCATTGGATAATCAAGGCTGTGCCCTTGACTCCTGTCTTAGGTTGATATGTCGGCCACATGAGACTGTCCCGTGCGACTGTGCCTGTCTTAGGTTGTCCCCCTCTGGGGATCTTACCCGTCATTGGCTAACCAGCCATACAATGGAGCCCTTTAGGATCGACTGTGTAAGATGACTAACAGCCGTCCAATTGGGAGGAGATGCTGCGGCTTTAAGGCGACAAGCCTTTTGGTGACAAGTCAAATTGCATAGCATATCAAATTCTTTAAACAAATCAGCTGCCCTAAGTTCTATCAAGTAACACAGTGAGTTCTCTAAACAAATACCCGCAAGGTACTGTCCCATGAAGTCCCAAACAATGAAAGATCAAAATGTCCACTTGTTATAACACGTAGATCTAGGAGGCCCCATGCATGCAGAGCAGAGGCCACACTGCTGATGAGGTTGTTTGACATTTGAGCAGCAGGGATGCTTGCAGCGACCGCGATCCCTGCAGCTGTAGAAGCAGCCGTCTTTTTTATGTCTAGACGATGCCACCGGCAAATCTTCAGGGCCCGCTATCTAGAGACTGAAGCATCAATTGTTAAAGGAAAGGCAGTGCTATTCCAGCACTGAGTCAAGAGGCGAGTTGTCAAACTAAATAATAGAATTATTAGATTGGAAAAATAAGTTGATTTCTGCTCACACACATTGTAGCCTGTGCTCCCACAAACATAAGCTGGCAAAATATCATATTTAGAACAAAACAAAGAAAGACTGAGGGTAATTACTGCATTAAAGATAGATTAAAGAAAAACTAAAAGCACTTTGGAGAAATAATTTGTTAGCTGGAACTCTCGAGTTTCTGCATACACAGCAGTCCTTTACCTGTTGAAATAATTGAAATTAATCATTTATTAAACAAATGAAGTTAATA
This sequence comes from Tamias sibiricus, assembly GCA_025594165.1. NCBI lineage: Eukaryota > Metazoa > Chordata > Mammalia > Rodentia > Sciuridae > Tamias > Tamias sibiricus. The sequence goes on along the minus strand of CM046672.1, from coordinate 22,076,187 downwards.
ACAAATAAGCAACCTCATGTCAAAACACCAAAATATCAGGTTATACAGCACTAGTCATATTTTTTGCTAAAGAGAAGTCCCTGGGACACCTATAAAACAAAATTGAAGGTACCTTCACTTATTAAATTATTTACCCATTTTGAATACTCTTAAACTTAAATGAATTAGAGTTATTTGGATCCATATATATATATATATATATATATTCACAAGCGCTTTGTTATTTTTGATGTCACACTGGACAGACGCACATACAAACATATATTTGTGACGTCACATTAACATGAAATTTAGACAAATACACAAATAAACACATATATAAAAAGTAAAAAAAATATATATATATATAATTGTGTGCACACTAAAAAGAGATCTCTTCGTCCCAGCCGGGAGGAATGACACTTAAGTTGTGACATATTTTGAAGGACTCTTTTAAGGGAATCATTCCATATCTTCATCATGGTCCTCTTGATTTTGTACCTTTTTTATTAATCTTGATTCCTCAACAACTTCATCTTGATCCTTTTGATGTGGTACCTGCTTTATTAATCTAGATGGTATCCATATTGGAGAGGATTCATGCTTTGGAAAGACACAAACAGATCCTCTCCCCCAAATTAATACTGGATCCGGACCCTTCCATGTACCTGAAAGAACATCCTTCCAGTAAACCAAAGGTTTATGTTGTTGATGTGGGTTCCAATGTCTGTCTCCAGCAGAATAACCATCAGAGTCTAAAGTTAAAAAATTTAAAGTAAACAGGGCAACTGCCAATCTGTCCTTAGGATTTTTCCAGTTTCCTTCTTTCTGTTTTAACAACATAACTTTTAGTGTGCGGTTTGCTCTTTCAATAATGCCTTGACCCTGAGGATTGTATGGGATGCCTGTTTTATGGGATATGTTGAATTTTGCGCAAAACTGTTTGAAAGATGAGGACGTATAAGCGGGACCATTATCTGTTTTAAGCATTTTGGGGATGCCCAATGCAGCAAAAGCTTGTAAACAATGAGATGTGACATCTTTAACTTTTTCTCCGGAATGTAAGGAAGCAAAAATCATGCCTGAGCATGTATCTATGGTTACATGAATAAATTGCAATTTTCCAAAGCTTGGCTCATGAGTAACATCCATCTGCCACAAATGATTGGGCATTAATCCTCTAGGGTTAACACCAAAATGAGGATTGGGCAAATGTGTTATACAAGATTTACAATCTTTTACAATTGTTCTGGCTTGCTCCTTTGTGATTTTAAACCTACGTTGCAAGGTGGTGCTGTTGACGTGAAACTGGGAATGAAATAAAGTAGCTTGTTGTAGTGCTGAAAGTATAAATATTGTTTTTGTAAGTTCATCTGCCTTTTGATTACCTTCATGGAGGGGGCCAGGCAAATTAGTATGTGCTCTAATATGGCCTACGAATAGAGGTTCTTTTCTTGCCCACAAAAGTTTTTGTATCTGATAAAACAATTTAAAGGCTGGAGTATGAGGTGCTATTGGTCCTGCTAACTCTAATTTTGGGACGGCTTGTACAATATAGTGGCTATCTGAAAAAATGTTTATGGGCTGGTCTCTAAAATTTTCCAGAGCTCTTACCACAGCTTCCAATTCCACTAGTTGAGCTGATTTGTGTGCAGTTATGTAAGTCATATTTTCTTTTGTAGTGACTACTGCAGCAGTACCATTTGAGGACCCATCTGTAAATACATTAAATGCCTTAGGAATAGGTTGATTTTTTATTACCTGTGGAAATATAATAGGATGATTAATACAAAAAGATAATATAGGAGACTTAGGAAGGTGATTATCAAAATTTGCAGAGGTAGAGCATCTAGCTATAGCCCAGTCATTATCATTGAAGCATAAATATTCAATCTGTGACGATGAATAGGGAGTAATAATAGTAGCAGGGTGAATGCCAAATATTTTAGTAGAAGTTTTAAGTCCTTGAAGAATAAGTTTAGCCACCATGGAGGTATATGACTCAATTATGCTTTTAGGAGAGACAGGCAAATGTATCCATAATAAAGGCCCTTGTTGCCAAAATACTCCTGTCGGTGTATATTGTGAAGAAATAATAATCAATATCAGCGGTTGAGTTAAATCAAATCTGTCACAATGAGCTCCTTCTATGGCTTTTTCTACTACCTTTAAAGCTTTCCTAGCATCAGGAGTCAATGTTCGCGGTGAGGATGGATCAGGGGCCCCTCGAAGAATATCAAATAAAGGTTTTAATTGGCCAGTAGTGAGGTTTAGTGTAGGGCGAAGCCAATTAATGTCTCCCAGTAGTTTTTGGAAATCATTGAGGGTGGTTAAATGTTCTTTATTTATTAAAATTTTTTGGGGTCTAACAAAAGTATCCATGATTTTAAATCCTAAATATAATATGGGAGATCTGGTTTGAACTTTTTCTTCTGCTATATATAATCCGTATTTTTTAAAATTTTCTACCATGTCACTGAATATATTAAATAAGATTTTTTGATTAGGGTGGGCCAGTAAAATATCATCCATGTAATGTAGACACATGAGGTTTGGATATTTATTTTTAATGGGTTGGATAGCCTTGTCCACATATATTTGGCATATGGTGGGGCTATTAGCCATTCCCTGCGGCAAAACCTTCCATTGATATCTCTGATCAGGGCCATTATTGTTAATAGAAGGAACTGAAAAAGCAAACCTGGGGGCATCCAGAGGATGTAGGGGAATAGAAAAGAAGCAATCCTTTATATCAAGACTAATAACATGGAAATTTTTTGGAATAGCTATAGGATTCGGAAGTCCAGGTTGAGTAGGGCCCATGACTTGCATGGTTTTATTAATTTGTCTAAGATCATGTAATAATCGCCATTTTCCTGATTTTTTCTTGATCACAAATATGGGGGAATTCCAGGGAGAGGTGGAATGTTCTATATGTCCTGCTTTTAATTGTTCCTTAACTAGTAGGTGGGCCGCTTGTAATTTCTCTTTAGATAGGGGCCACTGAGGGACCCACACTGGCTTATCAGAAAGCCATGGTATTTTCAAAATTATTTTCTCAGTGGCCCCAAAGAAAAATGTCTTTTTCCTATATAATAATGATTTCTTTTAGGGTTAAGCTTACCCTGTACTTTTTGATGATTTCTTTTAGGGTTAAGATTACCCTGTATGTTTTTACATTTAACACCTGCAGGTTTGGTTGCAAGGTGTACTCCCATTTGTTGTAAAATATCTCTTCCCCATAAAGTAACCGGTAGATTAGGTAAAACATAAGGCTGAAATGTGCCTTTATGTCCTTCATCATCCTCCCATTTTAAAATTACCGCACTTTTTTCTGGGAGGTTATTATATCCCAAGCCTCTTAAACTGGTTGAAGCTTTTTGTAGAGGCCAGTGTTTGGGCCATTGACGTAAATTAATGATGGAAGAATCAGCTCCAGTATCTATAAGACCCTCCATTTCTATTCCTTGGATTCTTATTTTACACATAGGCCTCCTTGTACAGTCCCAAACCCAGCAAACCATGGGTTTTGAATCAGTGGAACAAAATCCTCTATTGTTCCTATTTAGAGGCATATTCATTTTAAATGAATTATGTAAATTTGGAAGGAGGAGCAGCTGAGCAATTCTATCTCCCTGATTAATAGAACTTATACTTTGGGGTGAGCTAAGCATTATTTTTATTTCCCCTTTATAGTCTGAGTTTATTACGCCTGGGGTCACTTGCAAACCTAATAAGCTTTCAGGACTTTGCCCGATAATAAGTCCTACAGTCCCTGAGGGAAGAGGTCCCCTGACTCCTGTGGGAATCAGTTGAACCCCCATTTCAGGTGTTAACACTATTCGGGCGGTGGAACAGAGGTCTAATCCTGCATTTCCTCCTGTTCCTCTGGCGAGGGAGTGGATGGGTAATAGGGATTGTGTCGGGGAAGCATCTGAGTGGATGCTTGAGGATACTCCTCCTCCAATGCCTCGTACATTTGTGGGCCCCGGGGCATTGGGCCCCGTGCCCTGTTTTTTGAATTCCTGAACAAAGGATTTCCATGGATGTCAAATTTTGAATAGCATTTATTGGCCCAATGATTTCCTTTCTTACACCTGGGGCAGCAACCTGGAGTACGGTATGAATTTGGTCTTATTTCTCTTTGGGGATTTTGCCTAGAATAGCCTGATTGATTATGATAATTTTGCCTAGAATATCCCGATTGATTATAATGTCTATGTTGAGCCCTTGTAAAATTTTGAGGGGCAGCATCTCTCACAGCTGCTGCAATCACATTCCCTGTGACAAAGGCATCATTTACATCTTTACATAGTTGTATATATATGGAAAGATCCTTTTTATTTTTCCATGGCCTGATGACTTCCTGGCAATATTTATTAGCATTTTCGTACGCTAATTGAATAACTAATGGCATAACTTGATCAATGTCTCCAAAAACTCTACCTGCAGTTCTCAAAAGTCTATCAGCAAATTCAGCATATGGTTCATTAGGTCCTTGAATTACTTTGGACAAGCTACCTTGTAGATCCCCAGGTCCTTGTACAGTTTTCCATGCCTTTAAGGCAGCTGCATTTATCTGAGCATATACTCCTGGGGTATAATGTTTTTGATCCTGTATGTCTGCAAATTGCCCTTCTCCTGTGAGCATTTCTATATTATGGTCTCCAAACCCTGCATCTGCATTTCTTTTAGCTGTTTCTATACAAAGTTCCTGAAATTGCGATCGCCAAACCAAGTATTGTCCCCCACTTAATGTTGCTTTACATAGACGCTTCCAGTCTGCGGGGGTTAAGCTAAAGGTGTTAAGGGACTCCAGTATACTCAACGTGAAAGGAGCTTGGGGTCCATAAGTCATTACTGCCTCTTTGAGATTTTTTATTGTTTTGAAATCTATTGGCTGGTGGCCCCTCTGTCCATTTTCATATTCAAATACTGGCAGTTCCCAATGTATCTGTGAGTTACCCTCGAGAGCGCATAAGTGCTCAGAAAGACTTTTTATTTCTATTTCTAGGGTATGCAAACGTCTAGTGATACCCTTCATATTTTCTGTAATCGATTTCACCCATGGGGGAGTAGAGGACACAAGTTCCTCCACTTGATGATCCCTTATCTTGGTCTTCCTTAATTTCCTTTTATTCATTTTCTCAAAATCACCTTTAGTTAATTCCTCCTCACTACTACTACTCTCATTGGTCCTAACTGACTCAGTAACATCCTGAGTCCCAGGTTCAATTGAGACCATGTATCCTTGAAATATCTCTAATAAATCTTGAATAGCTTTAGCAGCTCGGATCTTTGTAATTTTGGGGACACTTCTAATACTCTCCTTACTGGTCTTAGTTGACTCAGCGGAATCTACGCTTTTATGATTGCCTTCACTGTTTTCTAAATCCTCCTCACTAACGACAGACTCATCCATATCAAAGAATTCATCAAGAGCCTCGTACACTTGGGTCTTAGTTATTTTCGAACCCATTTTAACCGCTCTGACTAGAGACTCCTGCGAGGTTTCTCAGTTCTTACCTGCCGTGCTGAATTCCCCGTACGGGCCACCAACTGTTAGCCGCCGGAAAGGGATTGCAGCCTGGAACGGCAGCGCCGCGGGAAGGAGTCCGGAGACAGGATGGAGACGAAAAAATTCTTTAATCTTTCTGTCTCTGTCTCTTGTAATTTCTAACACTACATACACACTCTCACAAGAAACCAAGCACGTACTCTTACAAGAAACTACAATGTATCTATACAATAGCGATAACCCTGTCCTTTCACTCTCACAAGAAACCAAGCCACGTACTCTTACAAGAAACTACAATGTATCTATACAATAGCGATAACCCTGTCCTTTCTCTCTCTGGTCTCATCCCATGCGCCCGAGCAGGAATGGTGCTTGCTCGATCTGCCGAGTCACTCCTCAAATCTCTCGAGATCTTGGGCCAAGTCCCGTGAGACTACGGAAGGCGACAATGCCCAAAAATGTCAATCTGCTGAGTCATTGCTCAAATCTCTCGAGATCCTGGGCCAAGTCCCATGAGACTACGGAAGGCGACAATGCCCAAAAATGTCTATGGCCCATAGTCAACCGCAATCTTAGCTATCTCCCCAAACAGGGCTCCTGCACTTGTGGACTTAACTTTTATAAGCAATGGAAAAAGACTGGGAGTGTTTGTCCAAAATTACTACTCCTGCACGGGCCTCTGGAAAATCAAACCTGGTTACTTTACCAGATACCATAACCAAGGAATTCACGCATATTCTCATTTCATTCTTTTGACAGAGTGCCTGTTCTGAATTCTCATGTGGACATTTTGTGTCTTTCACAGAAACAGGAATACTGAAAATCAAAGAGTATGTTTAAAAAAGTAATAAATAGCAAATACAACTGTTTCAATTCAATTGTATTGGTGGGTGTTTGAAAAATTCTCAAGGGTAGTAGGTCTAGGTTTGTGGGAAGCTAAGAGGGGACATCACTGGCAACCAAAGTGACTGATGTTTCCAAAATATCATTTTGTCAATAGTTTCAAGTTCTGTCCATACCTAATCTAACCTCCAACTACAAACAAAGACAGCAATCATTCAAGTTGCACATGATGTTTTCCTTTTGCTCTCTTGAGGATGTGGTCAAGATTTGTGAAAATGGGCACAACCAGCCAGATGTCTAGAGGCAAGAGATAAGGTAAAAGAGTGAGTGAAAAAAATTTAAAGCATGTAATCAAGAGATGACTCTTTTTTTAAAGTACAAATTTGGTTCAAGGAATCTCCTATGCACCCTAATTTACGTAGGAAGCTCCTTGGAGTGGACATTTGGTCTTCAGTACTTCTGTAACTAAGAGTGAGCTCTGAGCTCTATTTTTTTTTCTTTTTTCTTTTTCTCTGATTCAAGTCATATTGACAAGAGTGTCTCCAGAAAAACCCTGACCTGCCTAGAGCTAGGTGATAAATAATTAAGATGTCGGGAGAGAGAGACACTCACTTTGTCCGATCCCATCAAGTGCCAGTGGGCTTTGGAGTGTTAGGTTCTGAGAAAAGTTCTTTTCTGATGACTTAGAAGAGAATCAGTTAAAAGTAAAGCAATTATACTCATTGTGTAACTTAATGACACTTTGTAATGTGCTGCTAAGTGGATGTGAATATATGTGGGTTATTAAAGAGAGGTTATGGATCTGAGGAAAGCAATAACCAAACTTTAAAACATTTATGACAATATTTAACAAGCTAATATTAAACAGACTTTTAAGACGTTTCAAGCAACTTCAAGTAATAAATGGAATTAACCAGAAGAAACAGCAGCTCCAAAGAGTATCAATCCAATCAATCTTTTTCTCATTTTGTAAGAATTTATTTGTATTATTCTTCAAGACAGAGTGAACATATGTGTTTATTTCTGCTTTGATGTATTAGACCTCATTACCCAGGGGCTTTTACTAAATATCTTTTGAAATATTTATATGAATTATAGACTTATAACAATACTGTTAATATTATTTTATTCTGTTTTTTTTTTCTGCACCCAAGTCCTAGTAAGTTCTAATATAAAATTTTAATAGTTGTGCTTTTGTTAGTGGGGACAGGAAGTTGATGTCAGGGTTCAGAATTCACCATCTGTGTTGGAAAGTTGACATTTGCTGCATATTCCTGATTTTGACATGTATGTGTCACATAGACAATTTGTAAGCTAACAAGACCACCTTAAATATTAATGGAGTTCACATTTGATTACTATATTATGGAGTGTTGATATCACACACTTGCCCTGTGTCAAACTGAGATTTTAGCCTTTAATCTAATCCTTAAATAAAGAACTATGAAATTTTATTTTTAGTTTTTTTTTTTTTTCTGGAAAAACCTATATAAAATAAAATTTAGCTTTTTAGTCATTTAAAGTGTACAGGTTGGTGGCAGTAAGTACACTCAAAATGGTGTGTCACCATCAACATGATCCATCTTCAGAATGTTTATATCTTGCAAAACTAAAACTCTGCACCAATTAACACATTCTCATTCCTCTGCCATTTCTGCTCCTGACAACTACCATTCTAATTTTTGTCTTAGTGATTTTCACTACTCTAAGTAACTCACATAAGTGAAATCAGACAATATTTGTTTTTGACTGGCTTATTTCTCTTAGCACAATATCTTTAAGATCCCTCCATTTAATTTTAGCATATGTCAATATTTCATATATCTTGTTCAGGCTGAATAATTTTGTCTAGTATTAATGCACCACATTTTGTTCATCCTTTCAACTGGTGACAGGTATTTCTGTTGTTTCAACCTTTCAGCTACATGGGTGTAGGGAACATTCCAGGTCCAAACCATAACATTTCCACAAGTCAAATTGCAGAAACACTAATTCTATAGTTTTGTTGTTGTTGTTGTTGTTGTTGTTTTTTTTTTTTTTGTTTTGTTTTGTTTTGTTTTGGTACTGGGGATTGAACTCAGGGGCACTCAACCACTGGGCCACATCCCCAGCCCTTTTTTGTTTCTTATTAGAGACATGGTCTCACTGAGTTGCTAAGTGCCTCGCCATTGCTGAGGCTGGCTTTGAACTCGCCATCCTCCTGCTTCAGCCTCCCAAGTGCTGGGATTACAGGTGTGTGCCCGGCTTGCAGAAACACTAATTCTATCTTTAATCTCTCAAGGGACATCTATACCACTGTCCCCAGCCACCATAACATTTTATATTCCCACCAGCATTCGCAAGGCTTCTAATTTCCCCATATTCTTGCCAACATGACATTTTTTATTCTTTAATTTTAATAATAACCCTCATAATGGTGTGAAGTAACATCACACTATGTTTTAATTTGCATTTCCACAATGATAAATGATGTTGAACACCTTTGAAATGTGTGTTTTGACCATTTTTTGATGTTTTGAGAAAAAAAAATTTCTTCCAATTCTTTGACCATTTTTTAAAATCTTTTTTTTTTGTTTTTGTTGCATTGTTCTTGATTATGTTCTTAAGTGAATTATTCTTTGTGTATGTGTGTTTCTCAAATTATGACTCTGAATCTTTTTCAGGTGCCTTAACAACAATAAATAAGGTTTTCTTACATACATTCTCATGGGCTGCCACTTTTTTGAATGGAGATACACAATTTGCTGGGTGATTTCCCATGACATATTTAGGCTGAAATGAACTGTTATCCATAGATTGAGTCATAAAACCATTTACAAAGGTCAAAGGTAAAAGGGGCAATTCAGTTATATCTTATAATCCAAAATTATAAGATTATAATCTCAAAAGGAGAAAAAAATAATCTAGAAGTTATTTGTTGGATCTCGTAAAACACAAAAATGAAAAGAATTGACAGAAGACATACCAGTCATTTTATCTCAGAAATATTAGAGAGTTATTTGGTTTAAATCATGCTAGTAAAATGCAAGTTAACAAGTAGTAGAAGCCTGACCCATGGAGCTTACTGCTTCTTTGACATCTCTAATCATATGTCCATCTGAAAAGTTGTCCATCCATCACACAGCTTATCCTTTCTCCCCTAACCTGAGATTCATTTTGTTTTTTGCTTCCAAGCAATAAACTCCTACTCACTCATGGACTCAAGGGAAGAGCTTGGCAGACATCTCATACTCCCCTGCACTTTTTGTTCCTTCCTCATCCAATCCACATTTGAATTCTATCCCCAAGCAGCTCACAAATTTGTTGACTTTTTGTTTCAATTCCCTTTGATATCTCCCTGTTCCAAGCCATCTTGACTGAAATACTGGAAAAATTACATAACTGGACTCTGATTTCATTTTTGTCTCTCACTAGTCCATTTTCTATATCACAAATCTCTCTAAAACACAAACTTGCTAATGTCTCCTCTTATCTAGTGCATTTTTATAAGGTTCTTGGTGCCCTCAGGATAAAATCAAAAGCTCTGATTTAGCTTGAGAGGCCCATTAGGACAGCACCATGCTTACTTATCTCTGCATACTCATCTCTGTTCCCTTTTATGTCTCCCCCACCCTTTAGCCTCATGAGAAATTCAAGGAATGTGTTTTGTAAACTTCAGGGCTTTGCCAACATTGTCATCTACAAAGGAATATGATTTATTTCTCCTTTGGTCCTTTGCAAAACTGGCTTTTCTAGCAATTTTTAATTTAGAATTCTAGTTATCTTTTTTTTTTTTTTTCTTCAAATTTAGGTAAGACAACTCAACTCTCTGCCTTCACTCACTCAATGATTTCCCTTCAAGTTATTCATTGCATTGTTTTATTTTATCCATTTAGTTCTTATGTACCTCCACCAGACTGAAATTTCCTGAGGGCAGGAAGCCATCTGTTTTGCGTATGGTTTTATTAATTCCCTATTATAATGCTTGATTTATGAACTGGATTTACCTCCACCCCTACCTTGCTAAATTCATATGTTGAACTTCTAACCTCTTAACATCTCCGAATGTTAAATATTTTGGAAATAGGACTTTGAAAGAGGTAAGGTTAAATGAGGGCAAATGAGTGGGCTTTAATCCAACATAAATGAGGTCCTCACAAAAAGAGCATATGAGAATTAAGGGATAGAGGTGTACACAGAAAAGACCAAAGAAGGACACCATGAGAAGCCAAGGAGAGAGGACTCAGAAGAGGCCCATGCTGCTGACACCTGGGTCTAAGACTTTTAGCATCCTGAACTTCAGGGAATAAATTTTGGTCAGTGGCGTTTTGTTATTGCAACTCTTGCAAAGACACTTGACAAATGCAGAAAGTCAACAAAAACATGTTGAGAGAGCCAGGCTTAAGGATGATCAAGGAAATTTCCAGCGGATTTCCAATTAAACTTGGTATTGATATTTTTATTCACCCAAGTTTTACACTAATTATGTTTCTTTTGTTCTGCTACATATTTTTCTACCTATAACAATCCTGCAAGTTGGCCATGGTAACCTTCAATTTCCAGTGAGGAAGCTGAAGCTCAGGGACTTGAACTGAATTTCCTCAGGGTTCCCAATTGTGAAAAAGCTATATTTCAAACTTGTGCTATTGATTCTAAATTCAAAACATTGTTATACCCTAAATCCTCCTAAATAATCTTTTAATCAGGTTTACTTTGCTTTGGTTTTGCTACAAATGAAAAAAAAAAAAATAGTATTTTCTGTAAATGCAGCAATAGCACTCTTTTTTTAATTATCACTGTTGGATAAAATTCAGGCTGGCAGGCCATACCCCCAGGCGCCTTCCCGGAAGTGCCCAACTCTAGAGAGAATTCACCTTTAGCGGGTTCTGAGTCCCCACCCTTCCTGAGCCTGGGAATACTCGCCTCTGGCAGGAATTCAACCCTGGGCGGGCTCTCCCTTCCTGAGCCAATCCGGACCATACAAGTCACGTTCCCACCCCTCTGTACTTAAGCCCCAGCTTGTCCAGGACTCTCATTTTTCTTTTTGCCGTCATCTTCTCACCAGGTCTCCTCTTCCCATTCCCCTTTTCCCTTTCTCCCTTCCCCCTTTCTCCCCTTCCCTTAATAAACCCCCTTTTTCTACAAGGAGGTCCCGGTGTGGTTCTTGCCCTTCAATCACCAAAAAACTTTATTTTGAATAAGATTTTGTGGAATATAACATTCCAGGAAAGCCACATAAAGTATCCAGGAGAAATAAGATTTGCTCAATGTTTGTTCTACAATTGGCTTGAGTCCATAAGGCAGTAATTATTTGGTTAAATTAGAGAATTCACATTAACATGTCAGTTAAAAAAACATGTTTGGATGTGTGAAAAGTCATATAACTAATATGTGAGTGTGCATTTTAAAAAGAATTAACTATTCTTGAAGCACATGTATAAACCTGTCTCTGGCAGTGTGACATGGTTGAGAGCTTATTAAACATAGTCAGAGGACACTGATTTCATATCTCACCTGTAAGACCTTCAGCTGAAGACCTTCAAGTTGATACTCAGCTTATCTTTTTAATGCCATTTTTCTTTAGAATAATGTACTTCTCAAAGAATTATTGTGTGACTGGAAGGAATTAACTCATAAAATCCTGACACAATGTTATTACTGTTAATTTTGTCATGAAGGAAGATTTCCTGTAAGATATTATAATGAAATGTTTCTTCAAAATCCAGAATAATTAAATCATGTCTAAAAATTATTAGAAGAGAGGAATTGAAAATAATAAGCTTGCCTACTTTATCTTGAACCATGTGTTACAAATATAAAGCTCCAAAGATGCTTCAAGTACTTCACCATTGACATTCCTCCCTTATTTTCCCTACAGTGATTCCAAATGGTTCTATATATGATCCTTTGGAAAGCTGCATTTTCCATCACTGGGCATATGTGTGACAGCAGAGTTTGAAGAAATGAAAGGTGGCTATTGCTTTGGTCCAATCTCATGAATTCTGTTTTCAATTATGAGGGAGTGGAACTTCATATTCCCTGGGTCACTAACTTGTCCTCAAGCCTGCTTTTCTTCTTAGCTCCATAATTATCTCTTTTATTACTTAACAGAAGGTCAATTCTTTTGCCATCTTAAGGAAATCTTTGAAATCATGTGCACTCACTGTTAAACTGTTACGGCTGATGAGAGGAAGAGGATGCTTCACTGCTCCCAATAACTCACTCTGAGTACCTGCTGTAGAACCAGTGTACAAATCATGGCATGCCTCAGATCTGGCATGCTCTGTTTGCATTCAGTTTGCTGTCAAATACGTCCTGGGTTGATGAGCTCTGCCAAGTTCACAGAGGAAGAAATTGTCTTCTCTCCCTTTGTTCTGAATAGGTTGATGAGTTTCAAGATTGTTTATGTCATGCTCTTAAAAAAACTTGTCTAAATGTTACCTGTATCTCATTCAAAGAGTACTTAGCTTCTTCAAAATAATTCAATGTACACATATGCCTCTAAAAAGACATTATCTATACTGCTTCTGGAAATGCTGCCTTTCCTGTGCTTTCACCATGAAATTTTTCTGTATTTCCATCATTCTAATAATGCCTGCCTGGATATATGTCTAACTAAAATATATGAACAGTGATATGGTGAGATTTATTGATAATAATGACAGGTGGCACAGACCACCAAGAAAGCATAATACCATTTATTTTTAATATGTCCTTTTTTTCAGAAAATAAACACATAATTTCTTGAGGAATTAAATTAAAAAAATGATTCATTTATCCATCACAGAGAAAAACATTGTTAATAATTTTGTAGAGTTTAACTCATGTAGTTTCCTTTTATACACGTTCCATGTGTGATAATATATCATATAAATACACATCTGTATATACATATATAATTCTGTTTCACATTTTAACTTAATACATATAAATCCACTTTATTATGAAAATTTCATAAGAATTCTTCATGACTACATAGCTTTTATCCTATAGATAAAACTCAATTTATCTTCATTCTTATATCCATTTGATATATATTTTAATATTTATAAATGAAAATCCATGGATAAATGAGGAGATGTTGGAACCTCTAGCACTTCAAAGAGAATAATTTGTAAAAGCACTGATCTAGACTATTTGGATATGAGGAGATGATCTTGCCACTATAGCTCTGAGCTCTAGAAAAATGCTTGTCGTATAGTGTCAGCTCCAATATTTAAGAGTGAATGAAAGGATGAATGAATAATGTCTATCAATACCCATTATGACATTACTTTGTTTCTTGTGGCCATGTCTAGACAAGGATCCTACTAGACATAATGAGCTATAAAACCTCAGTAGCAGATATTTATTCAGAACACCACTGTGCAGTGACCCTTGAAGCAGTATTAGCTGCTCTCAATAGTGTGAGCTTGTTGGGTGGAGGCCAAGCCTTTCATTACAAAGCTTCTAGATCTGAACAATCAAGAGGTAGCCAGCAACCTGAAGCCTATGCTCTAGGATATATGGCAGAGCTGGGTTTGATTTAGGCTGAAAATGGTATTTAAGGCCACTTGCATGTGTAACCATGGCCTGGCATTAATTATCTTCGAATAGTGTCAACCCACAAGGTCTCCATTGTAAATGCGTAAGGGAGTAAAACATTTAGGTCTTAAACCGATAGTAATCACTCACCGCATCCACAAATCCCCCATATGATATTTTTGTCTTTGCAGTCATAGACATGCACCATTTTCAAGTTTGGCACTTACAGATAAATTTGTTCAGTCTCTCCCTACATCTCATTTTCTTCTGCACATCCCAGGGTTAGTGTGAAGATTATATGAGATGATGTCTGCAATGCATCTGGCACAGTTCCAAGGAGTGGTGAGGTGCATAATAAATGATAGTTTTCTAGCCTCCCCTCAGTTGAGAGTTGATGGCATTTGAGTTTAAATAATGTAATGAGATTGATCTTTTATTTAAAACCAAGAAAATCAACAAATACAAGCTGGATCCCTGAGAGTTGATATTAGGGGGCCATTAAAATTTTTGAGCTTGGAAATGCCATGATAATAAAAAAAAAGGTACTTTAGGATAAATATCTCATTGACATTATAACAGAAAGACTAGACACAAAGGAGGAAATAGAACATGAATGTATAGTAGTTACACATGTATTTATAAAGACCATTGTTTCAAAGTAATACAAGACCAGGAAGGAAAGAACTTCAGTACAAGGATGCTTTAAAAGTTGTTTTCTGGGATGAAAAATAAAGTCATCTTGAAGTTGTTTGTTTGTTGTTTAGGAATAATTATTTTATTAGTAATTATTCTAAGAAAATACTTTGTCTTTAGCTCACATAAAGAAAAACAGTCATGAAATGGCAGATTGGTCTTGACTAAAAGAATTGAACATAGTATTTCCCATATTAGGAAAAAAAAGACAATATTTATATAAAACCCAATTGAATAAGATTTTCCATTTCTAAGATATTAAATCCTACTATTTAAAAACCACTCAGGACTTAAAAGAGTACGGGAACTACACTTTGTAAGAAAGTCTACCTTAATCTCCTCCTCCTTTGACTATTCCATGAGAATAGACATATCCAAAAATCATCCCCAAAGGAAATGTTATATGAAGCTAAATAATTATACCTTCATTTAATCACATTTATTACAGCTTTGTCACTTATGAGGAATACACTCTAGGACCTTTAGGAATAACCAACTTAATTAATATGACGAGAGTTGATAATTCCCCACCTTTTAGTGGTGGGGTTGGGAGAGGGAGGAGTTGCTACTATTTCTTGGTGGAGTGGTATTATGAGGATGTCTTCATCTTCTCCCGACTTTTATTACTGACATTACTAGTTGGCACTCATTTTTTACAAAGAAACTCAACTTTCATCACTTTTTCAAGGTTACTCTGTGCACAGAGAACAATAAAGCATTATGTAGGTGAATTAGGATGCCTATGCAATCCACACCTATTCACTAAGTGGTTGGCTCGCACACCCCAGCATCCTCAACTAAGTTTAAATTCCAGCATAATGGTTAAACAATTTAGGTCATGTAGTTCTTGATTGCACAGAAAAGGGATGTTTAATCCATGATTCCCCAGGGCTTGCAAGTGCCTTTAAATGAAATACTTTGCACTGCCGATAGAACAGGAATAGAGAATTCACATGCAATTGGAATATCTCTGTGTATTTTCACCTGAAAGAGGCACAGAGAGCATACTTGCATTTTGGTAACAAAGCATTATTGCACATCAATAGCACCAACTGTCTTTTGTTTGGAGAACAGAATGAATTGCCCTACACTTATTTGGTCTGGGAACATGAATCAAGTAACTTTGTTTTGATTGCATCTTAGAAGATGATTAAAAGTAGATAAGTATTTTGTAACAAAGGCCAGTACACAAAGCACAATTAAATAAGCTGTGAGTGGCAAATGTGAACTCCATTCTGATTGGGGGCTTCAACTATGAAATCCATTAGATTCACTGCCTTTGTTTGAGCAGCTGTTGATCTGCAAATAAATTCATTGTTGATGTTTATATTAAACATTTAGACACAGTTTGTAGTTTGCATTGTTTTAATCCAATAAAAAAGTATCCACATCCCAGTTTTTCATTTATTTGCTTTGCAACAGATCCGAAAAGTTGTAATGGGGGTCTTTTGTGGTGGTAGTAGTTATTTATCGTTGCCAGTTTTGTTTTCCTACATGAGGAGCTCAAAGCCACATTGAAAGAGAAATAGCCCTGAGTATTTTGGTAAATGATTGGCAAGTCATCTTTCTCAAATGAAATTTAACCTCAGAAACTTTTTCTTGGACATTTAATGAGAGATTCAACCTCTCTTCCCAAAGGTGCCTCTAAGTGATGTCAGGAAGGAAATTTTCTCCAATGACAGAAGCTTCTCATGGTAATTCTCTATCAATATATGTTTGGATAACAAAATGGCTCATATATTTTTGTATATTTTTGGTTGTTTTTGTGAACAAATGCATGTATACTATGTCTTTGTGACTTAATGTCTGAGATGTGTAGCAGTGGGCCAGAAATGAAATAAGTGGCCAAAACTCTTACCAAATTTTTCTTTTAAAAATTCTACTAGCAGTTTAAATATTCACAATCCTCTTCATAACATAAACTTTAGAAGTATATCAAAACTTCATATGTAATTAAGCTTGGGTTTGGGATATTGACAGGCTGTATAAACCTTGTGTACTACTGTATAACCTCTGTGAATCCCAATCTCATTGTGCATGTATAGAGAGTAAACACAGGCTTACCTGAGGTTTCAGTGACATGTTGAAATGGGCAGTACTGACAGTGATGTCTGCATATCATAACTAAATGACATATGACTGTTTCCTTCGTTAGATGCTCAATAGCATAACCTGGAAGGAGGGTTTTGCCCTCTGAGCTACTATAATTTTCTGGGGCTATTGTCACCAAGAGGATAGAATTGCTTGATGTTAGGAAACAACCAACTATAAATAAACTATCATTTAAAAATAAACAGACCTGAGCTGGCACGGTAGCACATGCCTATAAACAAAGTGGTTCAGGAGGCTGAAGCAGAAGGATCGCAAGTTCAAAGCCAGCCTCACCAAAAGCAAAGTGCTAAGCAACTCAGTGAGACTCGGTCTCTAAATAAAACACAAAATAGGGCTGGGGATATGGCTCAATAGTTGAATACCCCTAAGTTCAATCCTCAGTACCCAATGCCCCAAAAATTTAAAAAATATTAAAGAGACCTGGAATTACCTGATTCAAGGTCAAAGACATGTGATTTTATTTATTTTAATTATTTTTTTCTTTTTATTTTTATTTAAAGTTGTTGTATTTATAATAGTAGTATGCATTATAATTCATAATAAACATATAGAGCATCTTTTTTACAAAACACAGTTTGTATACAATGTATATTTGTACCATTCAAATCTTCAATCATGCATTTAGGATAATGACATCCATCTTGTTCAACCACATTTTCTTTTTTTTTATTTTACTTATTTTTTAATCCTTCCTAATGTACTCACTAACAGCTGGAGGAGGAATAAACAATACAGGGCCCGAGTGATTGTTTGGAAGTTCACTGGGTCTGTAAAAGAACAAGTTGATGCAGAAGTCTGCTTAGGAAAACTGACCTAATTCCCTGGAGTTGCTGCTCATGTGGGCCAGTGGACAGTGGGCAGCCAAGGGAGAGATGGCGAATGGTGTGCCCCCTGTGGTCTTCTCTGCCCATTTCTAGGCTGTTATTTCCCAGACCCTTAGAACACGGCTCTCTTTTATTGCTTGTTTTATAGTTTCTGCAAGGGCTTCCTATTGTGTATACCACGAGAATCCCATAAGCTACAAGAATGACTTCCTACACAAAACTGAGTGTTTTCCAAAAGCTACTTGAATAGTATCACTGATATAATAAACCTTGAACTCTGCCTCCAAAACTACAAGTTTCCTTTCCTTTTCTTTAGAAGCCTTCATAAATAGTTGGTGATAGGTTTAATAGAGGTTAAAATAAATATAAATTAGGGTTTTAACCCTATTATTGAGTTAATGGTGTATTCTCAATACTATCATTAGGGAGGCCTTGCCTGTATTCTGTACTTAGGAAGGATAATCTGAGGAACAGAATCAGGAGATAATGATCGAAATATCTGGTATTTGCGTTATACCTCATGGCTTTGCAGAGCATATTCAAAGTGCATTATATCATTTGCTTATTGTTTTATTTCACTGTGTCAAATATTGTACCCTGGATCTCACAATCTATTTTCTTGGTAGGAGATGAAACTGCATAGCTTTTTGCAGTTTGACAAAAGCCTAAATTTCAGCTTTTTCTCAAGAGAGGAACTTAAAAAGAATTTGAATTTTTGCAAGACTATGAGAGATAATATCAAATGTGAATTAATTTAGTCTAGAAAATCATGAGAGGCTCCCCAAGGCAGCACACATTAAGACATGCATGGGGGGTAAGAAAGGGGAGGGATTCTGAATCTGGGGAACAACACAGAAGAAATGATAGAGAAGGCTGGGGTTGTGGCTCAGAGGTAGAGTGCTCACCTAGCACGTGTGCGGCCGGAGTTTGATTCTCAGCACCACATAAAACTAAAAACACACTATATACAACTAAAGCAAATAAATAAACATTTAAAAAAAAGAATAAAGGCATTGTGTACAACTAAAACAAATAAATATATATTTTTTAAAAAGAGAGAGAAATGATAGAGAAGAGCAAGGGGCATGAAGGGACTCAAAGAAATGGAGCATGTGCTGAGAAGAGCAAGTCAGAGAGTGAGGGAGAGAGGGACTGAAGGACAAGAGAGAGGGAAAGATAGTGGGGAAGAGAGAGGGAGAGTCAGAGGAGAGGGGAGTTCAGAGAAAACGGGGAGAGAGGGAGAAGGAGAGAGAGGGCAGGGGAGAGACCCAGAGAGAGGGAAAAAATGAGTGACATAAGAAGAGTGAAAGAGAATTGAAAAAAGTGAAAGAGGAGAAAGTATTGGCAGAGAAAGAGAGAGGGAAAGAGGGAGAGAGAGAGAGAGAGAAGGAGGGAGATGGAGAAAGAGAAGAAATGAGACCCTGGTAAATAGGGGAAAACAGAGTGTGGAATTCAGGGCTAGAACTACCCCACCATTTAAAACCATGTGCAGATTTTTGACATCCTGAGAGTATCATCATAAATGCCCGAGTGTTAAACAGTTCCATGATGAAATGTGGAATGGGTAGTTAAAGAGAGCGAAGACAATGACTCTTCTTTTAGAAGTTACAGTCTCATGGAGGGAGAAAGAAGCAAAGAATGACATAACAAAAGCCAAACAGAGCAGCACAAATAATGTGATATAATTAAGTAGAGGATGTTATCATGAATTACAGAAAAAATACCCACATATCCCCAGTACTTGCAACAGAAGCTGATATTTGCAATAATTCCAAAAGAGTTAGGTGACAAAACAAAAATAAGCAAACGTGTTCCAGATAGACAGAATTGGTGACATATCCATGGAGGAACAAAAGAACATTGTTGAAGGAACTAGAATTAGATAGGGATGGAAAACTTTGTGCAGAGTCTGGGAGAGTTGGGCAGAAAAATATCCTAAAGAACTGGGGTAAAGATAAGTGTTCTGAGAACAGATGCTCAAGATCATTAGCTTAGGGAAAGAAAACCCAAACATCAAAGGGATACTACTTCACAGGCAGTAGGGATGGCCATAGTTGAGAACAAAACAAAACAGAAAGTAGTAAGTGTTAAGAGAACATGGATATGTTAGAGCATTTGTATATTGCTAGTGGTGATGTAAAATGAAAACCACTGAGTAGTTTCTCAAAATGGTAAACATTAATTATCATATGACCCAGCAGTTTCACTCCCATGTGTGAACAACAACAAAAAAAATTTAAAACAGGTATTCCATGAATTATTTATCTATGGCAGCACTGTTCACAATAACCAAAAAGTTGGTACAGCTCAAACACTCATGGGCAGATAAATGGAAACCAAATGGTTGTAATACATATAGTAGGATAGTATTCAACCATAAAGAAACAATGTCTGATACATCCTGGCCTATAGCTAAGCCTCAAAAACATTAAGAATCAGGACACAAAATGACATGTATAGTATCAGTTCATTGATACAAAATATCTAAAACTTATGAATCCACAGAGAGAGGGGGCTAGTGTTTGTCAGTGGCTGGGAAAAGCAGGAAAAGAGCTGCGTATATGATCACTTCTTGAAGTGAATAAAATACCACATAACTGGATAGATGTTGTGATTGCACAAAACCATAAATATAGTAAACCACTAAAATATTTGCTGCTAATACTTAATTTTATGTTACATGAATTTCACCTTAATAAAAATAAAAATTAGAAGTTTGTACCTTATGGTTAAAGTTATACGGAGGTCTGCAAACAAGCAATAATGAAAAATGAAAGGCAAGGAGGGAAAGAAGGGAGAGAAATGGGGGAGGGAGGGGGGAATAAAAAGAAAGATGATAAATCATGCATGTGTTTTTAAAGAAGACTCTGCCAAAAGAGGAGAGAATGGATGGAAGTCATAGAGATCAAACTGAGGATTTTGCAGCAATAAAACTGAAATATAAGTATGGACAAATCTAGAGTAATATTTTAGTAGGTTAGTTGAAGAATTTATTTCAATAATTTTCAGGAGAGTAGAACAGAAGTAGTTGATGCCAGCTGGTTGGGGAGGGAGAGGGAGGAGCTGGTACACGCCATTGCATGAGGTAGACAGACTTGGAGGAAAGATGATGCTTCCTGTACACTCAGATTTATATTTCTTAGCGACAGGTCTGGAAAGCAGTCTGAGTTTTAAATGTGTATTTCACAATCATCTGTTTACAGCTAGCTGTTTAAATCTTGCCATCAGAAGAGGTATTCCTTTAACAGGATCTCACATTGAGCAGTTCAAGTGCACATTTTCTGAGTGGCCATCAGGTCTTATAATAATTATTTGTAGGCTGAAAACTTTTAGAAAAAATAAAAGAACCAAACTCAAAGAGATATCCTCAGGGAGGTAACAACGTATCTCAGCATCTCTGCTGAAAGGTGGTTCACAGGGATGGGACATAGTACAGCCAATTATCCGAAGACTTAGGAGCAAAGCAGTCTGACTGATAAAGAAACAATGTACTCTAATAACAAATTTTATATTTTATTTCCCAATTTTAAGTGTGTGCATGTGTGTGCATGCTTCTTTTTAAGAAACAACTCATTAATTGAAAGAGTAGACATGACTCATTAATTGAATAATGCTGGATTCTATTATATACTTGATATCTTCAGTCAGTGAGATTGGCCAAGAAGTCATTTTTGACATCTGAGTTACAGGTCATGAGGTTTGACACAATCAGCCCACAGTAAGAAATTGACATGACCAGATAGAATGGTTGCGTGATTTCCATTGGCCAAATTCTGTCCAGATCTGCTGGGAATTAAGAGATTAGGAAAGAAAATCTTGGTTAATGACTTCTTCCTGAATCTCAGTCTCTTCTTCATTTCTATCATGAGTAACAACCTATTTAGTATAAGGAATAAATGGAAGAGGTTTGTTAATACATAAATTATTAGGCCTCTATACAAATATAATTTGACCTAATAGCACCTGTTCCTAATACCATTAACATGAAAAATATTTCAAATGTCAAATTGTAGCCAGGCATGGTGGCACATGCCTGTAATCCCAGTGGCTCATGAGGCTAAGGCAGGAGGATCTTGAGTTTAAAGCCACCTTCAGCAATGCTGCAGCACTAAGCAAGTAAGTGAGACCTTATCTCTAAATAAAATACAAAAAAGGACTAAGGATGTGGCTCAGTCTTTGAGGGTCCCTGAGTTCAATCCCAGGTACAAAAAAAAAAAAAAAAAAAAAAAATCCAATAGTGAGGTACTTTCCTGGTCAAGAATTATGTTTCTCAATAACTTTATTTTACTTCCTATAGCAAAAGTGTCCTTATTAGCCATGGTAAATCACACTTATGGAATTTTTGGGACCATATTAATTACATACAGTCATGATGATTTTCTCTTCCAACAAAGTACATTCTCAGTGTCTTTTCTTTATTTACAGTATGAGGATTGTAAATTAGATAGAAACTCTAAGACTTTATAGATTTTGAGATTTTAATAACCAGGTGTATTTCAACTCTTCCAGATTAAGCTGTCATTTATTTAACACTGGTGATATGGTATACACTGGCATAGATAATTCATGGATGAGAAGGTACCATTCATGATCTTAAAAAATATCAACACAGTCATTCTTTGTACACAAAGTGTAGTTGCGTTAAAATTTAATAACTGTAATTGACAAAAGTAATAACTTTTGCAATACAAAACAGAACTTGCTCAGAATAACCTGTCTCTTGAAGAAACTGAGTATTTATTAACAGTCTTTAGGCATAGGAAAGGTGAATGTATTAAGAAGAGACATCTAGAAGATGGCTCAATAGATATTGACTGAATTTGGGTGTATCAGATGTCATGCAATTGCAGAGGTCTACTTTTTGCATTAAATGATATGTGCTAGGTTTTATGTACATAAATAAATCCTTCCATGAGACCAGCAACCTGAACAATCAAATAGTCTAGTATTTAGCATCACACATGCAATTGTGTCTAAATGGTAAGTTCTTGACTTGGCATGCAACAAACAGCTAGTTGACTGGGGAACAGAGAAATAAGATATCCGTTGCCATGTACACAAAGCACACATCAAAATGTGTCTGTCTACACAAAGTATTAATCGAGGGCCACTCTGTGGCCAACACTGGTCTGAATGATGTACACATAGAGACTAACCTGTCTTCTACACTGTACTCTAAGACAAGTGCCATAATTGCTTCTGATTTGTTGTTCCAGAGCCTGGGTTTAAAGAGGCTAAGTGCTTTGCCCAGTGTCACACAGCAAGGTCACACAGTCAATGGCAGAAAGAGATACAATCAACATTTATTTGATATCAAATTTTTTGTTCCTCTCTTTGATCATCACAATACACAACTTTCCAACAAGATTTGCATCCCTACAAACCAAGCCTAGACACAGATGTTATATCTATTCACTATTTTTAAACTTCCCATCCATTCAACGAAATAAAACTGGATGAGAAAAAGAAGAGCAAGCTAATTAATAGTTTTCTCAGATCAGACAAAGACAGGACCATTCGAGTCTTCCACTGGTATTCAAAATCACAGTACACCTCTGAATGCTCCATCTATCATTTCACAGCATGAAAACAATCAAATTATAGTCCTGGAAGGGAAGGTAAATCCAACCAGGAGATTGATGTTTTTTAAATGAGCAGAATTTGCTGAGCTAGCTTGGAAAAAGCCCCATGTTATTAGAGAGTGAGAGCTACAAAGAAGGAAACCGTAGTATCCATGGATGTGTCCTAGTGAGGAGACGTCTTTAAACCAGGGGCAAGCTGTTCAGCTCCCAGACACAGAAGTTGGCCACTGTTCAAACATGCACTCAGCTGTTGCATAGGCAAGATGGCCAGGAGGTAAACCCACGGAATGATATGCCATCTCTTCAGATTTACTCATTTAGAAATCACTTGCGTATCTTGACCCATTGCTGCTACAAGAGACAAAAAATACAAAAAGAAAAATATTTTATCAGTTCCATCACAATGCATATTTCATGACCTTTTGAGTGACCAGGAATGTTAATATTGTAATGACTTTTTGTGATGGTAAGGATGATTCATGTGAGCTCTTCCTCTTAATAAATTCATAATATAGTATTAGTATATACAGCAGATATCCAGAACACAATCATCTTTCATAACTGAAACTTCAGACCTAGTGATTAGTAACTGTGCTTCCCCTGCCCTCAAGTCCCTGGATACCACCATTTTACTCTCTGTTTCTGAGTGCAACTTTTACATAGTTCCTACAAATGCAATCATGCAAACTTTGTCTTCTGTATCTGGCTTATGTCACTTGGCAAATTGTCATTAAGGTTTATCCATATGATTGTATATGGCAGACATTATTTTTTAAGACTGAACGATATGCCCTGTATTCATATATCACATTTACTTTATTCATTCATCTAACAGCAGACATTTAAATTGGTTATTGTGATGAATGTGTCGATGAGCATGAGATTGCATTTATATTTCAGGATTCTGATTTCAGTTTTTGAGATATGGGCCCAGAAATATGATTGCTAGGTCATATGGTATTTCTATTTTATATTTTCTTATTTGTGTGTGTAATACTGGGGATCTAACCCAAGGGTGTTATACCACTAAACTTCACCAATACTTCTTGTTTTACTTTTTATCTTGAGACAACAGTCTGGCTAAATTACTAAGGCTGCCCTCAAACTTGTGTTCCTCCTGCCACAGCCTCACAAGTAGCTCAGATTAAAGGTGTGTACCAGTAGGCCCAGCCTGATATTTAATTTTTTTCTAAAGATTCTCTACACCATATTTTATAGTGCCTATACCACTTTCCATTCCCATTACCATGTGCAAGTTTTCTAACTTCTCTCCATCCTCACTAACATTTGCCTTTTTTTTTTTTTTTTTTAATAATGGCCATTCCAAGATTTTGAGGTAATATCTCATTGTCATCTTGATTTCCACTGCCCCAATCATTGGTGATGATGTGCATTGTTTCATATATCAATTGGCCACTTGTATGCATGCATCAGAAAAATGTCCATTGCTTTTTTTTTTTTTTTTTTCAGTGCTGGGATCAACCCCAAAACATTATACATGAGAGACAAGTGTTCCACCACTGAGCTATATCTGAAGACCATTTTAAAATTGATAATGTTGCCACTATAAATAAAACAGAAAATATTTACGAAGATTAGGAAACAAAGGGAAATCTGTGAATGACTTGCTGATCATATAACATGTAGTATAATTGACACATTCCAGATTTCCTTTAAAGAATAAAAGAACAGTAAAGAAACTAGTCAGTTCCTTATTTTATGGTGTAGAAATAACAGAAAATAAATAACTTGGTCAAATTTCTAGAGAAAATTGGTGACAATCTCTATTATAATCTAAATGTTTTAAATTTCATCCAATTTTTTCTTCCTGGCACAGTATGAAATGGTTCAGTTATTTTTTTCTAACTCATATTTAGGAAATTTCTATAAGTAATGCTCCATATGCATTATATTCTTAGGTTTTCAGCTGAAATAGGATGGAGCTGCCATCTCACATTCAGAGGGAGTTTCATGTATCTGCCCCTATTCTGACCAATTAGATTTGATTGAATTTTTCCATCTCACTTTTACCTCCCATTTCTTTCTCCAACTGAATTAGAGAACTTCTAGTTTTTCTTTATATGTTTTTCCTTTTCCATTTTTAACACTGCATTAATCCACAGGAAAGCAACTATATTTATTACTTCAAATACTTCTGCTGTTGAGCTGTGTATGTAAGAATTTTCCTTTAAGGTTTCTTGCTAAGTCATAAGACTACAAAATGTAAAAACCACACATATACACACACACACACATATATATATATATATATATATATATATATATATATACATACACAATATGTATATGTATACACATACACACACACACTATCTCTCTCTCTCTCTCTCTCTCACACACACACACACACACACACACACACACCTCTTTCAAATGTTGAGAACACATTGTCCTTGAAAGATCTCTCTACTGGTGCAAATCTTCAAATGTACTGATTTGCCAATTTCTTCCTAAATTTCTCTTTCTGTCTATATTATCACTAAATTCTGCTATCTTCTCATGCATACAGTTTTCTTTTTACTTACAGTTTTTATGCTTCTGCATGCTCTAGGCTCTCCATTTTCAACAGTAAATTGTTCTAACAAGGTGTCTCCCTTAAGCAGAGGAGACATAATGCAGCATTCCAAAATGTAATAGCCCAGTTTTATCCTTATCTATGATGTAGCAATCAAATTTTGGCTTAAATATTTCTCCTTTTATTTTTTTATTTCTCCTTCTTACATTTGTAAGAAGGGTTTGCTTCCATCATTGCTAACCTAACTTCTCCATTTCTCTACATCCTAATCCAAATGTTATCTATTTTTATCCATGCCCAATTAGAATGAGTTGTGTCACAAAAAAAGATGGAAGTTGGACAGCTGGAATATAGAATAGTCACCCAGGAAAATCCTGTTCATAGTGACCAGAGAAAATAAGAAGGAAGGTGTGCTTGGCTCCACAGAGAAATGAATAATGGAAGCCATTGGATTCCATGCACCATGAGGTCTCTCCATTAGACCTCAGATGACATAGGCTTAGACAGAGGAGAGTTAATTAGATATCACTATGGATGCTTATTCTTGAAAGGATTCTCTTCTGTCTAAATAACTAAATGAAGAAACTCAGAGGACTTTCCCCAGCATTTCGCAACTTCACCAAAGCTTAAAAGATACAAGCCAATGCCAGACAAAAATAATCCTGAAAGAGGGGATGTTCCAAATTAATGTTTCTTTCTTTTTCCATGCCTATCACCTGGACCCAAAGGCTTCCTCAAATCACATTGGTTTTTGGAGACAACACATATAATATGTGTGTGCAAAGTATGTCCTTTTATGTTCCCACTGTTACTCAATGATTTGTAGTTCCTAACTGCAGACTTCTATCCTCAAAAGATTTGCACAAACCTATTATTTTTGAAAGTACAGACCAGAAGTTATATGGTCTAATAATTAAGCAATCTTAATATTATCTCCTACATCTAGCTCCCTAAAGTTCTTCAAACAAAGAAATAAAAATGAATCCAGAACACCAAACATAAATAGAGCAAGACAAGGAGAGTGTGTCAAGTTGCAAAATCAATATTTTTTGAAACATGTAATTGTAAGTAAGACAATGTGAATCCAAATGTATTGTTGGTCTTTTTTATAAAATCCTTTTATGAAATGAGGGTTTAAGGGCACACTCTGAGAGAGAGAGAGGAAAATAAGTTGTATATAAGATTTTTTTTTTTTTTTTTGGTGCTGGGGATTAAATCTAGGGGCTTTACCACTGAGCTACATCTTGAGCCCCTTTGAGTTTATTTTTATTTATTTATTCATTTATTTTTGAGACAGGATCTCATTAAGTTGCTAAGGCTGTCCTTGAACTTGTGATCTCCCTCCTCAGCCTCCTGAGTCACTGGGATTACAGGCATGCACCACAACCCCGATTAAGATTTTTTTGATACATTTCTATGACTATAATCCAAAATATAGGACCAATAGATATTGTTTGGGACAAACAGAATATTTAAAATTCCTGTCTTTAGAAACTTTTATTCTACTTACTAACAATAACTCTATTTCTTTAATTCAAGAAATATTACCCTCATATTTAACAAAAAGCACTTCTTGTGATTCAGAAGCTCACATGCCATATACACTACTATTTTGTTGAGTCTATTGTGTTTTCTTATATAAAACATGATTCTGAAATTAAAATATTCACGTTTGATGATAACAATGCAAATTAGTCATTAAGCAGAACTCTATCCATCTCTGCATACAAAGATCAATGATAAGATAGATGGATGAGTAGATGGAATGGTGGGTGGAAAGATAAATGATGGATAAATAACTAGAACAAAATCTGAAGAAAGAAAAGAATGTGCACAGGGGATAAAAAAAGATTATATATATATATGTATATATATGTATATATATATATGAGTGTGTGTGTATATATATATATACATATATATATATATAGAGAGAGAGAGAGAGAGAGAGAGAGAGAGAAATTTCCACTAGTATTTGTATGTTGAATTCTCTTCATTATTTTTGCTTGAATTTAAGATAAAAATGAAATTTGAGAAAAGGTAACAAAATTCTAATTTTAAAATGTTCCTGTCAAGGAACATCATTTGTTTAAGAATCTCTATGAAGTTAAGAAAATACATTACTAAAACCATTAAGAGGTTAGAGTCAGTATTTTCCTTATGTGTTTAAGGCAGTATGGATTGACTCTTTCTAATGCAAATTAGATTATTAGCACTCTGAAACTTTTTACCCACATCCCATTTCTTATTGCTAATTACATTAGTGTTACTTTGTTAAGGATTACACAAAGTACATTCTGTTCTGAATCGATAATTTCTGGTTGTTGAGACTTAGTTTTACAAATGGATTTAAATGAATGCCAGTTTTTATTATGGAATTTAAAAAAAAAAGACTCAGAAGAGGAGAGGATAGTAAAACAGAAGGAACCCTATGTTAATGTGAAACAAATCTTGCACATGGTGCACAATTTGACATATCAATACATGTTACTTCGATATTGGAGGCAAGTTACAAAATTAGTCTAGAAACTGACAGGTATTATAAGAGGGTCTATCTACCCTATAGGGGAAACTGGAAAATAAGTTGTCACCACTTGGAGTGGAATGCTATTGGCATCTAGTGGGTAGAAGTAGGGTTGCTGCGGAATATCCTGAAATGTGTGAGGGAATGCTCCATGATAAAATGTCCTTGGCCTAATAAGTCAGTAATGCAGATGCTGAAACCTCTATTCTTATCCAACTTCCCACTAGGAGCCCAAATTTCCAAGATGCTTTTTGTCTTCAGTGTTCTCCAGAGTCTACCTGAATATCCTGCTCTCCTCTTGGAAGATAAACAGGGTTCACTCTACTGACAATTCTTCAAAGGACAGGACTTCTAAGTATCCTTATCTTTCTTGACATCTTGTTCTATGTCTTCTCAATGCCAAATGAGTTTGGCTCAGTTATCCAGAGAAAACCAGCTTTGTATGACTAAAATTGGATTTTTCATTTTGTTTTGTTTTCTAATTAATTCCTGGGAAATTGCTACTCCAGTAAAAATTTCAATAAGCTCTGTGACTTATGGTTGTGTTGCTCTTGGACACATCGAGCCAGTGACCTAGAACAGAACAGCTCTCTACTGAGGTAGGTTCAGAAGGGTATTGTTCAGACCTGTACAGAGGTGGACAATCAGACTGTGCTTGTTAATGTATCCATGCTCTGTATGTGCTCATTATATTTATTTTAAATCTTGGCCTTTTTTAAAATTTCTGAGCAATTAAATTTTGGGGAGGGGCTGGGGTTGTGGCTCAGCGGCAGAACGCTCGCCTCGCAAGTGCGCGGCCCGGGTTCAATCCTCAGCACCACGTAAACATAAATGCATTGCATTGTGTACAACTAAAGTAAATAAATAAATAAATATTAAAAAAGAATTTGGGGAGGTTACTGGGAATTAAACTCAGGGGCACTTGACCACTGAGCCCCATCCTTAGCCCTATTTTGTATTTATTTAGAGATAGGGTCTCACCGAGTTTCTTAAGCGCCTCACTTTTGATGAGGCTGGCTTTGAACTCACCATCCTCCTGCCTCAGCCTCCTAACTGATGGGATTACAGGTGTGCACCACTGCACCCAGTTTAGCAATTAAACATTGATTCGGGAAATATCACTTTTCCAAAATTACTCACTTCATACTTATTTATTATTGATTCAGAACATACCAAATATTTACATTTATTTATGTCAACCCCCTTTTATTGTATTTTTCATAAAACTTAAAAAGGATAAACTGTTTTCACTCATTATTCATTAATTGCATTCATTAACTTACATGTAAATTTAATAATTCATTCTAGAATTCATTTAATGGGTGCACTGAATAACTATTACATGCCAAGAGCCTATGCTACTCTCTCCAGATATAAAAAAAAAGATTAAAAAAAGAAAAGAAGAAACATATGGCTCTAGTTTTCAAAGAGCAAAAAATCAACAGATCAACAGAGACAAAGACTTTCTTAATGTAATAAGAACATTGTAGAAGATATAACATCTTTGGTGGGGAATGGGGGCTTAAAAAGAAGCAGTCCAACTGATGCTCCAAGGCTCACCAGAAATATACCAGTGAACCGAACAGGAGTGAATATTCAGACAGGGAAAATAGTGGCCATTGCAGGCAGTCAAGAGGAAAGGGGAATCCTGAAAAACAACTGATATTCCATAAAGTTCTTTTTTAAATCCCTGTCACAAATATCTGTACAAATGTGGCTGTCATCGGCTATTCTACAGACTATCTTTAAAAGTAGAACAAGGGAAAAAGTGGGACCCACTTGGCCAACTCCAGAGGGATGGGATATTATATTCATCATGCTCCTCCATAGAGGCGTCCCTTTCTTACCCCGGGGGGGATGCATGCCAAGACCCCCAGGGAGGCCTGACACCAAGGGTGTTACAGAAACCTGACAATGCCTGCCTTCCCTCAGGTCTGTGGGAGATTTGTTCTAGGTCTCCTGAGCATACCAAATTGTGAAGATGCTCAGGCCTCTTATAAAGTGGCAGAGCATTTGCATACAATGAACAGAGTTGAGATTTCATCACACTACTGAGAAGGACATTTGATTTAAATTTAATGAATAGTTTATTTCTACAGTTTTCTATTTAATGTTTTTGAAACAAGTTTGGCCACAGGTAGCTGAAACTCCAGAGAGCTATACCACTGACTAGGGAGGACTCCTGAATTGAAAAACAAAGCAAACCTAAACTAACCGGTAACCTTCAGCTATTGTACCTCCTTGTCAATTTCCTCAAATATGATAACGTCAAACAATGGAGCAAATGCTAAGTATCATTGTAGAAAGGCAATCCCTGCTGCCTCCAGGTGGGAGTTGACTCTGCCACATCACTCTGGATTCATGTTAATTGAATTGTTCTGTTGGGATTTTTGGAATGTCAATAACCATGTGGCCAATTGCAGTTGGTGAGTTTTTTTTTTTTTTTTTCCACTAATAATTAAATAAAAAGCCAAAACTTTTCAGATTTCCAGATTCTAACAAAGAAATGATCCCTTTCTGTTGCCGCCGGAAAGGGATTGCAGCCTGGAATGGCAGCGCCGCGGGAAGGAGTCCGGAGACAGGATGGAGACCAAAAAATATTCTTTAATCTTACAAGAAACTACAATATATCTATACAATAGCGATAACCCTGTCTTTTCTCTCTCTGGTCTCTTCCCATGTGCCCGAGCAGCAATGGCGCTAGCTCGATCTGCTGAGTCACCGTTCAAATCTCTCGAGATCCTCGACCAAGTCCCACGAGATCCCGTGAGACTACGGAAGGCGGAAATGCCCAAAAATGTCTATGGCCAATAGTCAACCGCAATCTTAGCTATCTCCCCAAACAGGGCTCCTGCATTTCCCCCTTTTGTTTTAAAAGAGGGGATGCTCTAGGACGTCTATGTGCAACCAACATTCTTACCCGTCATTGGATAATCAAGGCTGTGCCCTTGACTCCTGTCTTAGGTTGATATGTCAGCCACATGAGACTATCCCGTGCGACTGTGCCTGTCTTAGGTTGTCCTCCTCTGGGGATCTTACCCGTCATTGGCTAACCAGCCATCCAATGGAGCCCTTTAGGATCGACTGTGTAAGATGACTAACAGCCGTCCAATTGTGGGGA
Source organism: Tamias sibiricus (assembly GCA_025594165.1). Classification (NCBI taxonomy): domain Eukaryota; kingdom Metazoa; phylum Chordata; class Mammalia; order Rodentia; family Sciuridae; genus Tamias; species Tamias sibiricus. The sequence continues at coordinate 22,044,952 of CM046672.1, read as the reverse complement.
GATGCTGCGGCTTTAAGGTAACAAGCCTTTTGGTGACGAGCCAAAAAAAAAAAAAAAAAATTGCATAGCATATCAAATTCTTTAAACAAATCAGCTGCCCTAAGTTCTATCAAGTAACACACTGAGTTGTCTAAACAAATACCCCCAAGGTACTGTCCCATGAAGTCCCAAACAATGAAAGATCAAAATGTCCACTTGTTATAACACGTAGATCTAGGAGGCCCCATGCATGCAGAGCAGAGGCCACACTGCTGGTGAGGTTGTTTGACATTTGAAACAGGATGCTTGCAGCGACCGGATCCCTGCATCTGTGCAGTCTAGACCGCGGATCCCTGCATCTGTAGTCAAGAGCAGTTGCCGTCTTTTTTTATGTCTCACACACATGCCTGAGACAAACATAAGCTGGCAAATCTTACAGATAGGAAAAACTAAAAGCCGCTCCTCGAGTTTTCGTCCAGCAGTCCTTTACCGATTGGAGTTAATAACAAATAAGCAAATGACACTTAAGTTGTGACTTAAGAGAAAATCCCTGGGACATTAAAACAAAATTGAAGGACTCTTTTAAGGGAATCATCACAAGCGCTTTGTTATTTTTGATGTCATATCTTCATCATGAAATGGTAAACACCTCTTGATTTTGTACCTTAAGTTTTGACGTATTTTAATCTTGATTCCTCATCACAACTTCATCTTGATCCCTTTTGATTTGGTACTTGCTTTATTAATCTAGATGGTATCCATATTGGAGAGGATTCATGCTTTGGAAAAACACAAACAGATCCTCCTCCCCCCAAATTAACACTGGATCTGGACCTTTCCATGTACCTGAAAGAACATCCTTCCAGTAAACCAAAGGTTTATGTTTGTTGATGTGGGTTCCAATGTCTGTCTCCAGCAGAATAACCATCAGAGTCTAAAGTTAAAAAATTTAAGGTAAACAGGGCAACTGCCAATCTGTCCTTAGGATTTTTCCAGTTTCCTTCTTTCTGTTTTAACAACATAACTTTTAGTGTGCGGTTTGCTCTTTCAATAATGCCCTGACCCTGAGGATTGTATGGGATGCCTGTTTTATGGGATATGTGGAATTTTGCGCAAAACTCTTTGAAAGATGAGGACGTGTATGCGGGGCCATTATCTGTTTTAAGCATTTTGGGGATGCCCAATGCAGCAAAAGCTTGTAAACAATGAGATGTGACATCTTTAACTTTTTCTCCAGAATGTAAGGAAGCAAAAATCATGCCTGAGCATGTATCTATGGTCACATGAATAAATCGCAATTTTCCAAAACTTGGCTCATGAGTAACATCCATCTGCCACAAATGATTGGGCATTAATCCTCTAGGGTTAACACCAAAATGAGGATTGGGCAAATGTGTCATACAAGATTTACAATCTTTTACAATTGTTCTGGCTTGCTCCTTTGTGATTTTAAACCTACTTTGCAAGGTGGTGCTGTTGACGTGAAACTGGGAATGAAATAAAGTAGCTTGTTGTAGCGCTGAAAGTATAAATATTGTTTTTGTAAGTTCATCAGCCTTTTGATTACTTTCATGGAGGGGGCCAGGCAAATTAGTATGTGCTCTAATATGGCCTATGAATAGAGGTTCTTTTCTTGCCCACAAAAGTTTTTGTATTTGATAAAACAATTTAAAAGCTGGAGTATGAGGTGCTATTGGTCCTGCTAACTCTAATTTTGGGACGGCTTGTACAATATAGTGGCTATCTGAAAAAATGTTTATGGGCTGGTCTCTAAAATTTTCCAGAGCTCTTACCACAGCTTCCAATTCCACTAGTTGAGCTGATTTGTGTGCAGTTATGTAAGTCATATTTTCTTTTGTAGTGACTACTGCAGCAGTACCATTTGAGGACCCATCTGTAAATACATTAAATGCCTTAGGAATAGGTTGATTTTTTATTACCTGTGGAAATATAATAGGATGATTAATACAAAAAGATAATATAGGAGACTTAGGAAGGTGATTATCAAAATTTGCAGAGGTAGAGCATCTAGCTATAGCCCAGTCATTATCGTTGAAGCATAAAATATTCAATCTGTGACGATGAATAGGGAGTAATAATAGTAGCAGGGTGAATGCCAAATATTTTAGTAGAAGTTTTAAGTCCTTGAAGAATAAGTTTAGCCACCATGGAGGTATAAGACTCAATTATGTTTTTTTAGGAGAGACAGGCAAATGTATCCATAATAAAGGCCCTTGTTGCCAAAATACTCCTGTGGGTGTATATTGTGAAGAAATAATAATCAATATCAGCGGTTGAGTTAAATCAAATCTGTCACAATGAGCTCCTTCGATGGCTTTTTCTACTACCTTTAAAGCTTTCCTAGCATCAGGAGTCAATGTTCGCGGTGAGGATGGATCAGGGTCCCCTCGAAGGATATCAAATAAAGGTTTTAGTTGGCCAGTAGTGAGATTTAGTGTAGGGCGAAGCCAATTAATGTCTCCCAGTAGTTTTTGGAAATCATTGAGGGTGGTCAAATGTTCTTTATTTATTAGAATTTTTTGGGGTCTAACAAAAGTATCCATGATTTTAAAATCCTAATATAATATGGGAGATCTGGTTTGAACTTTTTCTTCTGCTATATATAATCCATATTTTTTAAATATTTCTACCACATCACTGAATATATTAAATAAGATTTTTTGATTAGGGTGGGCCAGTAAAATATCATCCATGTAATGTAGACACATGAGGTTGGATATATTTATTTTTAATGGGTTGGATGGCCTTGTCCACATATATTTGGCATATGGTGGGGCTATTAGCCATTCCCTGTGGCAAAACCTTCCATTGATATCTCTGATCAGGGCCATTATTGTTAATAGAAGGAACTGAAAAGGCAAACCTGGGGGCATCCAGAGGATGTAGGGGAATAGAAAAGAAGCAATCCTTTATATCAAGACTAATAACATGGAAATTTTTTGGAATAGCTATAGGATTTGGAAGTCCAGGTTGAGTAGGGCCCATGACTTGCATGGTTTTATTAATTTGTCTAAGATCATGTAATAATCGCCATTTTCCTGATTTTTTCTTGATCACAAATATGGGGGAATTCCAGGGAGAGGTGGAAGGTTCTATATGTCCTGCTTCTAATTGTTCCTGAACTAGTAGTGGGCCGCTTGTAATTTCTCTTTAGATAGGGGCCACTGAGGGACCCACACTGGCTTATCAGAAAGCCATGGTATTTTCAAAATTATTTTCTCAGTGGCCCCGAAAAAAAATGTCTTTTTCCTATATGATAATGATTTCTTTTAGGGTTAAGCTTACCCTGTACTTTTTGATGATTTCTTATAGGGTTAAGATTACTCTGTAGATTTTTACATTTAACACCTGCAGGTTTGGTTGCAAGGTGTACTCCCATTTGTTGTAAAATATCTCTTCCCCATAAAGTAACCGGTAGATTAGGTAAAACATAAGGCTGAAACGTGCCTTTATGTCCTTCATCATCCTCCCATTTTAAAATTACCGCACTTTTTTCTGGGAGGTTATTATATCCCAAGCCTCTTAAACTGGTTGAAGCTTTTTGCAGAGGCCAGTGTTTGGGCCATTGACGTAAATTAATGATGGAAGAATCAGCTCCAGTATCTATAAGACCCTCCATTTCTATTCCTTGGATTCTTATTTTACACATAGGCCTCCTTGTACAGTCCCGAACCCAGCAAACCATGGGTTTCGAATCAGTGGAACAAAATCCTCTATTGTTCCTATTTAGAGGCATATTCATTTTAAATGACTTATGTAAATTTGGAAGGAGGAGCAGCTGAGCAATTCTATCTCTCTGATTAATAGAACTTATACTTTGGGGTGAGCTAAGCATTATTTTTATTTCCCCTTTATAGTCTGAGTTTATTACGCCTGGGGTCACTTGCAAACCTAATAATAAGCTCTCAGGACTTGGCCCGATAATAAGTCCTACAGTCCCTGAGGGAAGAGGTCCCCTGACTCCTGTGGGAATCAGTTGAACCCCCATTTCAGGTGTTAACACTATTCGGGCGGTGGAACAGAGGTCTAATCCTGCATTTCCTCCTGTTCCTCTGGCGAGGGAGTGGATGGGTAATAGGGATTGTGTCGGGGAAGCATCTGAGTGGATGCTTGAGGATACTCCTCCTCCAATGCCTCGTACATTTGTGGGCCCCGGGGCATTGGGCCCCTTGCCCCGTTTTTTTGAATTCCTGAACAAAGAATTTCCATGGATGTCAAATTTTGAATAGCATTTATTGGCCCAATGATTTCCTTTCTTACACCTGGGGCAGCAACCTGGAGCACGGTATGAATTTGGTCTGATTTCTCTTTTAGGATTTTGCCTAGAATAGCCTGATTGATTATGATAATTTTGCCTAGAATATCCTGATTGATTATAATGTCTATGTTGAGCTCTTGTAAAATTTTGAGGGGCAGCATCTCTCACAGCTGCTGCAATCATATTCCCTGTGACAAAGGCATCATTTATATCTTTACATAATTGTATATATATGGAAAGATCCTTTTTATTTTTCCATGGCCTGATGGCTTCCTGGCAATACTTATTAGCATTTTCGTACGCTAATTGGACAACTAATGGCATAACTTGATCAATGTCTCCAAAAACTCTACCTGCAGTTCTCAAAAGTCGATCAGCAAATTCAGCATATGGTTCATTAGGTCCTTGAATTACTTTGGACAAGCTACCTTGTAGATCCCCAGGTCCTTGTACAGTTTTCCATGCCTTTAAGGCAGCTGCGTTTATCTGAGCATATACTCCTGGGGTATAATATTTTTTGATCCTGTACGTCTGCGAATTGCCCTTCTCCTGTGAGCATTTCTATATTATTGTCTCCAAACCCCGCATCTGCATTTCTTTTAGCTGTTTCTATACAAAGTTCTTGAAATTGCGATCGCCAAACCAAGTATTGTCCCCCCACTTAATGTTGCTTTACATAGACGTTTCCAGTCTGCGGGGGTTAAGCTAAAGGTGTTAAGGGACTCCAGTATACTCAACGTGAAAGGAGCTTGGGGTCCATAAGTCATTACTGCCTCTTTGAGATTTTTTATTGTTTTGAAATCTACTGGCTGGTGGTCCCTCCGTCCATTTTCATATTCAAATACTGGCAGTTCCCAACGTATCTGTGAGTTACCCTCGAGAGCACATAAGCGCTCAGAAAGACTTTTTATTTCTGTTTCTAGGGTATGCAAACGCCTAGTGATACCCTTCATATTTTCTGTAATCGATTTCACCCATGGGGGAGTAGAGGACACAAGTTCCCCCACTTGATGATCCCTTATCTTGGTCTTCCTTAATTTCCTTTTGTTCATTTTCTCAAAATCACCTTTAGTTAATTCCTCCTCACTACTACTACTCTCATTGGTCCTAACTGACTCAGTAACATCCTGAGTCCCAGGTTCAATTGAGACCATGTATCCTTGAAGTATCTCTAATAAATCTTGAATAGCTTTAGCAGCTCGGATCTTTGTCATTTTGGGGACGCTTCTAATACTCTCCTTACTGGTCTTAGTTGACTCAGCGGAATCTACGCTTTCATGATCGCCTTCACTGTTTTCTAAATCCTCCTCACTAACGACAGACTCATCCATATCAAAGAATTCATCAAGAGCCTCGTACACTTGGGTCTTAGTTATTTTCGAACCCATTTTAAACCGCTCTGACTAGAGACTCCTGCGAGGTTTCTCAGTTCTTACCTGCCGTGCTGAATTCCCCGTACAGGCCACCAACTGTTGCCGCCGGAAAGGGATTGCAGCCTGGAATGGCAGCGCCGCGGGAAGGAGTCCGGAGACAGGATGGAGACCAAAATATTCTTTAATCTTACAAGAAACTACAATATATCTATACAATAGCGATAACCCTGTCTTTTCTCTCTCTGGTCTCTTCCCATGTGCCCGAGCAGCAATGGCGCTAGCTCGATCTGCTGAGTCACCATTCAAATCTCTCGAGATCCTCGACCAAGTCCCACGAGATCCCGTGAGACTACGGAAGGCGGAAATGCCCCAAAATGTCTATGGCCCAATAGTCAACCGCAATCTTAGCTATCTCCCCAAACAGGGCTCCTGCACCTTTCCTCAACATTTAACTAGCCATCGCCTCACTCTGTTCCTGCTCCCCAGATTGGATGTCAGTCCCATCAGTACCTACTCACTAGCTATCACTCAGCTGCAAAACAGTTCATTCAACCATGATAATTAAATTAAATATCTACCGACATCAAAAAGACAACAAAAACTAACCAACAATAATGAAGAGTAAAGGAGGCTCTTCAGGAAAGCTGCACAGCATTGTCGTGGAAACAGATGACATATCCTGTAGTGGAGCCATGATCAATTTAATATTTCCACTCATATTAAGAAGAGGATTAAGTGGGGCATATGGTGACACACACCTGTAATTCCTGTGACTAAGGAGGCTAAGGCAGGAGAATAACTAATTCAAGGCTAGCCTCAGCAACTTAGCAAGAGCCCAAGCAACTTACTGAGACCCTGCCTTACCATAAAAAATACATAAATAAAAAGGGTTGGGGATGTGGCTCTGTGGTAGAGCACCCCTGGGTTAATCCCCAGTACAAGAAAGAAAGAAAGAGAGAGAAAGAAAGTTACATTAACTAGACAGGTTATGTATAATAATTGCTAACCCAAGCTAGACCTGCTCTGCTATGGGGCACAGGGTTTTCTCCATATAAGATGTCCTTTTGGTGAAATGTTAGAAATAATTTTCTTTTTAAATGAATAATGGTTGGAAATTTAAATTTTATTGTGGAAAAACTTTGAGGTTAAAAAAATGTGTAGATAAAAACACCATCTCTGTAGAAAGATATCTATCAGATACTACTTAGAGTGAAGCAATTCATTCAGCATCTGTCTAGACCACAGATAGAGTTGATACACTCTGCACACTGGGGGTATTTTGGGGATTGCTGGAGTGTAAAGCATACAGGAATACATTCAGGGGGATGGGAGTGGAAGGAGAAATAGGAACCATATTATGAAGGCCTGGCACAGTTCAAGTTCTTTCCTTTAGCCTCCGAATAATTTTGAGCAAGGGAATTATTTGATTTGTTATTATTTATTGTTAATTTTTGCAAGGTGGCAAAGTCTTAGTGGATGAGATTGGAAAAGGGAGGAGGGTTCTCAACCTCTGCCCATAGTTTACCTTTAGTGGCTTGAACCTGGGCACTGGCATTAGATGCAGGGTGGACACAAGATGGATTCAAGTGCTAGAACACAGTTATAGAATGGCTATTGGAGGACTGAATTAAAGACAGAAACAGTGGGAGAGGTCTTTCTCTACCCCAAAACACTTAAATCAAATTGTTCCCTGTATCCAAATGCCCTTCCCACTCTTTTTGGAAGCATTGGTGAGTGCCCACAATGCCTGTCTTCCCTTTACAGTCCCTGACAGCACCTGTGTGGTTATTTATAAATCTCCACATCTGGAGAATTAATTTGTTTTTGGACTACTGCAGTTCCACAGAGTAGTTAGCTATCACTCAGCTGCAAAAAAGTTCATTCAACCCTGATAATTAAATTAAATATCTACCGACATCAAAAAGACAGCAAAAACTAACCAACAATACCGAAGAGTTTTGCAGGCCCTTCAAGAAAGCTGCACAGCATTATCATGGAAACGGATGACATATCCTGTAGCAGAGGCATGGTCAATTTAATATTCCACTCATTTTAAGTGTCTGTAGTGTAGTCTTGCAGAATATGGTCTCACAAGTGAAGCAACACATTGGCAGCTCAATATAATAGGACTGACGTTACTATGGAGTTCAATATTACACAGGCATGACCTTATTGAAGGAGATTTAATTACCTGAAATATCAGAAGGAGGACACTTTAACAATATTCTTGCAAAGGTCTTTAGGAAAAAGAACTTGGGTGTCATAGCTGTTGATTTCCACAAATTCATTTATTTTACTTTTTAAAAATTTCTGCATGCATTTTCCAAGTTAAGGGCCTCACAATCTGTGTGTGTGTGTGTGTGTGTGTGTGCACGTGCGTGTGCGCGTGTCTGTGCACATAAGCATAGACTACAAGTCAGAAACACTCCTCTTAAAATATTTTTTTTACCTCTTTCTTTTTAAAAGACTCCATGCACATTTTAAAAGTAACCACAAAATCATCTTTCTCCCACCACTAGGTTGTCTCTTTTTCTAATGTGAACACTACTATCAGTGCTCTATTGACTTCTCTTACAATGATCTTAGAATACGTCTGTTGGTGTACATGAGTGTCTGTTTGTCTGTCATACTTCGTATCTTAATTAATATACTTTGTTTTATTTTAATACCCTTACTTTTCTTATTTAATGCATCTTGGAAAGTGTTTAAAGTCAATAGGAACAGATGTATCATTGCTATATAGCATTTATTGTATAGAGGCATCATGAATTGTTTAGTATCCAATTGATGGCTATTCAGGTGGTTAATGGTCTGTTATGGCCTGAAATGTGGACCCTTGAATATGATATTTCATATCCTTAATTGTCTAATATGTAAGTGTCTCAGAATGGGACCATATATAGAAATAGGGCATTAGACTTTGGATACAAAGTGTCCCCCCATAAACTCCTGTGTTATTGCAGGAATATTCAAAGGTGAAATGATTGGATTATGAGAGCTGTAACTTAATCAGTTCATCCTATTTTGAATGGACTAACTGGATGGGACCTGGAGGCAGGTGGGGTGTGTGGCTAGAAGAGGTGCATCATTGGTGGGGGCTGTCATGGAAGGGATCATCTCCCCTGTGGCCTCTTTTCTTCCCTCTCTCTGCTTCTAGGCTATAATGAGTTGAGCAGTTATCCTCAACCATCCTGTTCTGCTGTACCTCAGGCCCAAGTTAATGGAGTTGACCAACCAGAGACTGAAACCTCTGAAATCATGAGCCCTAAATAAACTTTTCCTGCTATAGGTTGTTCTTGTGAGGTATTTTGGTTACAACAACTAAAAAGCTGACTAACATATAGTTTTTAATGACATAATTTAGTTAAAATGAGGCCATTACTGTGGGCTTTAAACTAATTTAACTGGTGTCTATGTAGGAAGAGGGATGTGGATGACAAAGAAAAGGCCATACGAGGACAGAGAAAGAAGGTCCCTCTGCAAGCCAGGGAGAGGCCTCGGGCCTACCCTGCCATCAGCCACCCCCAACCTTCCAACCTCCAGAGCGATGAGGAAATACATTTCTGTGTTTAAGATACTCTAGTTGGTGAGATTTTTCAATAACAAATAAATACACTAACAAATAAATATGTTATCTTAACAATAAAACCAGAAATTACTAATGTGTATGAGGTTTGTAATATGTATCTTTATAAATTATGGTAGTTGCTGAGGATGCTTTCTGTAAGCAGAATTAATAAGCTCATCAAAATGAATATTAATAACTGGGTGTAGTGGCACATGCTTGTAATCACAGCAGCTTGGGAAGCTGAGACAGAGGGATTGTAAGTTCAAGGCCAGCCTCTGTAATTTAGCAAGGCCTTAAGCAACTTAGTGAGACTGTCTCAAAATAAAAAATAAAAAGGGCTGAGGATGTGGCTCAGTAGCTATGTACCTTTGGGTTAAATCATCTGTACCAAAACAACAACAAAAAATGTTGATGCTTGCCACACCTTAACTGAATAATTAAAAAAACAAATATTCTTTTTCATTTTAAATATTTTATTTGACTTTTCCATCAGCTTAAATATCTTTTCATATGTTAACAACAAAAAGCAGAGGCGCTTTCCTCAAATTTCTATTAATATTTTTATTTTTTTATGTGTGTGTGTATTTGTGCGATTACCATTTAAAACCAGAATTTTCATCATTGTTAAGTGAATTTAGGAATCACTTGAAAATGTTTTCTCCAGCTGGGCTTGGTGGTGCATGCCTGTAATCCTAGCAGCTCTGGAGGCTGAGGCAAGAGTATCACAAGTTCAAAGCCAGCCTTTGTAACTTAGTGAGGTACTAAACAACTCAGAGAAAACCTGTCTTTATGTAAAATATGAAAAAATGGCTGAGGATATTGGCTCAGGGGTTAAGTACCCTGGGGTGGGGGTCCATCCCCAGTACAAAAAGAAAAAAAAAAAAAAAAAAAAAAAGACAAGAAAAGTAAAAGAAATGTCTTCTCTACTTGAAATTACAATTATTTATAGTTATTTGGCTATTAAATTGATTGTTACTTATAGCAACTTCCTGATAATTTTGATTATATTTTGTTTAAGTTTAAATATATATATATATATATATATATATATATATATATATAGTACGTGTATATAATACATTACATAAACATGTATACATGTAATCAATGCATATGCTTTATTGCCTGACAATGTTAGTTCCTTTCTTGTTATTTTCCCAATCTCATTCTATTTTTCATGCTTATAATTTAGAATCAAACTGTCTATTTGTAAGTGTCAAATTCTACTGATAATGTTCTCAATTGTGTTAAAATTTTAATTGATATAAGAAGATTTGATTTCTTTGAAATACAGTCCTATCTCAAAATATTGATTGACTTTTTAATAGATAAAGTGATATTTCTGTCATACAGATCTTGCAAGTTAAACAAGATCTCTTTATTTCTACTATGTTATTCTCTTATTTTTCTTTTGAAAAAAAACTGTACTTTTAGCACAGTAATTCTGTTGTCATCTGAATTAATTCTTTTAGATTGGCACTATTTATTTTTCAGTTGATTCTCTTGGATTCATTAGTTGTGTCAGTAAAGTGAGCTTCCTTCATCGTTTTCCATCTACTTTTCCATTACTTTTCAGTTCCCTGCAGGTTCTTCATCATCTGCTTGCTCTGCTTGGAATTTTTGTTGCTTCAATTTCTGTAACCCCTAAGATTCCAGGACTCTTGTTTTTCGTCCTGCCTATCTTCTATCTTCCTATTCTTGTTCTCCATTGTTTTATCATCTTGAATCTCATATCAATAACACCAACACTGATCTCTTACCAGTAACAATTCTAGACATGTTCTGCATATAACCCCAACAGATTTCTCTCTCCCCCTGCAGTGCTCACTGGTACCAGACAGTCAGAGCCTTTTACTTCTACCATATGCGTAGGCAGATGAAACTGAGAAGAGGACAGTATCTTAATTGGGGAGGAGTATTTTGAACAAGCTTTAAAGCTTTGAAGAAATTCCCTTTGGTTATTCCTGTGCACTGAAAATTTATCCCTGGGGAATTCCAAGGGCTGAATTGGTGGCATACTCTATTTCAACTCTCTAACCCACATTCTCAGCCAATGGTCTTACTTGATCAAGCGCAACTGACAATTCCAAAAGGAGCCATTAGGCAGTAAACAACCTTGATTGTGTCTCCTTTCCCAACCTTTTAATGACTGTCATTCCTCAGCTCCAAGAGGTTGTGTGATCCAATTAGGCAAATTGAAAAAGACTGCTTTTATGCAAGAGCATGAGAAAGTTAATTGAAATCAATCTATGTTCACTGAAAAATGCTACAGACATCACTGATAATTTAGAGCAATTAAAAGATGTTGTCCTGAAGCAAGGCAGAAACATTAAGTTTAAAATCCTGTTAAGGGAAAATTACTAAAAATATTTAAATGATATTATCCACCTAAGATGAACTGGGGATATCTAAACCAATTAGAAATCATGAGGTATTTCATTAGTCAGAAGCTATGTTCTTAGAACTATTAAGATGAGAATTCTGTACCTTCGATCCCTTGTTATTGCAAAACAATCAGTTAAAAACAAAGCCTTTACCCTAGTTTTGAGAACATTTTTCATGAAAATAACAGGTGTAGCTCCATCATTAGAAAATAGTTCCTTCCTCTGTGAATAAGGGTATTTAAAGTGAAGCAATGGTTTTAAGGTACATTATTCAGATATCTAAATGTCATAGGAGGTGGTTAGACAGTATTATTAGGGACGACAAAGGTGGAGAAGATAGGAAAAGAATAACCCAATAGGACAGAACTCTGGAATGTCCAACTCATGACTAGAATAGTGCATCTGGGAAACAGTGATGTCGAACATGTAGTCCATCAGTGCTGTTCCATTTACTTTGGCCAAAGCATACAACATCATTCAATCAAGTTTTCTTTCCCCTGGAACCTGGAAAGAACCTCAGAATCCATCTTAATCCAGTGATTCCAGCAACTCGCCTCAAATAATCCCAGTTGGCATGAGAAATTAAACACTGGAAAATCCCTGATATAAATAAAAGTTCAGTTAGAAATGGTTGCAGAGAAAAATGAATCAATTTGTATTTAAAAAATACCTCTTCTACTAGAGTCATTACTTAAAGTCCTACTGACACCTTGATTTTTGTTTACCTTCTTTGAGCCTCTGGTGAATTGGCCTCTCTATCTGCTTCTAGACCTACAGTGCCCCCTCCTGCTCTAACTAATGATCTAACATTGGACTTGCTCAAGTCATTATGCTGCCATGGTGTGAGGCCTCCCCACTGCTCGCAGGATGTAGGTGATCACCTAGGTGGGAGGTCAGAAGCCCTTCCTTCTGATGTGCATGTACTAAATATTTGTTCCCAATTAGTTGGCTCTCTATTCACCTCACTGATTGTTTCTTTTGCTGAGAAGAAGCTTTTTAGTTTAAATCTATCCCATTCATTAATTCTTGGTAATAATTCTTGTGCTACAGGATTCTTATTAAGAAACTTGGGGCCTAATCCGACATGTTGGAAATTGGAGCTTACTTTTTCTTCTATTAGGTGTACTGTCTCTGGTCTAATTCCTAGGTCCTTGATCCACTTTGAATTGAGTTTTGTGCATGGTGAGAGATAAGGATTTAATTTCAATTTGGTGCATATGGATTTCCAGTTTTCCCAGCACCATTTGTTGAAGAGGCTATCCTTTCTCCACTGTACATTTTTGGCACCTTTGTCTAATATAAGATAACTGAAATTATATGTATTAGTCTCTGTGTCCTCAATTCTGTACCATTGGTCCACCCGTCTGTTTTGGTGCCAATACCATGCTGTTTTAGTTACTATTGCTCTATAGTATAATTTAAAGTCCGGTATGGTGATGCCCCCTGCTTCACTTTTCTTGCTCAGGATTGCTTTGGCTATTCTGGGTCTCTTATTTTTCCAGATGAATTTCATGATTGCTTTTTCTATTTCTTTGAAAAATGACATTGGAATTTTGATTGGAATTGCATTAAATCTGTATAATGCTTTTGATAGTATGGACATTTTGACAATATTAATTCTACCTATCCAAGAGCATGCACATCAGACAGAGCACTAATTTCTAGAATATATAAAGAGCTCAAAAAACTTTACACCAAAAAAACAAATAACCCAATCAATGAATGGGCTAAGGAATTGAGAAGACACCTCTCAGAAGAAGATACACGTTTAATTAACAAATACATGAAAAAATGTTCAACATCGCTGGCAATTAGAGAAATGCAAATCAAAACTACTCTTAGATTTCACTTCACTCCAGTCAGAATGGCAGCTGTCAAGAACACAAGCAACAATAAATGTTGGAGAGGATGTGGGGAAAAAGGCACACTCATACATTGCTGGTGGGACTGCAAAATGGTGCAAAAATTATGGAAAGCAGTATGGAGATTTCTTGGAAAACTGGGAATGGAGCCACCCTATGACCCAGCCATCCCACTCCTGGGTCTATTCCCAAAGGACTTAAAAACAGCATATTACAGTGACACAGCTATCTCAATGTTTGTAGCTGCATAATTCACAATAGCTAGGTTGTGGAACCAACCTAGATGTCCCTCAGTAAATGAGTGGATTAAGAAAATGTGGTATATATGCACAATGGAATTTTACTCAGTAATAAAAGAAAATAAATTAATGGCATTTGCAGGTAAATGGATGAAGTTGGAAGACATAATGCTAAGTGAAGTTAGTCAGTCTCAAAAATCCAAGTACCAAATGCTTTCTCTGATATAAGGAGGCTAGTTCATAGTATTGTTGGATGGGGGGGTACATAGGAGTACTAGAGGAACACTAGAATGGTCAAAGGGAAGGAAGGGTAAGGGGGGGAGCAAGGGGGGAGGGAGGGGGAGAAAAGGAAAAAAAAAAAAAAAAAAAAGAAAAGGTGGTTGAATGAGACGGATTTCATTTTCCTAAATTCATGATTGAAGACCTGAATTGTACGAATATACTTTGTATACAAACAGTTGTATGTGAAAAGAAGCTAAATTCATGCACTGAGTTGTACACATTAAAAATTATTAAAAAAACAATTTGATATACTATACAATTTAGCTCGTCAACAAAAGGCTTGTCGCCTTAACAACATCCCCTCTTTTAAAACAAAAAAGGGGGAAATGCAGAAGCCCTAATTGTTCGGGGACTTGGCCCAAAATCTTGCGAGCAGGACTTGGCCCAGAATCTCGCCCGCGGGACTTAGCCGAGAATCTCGCGGGACTTGGCGCAGGATCTAAATAGACTTACGCCTGGAGAAAAAGCTCGCCGGCGCCATTCTGGTTGAGCGTGTGAGACTGTGCCCGGGAGAAAGCGTGCTAGATCAAAGCTATTGTGTGTGTGTGTTGTGGTTCTTTGTAAAAGTGTGTGCCGTGGTTTTTTGTGAAAGTGTGTATGGTATTAGAGGTTGCAGAAGCCAGAGAGAGAATAATAAAATAACTTTTTCATTTTCAAAAAAAAAAAAAAAAAAAAAGAAGCCCTTCCTTGATCACAAAGCAACAGTTCTCCATCAATGCTGAGTCCTGAGTTCCCTGAAATCCACATACTTCTCTAAATGAGAATATCTCTTGAAATCTCTCTTGCCACTCTTATTTTCACATGCTGAAAAATGGCTGTCTGGAAGCCCTGTGTCCTTTGCCACAAGTCATCCTATGGCTTCCTAAGCCTTTCTTTTAGACCCCCCCCCAAAAAAAAATCACTTTCCCTCTGTGAGGCCTTGCCTCATTCCTGTTTAATGGTATTGTGTTAGTCTCCCCTGGGTTGCCAACATTTGTTCGCCCCTCCTCCCCCATGAGCCTCTACCTTGGAGTCTTTGCTCTCTGGGTACATGTTTCTAATTTGGCCTATGCATTGTCCTCGTTCTATGTCCTTGTCTCCTCCACTCATCAATAGGATTCTTGATAGGAAGAGTTCCAGATCTTTAAGCATTTACCCAGAATCCTACCTTCTGCACAGTAAAAGGCAAAAGAAGGAAAGAAAGAAGAAAGGAAAAAAGGAGGGAAAGAAAAGGAGAGGAAAGGAAGAAAGAGTAAATGAATGAATGAATGAATGAATGTCACAATGTGCTGTGAAACATGAAGACAGAAGAATCCATGGATCCAAAATTGTCACTGCACTGTTTAGAAACAAGTCAATCAGAAACTTCTGATTTTGAATAAACACTGCCTCAAGGTCACCAGAATAATACTGCATTCCTCATGATTTTGTGAAGCTGAAATTGCAATGCTGTTGGATGGGGTTTCTTTGTCTAGGTCCTGGCAGAATCTATATGACTAGTAGAAAGGAACTTCTTTAGGTAACACGTTGCTTAGGTTCCAAAATGCACTGTCAAAAATTGACATTTTTTTTAAAGCCAAGTATTTCTAAGAGGAGAAGCTTCAGGTCTACTTTGTTAATGTTTTATTTTTTTAATTTTAGTTTAATTGATATGCAAAATAGTACATATTTATGAGTACTTTGAGATATTTTAATACACACATATATTGTATACTAGTCAAATAGAGGTAAGCATAGCTATGTCCTCAGACATTAATCTTTTCTTTGTGGTGAAATCATTCAAAATATACATTGATTGAATTGATCATATGCTAGAAATTAGAATATATTCCCTCCAAGGGTGCACTATTTTATTGTTAATAGATCAATTTGATGTCCATTACCTTGAACTGGTTTTCACAAGCTCAAATGCTCTCAAGAGCAAAGAGCATTAAGTTCATTTTCCAGATGAAGGGAGTTTAAGCCCCCAAGAGGGTAAATGATATGCCTTGGACATATCAGGATAGGAAAAAAATATATAAGCTATCTTCAAAGAACACTCAATCCCATGGAAGAAGCAAACAACCTCACTGAAAACACACGTTCAGTTCAATAAAGTCTGGTGAAATGCTAAGAAAATTGTGGGGAACAAAAGAGGACTATCTAACTCATTAAAGAACTAAGAAAACACTTCCCATAATGGTAATACCCTGCTGAGTGGGTTCTCAGACTCCATTAAAAGTTAGCCCGGAGAACATGTGGATCCAGGATATTAAAGCAAAAAGTCAATTGTTTGAAGCAAGAGGTAAAAAAAAAAAAAATGTTCTATTCAAGGAAAATCCCTTGGGTCAATGGGTCTAAAATCTAAGGTGAGATTACAACCCATTAGGAGGTGCAAGGAGAGACACAGCTGAGGATACAGATCATGAGGGTGTGTTTTTTGACCAAGCTCTATTTGAACTTCATCCTGTAGGAAGATGTCATTCTCAGTATGCAGAGCCCATAGGAGGAGCATAAATAATTGTATGACCACCAATTGTAGTAAACCCAGCAAGACCTTATAAAGTAGTTAGCTACCTTAGTCTTACTGAAAATGAAAATAAATTAGGTTTGGAATTTATGCCTACAGAATTGTTCTTAAGTAGAGAGGAGCAGATAGAAAATTTCAGAATAAAGGAAAGAAAGACAGATTTTGGTACTGACATACCAATACCAAACTGCATGTGTGAAATTCACATTGAAAGGAAATATATCAGAAGAGCAAACTTTCTACCAAAACACCAGGGGGCAGCAAGCAACATCTGTTGAATGAAGATATCACCAATAGGGTTGGAAAAAGGTTAACGAATCCCACATATTCTCAGATAGCAGAATGAAAATAAGTGGTGATTGGTTGGATGTGTGTGGAATGGGCAAGAAAGTAGGGTCATGACAAGAGATAGGGCTCAATAGATTTCATCCTAATATTAGTAGAAAAAAAGAAAAGATGGAACTCCTATGGTGAGAAAATAATTTCTCCCAGTAACTGCCTTATATATCCCAGGATACTTAGAGAAAACAAATAACCTAACATGCTAATAGATTTGTACAGTTTGTCTTACAGAGGAGAGTAAAATGCATGCCAACAAAAGGGTTTTGGCAACAAACTGCTAAAAATTTCCAGGATTAAAAGAACTACTTTATCCTCTTTAAAGATTTTCTTATGTGTGCATGCTCTGGTTGTAGTTGTGCATGTGGGGAGGGTTGTTGCTGTGGATAAAAACCAAGTAGATAGGTTCTATAATCATGGAGCCGTGAGTGAAATCACCATATTTTGTAGGCATGAAATTGGACATTCAGAGAGGTGAAGTGATTCCAATGTCATGATGGAAATGCGTTTCTTTATCAAGAATTCCGGTACAGATGCTGCTTGACTTGGAAGCATTGGCTCCTTTAAATTTTCCATCACTGAGAAATTTATTCTAATGGTTCCCACTTCTTGGTGCTGCCTTCAAATGCTTCCATATTTATCTTTAGACTAAAGCAGGCAATGATAGCAGACACTTAATCAGAAGTGACACAAAACCAGAAATGCATATTTCTTGTTCAAGTGAGGGATTCAGTTCCCCATAATAACTGACATCCTCTGAGTGGGAGCCAGCTCTGTGTACTCCCCCTTGCAGGAAGCCCATGTCATATCTACTCACACTCAGCTGGGAAGACAATGCCATGGACATGTCTGAGTTAGAGATGGAGTGTCTTTTCTTGTGGCTCTCATATATTTCTATTTTGACACATAAAGCTTCAAAAGTTATCTTCATACCCTATCTCACATCTGAGTCATACTTAGGAAATCTAGAAGTTGACAGAACCATGTGATTAATTTATCCTGTAGAATCACTTTTTAATAGGTATTTTCCCATTTTGTGTGTCTTCCTGAAATATCCACAAGAAAAACCTGTGGAATATCAGAAGAAGATGAAGAAGAAAATACTTTACTTTATCTGCAAAGACCAAACCACTATTACTTGAGATCAAGATTATGGTGAAGTGGATGAAAAGAAAGTAAATGGAAGATACTGTTTAGAATACTTGGGGTCCTTTTAATATTTCCACATGAACATGGAAGTAGAGACTGGTAGTCTGTCATGGGCTTCCTATGAGGTAAAAGATAAACAAAATCTTCATGCATGTATTCAATATGTATAGGATCACTGAAATAAAATTAAAAGATACCAAGCATTGCTCATGTAGTACTCTAGAAGAACCAAACACAGCTGGTGGAGAAATTGATGTGGGTACTGGCCAGTATGCACTTCAGATGTAGTTATTCATGAAAGTGACGATGAGGAGCTCAATATGGGAGGGCATAAAGGAGAAGACTATCAGAGGAAAACTTTATTTTAATGAAAGGAAAGGGAGAATGAAGGGGAGAGAGCAGACACTGGCCAGGATACTGTTTTCTAGATGTTTTCCAACTTTGCATTCTTTAATTTTGCCTTTTGGATCTTAACATTTTCCTAATTATTCTGTTAGTCCACTACACCTAAACCTGAAAACCTGGCTTAAATTAAAAAAAAAAAAAAAAAAAAAATCCAACTCTTTTTTAAATTTTTTTTTTCCCCAAAGGTCAGAGTATTCTGACAAATGAAACATCATAGGTGCAAGTTCAAATTTGTAACTGTAATTGTTTTATGCTACTCCTATCCATTCAGTTTTTTACTTAGATTCTATTTTGGGCTGCATATTGAGTTATGATTTTTAAAAAAGATAAAAAAAAAATAGATGCTCCAGTAATTAGCCTGCCCAAAGGTCTAGGCCCTCTAATGCTTTCCCTTCCTGGGTAGAAGCAGGAAGCTTCTGTCCATTTGGTCTGTACTGAGAAGGAAGGTGGATCAATGCCACCTACCAGTACAGGCCAGGGAGGCTGTTCTCCCCCTGCCAGCCAGGCTTTGTTGAATCCATCAGAGTACCAAGAAAGGCAAAAAAGAAGCAAGTCCCCTGTGGATTCCTTTGGAAAAACAAGGGATGGTAGGTGCATGTACCAATCCATTCCCTCCCTGAGCAAAGCTGAAGGTAACAGGTCTCTGCCTGACCGTGTGATGCTATACCAGGCACAGGGTCACTGGTGAGAAGATGTCCAGAATCTCCCAGTCTGCTTTGATGAGTTGTGTTTCATTTTTATGGGGTTACTTCAGCAGAGCCTTTTAATTCATTTTTGAATCTCACAAAGGGCATATGCTCATTCATTGAGGGTAAATAGTCTTGTTTGTGAGGGAAAGGAAAATCCAGAGAGTCTGACTCAATCTTGCTGACATTAGATCTGATGCCATAGAAATAAAAAGATCATAGAGTGGATAACACAGAAAAGCTAAAAATATTTCCAGAAAGAAAACAAACTACCAAGACTAAATCACGAAGAAATGGAAAGTCTGAACAGACCAATCACTAGTTTGAAGATTGGTACAGTAATCGAAACCTCCCACAAATAAAAGGGCAGGAACAGATAACTTCCAAATATTTTTTAAAATGTTCTACCAAACAAATAAAAAATTTTCTATCACTTTTAGACTCTTTTCAAAAATGAGTTGAAAAGAAGGAATACATCTAAACTCATTTTAGGAAACTAGCATTACCAAGATCCTAAAGGCAGACAAAGACACTAAAAGCAAAGAAAACTATAGACCTGTAGCTCTGATGATTAGAGATACAAAAATCTTCAACAAACACAAGCAAACCAAATCCAATAGGATTTTTAAAAGATCATGCACCATGCCTAGTGGAATTTATTTCAGAGATATCTGAGTTGTTCAATGTATGGAAACTAATTAACACAAAGCATCACATTAGTAAAACAAAAGATAAAAATTTCACATGATCACCCCAACACGGAAGTAAAAATGCTTTTGAGAAAAAAAGAAAGAAAGAAAGAAAGAAAAGAAAACAACACCCTTTCCTGAAACAATTCTCAGTAAATTAAAAAAAAAATACCTGAACATAATAAAAGCCACAAATGAAAAGTACATAGCTAATGTTGTGCTCAACTGTGAAAAGTGCAAGCTTTTGGTTTAAGATTAAGAACAAGACAAGGGTGCCCACTCTCTCACAACATCTGTTCAATATAGTACTGGAAGTCCTAGCCAGAGCAATAAGAAGGGAAGAAGAAATGAGGCACCCAGATCAGAAAGTAAAAAGTAAAATAATCCATATTTGCGCACGCACACACATACACACACACACACATACACACACACAATACCCACCAAATAAATTCCTGTTAGAAGCAACTAAAAATTTTAGTAAATTTCCAAGATAGGTAAATCAACATACATCTCGCACCAGTCAGAATGGCAGTTATCAAGAATACAAACAACAATAAGTGTTGGTGAGGATATGGGGGAAAACGCACACCACTGCTGGTGGGACTGCAAATTGGTGCAACCAATCTGGAAAGCAATATGGAGATTCCTTAGAAAACGTGGAATGGAACCACCATTTGATCCAGCTATCCCACTCCTGGGCCTATACCCAAAGGACTTAAAATCAGCATACTATAGTAGCACAGCCACAACAATGTTTATAACAGCTCAGTTCATAATAGCTAAACTGTGGAATCAACCTAGATGTCCTTCAATAGATGAATGGATAAAGAAATTGTGGTATATATACACAATGGAATATTACTACACAATGGAATATTACTAGGCATCAAAAGAGAATAAATTTATGGCATTTGCAGGTAAATGGATGTTGGAGAATATCATGCTAAGTGAAAGTAAGCCAATTTCATAAAATCAGAGGCCAAATGTACTCTCTGGTAATTTCATGGTGATCCATAATGCGGGAGGAGGCATGGGAATAATGGAGGAATTTTGAATGAGCAAAGGGGGAGAGGGGAGGTGGAATTGGGGCAGGAAAGATGGTGGAATGAGATGGACATCATTACTCTAGGTACATGTATGACTGCAAAAATGGTGTGACACTACATCATGTATAACCAGAAAAATGAAAAATTGTGCTGCAGTTATGTACAATGAATCATAATGCATTCTGCTGTCATACATACCTAATTAAAGCAAATAAATAAATTAAAAAAAAAGAAAATCAACATACAAAAATCAGTTTTTTTTAATATGCTAATAACAAACTAACCGAAAAAAAAAAAAAATACTGAGAAAATTCTATTTACAATAGCACCAAAAATAAGTAAATGCCTCAGAGGAAACATAAACATAAAAGATCTGAAAGTCTTATGTACCAAAAACTATAAAAGATTGATGAAATAAAGTAAAGTAGACACAAAGATGTAGAAAGTCACCCCATGTTTGTGAAATGGGAGACAATATTGATAAAATGTCTATACTGCTTCAAGAGATCTACAGATTCTATACAAATCCTATCAAAATCTCTGGCATAGAGAAAGAATTCTAAGATTCTTATGAAGCCATTAAACCTTGAAAATATCCAAATCAATCTTGAGAAAGAAGATCAAAACTGAAGATATCAAGTTTTCTGATTTCAAAATGTTTCACAAGCTATGGTAATGAAACAGTATAATACCAGCCTTAAGACAGACAGGTAGACCAAATGAACAGAGTAGAGGGCCCCAGAATAAATAGTCAAATGGTCTCCAATAAAGAGGCCAAGAATAGTGTCTTTAACAAAGTGTTGAGAAAACCACATATCTACCTGCAACAGAATAATGCTGGACACTTTTATCTTAACATGCACAAACGAATCAACTCAAAATGGATTAAAGACTTACATTTAGGGCCCCAAACTTGTTTATAGGGTTTTCATAAACCCTAAAATAAAACATAGAAGGAAATTTTTATGACTTTTGTATTGTAATTGACTTTATGAATAAAACAACGAAAGCACACACAACAAAAATAAAAGTAAACAAGTGGGACTTCATCAAACCCAAAAGTTCTGTATAACAAATAAAACAAAAACAAAAAAAAAAAAACACACACACACACACACACACACACACACACACACACACACAGAGTGAAAAGGAAACTTCCAGAACTAGAGAAAACATTTGGAAATCATGTATCTGATATGGGATTCATTTACATAATACAGAATGATCTCTATAAACTCAAATGGGCTAGAGTTCTGACTAGATCTTTCTTCAAAAAAGACACAGTAATGGCCAACAGGTTGTGAGGATGACTATTATCAAAAAGAAACAAAGAAGGGGGGGCAGAGAAAGAAAGAAGAAAGAGGAAGAGAGGGGGGAGAAAAAGAAAAGAAGGAAGGAAGGGGAGGAAGGATGGAAGGAAGGAAGGAAGGAAGAAAGGAAGGAGGGAAGGAAGGAAAGAAGGAAGGAGAGAAGAAAGTAAAGAAGGAAGGAAGAAAGGAAGGAGGGAAGGAAGGAAAGAAGGAAAGAGTGTTGGCAAGGATGTGGGAAAAATGGAAATGCTATATATTGTTGGTGGCAATGCAAACTGCTGCACTTGCTATGAAAAATGATATGGAAAGTCCTCAAAAATTTAAAAACCAAACTACCATATAATAAAGTAATCCTGCTTCTAAGTATATATCCAAAGGAACTGTAATAAGGATCTCAAAGAGATATTAATATTCCTATGTTTGTTGCAGCACTGATCACAATAGCCAAGATATGGACATGACCGAATGTCCATCCACATATGAATGGACAAAGATAATGTGGCACAATGGTTCCTTTTCAGACTTAATGAAAAAGTCTGTACTATTCAATAACATGGATGAAATTTGAGAACGTTATGCTAGGTAATATAAGGCAGTAACAGAAAGACACATAGAACATGATTTTAATGAGTAATCAAAAACTGTCAAATTCATATAATTAAAGTATTGAATGATGGCTGGCAGAGACTGAGAAAAGGGGGGAACAGGGAGCTGCTAAGTAATACACAGAAAGTTTCAGTCCAGCAACATGGCTGTGATCTAGGGATCTGTTGCGTAATTTTGTATGTATAGTCAACAATAATGTATACTTAAAATATTGTCAAGAGGATAAATTTCATCTGAAGTATTCTTACTACAATGAACTAAAATAAAAGCTTTAGAGTAAGATAAAGTTATGTATGTGGTATAGTCATTAATCCTGTCTCAATGACAGAGATTTATTCAAGTAAGTTAAAAAGTAATAATATTTGTTTGATTTTTGTGGTGTTCACAATGCTATCATTGTGATAAATAAGATTTTGATGTAATATACCATTATTTTATAATATATTTAAATATTTTATCTTTCTCATGCACTGATAAGGCACTAAATAAATTGACCAAAGTTAGTAAGGCAGTTAATGTTAATCTCATTTTACAAATGAGGATACTATGTTCATAAATATTAACTTGTTCAAACTCAAGCATCACATTAATAGAATAAAGAATAAAAAAACTCACACGATCATTCCTTTGGATGTGAGGGATGACTTATTCTGGTTACTGTGATAAGGTGAGGTTTGACTTAAATTCACAGATACTACATTTACTAATTCTAAACTCCTTGGGATGTGTGTATGTGAGTGTATGTGTGTGTGTGTGTGTATGTGTGTGTGTGTTAATTTTAATTTTTTTTTTCCTATTACAACTGAACACTTCTCTAGTAATTAGGATTGGGATCTACAGCCATCCGGAATATTTCTGCTTCTAACTGACCACTCTCTCTGGGCACCAGTGTCCCTCATGTATATGATGGAGTTTGCAGTTTATCCCACCAAGTTATAACTATGAATGAGGCTACCAGCCACAACAGACTTTGGGTTGGCCACTTACTGGGAAGATACTACACTGAGGAGAATGTGGGGGTGTTGGGCAAATCTATCAGCAGATTAATTTCAAACTTTACTCTTATTCTTTCCCTGACTAATGCTCCTTCTTACTGTCCTGACTGTGAGGGTAACATTGAATGTCACCTGATCTGTGGTAATATATTTATCCCTCTAGGAACTCAGGGGTCTGTTCTTTAACCTCATTGATCTATAATATTCACTGCACTCAATTAGATGGAATAAAAGTTAATATGGATTTGTTTTAGAAAAACTAAGATTTCAAAGAGTCTTAAATTTTTATTAATAACCTTGCACAGAGAGCATAGAGAAAACAAAAGGGAGAAATAGAGAGAGAAAAACAGGTACAGGAGGAAGTCTACTATCCTGGGCCTCTCTCTGCTGTGTAGAGCAACAGTCACCCACCATTGGATCTAGTCATTCAACAGACATGCATTAAGTACTTGATGTGTGCTATTTATCACCACACCACCTCCTCAGTGACTTACTTAAGACAGCTCCCTTCCTTTTCCTTCAGGGATATTATTGCAGTTCTAATTTAATTTTGTTATATGTGTATATCCCCTTGCAGACCATAAATTCCATGAAGAATGGGATCAATGACCTCTATCCACAACATTGGAAAGATGTTTGTGACATGTTAGAGACTCAGAACATCTTATGAATTAATGAATGATTTAAAATTTAGTGTGTTACAGTAGCTGAATATTAGTGACTCACCCTGCAAGGATGCTTTCAGAGATGTGGTCCATACTAGGATCTGAGGACTTCTTCACAAATCGGCTTTGAAGTCCCCAGCAGGACTTTCTGCCTGTGCCCACCAGCCCCCAGTTTTGCACGGAAGATGCTGCTCTATTCATTTTCCCCTCCCCGTTATTCTGTTATTCTGATCTGGCATCTTATCAGTCCTGCATTTAAATGAATAAAGTTTCGCAGTATATGCCAACAATCGAAGGCTGAAAAAAATCCATTTTACTGCTGAGACTATCATCTTCATAATGAGGTAAAAACCTGATTTTTTAAATGATGTGTTCATTTAACCTCAGCTAAAGACAAAATATATGATTCATTGATTTTGATTTTCTAATAAAAAATCATGTCACCTTTTAATAAGAAACTTATTACAAGATACCAGGGTCTTGGGGCCCATAAATAAGGATTATGGTTAAAATATATTGAAAGGAGAATTTCAATATAAAAATCAATAAAAATATGTACAAAGTAAAATGAATCAAGATCAAAAGCGATTCTTTCTTGGGGCATTATAAGAACCTTTACAAAAGAATATTTAAACCCCTTGCATGATTCTGAATAAAGCAGAAGCTTAGGAGTGGTAGAAAAATTAACAAAATAATGTAATAGTCAATAATGACAGCAGTCATAATTGTAACTACCATTTATTGAGTGCTCATTACACACCAGGTATTGGGATAGATGCTCATATTACTCTAGAGAATGAGTTATACTTAGTACCTAATACATTCCAGGAAGAAGACTCAATTGTTTTAGATAAATTATCATTTAAATACCCACAACAATCCTTGGAGGTATGTGTTTTAATGTCTACATTTTAGAACAAGAAAGTAGAGGCTCAGAGGTGTTATTTCACTGGTACCATGTCACAGTTAACATACGATTTGGTTTAGACCATATTCGGATGCCAAAATTGGTGATACTTCCTCTGAACCACATTGCTCCTACCAAACACAGTAAACTACTCCTCAAATTTAATCATTCTGTCAATTGGTGAAGACTGAATAATTTTTGTGAAGTATTATAGGTCCTTTCTCTCTCTCTCTCTCTCTCTTTTTTTTTTTTTTTTTTTTTTTTTTTTTTTTAAGTTTCATCCCCAGAGTAATCCTGGGCTATTGCTGAGACTACTTTTAATATTCATTGGCATTTAAATTCTTGCATATGATAATGGGGAGCCCTACCAATGAAAGCCAGGGCTTATTTTCTGTGAGCTACATTTAATCAAAAGTGACCCATAATTTCAAGGTCCAGTGCCTACCACTGCTTTATTAACTAGACACTTGTTCACTTTGGAGCTTCCTCTCTCAGGCTTAAAATATGGTGAGTGACCCAGAGAAAGACTCTAGGTCCTCTCCTCTCTGGATGCCTTTCTAAAAGCTCAAGAAACAACTTCTATCCTTTGGTTTCTTAATCTTTTCTGTTTATAACAGATGCACTGAGACAAATTAGACTTGCTAAAGAGGGTTTTATTAGACAAACCTTAGAACACAGTGTTTGTGCACATATGTCACTTGTGTCCATACATGTGCTTTGAGGAAGGACCAAGAGAGTTGTTATCAAAACACAATTTTTTTCCCCAAACTTTATCTGAGCTGTCATTCTGCACGTGCAATATTCTAAGACAATTCCCCAATATCCCAGAAAAGGGAATATATCGTAACTATTGGACAACAATAGAACAAAGAATATCATCCATTTAATCAGTTATGCCATGAATGAGAAAAATGGTATGGGTTCTATTTTCCTCCTTAGGGGTAACAAAAATGTAATTTATGTTTCAGCAAGACTTTTTACAAATCTAGTCTAAATCCATAAACTAGTACAACCGTCAAGCATATTTTCAGATTACATAACTACCTCTAGGCACAGTCTCCTTTTCTTTCTTTCCTCCCTTCATTCTTTCCTGCCATTTTATTTAAACAACTTTTTTAATGTCTTAAGGCTGCTTTTATGCAAGAGTTGAAGAGTGATTTTTGATCATAGGATGGGAACTGAAATAACTAGAGGACTGGCCATGAGGAAGATAAGAATCTGGAATACTACGTGGAAAAATGGTGGACTCTATTTTGAGCTTGAGAAATTGAAGAGAACCAGGAAAAAGGACTTAAGGAAAGTGCATTTTAACAATAAGTATCCTTGATTTTAAAGCCTAAAATATAGTATAGGTGATATGCCTTTTGGAAACTTTTTTATTCTGCTATATATAATCCATATTTTTTTTAGATTTTTTTTGTTATTTCACTAAATCTATTAAATAAGATTTGTTGATTAGGGTGTGCTAATATAACATCGTCCCATGTAGTGTAGCACACATAAGGTCTTGATATTTGTTTTTTAATGGGCGGTATAGCTCTGTCCACATATAGTTGCCACCAGTGTAGGGCTATCTTGCCATTCCCTGCGGCAATTACTCTTCCATTGATATATTTTATCAGGGCCATTATTATTAATAGAAAGGAATTGAAAAAAGCAAACCTTGGGGCATCAGAGGGTTTGTAGGGGAATGGAAAAGAAAACAGTCCATTTTATATCATGGGTTTATAAGGTAATAGGTTTATTGGAATAGCTACAAGGATTTGGAAAGTCCAGGTTGAGTAGGGCCACCTTAAATTTGCAGTGTTTTGTTTATTTGTCTTAGATCTTGTAATTAGTCTCCGATTTACCTTGATTTTTTTATTAAAGATCAAATTTGGCGGAGCATTTCAGGGAGAGGGGGAAGGCTATTTGTGTTCCTGTTCGAATATGTTCTTTGAATTAATTGCATGGGTCGCTGCTTGCAAGTTTTTCTGTTTGGCTAGGGCCCACTGAGGGACCAATTACTTGGCTTATTAGAGAGCCATGGTATTTTTAAAAATAGTTTATTTCTCAGTGGCCCCTAGAAAAAATGTCCTTTGCCTTTTTCTATTTATGTGTTAGGATTTTTATTCTTAACACCTGCAGGCTTGGTCGCTAGGTGTAGCCCATCTGATGTAAAAATATCTCTTCCCCATAGGGTAACTGGCAAGCTGTTTAAAACATAGGGTTTGAATGTTCCTGTATGGCCTTTCATTGTTTGCAATTTAAGATTACAGCACTTTGAGCTGGGGTATTACTGTATCCCAGCCTCTTAAACTGGTTGAGGCGTTCTGTTAGAGGCCAGTGATCTTAGGGCCATTGTTGTAGATTTATGATGAAGAAGAGTCAGCTCCTGTATCAATCAGCCCCTCCATCTCTATACCTTGAATTTTTAATTTGCACTTAGGCCTCCGTGAAAAGTCCTGGACCCAGAAAGCCATAGGTCCTGAACCAGTGGAACGAATGCTCTTCGCTGATTTATATTTTGTGGCATGCTTTTAAAAGAATTATGGAGAGTCTGGGAATGAGGAGCAGCTGTGCGATTATGTCTCCTTGATTTACGGAGATGATGCCCCTGTGTGTACTTAGCATTATATTAATCTCTCCTTTATAATCTGAATCAATAACCCCTGGTTAACATTAAAGCCTAAATAAACTTTTGGACTCACGCCCAAGGGATTAGTCCCAGCAGTTCTGAAGGGAGAGGTCCCCTGATTCCTGTAGGAATCAGCTGAACCCCCATTTCAGGTGTCAGGACCATTTCGGGGCAGTAGAAACAGAGATCTAATCCTGCACTTACCTTCTTGTCCTCTGATAAGGGAGTTAATGGGTAGGAAGGGGACTGTGACGAGGAATCATTTGAATCATGAGGGCCTTCCTCCTCTAGTGCCTCGTACATTTGTAGGGCCCCGGGGCATTGGGCCCCCGTGCCCCGTTTTTTGAAATCCTTGATAAATCATTTTCCATATATATCATATCTAGAAATGGCATTGATTGGCCAATGTATACCTTTTTTGCATCTGGGGCATCGGCCTGGAGCACGGTATGAATTTGATTTTATTACCCTTGGGGGATATTGCTTAGCATATCTTGGTTGATTATAATAATTTTTGTCTGGAATATCCTGTTCTAGGTTGAAACCTTTGGGAATTTTGAGGGGAGGAATTTTTCATCACTGCAGCAATTACGTTGCCTGTGATAACAGCCTCGTTAATGTCTTTGCACAGTCTGATCATAAATTGATAAGTCTTTTTTACTTCTCCATGGCCTTATTGCATGACTGGCAATATTTATTAGCGTTCTCGTATGCTAAATTGGATAACTAGGGGCATAGCTTGCTCGGGACTTCTCCAAAAACTCTAGACGTTGTTTTTAAGAGCCTATCTACAAAATCAGCGTAAGGTTCAGTTAGGCCCTTGTTATAAACTTTTGATAGGCTGCCTTGCAGATCCCCTGGTGCCTGAGATTGTCTTACCAGGCTTTCACAGCTGCAGTGTGTACCTTGGGCATACACACCTGGATCGTAATTGTAGCTGATTTTGTAGTTCGGCGAACTCCACCCTCCCCTGTGAGCATATCTATATTGCGATGAGGGAAACCTGCTGCAGCATTTCTCTTTGCTATTTCTGAACAAAAGTTCTGGAATTGAGTTTTCCAGATTAGGTATTGTCCCCCACTTAGTACCGCTCTGCATAGAATTTTCCAATCTGAGGGGGCTAAGGTTAGGGTGTTAAGTTGACTCTATCATACTTAATGTGAAACGGAGCTTGAGGTCCCATAGGTCATTACCGCCTCTTTAAAAATTCTTTATTGTTTTTAACAGGTCTAGGAACTCATGATATCTTTGTACCTGTTCATTTTGAAATACTGGCAGTTCTAGGTGCTCCTCGCGGTCTATGTTGTTCGAGATGCGTATAAGCGCTCTGAAAAGGCCGCCAATTTCGAAAAAGGACTTAAGGAAAAGTGCAAATGAGCATAAACAGGAAAAAGACCAAGTGCCTTGCTGAGACTATTGTTTTGGATGCTGGCTTTTCCCATGAACTTGGACAGTGTGTATTACATTTCTGAATAGATTTGTTGGGCTTGTGAAATGGGGAGCAAGCCCATTTGAGAAGTCATGGGGAAAGCAATGACAGGAAATAGGGACCCTGTGCTTCCTTCAAGGGCAGTGTTGGATTTAGAAAGATTTGGGATTTGAATCCTATTCTTACCAATGTGAACTTAGATAAATTCTTAAGTCTCATTTTGTCACCCACAAGACATCTTGTGTAAGGAAGAAATAATGCATACCTAAAAATGATTAATTACTGGGAGAGGAATGCACTAACCTTTTAAAAAAAAAAAAAAAAGTGATGGTCAGTCTTTCAAACCTACCAGAATCTTAGAGAGTCATTTGTGGCAAAGTCAAATACTTTTATTTTCCCTATATATAATTCATCTGGGTGATTAGAAATACTGCATTAACTCAGGTCCTTCAGGTCAATCTTTCAACATGGTAACATTTTCAGGGCTGCCTTTAGGTTCATTTCATTTTATTTCATTTCATTTTCTCCCTCCTTTCTGCAGACTCCTCAGGCAGCTTAGGGAAGTAAAATAATACTGTGATGGTATTTAAAAAATCAAATATGCTTTAGATTTTCTTCAGTTGAGGGTCAATCTTTAGCTTCAAATATTGAACTAAAACACTCTTGTAAATAGTGACCTTCTCTTAGGGTTGACACAGAAGGTATTCTGCCAGAAAGGATTTGGAAATTAGAAGAGTTATTGCCAATAGCATGTTGGTTTGATCCCGGTACAATTTCATTGGTTCCAGCTACATTCCCCTTTCAGTAGCATTTCGTTACGGTGACAGATATGCTCCATCTTGATGTCTAATTGCCTCTCCTGTCCATGCTTCTCATTGACTATTTAATGGTTATATATATTTATGCACACACATGTATATTATGATGACAATGACCAACAACATTAATTATAATATATTTAATAAGAAAAAAATGGAAATAACATAAAGGGGCACAATATATCAAAACATAACACCAGCATCTTTAGCTGAATAAACTTTTGCTGAACACTTTCTCATTATGATATTTTCATGGCTTTGTCAAACCACTATTACTTTCCACAGTTGTTTAATATATGAAAAGTCACTGAGGGGTAACTGTGAAAGAACTGGTCTTTTCCTAGCTCACCGATTGGTGCTGGTTTAGAAGCTTAGATCATGGAGGAGGTTTGACAGATTTGTTGACAGGTCAAGAAAAGCGATAGTATCATAAAAGGCAGCAACAAATAACAGAAGTTATTGAGTGGTGTTTGGGCATAGTTGCATCTAATTTATAGAGTGGGACCATTCAGTGGCTTATGGAGGAGGCTAGGGGAGAGGAGGGTAAGGAAACTCCTAGGGACAGGAAAACAGAAGGTGGGCTTTCTTTTCTAGGTGATATCAGCCAGAAACATGATAAAGAGTCTGACTCAGTATCAGAGAGCTTGGAAGGACAGCGCTGTGTTAGAGAATCAAAAATCACAATCACAATATTCTCACTAAGGGGAAAACTGATGCTAAGAAAGATTTGTGTGGTATACAAAGCAGTCAATCACTAAATGAACAAACTTTCGCTTGTTTTTGTTCTTTCTAAAATAACTGTGTATGTAAAAATTTGAATTAGGCAGTATTCTAGACAATTGCTTTGTAAATATATTTGGAATTTTTTAAGAAAAGGAGAGGGGAGCCGAATTTGGAGAGGACTAGAGCTGGCATTTAATTACTTATTGAGTCTTGGTGAAATGAGCCTCTTCTGATTTATTTTGGGGTTAAGAACATAAGAGTATCATTTTATTGTTAATATTGTATTACTAATAATTTCCCATCAAATGTTCCCAAGTAAAATAATTATAGTATGTTTACCAAAGGTTGCAAGGGCCTATGGCCAGTATCTAGGGACAGTAACCCATAGAACTAAATGGCCTCAACAATCTGGCCCAACTACCTTTTCAGTTAAGTTTTCTATTACTGTCCACTTGAAAATTTCTCAAAACAGTTTATCCAAAACAACACAGGAGATTAATTTGGTACTATTTTTGTGCTTTTTTTTTTTTTTTTTTAATAGTTTTTTGAGCTGACCAATCCACCAATCTGTCTTTCCTGGTGAACTCTTACTAATATATTATTGTAAATTTATCTGTCGCATTCTTTAAATTTTTCTTTGAAAGTTATAGGCAAGATGAACTCAGCATCGTGAATATTTTTATATTTTTTGCTTGTGATGTTTTGGGAGAATTTCCCTACTTTGCATTAAAATTAGTTTGTTTTGCATAATGTGTAGTGGACAGTGCTCTCCCCATCCCTTCCAGGGCAAGCACCTCAACACCTTACATCTCTTTTGTCTAGAATAGGTTCTGACACACAGAAGTGCCAAATAAAAGTTTACTAGATTAATAATTATTACATTGTTTTTTGTCCTAAAATTGCTGATTGTGTATGTATCTGTCATAATGAAATATGACTATAGCATATTGCCTAAAGGGCACACCTCAAAATAATAATAATGGTTATGTAACAAGAATATGTATGCAAGTTAGTATGACAAGTTAAAACACATCCCTATAGATGTCATCAATGCATTTCAAAACATAGGAAAAGTGTGAAAGTATTTCAGAAAGTTCTATGACATCTTTGATTCTCTGGGGAAGGTTAAATTAATTGCCCAGAAAGTCTTGTCCCACAATTTAATGGGGAGATTCTTTGAAGATAGCAGCCATAATTCTCCATGTCATGAAGAAAACCAATGTCATTGGAATTTGCCCTGAGAGAAATCTGACAATTGCTGGAGTAATGGAAAAAGTCACTCACAGGCATTTCCACACTAGTACATTACAGACCTGAGTATGCTGGTTCACCCACACATGCTACTTTTAGGTTTGCTTTCATTTTACAACATCTGTTGGTCTGCAGCCCATGTTGATTTGTGAATCCTTCTGGAAGGCAGAGGTAGAACACCTGCCTTCACAGCTGTTTCAAGCCTCAACCAGACACCCAGATGTGAATTAATAAAAAAGAGAATTGGCCACATTTGGGGTAAATACAAAATTGAATGCAATTAAAAACTTCCATCCCTATATAGAGTAATCAGAAAACAGCTTATTAAAGGCCTACAGGCTTAATTAATTTTTAGTCTATTTACAATTAGGTAGTTTCTTTTATTTTTTGGTCGAGTCTACATTTCTACATCAGCCTTTCTGATGATCCCAAACATAGAGCTTAAATCTTGGAGCAGAGCCTCACTTGATAATATATGTATTATTATGTGTAAATAACATTTTAAAATAATTTCTTTATGTTATGTATATTTTATAAATCTGCTTGGGAAATATGTCCACAATGTTTGCCATTCATCTCTTTTGGACCATAGTGGCCACAGTAATCAATCACTGTACTCAATCAGAATTTATGCTTACACAAAATAACTAAATATATATTTATATATATATACATATACACACACACATGCATACATATATGCACACACACACATTGAAAGCAGTTATTTTCATATATGCAATAAGTATTATATAAATCCTGAAAATATCAAGGAAATTGAGAAGACACAATATACTGACACTTTTTGATGATTCTCATCCCAATTGAAATGTGACATGTTCATATAGGTCTTCTTTAGCAAAATCATATATAAAATAACCTCACCCCAAGAATTATTTAATACATCATCCATTCACATGTTATTCATCACAATTTGAAGCTATTATATTTGTTTCCTTGCTTTATTTTCCATATCCCATATGACAACATAGATTCCAAGTGGGTCAGAAATGATCCATATTGATCCTTTTTTGTATTCTCAATATTGGGGAAATGCCTGATAACTAGTAAATACTCAATGGATGTTTGTTCAGTGTGTGGAGAAAATTTTTAAACAATAAGAATAATAAGGTCCAAGAGAAAGAACAAAAATGAGATGTGTCTAATCTGTATGCATTATTTCTTTTTATCTATAGAAAATTTTACTCAAAATAAATATAATCTGAAGTTCATTTTTTTTAACACTGTTATGCTCTGGGGATTAAATCTAGAGCCTTGAATGTGCTAGGCAAGCACCTTTTCACTGAGCTACATCCCAAGCCCTATATATGAATTTTAAATTTCAAGTACATTTATCACAAAATTGAAAAGAACCAGGTGAAATTGGTTTTAGTTATGCATGTCACCTAATTTAAACCTAAACATCAATATTTCAACATGTGATCAGTATAAAATGATTAAGGAGACACTTTCTATGTTTTTTTTCACCATTATTGAAATATGGGGTATATAATAACATAACACCTCTCAATTTGCATGACCCTCTTTTCAATTGCTTCGTAACCATAAGCAAATGAAGGCTGATGTATTACAGTGTGTTTTAGACTATAAGGTTTTTGTGGGAGTTTGGAGGAAAAACAGGATCCAATGTCAGATAACCCTGGTTACCGTTCAAAAAGCATGGCAAGGTATGTGGAATAACAAGACAAATGGTTCCAATCAACCCTCCATGTCAGTAGGTTCTTCATCCTTGAATACAATTGTTTTAGTCAGCTTTTTTTGCTGCTGTGACTAAAGGATCTGACCAGCACAAATGTAGGGGAGGAAAAGTTTAAGGACTCACAGTTTCAGAGGTCTTAGTACAGAGAAGGCTGGTTCCATTCCTCAGGGCTCGAGGTGAGGCTTAACATCATGGCGGAGTGTGTGGCAGAGGGAAGCTGCTCACATCGTGGTTGTCAAGAAGCAGAGAGAGAGAGAGACTCCAGCTCCAGATACAAAATATATACCCCATAGCCACCCCCTCCCCAATTTACCACTTCCTCCACCTACATTCCACCTGTGTCCACTTACCACTCAGTAAATTTCTTTAGGGATTAATTTGCTGATTGGGGTTAAGACTCTCACAATCCAATCATTTGTCCCCTGAAACTTCTTGCATTGTCTCACTGGTAAGCTTTTGGGGGACATCTCATATCCAAACCATAATCATCACCAAGATATTTCACATATCTTGCCAAGGAACTTGAGAAGATACAGTATACTGACACTTTTTGATGATTCTTATCCCAATTGAAATGTGATTTGTTCATACAGGTTGTCTTTAGCAAAATCATAGATAAAGTAACCTCACTCCAATAATTATTTAATATATCATCCATTCACGTGTTATTCATCACAATTTGAAACTACTATATTTGTTTCCTTGCTTTATTTTCCACATCCCATATGCCAATGTAGATTCCAAGTGGGTCAGAATAGCATAAAAAATAAAACAAAATGACAATACACAAATAAAAATAAAACACAGAAAATGATACAGTATAACTATTTATATAAGATTTACATTAGGGATGAGGAGGAGCTTAGTGGTAGAGCATTTGCCTAGCATCTCAAAGGCCCTGGATTCAATCCCCAGTACTGCACAACAAAATTAAACAAAAATAAAAACCCAACAAAACTCTATATAACATTTACATTATTCTAGATACTACAAGTCATCTAGAAACTATTGAAAATATATGGGGTGTGTGTAGGTTATATGAAAATGCTACATAAGGAACCTGAGTGTCCATGGATTTAGGTCTCTTTGCTGGAGGTGGGGGGGTGTCTTAAAACCTGTTCCCTGGGGGTACTGATGAACAACTGCATTTTCAACACCAGGAAGGATATCATTAGCATCACATTTAAGAAAAATGCTTGCCATGTTTCGTGGAGCTAGGAGATGGCAAGAAAAATTTGAGGTTGATTGTCATTGAAGAAATGAGAAATCATAACTACTTAAATTAAAACAGTGACATAGACCAGAAAGGATGGTAAAGATAAATCAGAATCAGTAAATAGTCTCAAGTAGGCATCTATTCAACATAACTTCACAAAACCTTCATGGTGATATCTAGTTTTATACCAATAAATATGTGTAGGTTTCATTTAGAATGATTTGCTGTGATAAAAACAGTTAAGAATTATGAATCTTTTCACTCCTAAAATAAATCTTTTTGCACCTTCATATTACACACAGCTGACAGCAAACCTATCAAAAAGCAAATTGATGGATGAAATATGAACATAACATTTAAAAACATGGAAACTTCATTATATATATAAAACTTACTTGGAGGTTCAAGTTAGGAGTGCCTTTTGAGGCTTTATTTTTATGTTCAGCAAAAGACAGGAGAAACTTAAAAGGTGCTTCCTTCAGATACTATATAATCTTCTCTGTCCAGATGAAGCCAATATCAATAAAACATGCTTTAGGTCATAATTCTTTCACAAATATATGATATTTTCTGTGAACCCATAATGTTCCATCCCATTTACCATATTATTTCATGTAGTTAGCTCATTACATTATCCTTCAAAGTATTAAGATACTTGCAATTGAATAATTCAACTTTTCTGGGAAGTTGCTGAATGAGGAGTTAGTAATACATCTATTATAATTACTGTACAACCTGGGTGCCCTTCAACAGATGAATAGATAAAGAAAATGTTATACACACACACACACACACACACAATGGAATACTACTCAGACATAAAGAAGAATAACATAATGGCATTTGCCTGTAAATGGAGGGAACTAAAGACTATCCTACTAAGTGAAATAAGCCAGTCCCAAAAAATCAAAAGCCAAAGGTTCTCTCTGATATGTGGATGCTAACCCCAAAAAGGGAGGGTGGGAGGAGAAGAATAGAAGTCCATTGGATTAGACAAAGGGGAAATTAAAGGAAGGGAGTGAAGAGGAGACTAGAAAAGACAGTAGAATGAATTGGACGCAAGTTTTCTGTGTTCATATATGAATACACAAATAGTGTAATTCCATATCATGTACAAGAAGAAGAATGGGATCTTAATTAGAATAAGTTAGACTCCATATATATTTATATATAATTTTTCAAAATACACTCTACTGTCTTGTATACCTAAAAAAATAAAAATATAAAATCACTATACAATTTGAGCCTGATTTTTAGTTCTAAGCTCTCAGAGTCAATAGTAATTTTACAAGCATGTAATTCAACATTCTACCATAAACTTTGGATTTTCTCTGGTATCATGTGAGAAAATATGAAATTTGTTAACTCAGTTTAAATGTCGGTCTCTTCATCATTTAACATCTTTTAGTTGTTAAGTAAATGCAAAAAATAAGATTGTTAAATAGATTAAAATAATTTTTTCTCACTGCTCTGAGACTTGAACAGAGACATGACACAAAAACACATGCATTACACACCCAATTATGCAAAGGAAATTTTATATATTTTATATAATATGTAATATCAACCTATAAGGCACATATTTTTATATTTCTACTTAAGTAATCCCTATAATGTTCCATCAACTTATGAAACAACTTTGCTTTTCAGACATCGCAGTTGTTAATGCTTAACACTCAGTTTCTAAGAATAGTTTTGAAAAATTTTCCTTACAAGAAAAAACCAACTTCTCAATGACTTCTAGCCATTGATACAAGTAAGATGTGCTTTCTGTAAAACAGAGTCTCAAATATTATAGCAACACAGCAGTTTTAAAGTTGAAATTTTCAGACCCTTCATCTACCCCCAATTCAAAGTTTTATTCTGCCTGAAACCATTCAGGGTAATTTCTGTAACCAGTTCAGCAGATGTTCTCAATTTCAGATTCATTTTTTTCCTTCTAATCATTTCTCTTTTTTTAAACAGCTTTATTGAGGTATAATTAATATACAAAGAACTGCACATATTTAATGTGTACAATTTGATGAGTTTGGAAATATGCAAACATCCATGCTACTTTCACCAAAATCAAGATAATATATGTATGCAATATCTCCCACACTTTCTTGTGTCACGTGGTATGTGTGTTTGTGTGTGTGAAGAATCCTTAACATAATATCTCCCATTCTAACCATTTCTTCCTGTCCATTTTTTTTTTCAGTTTGTTAGAATGGTGAGTGATAACTGAGCTGAACTATTCTTAATAGATAGGTATTATCGTTTCCCTCACTGAAAGTTTTGAGCTTCAATTGAAGGAAAGAAAATATAATGGAATATGTAATAAGAAGCCAAAAAATTGGAATTGTCCATGATAATGGTCAAATGCAATGGTTCAAATGTTTATTTTCCTCCAAAATGTGTATGTTGAAATTCTAATGCCAATGTAATGTACTAGAAGGTGGGGCCTTTGGGAGGTGATGAGGTCATGCCTAAGAACAGAAAGATTCCATGAATAACATTAGAGTCCTTACAGGAGACACCAGAGAGTTTCTTTATCACTTTCAAATGTGAGGATGCAGATAAAATATGGCCATCTATGAACCACCAGGAAGTAGGCTGCACCAGAACACAGGATCTGCCACATTGATCTTGGACATTCTAGCCTTCAGCATTATGAGAAACAAATTTATATTGTTTGTAAGTTACCCAGTTAATGGTCCTTTTAAAAATAGTAGCCCAAACAGACTATGAGATTTGGCAGCAAGATGAAGGGCACTGCTTTAACAAATATGTACAAATGTGAAAGCAGTTTTAGAACTGGGAATGGGTGGAGATTGGAAGAGTTTTGAGGTGTATGGTAGAAAATGTCTATGCTGCTCTGAATGTATGGTTAAGAGTGATTCTGGTGAGGACCAAGAAACAAAAGAAGAGATCTCTAGAGAAAATCTTCTCAGAAAAAAACTTAGTAAATCTGAACAGAATGTTGGTGGAAATACAGATGGTAAAAGACGTTCTAGTGTAGTCTTACAGGAGAACAAGGAACCTGTGATTGACTGATGAAGGAGAGCCAACTATATTACAAAATGGCAAAGAACTTGGCTGAAGGGTATTGCATGAAAGGTGGAACTTATAAACAATGAAATTGGATATCTTACTAAGAGAATTTCTAAGCAAAGCCTTGAAGGAATTTTCTTGACTGTTATCATCAAATGTGAGAGAAATGTTTTAGAGATGGAACTGTTATCCTAATTTAGAATAGGTTATACTCCATGTTTGTATGATATGTCTAAATACACTCTATTGTCATGTATATCTAAGAAGAACAAATGAAAAATGGAAGTGTTATTCAAAATTTCAAGTGTTTAATCAGAACCTAAAGATTCTAAATATCCTCAGCCTATGGATATTGAAAGAAAGGGACAGGAAGAGTGTGGCCCAAAAATCATCTGGCAAGATTAGTCAGCTGTTTGAACAGAAGCCAGGCCCAACTGTCCATCAAAATGCAAGGAAGACCTCAAAAGCGATTCAGAAATTGGCAAGGCTGACCCTCTTCTCCCAGGCCAAGAATGTGATATTGCAGTGAGCATTAAGCCACTAAAGAAATCCAACATTAGGGCAATGCCAAGAGATAGCATGTGGGTGGGGATGACCCCTTGATAGAAGAATTGTAGAGGTACTAGAAAAGGATTCTAGTCAGGGTCAGACATTGGCTCAGATCCCAGGCAGATACATAGAAGCAGGCATACAACTGGTGTGAAGGCAGAGCTACCTCAAGCCAAAGGGGGAGCTTACAAAAGCATTGAGAGACCAATAAATTCTTGGTAATGCTCACTGAGGTGAGCGGTTAGAGGAGAGCAGGGAGGTGGAGGAGAAGGGCAAAACTACCTGCCTCATGTGTCCAGGAGGTTCAAGTTGGCTCCAGTGGGCATGGGATTCAGAACAAGGAGCCAAAGAGGATTTCACTCAAGTGTAAAGTCCTAAAGGAATTTGCCCTGTTGAATTTCCCAATAATAGTTCCTGTTATTGGGAACTGTGGCTCCTTTCTTCTTTCTCCCTTTCTGAAAGGGAACATCTATCCTACACTTGTCTCACCATTGTACTTTGGAAGCACCTGACAATTAATTGGGCAGGTGTTGAGCTACAGAGTCATTTACCTTAAACGTCACCCACATCTGATTCAGATGATAGTTAGATGAGACTTCAGACTTTAGACTAGTTGATGATGGAACTGGTTTGAGGGGAATTGGGATGAAAAGATTGTATTTTTCATTCAAGAAGCACATGAATTTTGGTCTAGATATTTGTTTCCCCCTAAATTCATATGTTGAAATTCTAATTACAAGGTAATCGTATTAGAAGGTGAGACTGTTGAGAGCTGAGTATGCTGTGGGGTCTTCAGGAATGGGGTCAGTACCCCTCATAGAGATCCCAATATGTTCATTTCCCCTTCCTACCATATTAGCATGCAGTGACATAATGACAGTCTGTGATTCAGGAAGAAGCCCCTCACCAGACACAGACTCTGCTTGATCTTGCACTTCTGTGCCTCTAGACTCTGAGAAATAAATTTATGTTGTTTTAAAACCACATGTTTACAGTATTTTGTTACAGCAGCCCGGATGGACGAAGAGGTGTGCATATTATTTGAATAAGAGTCAACTCTCTGAATAATGCACGTTGACATTTACCTCAAATCTAAATATATTGATGAGCTTATATAAATGACAATAAATCATTTTTATATAAAAAATAATCCTTTATCTACTTAGGTATTTAAGTTTATAAATATTAGTGACTTCCTTATTCAAGGCCTTCCTCATAATACCATTAACACCCATGCAGACTTTGTATTGCTACCCCAGCAGTTACTGGTTTACCAAATCTCTCTTTAAAAAAATATATTTGTTTTAATTAGTTATACATGACAGAAGAATGCATTTATGCACTGTGATATACATAGATGGGATATAATTTCTCATTTTTCAAAGTGTACGTGCCGTAGAATCATATTGGTCATGTAGTCACATATATACATACAGTAATAAAGTCTGTTTTATTCCTATCTTTCTGATCCCCACCTCCCCTCCTTCTCCTCCTTTCACTTCTCTCTACCTAATCTAAGGTAATGCTATTTTTCCTTAGTGTCCCCCACCTTATTGTGAATTAGCATCCACATATTAGAGAAAACTCTTAGCTCTACTTATTTCGCATGCACAACATGCAAATTAAGGTACCTACTTCACAAATTTACAGGGAAATTCAAAAGGATTCCAGGTATAACCTCTTAGAAATATGATTTGGCTCATCACTAAGCATATTAT
The DNA here is from genome assembly GCA_025594165.1 of Tamias sibiricus. Lineage (NCBI taxonomy): Eukaryota > Metazoa > Chordata > Mammalia > Rodentia > Sciuridae > Tamias > Tamias sibiricus. The sequence goes on along the minus strand of CM046672.1, from coordinate 22,004,621 downwards.
TTGCTATTTTTTTCATAGTTTTCTGAATTCTACATGAATGTATTTGATATGCAGAGGTTTAGGGAACATAATACAGTACAAAATGTAGGGGGTAAGGTATGAGAAAGGATGATAATCTTACATGTAGCATATCATTTTCATGCCAATTCTGTGTCAATTAATCGTTCTTGTTAATGTAATTCTCGGATCAAACCTAGGCCTTTTCATATACAATGCAAGCACACTACCACTGAGCTACATCTTCAGCCTCCTGTGTCACTTAAATTATGCATTCTCATATGTTTTCTGTAAGTTAAATGAAATTGACATTTAGAAAAGACACAGGGCCTTGACACATTGATTTAGATAAACTCTCAATACATTTTGGTATTGGCAGGAGACAACTTAGTCATTAGCAATAGTTCATATAAAACATGCCTGCCTTCATGAATGAGAATTTACTTATATGTTGCTGAAAGAGGGATAAAACAGAATCTAATAGTATAGAAAAGGCAGGAAAATTACCAAGCATAGAATAGATATTAATTCTCTTATCCTTCCCTAGCCAAAGCTAATAGATGTGTATTTACATAAATTGATCAGAGCCATTATCACATGCTGGATGGGTTATGTTATGTGAATGGTGACACTTGTGGAATTAAAAAACATTAATCATAATTATTAGCAATACAGTCACATGAAAATCAATTAGCCTTTGCACCACACGACATTACAAACTAACACATTATTCCTGCCTTGCAATCAATTTATTTCCTAACCCTACATAAAATTATTTCCATGTGTAATGAAAAAAATGACATCCTTCAGATAACATTTTTGCGACTGTCTCTGGAAGCAAGCCAGAGACAAGACTGAAAATTGATCACTTTGTGAGTCTTTACCTGTGCATTTTTCTAACTTGAATTTAACATTTTATACCCATTTTACCTATATAATGGAAAAAGAAAAAATATTATATGTACTCTTGTTTATAATACTCTTAGTCTGATTCAGTACGAAAACATATTAAAACCTCAAAACTTAAGTAATATTTATAAATGTACAGTGAAGAGCACAAAGGGAGACTTTCCAAACCTGTATTTGAGTTGCTTTTCTCCAGCACAGGGGGATATTTTAAATCATTCAGAAGACTCCTTACATTTTCTCTGTGTTTTAAAGTTCTTTAGAAATGTCTTTATCAATTCAGCAATGAAATCTCTCTGTCTCTTCCCTTTTTCTTTACCTCTCATAGACAAGACTATTTTGTCCTGGGGCAATTTCTATTTGGCAATAAATTTAAAGGCAATTCCAAAGTCAAGAAAGAATGAGGCGAGCTGGGGATTACAAAGTTATCAAATGCAAGTTGTCTTGTTAAAGCACAAAATGATTGCAGCAAATGCCACTCCAGGGGAACAGAGCCTTGGCACTGATTGTTGTTAATGGAAACATCTGATCGACTCCAAGGACAACGCTGCTTGATGATTCCTAGGGCAGTGCTATTATTCAAAATCTCAGACTGATTTTAACACCAAGGATGCAGTTTTAATGCCCAATGATGCTGAGTAATCTTGAGCCATAAACAACTTTTAAAAGATTCAGGAGTATCACCTAGAAGGAGCCCCAGATTGAAAGTTTAGTTGTCAGTATACGCATCTTAATATTTTTGTGCACGTGAACAGGGATAAAACTTTTCTAACCTTTTCAGGAATACTTAGTTCCATTTTAGAGAGACCCAAGTAGTAAGCATCTATGAACTGGCATGATTCATTGTTATTGGCTTATGGATTGATTCAGTCAGCATGCATTTATCTAGTGACTTCCATTATGTTATTGAGAGCCTTGCAGCCATACAAAGGTTTTACTACTGACTTAGAGCTTTAGTTTAACTGATAGATCATAAAATTTGTTTCAATATACTTCCATGTAGCTCTTTATCTTAAACCTCAAGTATATACTCTGGAGCTTAAGTAGAAAGACTTCTTACCCTTTGTCAAGATTATAGACTTAAGAGTGCATTAGAATACCAGCCTCTTCTAATAGTTTATAGATTTCTTTTCCTTTTCAATAACATATTTTCTTGTTACCAATTATATGGCATTTGTTAGCACTCAATAAAAATGTTGTCACACTTTCTATTGAAAGCATCTTATATTATCTCTTTGACATACTGATATCCATTAATTTCCCAACACTTCCTCTGATTTACCAAGTATAAAATGCTCTACAAAGTGCATGGAGGCATTGTGGTTTATCTGATATGATCTCTCATTTTCCTTGACTCTCCAAACAACTGCTGAGCACCTAGTATATTTTATTCTGGCCCTGGAGGTGCAAAGGCTAAATGAGACAGGGTCTGTATACTTAGAATCTCACAGTTAAAAAAGAGGAGTTAAGTTGTAAAGTCCCACTACCATTAATACAAGGAAGAATGCAGTGTTTTATCAGGAAAACTCAAAGATTAAAGTTTTTTTTTTTTTCTTAAATAAATTTGTAAAATCATGGATGGATTTATTTGACAACTTTGCACATTTTAGTCAAATGTAACTAGCTTAAATAATTAAAAGTTTATGTAACCAAAAACATAATATGCCATGATTCCAGATAAGGAGCTGTCCTGGAATAGCCTAATAATAAAAAGTTATTTGAAACCAAACAATGATACTTAAATGTTAGCTTATAAAATCAGAGAGATAAATACATTCACTGTCAGTTTAGAAGAAAATAGCATCTGCTTATTTATCACAGAATGACAACCTCAATGTTATTTCTAGGTTTCTTTTCATATTTAGGATTTCTGAAGGTCTTTCAAGATTTTTCATAGATTTTTGTTTGTGTGTTTCTTCTTTTTATATGCTAGACTTGAAATAAATTAACAAACTTGGTCCCAGGACATCCCAAATGTAACTACAGATTTTATGTATTTAAATAAATATATAAAATAATTATATAATCAAATAAATATATATAATCTGTAGTTAAGTATGTTTCTTGAGTAATCACTGCTACTATTTTGAACATTCATATTGTGCAGAGCTCACTGTGTTTTCTAGGACCCATCTCCTTTAATCTCAACCATTATCTCATGAAGTTTTGTGGTTTTTCTTTTTTTTTTTTTTTCCTTTTAATTTCCCTAGATGAAAAATCTGAGTTGTAGAAAGGGTAAGAAGTTGTAGAAAGGGTAATAATTCCATGAACCAGAGTTTAGCCAAATTTCACAGTTTTGAGACATTTATTCCCTGGTAGATGAGCCACAAGATAATAAGCTGTGAAAGAGTTTAGTCTAAGCTCTTAACCAGCTGAGCTGCTGTACATATAAAAATTGACCCAACTACTCTGTAGCCAAATCAGCATATTTCTCAGTCACTTGTTTTTTTGTTTTTTTTTTTTTTTTTTTTTTTTTTTTGCTTTCTCTGCAGAATTCCACACATGGTTCTGCTTAATGTTAAACTACGCATGGAAACCTGGTTTAATTGCAACTGAAGTGGCACTTACCGCCGCCACCCCCCCCCCCCCCCCATTATTGCTAAGGCAGGAAGAAGTGACTGTGAATTGCAGTACACAGCTTATATCTCTGTACTGTACTTGGATGTTGCAAAGTTCTTCAGAAAAAAAAAAACAATGTACATCTTAATCTTTGACTTGGTGCTGGGTTGGTAAAGGAGATTGACTATTAAAAGTAAGTCAGTAACAAAAGACAGTTCAAAATCAAAAGTACCCAAACAACTAATTCTTCCTTTATTGAACTATATCATATAATAGTATATATTTTGTTGCATTATTTTAATCAAAATCCCAAAGTGCTACAACCGTATGCATTATTTCTTAAGCAACTTAAAAACATATTTAGCATGTTAATTTTCTAAGGAATGTGCTTGGTAGAAAAATAGTGGTATTTGTAGACATTTTTTTTTTTTTTTTTTCTCCTGTGTTAAGATTTGCTGCCAAAGCTGGGTGCTCTGGTACACACTTGCAGTTCAAGCTACTCAGGAGACTAAGACACAAGACAGGAGGATTGCAAGTTTGAGGCCAACATGGTCAAAACAGTGACACCATGTTTAAAAAAAAAAAATTTTCTGGCAAATAACTACATATCAGTACTCAATACTATTCTTAGATTGGGAAAAGGTATTCCATAATTATTCAGAATCTTAATTGAGAATCCAAATACTTGAAACCCTTTTGATTATATATAATCTAAAGAAGCATAATTGATATTCTGCTATAAACCATTTTTACAATGATAGAAAATGATTTAAAATTAGGAGATAATTTTAAAAAGTGGTCTATATGTGGAAATCTATGACACTATAAATGAAAACTGCGTTCAAGAACTTAATGAATATTTAAACTTCATATACTCATCTTCTTCTTTAAAAATGTCAGTATCTAGCCAGGCGCAGTGGCACACGCTTATAATCCCAGCACTTAAGAGGCTGAGGCAGGAGGATGGCGAGTTCAAAGCCAGCCTCAGCAATGGTGAGGACACTTAGCAACTCAGTGAGACCCTGTCTCTAATAAAATACAAAAAAGGGCTGGGGATGTGGCACAGTGGTTGAGTACCCCTGAGTTCAATCCCAGTACCAATAAATAAATAAATAAATAAATAAATAAATAAATAAATAAAATATGAGTATCTAAACTATTACCCAAAACCAAAAGGAGTACAGTCCAGTGAGCAGAGAGGAGTTACCTATGAATTTAACTCCACACACATATAACTTCATATATGTAAACCTATATGGTCTTTTTCATCATCTTTATTATTTTTTACATATATCTAATTCATTATTATTTTCACATTTGTAATTGTTTTCTCCAGTATTACTGGGGATTGAACTCAGGGGCACTCAACCACTAGCCACTAGCCCTTGGAGGACAGGGTCTCACTATAATTTTCACATTTTGCTTTGAAATTGCCTCCCAAGTGCTTCGTGCGCCAGCTTCTCCAGCTTTTACCAGGGAAATGGTTATATCATTGGATACCGAAATAATTTCCCCATTAAAAAGTGATACACTCTGTATCTAACTCCCTGAATTAAAGAAAGGAAATCATTGTAAACTTTGAGTAGATACTAAAATTAAACAGACTGGAGTATATATTATGTCATTACCTCCTGTATCCTGGACAGTGCTGCTTTCTCTTAGAAACCTCCCATGTGGTTTCTTACTTCTCTTTCTCGATATCATCACAGCCTCTGAGATATTTGCCTTAGAGCCACCTTTCCTCTATCTAATCTTACCATATTTTAACTTACATGTTCAGTTTTGGCTCTGTGTTGGCTCCGACCACCGTAGGTTTGCTTTACAGATGAGAATACACTAATCATCCTGGCTAACAACTGCTTTTGAAAAGTCAGCAGATGAAGAGATGTTGTACTAATTACTGATTGGTAAAAATGGTCATTTGGTCATGGCAGCCCATTGAGCTGTGGACTATTGGTTTCCTTTTTATTTTATTTTATTTTTTATGTGTACAGGTGAATTCCCTTCTTTTATTGTGCTGTGTCAGTGTACATACATATAAATCCAACACTTGGACCAGCATAATCTATACTCAATCTCTTTTCAGTATTCAACATACAAAGTTTTGTTACTCACACTTAGTTCTGAACACACTAACCATTGGTCTATGTAAGACTTCCTCTCTTGTCTGATTTATTTCCCTTTCTACTTATTCTTTCCACACATCTTCCTCATTCTTTTTTATTGGCAATGCTTCTAAAATTGCAGTGAATGGTATTGTATTTTTAGATCTAACTGTTAAAGTAGTTTGTGTGCATATATATTTTATCTTAAGTGTATAATACTATGGATCTTACATTTTTAAAGGATTTTATTCTTGCTGAGCATTATGATTTTGAGATCTGTCCACATTATTATGTGAATCTCTAACATATTCCTCCCTGCAAACTTTTTAATAACAGCATCCAAGTAGTTATTAATCCTGGTGGAGACCATAATTTTTATGGAAATTCCTTCTTATTTACTTTATGTTTTATTCTAAAGCATGTTCCAGATACCACCCACCCCTGCCAGAAAATTTTCACTTGTGTGTATACAATATCATCAAAGTTTAAACTGTTACATTTTGTTACAGTGTAGGTTGAGAACTTGCTGGTAGATTCTAAATCTGCCTAATTTCTTGTGTCTCACTCTGTACCCTTTATTTTATAACCCTCCATAACCAATGAATTTGTCCTGCTTTTTTGAAGATTATCAATATCCAACTCATTGTAATTATTTTCTCAATGATAGATTCACTGGGACTCCCGGCAGGATCTGATATTAATTACCGACTCCTCTCACAATTTTACTTAGCTTATCTATCTCTTTCTCTTACCCCACCTCCAGTATTCCAAAACATAGACTTGTAGAAAAGTAAGTTTTAAAATTTAGTATTATCTAAGGAATTAGAGTGAAGAAACAGAGAAAGTAATCACTGGAGGAAAGAATGTCAATAAAGCATGAATTAATAAAAAACTTGACTGTTCTAGTTTAGCTGTGGCGTCCCCAAAAGCTCACATGTGAGACAAAAGTAAGAATGCTCAGAGGAGAAATGATTGGGTTGTAAGAGTATTAACTGAATCAGTGATTTAATCCCCTGATAGGGATTAGTTGAGGATTAACTGAATGGTACAGTGTGGCTTTGGGTATATATTTATATTTGGCTAGTGAAGTAAGTCTCTTTGCCTTCTGGTCACCATGATGTGTGCTGCTTCCCTCTGCCACCCTCCCCTTCCATGCTGTTCAGCCTCACCTAGAGCCCTGAGGAGTGGAGTCCACCTTCTGTGGACTAAGTCCTCTGAAACCAAGAGCCCTCAAATAAACTTTTCCTTCTCTAAAATTGTTCTGGTCAGATCTTTTAGTCATAGCAGTGACAAAGTTGACTAAAACACTAACTGTTGTGGACAAATGGGACTCATTCCTGTAGTCGATCCTCTGTGGAACCACATAAAAAGTTCCACAAGTGTTCCTTCAAATCATCACCAGGTGGGCATTTATCCAATAACTCCTCCAGCTCTTCTCCCAGGTATTCAATAAACTTCCACCCTCCTGCATGGTCAGTCTGTGCCTATGCCCCCAGATGAGTGGTTACTTGGCATGGGAGACAGTCCCAGAGCTGCCATAGGGTTCCTTGAGATGGGGTGCTGGATGTTTGCAAAATACTATCACACAGCTGTGCTGAAACTAGGTGGGCATAGAGAAATGCATTGTGCAACCCTACAGACAGCCACCTCAAATGACTTTGTTCTCTCTTTTTTTCTCCTTTTTTGTTCTTATGTTTTCTTTCTACCTGAACGTAAATGTATGTTCAACATACTGTGTAAAGATCCAATGATGGGCAAGATACAATCATTTGCCATTAATGAGCTTCTGTTGTAGTGGGAAGCAGATCTTTTCAATCCAAACTGGTAATGCAGGAGATATGCAAATGGGACAACTGTGAATGCCTGCGAATCACCTTGGGAAAGTCAGACAAGGCTTGTTGGAAGGGCTTCCCCTGAGATGCATCTAAAACGACGTCTTTAAGAAAATCCTTGACAAAAATTGAGTTGTTTGATTATCATGCACTTACTTTTCCTTCCATATGCTTGCAAAAACAAATTATTCTGTTCTTGGTCTTTCTCATTGACATTCCTTACAATTAACTTTTTTGTATGTGAGTGATTATTTGATTAATGTTTGGCTCCCACTCTAGACTAGAAGCAGAGATCATATCTGTTTTCACTTATCTTACTTGAATCCCAAACTCTAACACAGTATCTCACACAGATGAATAAATATCCAAAAGATGAGAGAAAAGAACCTCCAAGGGTAAGATCTAAAAGTCAAATGCTTTAGTCTTCTGTTTACTATAAACAGATTATATGACCTTGAGAGGGTCATTTTATCATAGGCCACCATTTTAAATGATAGTCTTTAGACTTAGTGGCATGCAAGCACTTTTACAGCTCATTCTATAACTCCAAATACTATGAAGACAAATTTGGCATTTTTGTGTTTCAATGAAGTGATGGAAGCCATTTGTTGGGGGGAGTTCCAGGGTTGAACTCAGGGGCGCTCGACCACTGAGCCACATCAGCAGCCCTATTTTTTGTATTTTATTTAGAGACAGGGTCTCATTGAGTTGCTTACTGCCTCGCTTTTGCTGAGGCTGCAGACCCTTAACCTCTTCTTGTTTCCACATGCATTTCACTTCTATGTAATTTACTCAAGAAAGAGAAACTCTCATTATCTGACATCACGCTAAATAAATATGAGTTCATTTCAACTTGGAGAAAATCTTGGTACTATGGTCTCCAACATTTACTAAGTGGGTATGTAACCGGGATACATTTAAAGACAGTACATCTTTTGTTTTTAATTAAAAGAAAAACTTTTCTAAAGAAATTTAAAAAACATATGGGATTTCTATGCTAATACAAAGAAGATGAAACCAGAGTTAAGACATTATGTATGTAAGCCCCCATGATCTAGAAGAGCCATGGAGTCCCCAGTGTGTCACTTGGAGTCTCACCTCCTCTGGGAAAAGGTGGTACAAAGAGAGAACGTTCAATAAATTTATCATAAAACATCGTAGCTATGGACTTGCATGTGATAGTCTGATGGCAAAGGGAATTCTAAGTTGTGAATGGGAAGTTAGGAGGTGATGGTCTGAAGGTCTTATTTCCTGAAGCCAGGTCTTTGGGTGTTCCATTGTATATTCATTCACCTAGTCAGAAGAGAGGTCACACTTCCATACTGGATATGCTGCTCTCATACAGAAGTGAATCATCATGGTCCTGGGTTGTTCACTCACTACTTCAGAAGAAAGAATAGACACTGACAAAACTATCCAGTGACTGCTAAACATTTTCTCCAAACTTTCTGGATTGTCAGCAGAATACAATGTCCCAAGCTGAAAATTATGTCAGCCTTTCTCCCCAGAAATCACTCCATAAAAATTTAACTCTGCACCATTTCAAAATTCATCAGAGAAAAACAGAGATAAAGTACCCTTAAATCAAAGAGATTTATGTATTCCAATAAAGCTGCAAGATTTTGTTTTGATAGCAATAATGCAAGAGCCAACAAATTAAATGCTCTTGAGGAATGATTATGGCTACAGGAGTTATTTTGTTTTTATCAGGATTGAATAGCCGTGTAAGTTGTCTTTCAGTTGTACAGATTGCAGTTGTATTGATAAGTGGCTTATGAGAAATGGTGTTGAATGGGGAAGAAAGCATAATATACTTTTAATTTGATTTCATTTAGTAAACCCGACTTTACAGCTTCAGTTGTAGTTATTTATTATTTACCAGTCATGATACAAAGTAACCTGCCACTAGAGACAGCAATTATGCCCACCCTGAAGATCCCTGTCATTGAGAGGAATGGCATGCACTCTGCCTGAGTGTCAGTGATGGGTAAATTCGAAATTGCCTGTGACCTCGTCAACAGTTACTGCTTCTTTTCATTCTCTGTTGCTAGAGGGTCCTTCACCACACTTGGCATTCACTAAAGAGCCATAGAGGCAGAATAGACTGATCAAGCGATCCGGAGGCCAGTCAAGATAAATTAGATGCTTAATTTATACACCAGGCATTGCAGACAGACTAATTACATGAAGACAGTTTGATAAAGTAATATAAGATTCTGCACATATTAGCCAGGGCTTGCTTCCATGAAATTATTGCTGGTGTATGTGCTCTGGGCTTTGAGACTTTGCATGCACAATTTTGCATATTCGAAAGGTGTTAATACTGGGTGTCATGGGCTAATCTTTTCTAATTTTATTTTTCCCACTAAGAGTCAATTTTTTCTCTCTCTCTCTCTCTCTCTCTCTCTCTCTCTCTCTCTCCCTCTCTCTCTTTCTCTCAAGCAGTCACTGACATGTATGTGAAACAGTTAAATGGAAATTCCAAAGATATGACTGATTTCAATAAAGATGCTGAAAATGAAGCACAATCAATGATTAGTTCTATGGAACTAATCACTAAACTATTGGAGACAATGGACAATTTGAAAAATAATGCTAACCTTACAAACTCCTTTCTGTCTCTTTTAAGGATTCAGGGATGAATAGTTATGCACAAAGAAACAGAAACCAAAATGAGAGCTGAAACACACAGACAGAGAAGGAGAGATGACACAGGGGCTGTGATGTGATATGGCAAGAGGGTAGGATGGAGCATGACAAACGCTACCATCCAGAACTCTGTGTATGTGTACAGTGTCTAACCACTTCAGCCATCAGCCAGAGCTCCTATTCATAGGAAAGATTTAAACACTGCAGTTGAAATGTGAACTTAACTATACGAGGGAAGGCTGAGAATCAACTACAATCTGTGTAAATACTGATCAAAAGAAAAGATCATTTCAAATTGGGAGTGTAAGATTTGGGGAAATTTGGAGAAGACAAACTTTTCAGGTAATTGGAGAAGTTTGTGAATCTAAATAGAGTCAGAACAGAAGCAGTTCTGATAATCCCAGGTGGGTAAATTTTTGTAACTTTCTCAGCTGTGAGAATAATACTGGCTATTGGCAAATGAACACATACTCACATACACTCACATACACACACACACAGGGAAGAAAGGTCTTCATTTTGAGGTAAGGTATTTAAAATAAGTAATTCAACAAACAACAGCAGATGTGTTCAAAAGATCTTTAAAGTCAATGTCCTAGGACACAGAATTTCTAGATGAGATAAGCTTTGCCTACAGCAAAGTAGGACCTGAATAAATTTTCTCTGTTCCACATCTTGTACTTCAATAGAGTGCATGCCCCCAGGCAAATGGTGGTACTGGGGTCATGCATAACTGGGGCATTTATGTACATTCTTTCCTTTTCCTAGTTAGTTTTCAAGAGGCATTTTCATCCTTACCTGAGCACCTGAGCACTGGGTCCCAAATATTATAGGTCAGAAACTTGTTCAGGCTTTCCGACTTTGAATTGATGCACATCTTGGGGATTCATAGAATCATTAACATGAAAATCCCTCAAAGCACCTTTCCCTAGAATTTCTGAAGAAAGCTCCAATTAATGATTTACTTTTTCTAAGGGAGGTACCTTAAATTGCTGGACATTTACAGTAAGCTGTTAAAACTTCCTTTTCCGCCCATGAATTAGGTTTTCTGATCTGGTGAAATGTCTGAAGTCTTTTTCTTTTTTTTTTTTTTTTTTTTTTTAATTATTTTTATCTTTTTATTTGTTCTTTTAAATATGCATGACAGTAGAGTATATTTTCACATATTATACATACATGGAGTATAACTTATTCTAATTAGGATACCATTCTGTGGTTGTACAGATGTAGAGTTTCATTGGTGGTATATTCATATGTGAACATAGAAAAGATATGTCTCATTCTGAGGTCTCTTTCAGCTATCCACACTGGTCAAGAAAATGATGGCTGCAGAAAAAACTGTCTTCATGTCCCTGGACTTTATGACACTTGGTTTGCCAACAGAATGTTCTTAGTAACATGCTATAGTTATGTGTCCATTTCTCTCCTTGCTCCTCTGACTTGAACCTGAGTTAACAACAACCACACAGTCCTACATTTTAGTTCCTTGCTTAATCATGGACCACTAATTTCAAGTGCATGCTGGGAGACAAGGCAGCATCTTCAGTATCTGGTCCTGTATTTTTCATACTATAATCTTGGGCATGCTATTTAAAATGCTTTGGATTATAATTTTCATTATTTGCTTATTTAGTTATAAGGCAATAATGATAATAATGGATATGCCAGTATACACTAAGGAAATTGAAAAGCATAATGTGTGAAAAACACTTAACATGCTTGGAGCACAATTAGTATTGCACAAAATTTATAGCGCTATAAACTTCTCACCAGGCTACAATAATTTCTTGCAGGAACATGAACAGATAATGTTAAAAATTGAAATAAAAAGTGGATTCTTGATTCTATATAATTTTCCTGTCTATCAGATACACAGATGAAGATGACATCAATGGAATCATTTTCTTGTAACAGATATATTCTTTAGCTTAGGAGTACCATTCCCTGACAGAGTGTTCAAGTCATTTTCTCTGACCATGTAATACTCAGCTATGTCACCTGGATGTCTTGGTTCCTTTTCCGGAGGTATAAAGAAATTAGTGGGAAGATTTTTCCTCTAGTGTTAGTATTCTATGATTTTCAATCACCAGGTTTATTAAACATTTGTTTTTACATAAAAGTTAAATTTTATGTAATGTTTTATTAATTGCTAAATTACTTTTATCCTTGATGTATTTCCAAGTTGAATTTCTAGTCAATGATTTAGAAAGGACTAAGTCCTCTAGCCCCAAACAGAAATCAATAAATTAAATATTCTTGTGCCTGTATTCTAAATTAAAAGTGTTTGTTGAAAGTAAGAATTGAAGGACTTTAAAAAAAAAAATTTAGTAAATTTATCAACTTATTAAAAATCAATTGGGTACCCATTATGTATGTGCCAGACTCATTGCTAAACAAAAAAATTATTTGTATGTACATAATAATTCATAAAATGGTCTTAATTGAGGCTATGTCATTTAATAGACAGAATAATCCAATGAAAAGGTGAATTATCACCCATTTTAAGATAAACTGACATGAGGAAGTTCACGGAGCTTTCACATCATTCCATAACTATGTAAGGGATGGGATGAGGAAATAAAATTTAACATTTTCTGCCATTTTGGCATTCCTTTAATGCTTTGTTGAAGTTTGTTGGTTGATTTCACCACATGGTTAGGAAACACCCAGTTCAAAACACACATCTTTCTCAGGATTTAACTCTCATGATCAATAAAGCCACTTGTCATTACTTGAGTCAGCCTTAGGATACACTATATTTCTGAAGACTGAGTTAGCAAAGATTCAATGCACTACGCAGTCAGAGGTCCTGGGAAAATCAGATGCTTTTTTATTTGTATAAACTAATATATATATAATGATTGCAGGTTTTCTGATGAATGAAACAGGGAATACAATGTTTCTCTTTAAATGGTGCTACTTAACCCTTGGTCTGGAACCCGTACCAGAAACTCAGATTTAGACAGAGTGATCTGTGCACCTGCTGAGTAAGATGGGCTATATGAATGCTTGTGAGTTTTTCGTTTTGGTAAACCTGGGGTTTTGAAAGAGACAAAATGATCAAAGTTACACAATTAGTCTTCCTGGCCTCTTAACCACAGCCCTTGCCTTATAGCATCTGAATCTTCTGAATAATTATTAGCTCATTGTAGGAATGGGGAGCTCTTCATCTCTGCACCCTCAGCACCAAACGTATTGGTCTACAGTAAATTGGTGTTGAAACACCTGTGTGGATGAACTTTTCATTCTAGTGTCAAATATCTGCCTTTGCAACACAAGTACTCCATTTCATGGGGCTGCAGGTTTTTAACAGGACCACCAGTGGTGATTATCTTGTCATGCTACCAGAGTGGCTTCCAAAGCCTGTCTGTGGCAGCCTCTTCCAGGGAGTGAGTGTTCCATGCTGAAAGCCTTTTCAGTGAACTCCAGCATGTGAAGTAGTTTATTCTATTTGCACACACATGCCTGTACCCTCATGCACATAAACACCGCTAAAAGGTATCATTATCGTTTTAATTATGTTTATTTGCTATTGTTTTATTAGGAACTAACTAACATCCATCCCTTAAATTTTATGTTTCTTTTCCTGTTGCTTGTCTTGGGAAAAACATGTAGTTTAATTATTTAACAATGTTTTCCAGTTATAGTCATTTAAATACAATGCTACCGAGGAGTTTTTCTTCTAAAAATACCTTCCTTCCATTCCCATAAGCACAACTAATACCAAGACTAGTGAAATATCCTGTCCACCTTCTACTATGGAATTCTAGTTTCCATATATACACATACATGTATGTTTATGTCACTTATCTTAAAGGTAAATTAAATATTGAATTTAAACTTAAGTAAAGTTATTATGACAATTCAAGTTAAAATTGAATTCCTTAATCTGCGTTATTATGACAATTCAAGTTAAAATTGAATTCCTTAGTCTGTGTAGAATAATTGCAAATGAAAATATTTGAATATTTAAATTTCTAATTGCTCAGGTTTTTTTTTCCAATTAAAATAACATTGCATACAAAGTATACAAACAGTTGTATGCAAAAAGATGCTATATATGTGCATTATGAATTGTAATACATACTAATATTATAAATAAAATATAAAAAAATAAAAATAAAATAGCATTGCAATTAATTTTTTTGCCCATAATTTTTAGTAATACATTATCATTGTACATAATAGTGAAATTTTGTTGTTTGCAATAAATTATCTAATTTTAGAATGTGTTTCAAAATTGTTTAAAAATGTGTTAAACTATGATTAAATATACAATTGTATGTAAAATTTTTTTAAGTCAGAAAACTAAAAAATTCAGAACTGCAGAATGAAATTGAAAAATTTATACTGTGTACATACATAAGTATACCATAGCAAATTCTACCTTTACGTGTATCCATAAAGTACCAATTACAAAAGCAATAAATAAATAGAAGGAAGAATAGTAGAGAACAGTAAGAGTATCACGGGGAGGCAAAAGAGAAGGGAAAGAGGGAGTAGTAGGGAATGAAATGGAGCAAATTCTATTCTATGATTATATAATTATGTTGAAACCTCAAACCTTCGTATATTATATGATATGAACCTCAATATTATTTATAACCATAATGCATTAATAACAACATTTTAAAAGAATATCTAAAAATAATAATAGCTTTACAGTCGACATTAGTTTAGCACTGATAACTAGAAGATGAATTTGACCTGTTCTCTGTGCTAACAGACCTAGAGTGTGCTGATGTTCACTAAACCTCACAAGGGCATCACTGTGAATTATTCACATAACCCAGGTGTGAAAGTTGAGGCTCAGTGAGACAGAGAGATTTGGCCAAGTTCAGATACCTATTCCCCAACAGAGTCAAAGCTGGAACCCAGGATTATATCAGAAATTTCCTCCAGAAATCATTCTGCATGTCAACAATTAAACTGAAATATTTTGAGTCAAGAAGGTAAATGTATATACCCTTAATGTTCTCAGCCTCCAGCATACAGTAAAAGAAAAACCAGACACTTGGGAGAATTCAAAGGACCTCAAATCTACCACATGATTTGTGAGCAATAGGAGAGTTCTTTGGAAAGAACTATTTCTGGTGTCTATGGGATTCCTGAAGTTAGGAGTGAGGATCATGAGGGCATTGCTGACCCAGGGTTTTTAGTTCTTGAAGGCTCTGGTCTTGAAGCCCACAGGAAGGTCATGTGGTCATACTGATCTCTCCAGATAAAAAGAAAGAACTATTATGAACATTGAGCATTGAGCTGTAACTGCTTCTTAGGACTGCATAGTGATAAAATACTGAAGACTGAAAAAATTGGCACTATATCCTACTCCTGTAAGTGCATACGCCATTATAGGTAGTTGCCATCTAGAAGAGCATGCACCTCTATTTCTACCTCTGGGAGCCTATTTTAAAGAAACAATCTGATAAGGCCAGAATTTTTTTTTAATGAAATGCTCTAATTATAGGTATTATTATTAAATAATAGAAACAATAAATTTTCAGCATAGAATTGCCTTAGGGTTCTATGGGCGTGTGTGTGTGTGTGTGTGTGTGTGCATGTGTGTGTGTGTGTGTGTGTGTGTGTGTGTGTGTGTACACTCGGTTCCTAACTAACGAATAACTTCATAAAATAGTTAATAGATATTAATGCAAAACATTACTTGCATGGTGACGATTTGCATTGGAAAATGATTTCAACAAAAAGATTTTGCTTCTTCAAATTATTGTGAAAGACCCTAGAAACCAAAGGTATAGTTTTTATGACTTGGGAAGTTCCCTCCTGATTTGGAAAAAGGAGTCGATCCTTTAATTTGAAAAGTACACTTTATTATAAAGTACAACATAAACTATATAAAATATGTGTGTAATAGCACAAAATTTCTTCCACAGAAAAAAAAAATAAAAATATGAAATATTATTTTCTTTACGAATCTTCATTTTAACAATTATACATTCCCCTTGTCTCCAAAACCAGAAAAATCAATGTAAAGGTACATTCAAGCCATATCAAATTTCATATCAAATTTTATGGTCATTCTTAAGTACACTTATTTAACTTACTGTCTTTATTCTTAGAGTTACTTTCACTAAAAGTTTTCCATATCCACTCTATTGCTATCAGATAATTTTCCAATTTACAACTTGACCAGATATGTTGAGAAGATTGTAACATTTTTGAGATCTTTAAGCATATGTTCAAATTATAATAATATTTCCTCTCTTAAAATCCTGTGTCTGTGTTTTTTCACACAGAATAAAATATTTCTTATAGTCTTGCTGAAAGTATATTATACAATATGAATTATTAACTTTATTACAATTAGGATTGATCATAATTATAATTATAGCTTGAGCAATAAAGGAATCTGATTCTCCACAGGGAAAAGAAATTAAAAAAAGAAGATTTCTTGAACCATTTAATTTGTTAGAACATTTTACTTGTGAGGTCATTATTATTACCTCTGTTTTCAAATAAGGAAACAGAGAGGTTAGCAGATTTTATCACACAGTTTCCATAAAAGACATTGTCAGAATTTGAATCTTGGAATCTTGGACCTTTTGTTCTCAGATAATTATCCTTTCACTTGCTATTTTTCTTTCCTTTCTTTTTTTTTTTTTTTTTTTTTTTTTTGTGTGTGTGTGTGTTGGGGATTAAACCCAGGGGTGCTTAATCACTAAACCACACCACCAGCCTTTTAAATTTTTATTTATTTATTTTTATTTTGAGACAAGGTCTAAGTTACTTAGGGCCTCACTAAGTTGCTGAGGCTTGCCTCAAATTTGGAATCCTCCAGCCTCGGCCTCCAGAGTCGCTGGGATTATAGTAATGCAACACTGGGCCCCCTGCAAGTTTTACTCTTTACTTCTGCCTCTCAAATCTCTTTGAAAATAAATCCAAGTAATATTGTCCAATGCAACCCGTTATTTCCAGTGGGCTCCATATACCATATCTCATCTTTCTTCTACCATCCATTCCCACCCAAACCAGCTTCCTCACCCTCAATCTAGAGATGGAAGCTCACCTTCTATATATTTTTTTTCCTTCAACTGAAAAAAAAAAAAAAAAAAAAAAAAGCAGAATCCATCTTTACCATTATGACCCACACACATTTAATATTTGACAAATATACAGTAAAGATACAGATGTTCTTGAGAATCACTTTTATTATCTGCTATTCTTCAAAAGATTTATTTTCAATATGCTCTGAAGATGGTTTTCAAATGCAACCTAAAAAACAGAAAAAGAAAATAAAGAAACTTGTAAGAGCAGTCCCTCAGACCTGAATAACTAAGAGAAGAAAAAAAAAACCCACATACCTTATATTTCTATGTTATCTATTTCTATCTCTGTAGGCATAAGGTCTGTATTTTGCCATGAATCTAATAGAGCTTAAAAGTCATACTGACTTTCAGTGGTGGCTCCTATAGCAATATTAGCCAAATGCCATTGTTGCTGGCTTGGTGCTTACTTCAGTGGGCCAGGAGGCCCATTTCCTCTGTATAACAGGCTTCAGTGCACAACAGAGAGCAGCTCTGGCTTTGTTGGCACACATCTGAGTGCCTGTTCACAGAGACACCTAAGGAAACAAGAAATTGGGAACCAGATGCATGTCGCTTTTGCAACTTCAAAGGAGAAGCTTTCTCAGCCTGCTCAAGGGAAGCCAGCTTTCCTTCAGCTTTTAAGGATAAATATCTAGCCCAAGCCCAATTTTTTAAAAATGTAATTCTGAGATGCCATCTCCTCATCAAAGCTGATAAGGGGCAGAATTTATTGTGAGTACATATTTTGTGCCAGGGAAGAAGCACCTGGACTGAGAGTAAGCAGGCTAAATTTGAATTAGACCACCATAGAAGGTGAGGGAGTGGGTGTGGGCGTAGCAGACAGGCAGAGCCAGATTTATATCTGAGTTCTATCTTTCAGTATTGGTCTCAGATTAAGACATAGTAGAGGAAAAAACCAAAATAAAAGATTTCAACAACAACAACAACAACAAAAAAGTGGGGGATTCCAAAAAAGACCAGTAGGGTAATATGCAAGAAAGATAGGGAAGGATAAAAAGTCAGCAAAAATACATTAATAAGCAGGTTACAGCTTTGGGAAACTGAGGCTTGGTCCCACTGGAGAGCTCTGATGGAGAATGTTGAGATGCTGCAGAGTTCTCCAACCAGAGAGCCAAAGAAACTAGATGTTTTCTGTCCAATTTTCATTGGTTAATGTTTGAGGAATCTCCTGAGACCATTAACTCCCTGGATCTTCTTTCCTGTCCAATGAACAGATTGAGAAAAAAAAATTATTTTCCCAGGTGGGAGTAATAGTAGGGCGGCTCTATTAACACTAGAACAGTAGAACAGTGGGTATTGTGTAGTTACAGACAGGGGTTCTGCTGTACCAAACCAGTGACTTAAATTCTCTCACCATTGTCTATAAAATGGTTACAGAAAAAAATTTCACAATTTTTTGAAGATTAAGCAAAACAGCATATATCTAACATGGTACCTAACACCACACAAAACATAAATTCATGTCATTTCTAAAGGATGGTTGACAAAAGATACCTTTAAAGATGTCCAGAACACACTTCAAAAATTTTAAAACAACCTATTCTGGGATATATAATGAAAGTTCTTGAAAAATAGTATTTGGAGTGCTTTTGTCTAGGGGAAAATGTGTTTCATTTGCAGTTGAGGGTAGGTTCAGATGTAAATTATGAGTCTACTTTAAAGGATGAGGTAAAGGAAAGGTCAGATAGGAGGATGAAGGAAATGAATTAATTGCAATACATATTGCTAGGAAATCGTAAGACACTGAGAATAGACTAGAAGATTTATTATGGTGCCACATGCTGATTGTGGTCATGTCTAACATTGAGCAAGCAGGTCAACTTATTTGATCAAGAGAAGAAAGAAAAATATAAAGAAAATAAGAAAGATACTGAAATAATGAAATCTTCAGCAGTTGTGTCATTGCATGGACATCTATATATAGCTGATCACCTAGAAGAGATCTGTACATTTTCTAGTATTTGTCACTTTTCATGAGTGCCTGTGTATGCAATGTGTACATTTGAGTTTAAGTTATCAGAATGTGAAAATAAGATACTTCCTTGCATTCCACAGAAGGATATAATTACCTTTCTATGTGTAACAAAAATAGCAAAACATAACATAAAATAAGTTGCACTACAAAACAAAAAGTATGTTATAATAGTATTCCATTTGCTACAATTAGTATACTAAATGTTTTTCTAAGACTTTCAAATTCAAAGCTTATTTGTGGAATTTTTTCATAATCTAGTGCGTGACATATAATATAAATTCTGTATAAGTGCCATGCTAAGAATTCATAAGTTCCATGCCTTATGAATTAAGGCCAATATCATATTGATTTATAGATGTGTAAATTTTATTTGAAGACAAATTTTAACTTCTAAAATTTTAAAAACAAATACTATATAATGGAGACAGATTTTCCATATGACTCCAATACTACTAATCTGCTCTTTTAGAAATTAAGCAGAGCAAGGGAAAATGTTAGGATAGAGTCTTTGTTGTAAATGGAGACTTGGGCAACCAAAGGATGCAGGCATAATAGAAGAGAGGACTTAGACTCTTATAGCTTCTGAAAAAAAGAGTCAAAGGTGCTTCCTAATTTATACATAAGGTTCATCTATGTTTGGTGTGGTTGATAATGTATGTAATCATAGTTGGACCTAAATTTTATCTGATATTGAAAAGGATTGGTAAGCCTTCTTTAAACAGGGGTTATTATCTTCCCTTATGTAAGATAAAGTCTACACTTCAGAGGATACAATTTAAGTATCTTTATTTTTCTCCCCACCCAAGAGTCCAAATTAGCCTGAATCCTTGAAACCCAGGAAAGTTGCAGAAGAGAGGAACTGGCAAGACTATGTGTGTGTCCTAAGAAGTCTGCAGGGAAAGTTCGGAAAAGCAGGTGGCTAATTCCAACTGGTTAAAACTGGAAAGATAGCCAGGCACCGTGGCGCATGCATGTAATTCCAGCACTTGGGAAGCTGAGGCAGGAGGATCATGAGTTCAAAGCCAGCCTCAGCAATGGCGAGGCACTTAGCAACTCAGTGAGACCTTGTCTCTAATAAGATTCAAAAAAGGGCTGGGGATGTGGCCCAGTGGTCTAGTGCCCCTGAGTTCAATCCTGGGTACCAAAAAAAAAAAAAAAAAAAAAAAAAACTGGAAAGATTTTCTTGAAGAACAGTTTTACCTTGAGGCTGTGGAAAAGTGTTTAAACTTTCATTCTTCTATGGTGTGTTTTATTGATACTGAATTTAAGCCTCCTTTGCTCAATAAGCTTTTATTTTACTTCCTTTGAAACCCTTTGCTCTCTGTGGCTAGCCACCCAGTTACATGTTCCAGAAGCAAGTCATTATATATATCCAGCAGTAAATAGTAAATATACTCAAAATGGCCCATTTCCCAGGGAATACCTGCTCAATGGGTATTGATGAGGCTACTAGAATGTATCTGAAAACTAAATGGGGTTTTACCTGAGCTGTAATAATGAACATGTTTGAAAACAAGAATTAATAAATAATCGCAGTAAGTTCAACTTCTATTACCATTACAAATGTTTGTGTTTATTTTTACTAAACAATTTACATCAAATTAGCATATTAAGATCTGCTTGTGTTTAGAGACTTTAAAAATATTATCAGAGTTATTTGCTTAGGATAAGTATATGCATAATCATAATTACCTTAGATCAAAACGTGAGTCACTTCTCAAGTAATTATTTGAACCATGGCCATGGACTCTTGTTCATTCATTTAATAATTTAGTAACATGAAGTATCAGAAATCAATTATTCCCTAAAATACACTTAGGATTATTTCAGTCAAATGATGTCTGGCATCTCTATATTATTTGCTCCAGAATTCAAGAGCCAAAGGTCTCAGGAAATATTTTTTGAACAAAACTTGCCTTTCTACGAGCCTCTTCTAACCTTTTAATACCCTTAGAGTACATTGGTCATACTTGGTCATTATTGTAACAGATTATACCATTTGTTTACAAGTTGGCCATTCCCAATGGCCTGTGAGCATTAATAAACCTAATGGTGACATCTTCATTTCAGTTTGTATTCTGGTTCATAACATGATTTTCATGCTAGTAATAACATCCACAAAGTCTACTGAAGAGAAGGAAAATATATCCTGGTGTGATTTGCTCGTACATTTTTCAGTCTTCTTAAATAGTGTTAATTCCTGCAGAGTTCATCTTAGACAAATCTAGGATGTGAAACATGGCTCAGCCCTGTGCTGGTTCAGAGGCGCTAATTATAGAACTTCAGAACCTCAGATATTTCATCTCTAAAGTAGGAATAACCTTGACTACCTCACAGAGTGACAGTGAGTACTTCATGGAATAAATATAAAGAGACCCTTCCCACAGTTTGTGGCATGAAGTGAGCACTTGGGATGTATTCTTTTCCTTTATGTCTTTTGTATAGGAACATTATGAATCTTGACCATGAGTTTTGCAACTGCAGAAAACCCACCCAGTCTGAAGAACAGTTTCCACAGCAGAGCACGAATCCTGCATCTGACAGAAGGAAACCTATAGATGGAGCTATTCTTCTTCTCCTTGGAATCTTCCCATCACAGGGCTCTGGGGAGCCATCTCACTGACTCAGGGGAAGTAGTTTGGCCCTGTGTGCAAATGGCTTGAAGTTGCTTGGACTTCAGTAGCTCTGTCCTGCTCCCTGTGTCCCAGGGGTACAGTGTGTTTTTCCTGACTCAGAGCCCTCAGTGTTTGAAAGGCAGAAAAAATAGTCTGGAAAAGAGCCAGTTCTCAAAACTGAAATCAGACAGCAAATCCAGTATGAATGCCAGTGCAACTCAGAAGAGTTAAAGAGAAATCCCAGGATTTGTATATGGGCGTGTATCTGTGAGTATTGCAGCAGAGAATAGACACCTGCCTTTGGTAGAATGTTTAGAGACAGAGGCCAATCTACCTGGTTAAGTTACCTCCCGTAACTGGGACCTCAGCATCTCATGTTTCAGTGCCTTCTGTCTCTGGTTTGTTTTTATGTGTTCAGTTGCATTTTCCAAGGTATCTCCCAGTGACACCTTGGTGGTATTTTCACCTATTGCAATCACAATCCCCTGCCCTTGAGTCTGGGCTGATTCTAATGATTTATTATTTTTTTTAAAAAAATATTTATTTATTTGTTTTAGTTGTACACAATGTCTTTGTTTTTACGTGTTGCTGAGGATCGAACCCGGGCCGCACACAGGCTAGATGAGTGCTCTACCGCTGAGCCACAACCCCAGCCCTAATGATTTATTTTTATGACACAGAATTCAGTGAAAGCAATGTGATGAGACTTCTAAGATTAGGCCACAGGTCTGAGTTTTGTCTTGTGCAGCATCTCCTGCTTTCTCGCTTGTTTGTGCTGTGGTTCTGTTAGCTGGTCCATGGAGAGACCCACACAGCAAGGAAACATGGGACGCCACCAGCCAAGAACCAGGCAGGAATTATGCTTGTCAGTTCAACAACCCAAAAGGCACAATGTTGGACTAAAACCCATTTCTGAAGTACTAGGCGTGTCAAATTTTGTGAGATGCAACAAAATTCTGCTTAGATGAAAATTTATAGCAATGAATTCTTATTTTGCTCAAGAAATTAATATTTACAATCAACATTTAGTTTTCCCACTTAAATAAATCTAAAAAATAATGGAAAACAATGAACTCAAAACCAGAAGAAATAATGAACACAAAAACAAGAAATCAATAGAAAAATACAGAACAAAATCAACAGAATCAAAATATTTTTTTTGTTTCTTTTTTAAAAAAATAAATTGATAAACATCTAAGAAGACTGAAAAGCAAAGAAACAATATTTAGTAATGAAAGAAAGGATAACACTGTACCCCACAGATGACAGAATTGTAAAGGAATACTACAAACAACTGTACACGCAGAAATTTAACAAATTCCAGGAAATGGACTGATTCTTTAAAAGCCATACTATGGCAAAAATTCAAAAGGGTAATAAAAAAAAAGATTGTCCTATAATTATTAAAGAGATCGAATTTTCATTTAAATGTCAGTTTTGTTTTCAAAGCCCTCATAGATATACTCAGAACTGTTTCCTGTATGTGTCATTCTGTGGCCAATCTCAGAACTGAAGGGTGACCCACCTAGAGGTCAGTTCTTAAAGTCTAATTAATGCTGTTTGGGGTCAGAATCAATATAAGAACAGCTCATGGGTGATCCTAGAAGTTCATACCCAGTTGTTTGGTGTCCATTCTTCAGAGCCTGTTCTCTTTCACAGCCCTTCCACTACTGCATTTCTTCCTGGGCCTTCCCTTGGGGTCCTTGATCTAGAAAGTTGAGGCTTTATTTTTTCTCTTCTGCTATGCACTTCCTGTAAACGTACCTGCATCTGAGTCCAGAGGAAGAAGGAGAGAGCAGAAAAAAAAATGATCAGGGAGTTCACTCCATCCCCTTGGGACCAATGTCCCACTCTCCAGTGTAAGGTGCCTATGAGCTTCCCTGGCATGGAGAATCTGAGAATGCAGAAAAGAAAAATAATAAAACTAGATGGTTTCTTCATTCCCTAGGGTCATCAGGGGGATACTCCTGCATCTCATGTGAGAATTGGTGGGTTTCCCTGTCAGAACTCTCTGGTCCAAAGCACATTCTCTGTGTTTGGGTTGCATGATTCTGGTGTGAAAAGGTAAAAAAATCACCTCAGGGATACTTAAATTCTATTCTTCCTCAATATCTCTGAACTTCTTTCTTTAGAATCCTTAAAAAGCAGTTAGGTGTCACCCATTCCATAAGGAAAAGAAAAATTCATTTTTCTCCTAAAATATAACCATGTCTCAAAATTAAAGTATTTCCTAATATCTTTATTGTATGTCATTTGTGTGTGTGTTAAAGTAGAAGAACACCTATTGTGCTATCACCTCAAAGATACTTTTTAAAACATTTCTGAATATACATCTACTTTTTACAAAAAAAATATGTTCTTCTCTGGGGAAACTGTATTGCACCGATTCATGACAAGCACTAGACTGGTACAACTTAAGAGAAGTATAAATGTTCTCACAATGAAAAAGTACATTTTATTGTCTGATAAATACCATGATAGGTTTTGCCTGTCTATCTCCTTGTAGGATCTCAACAGAAAATATAGAAAAAAAAATTGGAAAATAACATGCGACAAAACCTTTCATGAATGTTTGTTATATTGAGATTTACGAGTTAGAATTTTTGACTGGTAAGAGGTCTGGCTCACCCACGGAACTACAGTTACTTGTCTTCATGGAGGAATCAAGCTTTAACTCAACAACAATATTCACCAGATGCTTGGGGGAATAAAAAAGAAAAGTCATCAAAATCAATATGAGCTTATTTTTATAGAAAACTGTACTTCATAAATAGCACTCCCTTCATCTTACAAGTTCGGAACAGAATTTTCTTCATTCTGAAATTTGTGAAACTGCTTGTTAGTTTTCTCCCTAACCCTCCATGTCTCTCTCTCTCCCTCTCTCCCTCTCTCTCACTCTCCCTCTTCCACCTCCCACCTCTCTCTTTCCTCATGCCTCAGATTTAAATTCAAAATCTTAAAGATGAATGCAGATTGATTCAATGACTTAAGGAGAGTAGAATAAAAATCAATGGCTAGAAGCCCGATGTATCAAGACATAGGATATATTCTAGCATTTTTCTTCCAAGATGAAAATTAAAATTGAGAAAGAGTTGAGGGTAAACTGGGGTACAGAGGATGGGGGTGAGCAACTTTATTTAGCAAAACAAGATAATTTATGTTTTTCTGGTCTAGTTTGGTTTGGATAACTTGTTACTTACTATCCTTGGGTTCTGATTTGTACAGTAGGCTTTATACATAAATGTGATGGTGATCTTGGAGGTATGATAGTGATGTCTAGGTTAGGGACATTTTCTACAGAGATAACAATATGTACAAAGGCAATATGTGCAAAACCATTTGTCAGAAATTACAAAATGTATGTGTTTACATATAACACACACAGAGTCAAACTGTTAGAAGTGATGAATGGTAATGGAAAAGCAGAAAGAGGCTGATCTCAAAGGACTCTTTTACAAGTTACACTAAAATGATAGAGATTCATATATTATTTGACAAGTGTATTTAAGGGATGCTTGAAATATGCTTATTTTCTTATTTTGGAATGTAGAGATAATTGATTGGATGGGAAATGCAAGAAATAGTTTAATAAGTTAGTAGATTTTGATAATAGTCCAGAAAGAAGAAATGATCCCAAATGAGTTAGGTCATTAGTTGATTTTTTTAAAAGTGTGATTTAAATTAAAGTTTCAAATTTTCTGTAGTATTATTTAATATTTAATTTTCTATTTTATGTCTGTTTTAAAATAATTCATAATATTACTTTAGATATATGGGTTATAGGAAAGTTGTTTATTTTCTTGCATTTGTATTCACTTTGAGAATTTTAATCTGGATGTTTAGATGAAGATATTAAAAAGCTATTCTGGAGAAAGTGACTTTGACCAACTGAGTTTCTGTTACTGTGTGTCCCCAGTAGGGATAATTATATCCACCCATCTGCACCCTGGGAGTGATGTCAGGGTGGTTTAGTTGGGACTGAAGCTTATTTATTTCTGGGGCATGCTTACCAGGGATCAGAGCAAGAAATAGAAAAAGAAATCATATGAATCATCCTTTTCGACAGCTTTAAGACTGATCTGTGGAAGCCAGGCCTGGGATCAGGTCAAAAGAAATGATGTGAGAACAATGAGAGAAATGAGGGGCTAGCTTCTCAGTTAATTGGAGCAAGATCGAGGGCTACAACAAAACACTGCCATCCTGGAAACTCAGGGGGGTTTTCATTTGTGTTTCTAGAAAGTCAAGTTCGAAGATTCTTCCATTACTTTTGCCAGCAGACTACTAGTGGCATGTGTTCTAGACTATTTTAGAGGTATAAGCATTAGGGGAAATGCATTGATTATTTATAAGCACTAAGAAAGAGGAAGTTACATTTTCGTTTCTTTTTTTTTTTTCTTCTTTTGTATTTTGAGATGGGGGTCTCACCTTGTTACCTTGAATTTGAACTTGCTATCCTCCTGTCTCAGCATCCCATGGAGACAGGGTTATAGACATGTGCTACCACACCCAGTTGTCTTCTGTTTTGATGGCCAACCAACTTTTGTTTCATGATTAATCTCTAGTTTATCTACAGCATTTTAAAATAATACAAAATGAATAATATCAAATGACAATAGAATGTCTAGTAGGGATAATGGAGAAAAGTATAGGTTAACAATGGTTTTTATGTGTTCCAAAAATCTGCCTCTAGGATTTATAATGATTCTTTTATTTTCCCAGGAATTACTGGACTCAAACTTGCCTTTGGCCTTTACATATACTTTTAAGAACAAATAAAGAAGCAAACTCTTAATTTTGTATGTACTACAGAGGAACAATTAAATATAATAAAATATGAACAATAAATAAGATTATATGTAATCTATAAATTGAAAAATTATTAGAGTGGAAATATTAATCAAATTAGAGAAAACAAATGCAAAGGGATTGGAGTTTTAAACAGAGAACAAATTCCTAAGCTACCATAATCAAATGGGGATGGTATTGGTATGGAAATGGACTACAATATTCAGTGAAAAAGAAGAAAAGTTGCAGAATGGGTTCCAAATACATATCATAATTTAATGCCTAGTAAAGTTAGTATTTTAATTTAGTGGAAAGAGAGGTGGCTTATTTAAAATGGAGGATGGAACAAACTCTGTCCTTCCTGAAGTAAATAAAAGCAGGCCATGGTTTTGTAATATGCATAAAAATCATTTAGAATGTATTTTTATGCATATTAAAACATTGCTGATGTGGGCAAAGATAATAAAAAAACTATCATGAAAAACTACAAAATAAATGCCTCCTTCATTCTTTGAAAACATGTTTATTAAAATTCTGTTTATGCCAGGTGTAATTTTAGGTGTTTGTGGTATAACATTATTTTAAAAAATGAATCTTCATGTTTAATAAAGATCCAACAATAAATGGCAAACAAAATAAGTTAATTAATGGTCTGTTTTGTCAGGATGCAATAAGTGCTGTGGGAAAAATGGAATGAAGAAAGTAAAACAATTAAAGAGAGGTTGTGAATGATAGGGCTAATGGGTATGTGGCTGGAGAGCAGGCCAGGCTGTCACAGTAAGGGATGACATAGTAAGGCAGGACACATCAAAAATGTGACATTTGAGTAAAGACGTAAAGACAGTCACTGGTTATTCAGGCAGACTCCTTGGACTAGAGAACTGTAAGCAAAGTCAAAGGCTGGTACAAACTATTAGGATGGAATTGTATCTGGGATATTTAAGGAAAAGCCTGGTCTATCTGTGGCTTTAAGAAATGGGTGGGGGTCTTGAGAGCTGCGTTTGAATCAGACCTTATAGAGCATGGTAGGTACTTCTAAGAACTTCATAAATCACCATTAGGTCTGGGAAAGTAGAGATGGAGCTCTGTTAACAAAGTGGAAATAAGACACATTACTAAGTTACAATATTATAAAAAGAAATTATGACATACTCTACAAGTGCAAATATAAATCAGTACTTTGTTAAAGTAATTTGTAAACATGTACTGACATTTATCATATTTATTGAAAATATAATTTTAAGTGATTGCTTTTACACTGTTGAAAATCTGTTCATAAAATGCATTTCAGGAATTGATTCAAAAAATTTTGAACAGACCATACAATCTGACCCCGTGTGCATGTGCATAAGAAAGGTCACCTATGTGCATATAAATTCACACAGATGTTTTTTGGATGCACTTGGCAATGAGAGCAAAGTATTACATAATTTTGGTTTTGGGAACACTATCCTGTTTAATCATAAGTTTGTATTTTTTATGCCTAATAACATTAATATTTGTATATGTCTATGTATTCAAGACAAACATCTTATTTCACATAAAATAAAACTTCAAGTTTACAAAAACAAACTTATTAACCCTCTTTTACTCCAACATTCTTGTAGTTAGTTATAGGAATCTCAAAAAGCACACAAATTGTCACAGTGCTTAACAAAGCCAGACACAGTGAGCTTGCTCACTGTTTTTCTTTATTTCCCCTTTTAGCCATATCATTGTCCTCTATGGACAAAAAAGCCTGAGAATCTTGACACAGACGTGTCTACATATAAAGCTTTATTGTCTTCTTTGAGTCCACTCTGGATTTTTTCCACTATGTTCCCGAGCCTTACAACCTTTTGAAAGTTTATGTCTGAAATAAAATAGCATGCAAAAGTACTCTGGACTGGGGACATATTTGTTCTTTGATTATTGTGTCATATTTCCCATTTATAGGAACATCAGAGAGAAACATCTGGCCAACAAATTTACATGGAGTGGAAATGGAGAATTACTGGGAAAGCATGCAATCCATGGACAGGCGACAAAGGATTTAGAAGTCATTGACGCCAAAGCGTTCACACCAGACAAAAGAGAAGAAAGAGCAATTTATCCCAGGAATTAAAATGAAAGGCAAATACAAACGTCAACAAAGATCCATAGATGTTTTTAATTTTATTCCAACTGGAAAAAATTAAGTCGTTCAACTTTGGTGAATAGTTCTTTTTTTCTTTTTAGAAAATAAAAGTTACATTTATTTACATCATGCATCTTTAATCATCCTGATCTCCATTATCTAGGTTTAAATAGAAAAAATAGGCAAGACCTCCCTACAAAAAATAAATAAATAAATAAATAAAAATTAAAAAAATTAAAAGAAAAAAACAAACAACAAAAAAAAAAAAAAAAAAAAAACAGTAACTTGCCCGATGTCATACAGTTAATTATCACTATGGCCAGAAACAGATATGCATTTGCAGACACTGTCATTCCTTCATCCATCCTTCACAGAAAAACGAGGTTAAGGTATTTAATGACTATAGAAAACAGAGAATGCATAGTAAAAATAAAGGAACATAGTAGGAAATTAAAATAACTTTCAAAAATATGTGCCTAATGTGACTATAAAGAAGAAGTTATCTGAAATATTGATTTTTTATAATAATTGTTGGACATTGGTAAAGGGTACATTCTTCACACCACCATTCAGATATGGCGTCTTGAAAGTGAAAAATTAATGGTTTAGCTCTTAGCATCCCCTTTGCTATATCTTTTTTACCCACAATTATATTTTGTTATTCACTTAATTTGACCATCTTGAAGATATGGATTTTGTTTTTAAATTTTGGTCCTTGGGGGCAAGCTTAATATGATCACAAAGCATGTGTGAATAAATGTTAAGTGAAGGAATGGATGAACCCATATATCCTCTACTTATAAGTAGAAAATGCTTCCATCTGTGGACATGGGAAATGGCTAGAGATTTCTAAAACTTTAATCAGTAGAAACCCTTGTGGTATCTGTGCATGCGTGTGTATGTGTGTGCAAGTATGTGCATGTGCTTTTGTATGGCATATGCACTGACAGTCATTGTTCCACGGTTGTCACTCAGAATCATGCAATATCGCTGACACTGTGGGTATGGTGTGATATCAGAACAAGTTTGTCTTCCTGAGCCAAGTGATGATCATTAATTAAAAATAACTTTGAGGAACATACTGTGGGCCAGGTGCTAGGGGAAAAAAAAGAAAAATAGGCAGAGATAACTTCTTTACATCTGCAGAAAAGATACAGATGAGTTAAAGGAAGAGATGCACAAAGAACTGGAGCACACTGAGAAGAACTTCTCACCCCTGTCTGGTGGTAAGGTATGAAGGATGAGTCTAAATGGGGCAGGTGAAGAAGGTCAGGAGAGAAGCAAGCAGTGTAAAATTTAGAGAAGCCTTTTCAGGAGGATGAATCTGCACATGAAAGGTGTGTGGTCAATGAAAATGTAGAAGAGACTATGGACTTCCATGCATATGGAATGGCTGCATTTATTTGTGTTGGTAGGATTTAGAAAAAGAAAAGAAAACATGACAGAAAGGAGAAGATAAATTTTGAGAGAGAGAGAGAGAAGAAAGGATTAAACTGGAAGTGTAAGCAGTGTGAATCATGCATGGCTCTGTGAACCTAATTACTTATACTTTACAAAGGCTTCTGCAGGCTATTCAACAGTTTTAAGAAGGGGGTGGTTTTATTCAGATAACTTTTAAGAAAGATGAGTGTCTCCTGTGTGAAAATAAAATTAGCAAAATAGACAATACGGAACTGAGCTCAGTAGTGCTTACCTGTAATCCCAGTTACTTGGGAGGATAAAGAGGGAGGTTCATGAGTTCAAGGTCAGCCTGGGCAATTTAGTAAGACCCTGTCTCAAAATTTAAATAAATAAATAAAATAAAATGAGCTGAGGAGATGTCCCAGTAAGAGACTTTCCCAGCATGTGCAATACCTTGCGTTCAATCTCCAATATTGGAAAAAAAAAAAAATCACAAATCAGGCAGAGTGAAACACACTTTTAATCCCAGTAATGCAAGACTGAGATAGAATGATAATGAATTCAAGATTAGCCTAGGCAACATTATGAGACTCTGTCTCAAATAAAAAAGGACAGAAGATAAAGATCAGTGGTAGAATATCCCTAGGTTCAACCCCTCAGCAACACACACACACACACACACACACACACACACACACACACACACGTTACCATGATTGTGAACTGGCCAGACTTGTTTGAAATGGGTCTTTTACTATGCAGTACAATGCGGCTGGTAGGATGTGAGATGGAGTCAAACCAATATCTAATGTATCTTAGTTTCTCCCTGCCTATTTACACGTGCTTCCTTTTACTTGCTTTTGAGAAAAAAAAATATTTATTAATAAGTGCAATTATAGGTTCCTTTGTTGAGTCTATGGATGTGAATAAGTGGGCTAAGAGACAACCTAACTACAGCCAAATCTCCAGGTGGCCCTGGGTCTTTGCATCTGGTCCCTCTCTCTTTCTGTCCCTTTTGTGTTGTGTTGTAAATAGGCCTCTCTTGCCAGGTATACTTTACCATGAAAGGAAATAGGGAGGGGAGAAAGCAGCAATGAGGTCCTGCTTTGTCTTTAAGCATGAAATTGTCCCTTTGGGAAGCACTCTCCTCAGTGTTCCTGTGTGGGTGAAAGGAATCAAGGGGGCCACTTTCCTCATCCCCTCCCTAATGTGTCCTTGAGATCAATGATCTTTTTAGTGGTATCTTGTGGTGATGCATGAAGGTCATGAGGTCCACACAAACCTGACACCACCCACCCTCTATTAACCTATCTCTGCTTGAGGAGAAGGAGATATGTAGTGCATTCTTTAGAAGATTGTAAAGAAGGAAATTTGTCAAGATATCATTATGGAAGAAGTAAGCATGCTTCAGTAAAACACTTCCCCCTGCCCATAGTTACCATTTATTTGGTAATTGGGGCATTTTCTCCAAAGATGCCAGTTGGTCAGCAAGTGGTTGAGTCTCCAAAGGGCTACTGATGGTTCTCCTAAGTAAAATGTGGGACATTCTCCACAGTAAGATAAAATAAAATACAGGATCCTGTTTGAAGGAATGCCATGACTTCTGTCCACCTGAGAAATAATTTAATCTTAAAAGTTAAACAAAAAAAAAAATCACTTTCTACAAAAATTTCCTTAAACTTCCAGGAAGGGAATGTCCACAGTGTCATCTGCATTCTCAGTGACACTTGGACACTGACTTAATTATGCCTCATAGTTCAGTTTTGTGTTTACATGTGTGTAAGTCCTTTAGCACCTTGATGCATTCTCATGGTGCCTTATTTTAGTGAAGAAATTAAAAAATAGTTGGTCGTATCAACCTGCTTATGAATGAATGGATGAATGAATGAACAAATCAATTCATACAGGTTCTCAGAAATGACTCCTAAGAATTTTATTTTTTAAATTTGTGTTTGGAAATTATTAAGATGCACAGGAATTGCAAAGATAATATAGGAAGCTTCCCTGTACCTATCACTGAGCTTCCCCTCCTGGTAACATCCTACATAGCAATCGTGCATGATTCAAACAAAACAATTGATGTTGGTGCAATATAATTAACTAGATCTTTATTGGGTTTCATTGATTTTTATGTGACTGGTATTTACTTTTTAGTTTCACTTTTTATATCTCTGTGTATATTTCTATGAGAGTTTATCACCTGTATAGATTTATGCAATTGAGATACAGAATTGTCCTCTGAACACAAAGGAACTCCCTTGTGCAACTTCTTCACAGACAACTCCTTCACCCTCTTCACTAACCCCAGGCAGTCACCAATCTGTTCTCCCATCTCCATAATTTTGCTATTTAGAGAATATTATATAAATGGCATTGTACAGCATGTACCTTTTTAAGATTAACATTTTCCACTCAGCATGAAGATCTTGAAATTCATTCAACTTGTTGCATTTATCTTCAGTGTGTTTTTTTTTTTTTTTTCCTTTATCCTTTTTTTTTTCCCCCTGAAGATCATTCCACTAAATGGATGTAGCAGGGGGTATTTAGCCAAACTCTTAAGATAGTGCATTTTTAAAAATTTTTTCCATCATTACCATTTCACGCTTATATTTCTCATAGGTAATGTAGTTAGACTACTTCTCCCATGGCATGATTTATATTTTTATAATGAGGTTCTCTATAATCCATGTTCCCTACTAATGTGCCAGAGAAAAATGGCTAGACATCTAACTTGACCTTCCAGCATTCTCCAACTCAGCACTGGTGAGACTAAGGACAAAATGTTTGTAGAGTATTGGCAAGAGTTTGCACCTGTGCATGTTTATGGTAAGTAATTTTGTTAAATGTTTCTAATTTACTCTCTTCCTTTGTGCACACTAATCTTTTACTCCAGGGTTCTTTGGCAACATACTTTTAGATGCTAACAGGGAGAATTTCTTTTCTTTTCTTTTTCTTTCTTTTTTTTTTTTTTTTTTTTTAAATCTAAACCATGAATAACTCAGTGAGTCTGAGAGTTTGTTCCTTGGGGGGGAAATGTTTTTAAAGGAAGATCAGTGATATTTGGTATCGCTATCACAAGAACTGAATTTAGCCAATCATGCACCAATGATTGCACCAATGACTTCTAGTGGGTAAGGAGGTGGTGTGTCAGTGGGAAAGACATCGACAGGATTTTCTTCCTCTAAGTGGTGGGGTTGGCATTTTTTCAATACAATACGATTCAAACAAAAAATAATTTCCATGATGGCAAATAAGAAACACTCTGTGTGTGTGTGTGTGTGTGTGTGTGTGTGTGTGTTTTCCTTTGTCTCATCCTGAGATCAGGGCAAAGATCAGAAAGAAAGCAGAGTCTGACCTGGTAAAAACAATGTGCTCCCTCTATTAGGAGAACAAAGAGAGAGAGAGAGAGAGAGAGAGAGAGAGAGAGAGACAGAGAGAGGTCCTTCTACCTATATTCTGGAAGGAATACCTGCCTCCAGAAATGATAAGCTTAACCTTCTCAAAGTTTCATTTTCCTGAATTATCAAAGCTCAGTCTTGTTCTTTTGTGGTGGAATACATTTCCCATACAACTTCAATACCTTTGCCGGCTGACCCAGGAGCCTCCCAGGGTGGAGGCAGGGAGGAGGTGGGTGAGGACCAAGGCCCAGCATTTGGTGTTTCTCATAATGAGTTTCTTTCTGGGGCTTCTTCAGGGGCTGCCAGATCCTTTCACAATGCTCCCTCTGCTGATCAAGGGGAGGGAGTGTGATGTCAGTCTCCTCCTGGCTTCCCTTCAGGGACACAGTTCTCTTGTAACTGAAACCGAAACAGATTCTCAGGCACGACTGTAAAGCAAGCATTCCTGTCCTGCTCTCAATTTCCCTGAGCCCCAGCCACGACAGGAGATTGTTAAACAGTCCTTCTCATGGTTTCCTTCTGTTTTTACTATTTTGGCTTCTTTTATAAGAGTCATTTTTCACTGCAGGAAATAAGAAAGTGAGGGAGACAAAGGTAAAGAATGCCAGAGAATAAGAACAATATTTGGTCTCTGCGAGTCTTCTGGCTCAGATTGTTAGTTGGGGCATTTCTACGCTGGATTTCTGGCTGGAGAGGGATTTTAAAAAAAAAAAAAAAAAAAAAAATACCAGAGACAGTGAAAATTACTCTCCTGCCCATGGTCAGGTTTTAACTAGGAGCAGAAGTTTGTACTGCCTTCAAGAACGGTAAGGGAGACTTTTAAAAGGTCTTATCTAAGGGCTTCTCCCTTGTGGATTCCAATTTTTCAGTTTAGGTTCCAGATTAAAATAGGTCCTTCATATTATCTTAATAATTGTGAAATAGGTTCCATTCTATTACAGGACAGGATGTAAACACAATCAGAGTGTTTTACATATCTCAGTACCTGTTGTAAGCACAAATTTGGTGTTGTAGAAATAATTGGGCTTGGACAACAGAGAAGCTGATTGAATTTTCTGAACTTATTATTCATCACCTGTTGATCTTTAGAGAAGCCCCCACTGCTTTTCTGACCTGGATCCTAGTAAGGCTGCCTCCCTGCTAGGCTGCTGTGGAGACTATAGTGTGTGTAGGATATCCAGCCCAGTGAAGCTCAATAAAAATATAATTTATTATTAGAAAACATTTAGATCTAGTACTGGCCTTAAAAATAGTATACCCAAACTCCTTCCATTTGCAAATCATAAATCTAGACCTAGAGACATGAATTTAACAACACAGAAAGCCAGTATTACAGCTCTTCTGATTTCCAGGATGCTATACATAGAAGAGTTTTGACTTTTATTTACATCTCCTGTGTGTATACTTGCAAATATTTAGAGGAGATGGATACACAGTATTTAAAATAAAAAAGGTTTAAAGTAAATGTGGACTATATCTAGTCACATGCAAAGCATAAACACAGGTGAAAAATTAGCAAGCAATGATGTCTCAAATGGAAATAAAACAGATTCTGCTAGATTCAAACCCAATATTAAATTCAATATGAGGATCCAGCCTGAGTTCACATGTTTTTATCACACCCAGCCTACATCTGACTTGCTACCCAATAAGTGCTATACTGAGACTGTTACATAACATCCCCACATTCAGCTGTTGCTGCAGCAGTTGACATTAAAACTCCTTCATCTACCCTTAAGATAACAAAATGAGTTTCACTTCCTTAGAATTTCTGGCAATGATTGAAAACTTAGTTAACATATGTCTAGAAAGACAAGCTGAAGAAGAGGACAGGGAAATGATTATTTGATTTATTATATATCTTTCTAACATTGCACCAAAATGATCGGTCTGACAGTTCCATTGGGCTATGGTCCATCACCTGTGACCTTTCAATGAGACGTGGAAGGGCAAAGACAGATATCAACATATACAGATTCAAAGAAGTATAAAAGCTCATTCGTGTTTAAGTGTTAAAAGTATATTTAACTTTGGAAACAACATCAATAGTGCCATACATAAACAATATCTTATATGTCTTCTAAATAACAATCCTAAAAAAAAATGGTGAATACTGGTCAAATGATAGGAGAGATCTTCAAGGCAGAAAATAATGCCTATTGTATAGAACAAAACAAAGTGGAGAAGAAAGGAAATAAGAAATAATTTGAAATCTGAAATAATCTATTGGTATTGAAGAGACTAGAATTTCTACAAACAGTATTTATAGTCACAGTAAAATAATTTTCTAAGCTTGTGTAACTTCATAGGAGGAATTGAGAAAATGGGGGAAAATAAAACTGAGTGTACTGTTGGGTTACATTTTCTCATTCGATTCCTGCTTTACTAGGATTAATCAGTTCTTAAGAATTCCTCAGAAGATGAACGTTATCTTAGGAAAACTTCTGATGCTCCAGTAGGAAACCTACTTGCATTGTCGTTAATGCCTATTGGAAGACAAGAGAGTCTGACCATAGCAAGCCACACATTATAGTTTGGTTTCTTTGTCATCAGAAAAATTTGTCTCTGTCTGGGAAAATGAGAGAGGGAGATAGGAAAAAACTATGTGAGAAAGAGTCCGAGATGGTGAATGAGTGACTTAGCATGAAGACATACCTCTCCCAAGTCTAACCTCTTTCATGAAACTCACGTGCCATCTGGGCCCCTTCACTTCTGTGCTGAAACCTTCTCAGAGTTCACTGGGGCTCTTAAGAAGTGTGCATCCCTCTTCCATCATTCTCAATGATCTGAAGAAACTGTTGTCAATCTTTAAATCCTGTCCTGATTTTTCTTCACAGTAGTGCATCTGATTTCTCTTTGTCAAACCCAGTTCAAACTCTTCCATCCATTTAAACTCTGAGCACTGTTTTGGCTGGCATCTGTGTAATTGCTTTCCCTTCTCTGCTCAGCACAGTGTTTTGCACATCATGAGGACTCAGTAATATCTGAAGAATCCTTTCTTGCCTACTGGGGTTCCACTAGTAAACCTTCACTATGTTGCTGACCTGCTTTGAACTCCTTAAAAGAGTGACATTATTATTTTTTCCCTCATTAGTACCATGGCAAAAATATAAATTGAGACATAGAGATATTGCCCAAAGACACACAATGAATTCATAGATGTGAAAGAGAGTTGTCTCACTCTGTCCAGAAAGCCCACATGCAATGAATAGGACATATCACGATGTTTATCTGAGCCATGGGAGAAGTGGCAATAAGATCTTTGAGAACTTGTTCATGCAATATTTGCATACTTCCTCCCTTACAGGAGGTCATGCGAATAACCCAATATCCCTGTACCATCATGTATGAACCACAAAATGAAAAGGGCTTGGAAGCTCTGCAAAACTATTCTGCAAATGTTTATAAGGTTTCGTGATGTTCTTAGAATTCTTTTTTTTTTTTCCCAAATTTATTTGGCCTTCTCCCAGTACAAAGAATGAATTCCATATTATTTCCTCTTAGAATAAAACTGAAAATTATTTCTTCCAGATGCTGCTCTGCTTTCCTTGTACAATTCTCTCTTTGATGATGGCTCTATTATAGAGTTCCTGGAAGGGATGGCAAATAGAACCTTGTCTCATCTCCTTCCTGCCCCCACCAAGATTCTTCCTGTAAGCTAGAATAAACTCAAGGAAGATGACTGCTTTATTTCTCACAAAAAAAGTGAATTGTGATTCAAGTTGTACGTTCTTGGAAGAGTCGAAATAGGTTATTTTATCCATTGTCATAATTGTTAACACCAATATCCTTGGAAAATAGTTACAGTTTTTCAATATATTCTGTTTCAGGTCCTTTTTATGGGTACTTTATATATCCTCATGTTAAGTATTCAGTACAAGCTTATGATTGGTATTAGAATTAATATTTTATAATAAGAATCCTAAAGATATAAAGTCATAACTACCACAGACTTAGTGAATGGTAGAGCAGGATTTATATTCAAATAGATATGCATAAAATTCCATTCTATCTAATGACATTTCATTGTGCAATTCATGTGCTGTCTTTAGTATCATAATAAAGAAGCACAGAGAATTTATATTCAAGAATGTAATATAACCTAGCAGCATAGGGTCCAGGTTCAAATCCTGCCTTCATTATTTACTGTCTGTGTAAATTTGCTCTAGTTACATAATCCCTTATGGTATCAGTTTTCTCATTTGTACACAGGGACAATGATAATACCTACTACTTTGGATTATTATGAGAATTAAATGAATAGTGGCAAGCATAACACAATAGATACTGAAGGTCTTTGTTTTCTCTCATGCCATACCACAGGTACATGGTGCATAATAGACCACGTCACCACTAATGTTCAAGAAATAATATAAAGTCTTGAAATGAATAAATCATATCCTACATCCTGCTATACACATGCACACATTTTATTTAAAAAGCAAAGGAACAAGTCTATCCATTCTTTTGTTGGGCTTGTACTATGATGGTTTGATTACCAAGCTAGAAGGATTAATTAAGAGATGAGAAAAATATGGAGATAGATAAGCATTATCTGTGATTTTTTAGTAGGAATATGGTTTTCAACCATCACTGCAGATATGTGAAATAACTCACAGATTTTAAGCTTTATGCAGTCTAGATTCTGAATTGGAGAAGAAGAAAGGTTTCTTTCAAAATGCCCTCTTACTTTTCTCAAATTCTAGAAATCTTAAGTAATTTCCCCCTCTTTGGCATCTTATCATATCTTGAAGGTCAGGCTGACAGCAATGGACAAGCTCAATTTCTTTCTGATTTCCCAAGGAGAGTCGTTGATGTACTTTATTGTGTAGTGTCTGATTAGGTCCCTCACATTAATAACAGAATATAGACCATCTGCAATTCTTATTATTAGTCTGTCTTAGAAAAATGAGGGATTCATTTAACTAGTATTGAAGAAATAATTTAAAATCCACTAGCAATTCATTTTTTTTTTTTTCAGGTTATAGGATAGATTAGGGAACAATGTATTTAAAATCAGCCTGGGTCCTTAACTTACAAGGGAGAATACTATAAAACTACCTTTGGGGCACTTTAAATATAAAGAGGGAAGTTTTAAAATTACAATTAAGTAAAAAATATTGCCTGAGATCCTACTGAATAACTTAATGTTGTGTTATTTTCTTGGAGAACATTCAAGCAATCACTCATGTATATATATTGATGGAGATCAGTATGAAGAATACTGATTTTGGAATCAGGCCAAGATAAGATCAAAATTTAGTATTGCCTTTTTGCTAACAGCCAGTTCTTGGGCAACTTATTTATTTAAACCCCTTCATTTTTAATTTTCTTACTTTTAAAAATGATAGCCCAGTGTGGTTCATGCCTGTAATGCCAGAGACTCAGGAGGCTGAAGGAGGAGGATCACATCGCGCTTTAAAGGACAACCTCAGCGATTTAGCAACACCTAAGAAGCTTAGTAAAACCCTGATAAAAAAAAAAAAAAAAAAAAAAAAAAAAAAAAAAAAAAAACTAAGAAAGGGATGAAATGTAGCTCAATGGTAAAGTACCTCTGAGTTCTGGGAATGAGAAACTTTAGTTTAACAGATAATTTCACCATTATAGCTATCATCACTTCTTAGCCTATTTCTATCTGCAATGATATCTCTAGATACATGCATGTGCTTGGTGTGTGTGTGTGTGTGTGTGTGTGTGTGTGTGTGTGTGTGTGTGTAGCTATTCAGTAAAAATGAAGGATTTCCAATACCATGAATATAGATTTGAAGTAAAAATTTGTAGTACCAATTCTTGAAAAAAACCTATATCTGGTGAGGGATAATAATATGTTAATCAAGGTAAAGGGAGTTAGGTAAATGAAGATGTTTTTTCTTTTATTATAAGGTTGGAAACTGAGAAACAAAGGCATGATTGGTGGTACTATACAGTAGATAAATTTATTTCATAAAAATAAGAGATCAATTATTCAGTTAATGCATTTCTATGAAATGTGCATCCTACAAGTTTTATTATATGGACACGAATGGAAATACCTCATATGTTCTGTTTATAGGCGTAAGAATAAAATCTCTAGAGAGGGAAACATAATAATTTATAAGATCGAAGACAACTTAGTCTAACATTCTTGCAAACACAAAGGAGAGGTTCCATGTTGAAGTTTTAGAAAAGTCCGTATGGGAAGAAAATTAAGTGTCACATGGAAAAGAGGAATTAAATAATGTGCTCCTTTCTTGCTTCTCCAACTGAATTTTTGCATCCTGTAAAAATATCCCAAGTATTTGTCATGCCTGTGGACTCCAGGGTGCTACTTTCAATAGTTGCAGTTAAAAGAAAAGAGGGACAGAGAAATGAGCCTGGTATGTCAGACGGCTTTCTGGATTTGGTGGAGACTGAAGGGTCTTCCTACTCTCACCAATAATAGAAAAGACTGAGCTTTTCCCCAGCTATGTGAGTCAGAAAAAGTCTACTATGCTATCTGGGATATGATAAGAACTACTTTTGCATTTATTTGTGCTGACTGGGAAGTGATCTTAGATTCCAGTCAAAGATCTTTTCAGTTTGAAAGAAAAAGAGGATCAGACAGCCTAAAGGAAAAGCATTGTCCAAACAAAAATCTATGTTGCTTCAGACATCCCTTCATCTGAGCCAGAGTTAGTCATTTATTTAAGCCCATTTATCACCTAACTGGGAACATCATCTATTTATTTTAACTTTTTCCCAAAATATTTTGAGAGGTAGTCAATTCTACCTGCTTACTTAAATTATGTTGTGCAATAAAACTTCATTAAGGGTTTGCATAGGCATTGTGATACCAACATGGCACCCTTTGCTTGTCTAAGACTCCAATTCCGTTTCTGCAGTTCATTTCACTAATGATGGGGATTGAAGATTGCTCTAGTTCTATGCTACTTGCTACTCGTTAGTGATAAGCAGTTCAAAATTACTTACTTTAATTCACTGGTGTCTATACTATCGGAGAGAAAATATTTGCAAGAACATTATCATATCTGAACCAAAAGTGTTGATTCCCAATTGCTATTGTTTATGTAGTTTTCAGTGAGGACTGATGTCATCTTGTTGAAACAGTCACCAATACTACATCAATTAATATGGATCATGATAAGTAATGACAGCTCGACAAACATTTCATGTGAACTCCCTTGTGTCCACTGAAACGTCTAATGATGATTAAGTTATTTACCATTTAAACTATTTTTCAAGTAGAAATAGTAGCATCTATTTAAATGTAATTTTGATCTCTGTCTCTCACTCTTTCCTTCTTTAGGTACTTACTGTCTTTTACTTTCTCTGAATTGTGATAATTGTCTTATAATGATAAATTACAGAGTAAGAAAAAAAATAAGATCAGAATTGACTAAAGAAAGGAGGAAAAGAAAGAGTCAAACTAATACTAATAACAGTCATGAGTTGAAAGCATCTGCTATGTGTTAAATACTGTTTTAAAAGCTCTGGGTTAAAGAACTTATTTAAGCTTCAAAAATAGCATATGCATTAAAATAGTAATTTTATTTCTTTAGTGCTAACGAGGAAACTGAGGTCTGTGAGTTTAAGTAAGAAATTACTCAATATTTTAATTGCAATACCATGCACATGTGTGTAGTGTTCTTGAAGTGGGCATGCTTGGGTCTCAGACAACAATCTAAATTGTGTGTCTTTGTGTGCTGTGTGCTTCTAAACTTCACCCTGGATTCTCAATGGTTTCAGTATCTTTGTGTCATTCAGTAAATATTTCAATCCTAGGCAGAAGCTCATGTTTCTATCTGGTTTCTTCCCAAGTCATATACTTAGCCTAGCAAAGTCGTATCTAATGCTTGCTAATTGGGTTATAGTTGGTTTGAAAAGAAACTACATTATCTTCATTAAGTTACATTTGTTAAAAAATAATGTTTTCATTTGATTCAAAAGGTGTGAGTTTTATACACATATGTGCACACACTGGCTGAGATTGGAGTAACCATTGATCTTAACACAGCAGTGGCTAGAAAATGCTGCTTGATTTTGTTATGGAAGAAAAGATTACAGAAGATTTTTATGTATACAACTCTGTTCACAATGTTAATCATGTTTTTTAACATAATAACATAACTCAAATCACTAGTGCCTAGCATCAAAGAGTAAAATGTTTGAATTTTTATGAGAGTGTTTATGTTCTCCCATCTTGAAGTAAGTAACCAAGAATTAATTTCTATTATGTAATACTTTTATAAACTATTCTATAAGATTTTAAACTGTGATCATTTTTGTATATTTTCTTTATGTATACTGTATCATGCATATTAAAAGTTTGTATTAAAATCAATAAATAAGCCAGGCGTACTAGTAATCGCAGCACTTGGGAGGCTGAGGCAGGAGGATCGTGAGTTCAAAGCCAGCCTTAGCAATGGCAAGGCACTTAACAACTCAGTGAGACCCTGTCTCTAAATAAAATACTAAAAGGTCTGGGATGTGGCCCAGTGTTCAAGTGTCCCTTACTTCAATCGTTCAATCCCCGGTACCCCCCCAAAAAAATCAATAAAATGAGCAAATTATCTTAGTGAATGTATGTATGTTAAACTGAAAACTTTAGGTTCAACTGTGCATGGTGGTGCACGCCTATCATCCCAGTGACTTGAGAAATGGAGGCAGGAGGATGGCAAATTTGAAGCCAGCCTTAGCAACTAAGCAAGACCCTAGCAACTTAGCATGACCCCATCTCAAAATAAAAAGTAAAAAAATAATAATAATAAATTAAATTTAAAAAGGGCTGGGTATGTAGCTCAGTGATTCAGGACCTCTGGGTTTAATCCCCTGTAAACAATAAACAAAATTGAAATGGATAAATAAAATCCAAAACCAAAATTTTAGGATCAATAATATTCTGGAAGTCAATGACAAGGGAGATGGTTAGAACCAATGAGAACAAATTTGGAACATACCCAGGCAAGAGATTCATCCTTGCTTCTGCCTCCACTGCCCTTCTCAAGAAAGGGATGCTTGTGCCTCTACTTAAAAGTGGGTCCTGAATTGTCTCCTCACTTTGCATCACTCACTCAATATTTTACAATTTGGTACAGAGGGGCTTGGTCACATGACTATTGTCCAGGTATCAAAATCTAGGAGGAGAGAGTAGGAGGAGAAACTAGGAGCACTGTGGTTTCTGAGCTGACAGCTGCAGAAGCCAAGAGAGGTGGTAAATGACCCCTGGCATATGGAAGAATGGTACTGGTCATCATTGTATCAGGGAGTGTATATTTACCATTATAATGCACTGCTTTTGGAAGAAAAAAGAAAAAGACCAGGACATAAAACTGCATTTGAACATATTTTTTGCTACTGATTAACTTTGGGATCAAAACCATAACATCTTTTTTTAGTGAAGAGGAGAATGGTCAAACTTCATAGCACTTTTCAAGTAGAAGAGGTATCTGTCAAATTTTAGTTAGCAAGCTAAATGAACAGGGAGGATTTAGCATAATAGCTTGTAAGTCTTTTCTCACTGCATGTGCTGGGGCCTCTCCAGACAGATAGAAAGAAGAGTCACACTTTTATATTAATTGTTAGTCTCTCTTCTGCACATTTGACAGCTAAGATATTGAAAAAGGTTTTAGAGCAAATGGAAGTCATCACCAAATTCCTCAATACTCCTTTTGCAGTCATTTCTACCTCCTTTCTTCAGAAGAGCTAATGAGTCTCATAAAATCCTTTTAGGCATTGCCAAATAAACAATCCAGGAGCTAAAAGAGAGAGGAAATTCTTAGAGAAATGGCCAACACAATGCCTGGAAAGAAGAGGTCACCTACCAGAGCCAGTGCCTCTCACCTATAAATAAAGTAAAACATTTATCTATTTTCTCTATCAATTCAAAGCATGTTAAAGTGCTTTTTTTGTTGTTGTTGTTATACTGGGGATTAAACCCAGGAGCACTTAACCACTGAGCCATACATATCCCCATCCCCCCTTTTATTTGGAGACAGGGTCTCACTAAGTTGCTTAAGGCCTTGCTCAGTTGCTGAGGCTGGCTTTGAACTTGCAGTCCTCCTGCCTCAACCTCCTGAGCTGCTGGAATTACAGGCTCAAGTGCTTTCTTAATTATACAATTTTCTCCCTTAACATAATAAAATTGACAATGATCACATCAACCACGAATCCAACAGTAACTTTCGTTAAATCAGTTAACTTTTGGTAAGTCAGTTATTGAAGGGTTGATTTTGTCTTCATAGTGACAGGATTATAAAATTTATCTTTATTTGCTGGAATGTTAGTATGTTGCTCAGTCACAGTGGAGATAGCCAAAAGACCTAAATAAATGGTCTCTAAGTCAGCATTTATCATCTGGTTAGTCTAAATAAATAAATTCTAATTCAATAAATCTCTATTGAATTAAATTGGATAAAAAGTTATTTATTATGTAATGCTAATTGCAAAAGAAGAACAAAATGTGTGGAAGAAGGCTATCAGGAAAGAGTACATCCTATCAAATGTTACTTTTTTGGCATTCAAAAATAGGAAAAATTTCATATGGTAATAAGAATGCTACAAATAAAGGACAGTGTCTTCTCCTTCCAGGACACATGGGTTTATACATAATGCAACTTTGAACATACTATGCAGGAGCCCTGTTTGGGGAGATAGCTAAGATTGCGGTTGACTATTGGGCCATAGACATTTTTGGGCATTTCCGCCTTCCGTAGTCTCATGGGACTTGGTCTGGGATCTCGCGGGACTTGGTCGAGGATCTCGAGAGATTTGAACGGTGACTCAGCAGATCGAGCTAGCGCCATTGCTGCTCGGGCGCATGGGAAGAGAACAGAGAGAGAAAAGACAGGGTTATCGCTATTGTATAGATATATTGTAGTTTCTTGTAAGATTAAAGAATATTTTCGTCTCCATCCTGTCTCCGGACTCCTTCCCGCGGCGCTGCCATTCCAGGCTGCAATCCCTTTCCGGCGGCAACAATACTACTATATGCATGCTGAAACTTACTCAAAATAAACTATAAAACAGTAGATAAAATAATTCATAAATTGTAAACATGGGAGGGAAGAGTTTCATTAATTTACAAAACATACAAACATGCTAAAAGTATTTGTCTTGGAATGGTAACATTATGGGAGGGCTCATTTTTATGTCTTATAATTTTATAATTTTCTGTTACAAAATTATATATTTTAATAAAACAAAGCAGGGTTTGTATTTTATTCATTATTGTACCATAGTATCTGTGGAGTGTGACACAGAGTTTGTACACAATTAAAAAAATAAATGCTATCAATAAGACCAGGCATGGAGCCGAGTAGAAATTTTTGAATAGATATTCCAGCTCATTCCAGATATTTGTATTTGGGTAAATATCTGTTTCTTTTCTACATCTGGGTCAACATCTGTTTTTTTTTTTTTTTTTTTTTCCCCATTACCTAGAGTCATCCTGACACATGGGGGGATGCATATTAAATGTTTGTTGAATGAGTGAGTGTATCTGGAGCTGACATAAATTTTCATGATGGCTCAAGCCAACCCGAGTGTCCTCTTCCTGGGATGGAGCAGGGTATGCCTCTGCAGAGATAGGGCATCAATGGGCAATG
Organism: Tamias sibiricus; assembly: GCA_025594165.1. NCBI lineage: Eukaryota > Metazoa > Chordata > Mammalia > Rodentia > Sciuridae > Tamias > Tamias sibiricus. The sequence continues at coordinate 21,959,637 of CM046672.1, read as the reverse complement.
CACAAACGTCTCCCTGGCTTCCACGGCAGGTCAAGTAGCATAGCAGACAAAAGAATGGGATTGAATGTCTAGCAGATTCGTTTCAAATCTTGATATCCTCACGTTCTCTTTTCGTGAAGTTTGCCTGGCTGCCCAGACATTCAGAAACCAATTTTCTTCATCTGCAAGACAGAAATGCTTCTGAAACTGAGTTAGATATTAGGAGTCAGGCCCTATGAAGCAATCACTACTTCCAGCTCCCTGTGCTAAGTATGTGAATTGCTTAATACGTTTTTTCTCTATAACAATTCAATTCTTATGACTATTCTAATTAATTTTCTAAATATTTTTATTGCCTAATTTATTTTCCTTAAGCTATGCAAATTATTTGAAGTGAACTTTGATGGTGTTTCCCCCCCAAGACTTTCAAATTCCTTAAAGGAATAAAACACTCCCGTCCCCAGTTATATTAAAGTTCACTGAATTTTCAAAACTCTACATGGCCTTTGATGACATGTCATCTTTTCCAGAATAAATGCAGTAGTATCTCTCATCAAGAGTCATCTGATGACTTTAGATGCGATGAGCGAAACAGAATTATTCTTTTATGAGACAAGAAATTCCAGTTTTGATAACAGGAATTTTCAAATGCCTTCTGCTATCAGATCTTTGTTCTCTCCAAGAGCATAGTTTTCTGAGAAATTTGAGATGGCATGTGTCTCTAAGTCCCTGTAAACAGATTATAAAAGTTAAGCAGGAAATACCTCCTTAAAAGAGGGTTTGAGAACAGACACAGGTTGAGTGGGTGGATGCAGGGGCAAGACAGGTAAGAGCTGATGTCACTTTAATTTATGCATCGTGAAGGAACAATATCGGTTTCTTGTGGAGTGCCTGCTATGTGTCAGGCTTAGTGCTAAGGTCTTTGCAGAGTTTTTCCAGTTAGTATTCAGGGAAGCTTCTGAGTTAGTAGGCATCACTAACCCTGATGGAGAAGCAGAGGCTAACAGAGGTGAGGTGGAGGAAAAGACAGGAATAAGATATAAAAACTTTTCTCATCTCAAACGCAAATGAGAACGAGGCATGGATTTTTAAAAAGTACTGAGATTTCTCTGTACACCCCCTCTTGGCTTTTTTTAATGTCCCCTAAAGGCTGGGATTAGGAATCCTCCCACAGCCCATCTCTCCTGGGAGCCTTCATAGCACTGTTCCTGATTAAACTAACAGATTAGACCCAATGGCATAAGGCACAGCTTCTCTCCTTTGAGAAAGAGCAAATAAGAATGAAGTGTTAGATTGCAAAGCTAATTATACATTCTGTTCAAGTGTCAACCATCTGTTGCAATTGTTTAAAAAGCAGACACAAGTCAACTGTTGGGGTGAGATGTTTACTGTTGTGAACACACAAAAAGCTTATGACACCAGCAGAGAGTCCTTGTTCTGTCACATGCCTGAAGGCTGCAGTGGGATTCTGCAGATGTCTTGAAAAACCCACCTTCCAGAGAGAGAGAGTGAGTGGTAGCTCCAGGTAGTGGAAGATTAAATACTAATCATGGAAACTCTTTCAGAACTTGAAAATGCCTTAAATATTTATAGAATCGCCCCCCTACCCCACACACACTCCCAGGTTACAGATGGCAAAACTGATACAAAGAGGACAAGGGACCACCCATTTTGTATTTATTTTGTTTAAACATTTATAATTTTGCAATTTTGTGCAGAAAATTTGTGTCTGCAACGTAGGACCTTTCTAAGATGTATGAATTTCCTAAGGGAACAGATAGAACAGTATTTTCTCTCTGCATTTACTGTATAGACTAGAACTCAATCCATCACAATACCTAGGACATGTTGTAAATACAGTCAGTCATGGGGGGACAGAGGATTTCCTAATGAGTTCAGGATGCACAGAAAAGGGGCCATTTCCTCTTACTCAAGAGTCATGCCTTTCCTTTCTGATATCAATTATTTCGTTGAATAAGCTGAACATTCTGCCAAACAGAGGCTTCCAATAATTCTCTCTAATGAGAACAACTGGAATTGTTCCTTTCAGAGCTGCAAGTTCATCTTAGTTCATATTATGGGAATCAACTGAACTCAACAATAAAGAACACTACCCAACCACAAATACCATTTTCATCTTGATCATTTCCTTTCTGAGTGAATGAGGAAGTCCTTTTGATAAATGTGAGTTTTAATTTCCCATATATTTTAATAAATCTAGTCCCCGGAATAATCAAGGAATGAATAGTTCAGGTGTCCTGGGCAGAAAAGATTCAGTGGCCTTCACAACCACAGGATGGGAATGGGAGTTACCGTCCTGATTCCTTGATTTGGGGTTAGCCACCAAGATTAGCATTTCATGATCAGCATATCATATTGCATATAGTTATCTTTCATTGATTTCAATTCTACCTGTTTTGTTGTAATTTGATAATTTGTTTCCAGTTTTACCTCAATTAACAGCAAATCCCTGGGTGATTCCCAGATCTCTTTGTTTGACCTTCAAATATTGACCTTCCAGTAATCTCTCTTCTCTTTCCTATTAAAAATTGCAAAATCCCTTCACTTGTTCTTCATAAGCTTTATTATCCAGACCATGGGACTGTTGCCTGTGGAAACATTGCAGCTATCAGTGATTCTATCACAATGAAATGCTCAGGTTTAGCCAATGGAAATGGTGAGGAATATTTAATGGTGCTAAGACCACTTTACCATCTGAGTTTCTTGTTAATCAAATACACACTGAAGGAGCCAGGTAAGGATAAGAAATTACTTCAGATTAATTGCTGTGCCAGGCAACTGAATACAAGTTTAGCTCTGGATTTCATTTGGATACTAAGGCTTTTTTTTTTTTTTTTTTTTTATCATTTTCACCCATTTCCAAAATAAGTATTGGGCCTGGGTCTAGAGAAGGATATCTCATGACCTTTTGCTAGGCATGAGCATGGACTTTTGCTGCCATCCCTAAGTCTTCTCAAAAGTAAGAGGGAAATGAGGGAAAAATTGGCCCTGCATGCCATTCTAATGTCTGAATGATGGAACCCAGTAAAACTTACATTCTCACAGCCTTCTGAAATCAGATTAGTGATTTTTTTTCCCACTGTGGTTCAGAGATGGGTGACCCTAAGGTGTTTCAACAGCACTACCTCATTTTGAGGGCTAGGGTTGAAGATCCCTCAGCAGCACTTAAAAATCTAAAAATAGTTACCTTGTTACAGTCTAAAGGGAAAATAAATGAAAACAAATTATGGTAAGAGAAGTCATTGATTTTCTTCACTTTATGCTTAGTTCTAGCACTGGAGCTGCTGTGTTAAAAATACAACCACAAATTCCACAACTTCATGATTATTTTTACTGTGTGTCCTCACTTCTTCGGATGTGAAGACCACATCTGTTCCATGATATTTCTTCACAGACAAGCTCCTCAAATGGCCCCTTTGCCCAGGAGGCTGCTGCTTTAAATGACTCTCCCTTTGATATCTAGAAAAATGAAACTAATCATTAGCTATTTATGTTTTAGGCGTTATTTGTACACTTATCCCCCCTAAAAGAAATATACCAAATAATAAGAAACAAAATGAGAGAAAGAAAACAGGACTGGGGAAATAATACGTTTAGAATCTCACAATCATATTGAAAAATGAAATAGTGTTCTTGCCCCAAAGTGCTACCTAATGGCTACTTTCTCACCTCTCATTTACTTTCTTTTTTTCCTGAAAGCCAACCATAACACATTATATAGTTTTTGTCATGGAGGGGGATCAAATAATGATTTTTATTTTGGGTATTTCCACCCAGATATTCATTATTTTTTTTTTATTTGCAATGTCCTAGTTTTATTTTGGGCTATCTATATTAGAATTGAGATACAACATCACAGCTGGTGTTAAGAATAGTTTGTGTTCCAGGAAAAATACAGGACACAACAAACACAAAATGCCCAGAGTGGGAGTGGATGGGAGAATCCATGTAATGTCAAGCCATTTCGTTCAGATTCTATCAATTCTCTCAACACTGGCTTTGGTCAGAAGTGTATTGCAGTCTAAAAGGGAAGACTCACAAAATACTCTCATCACAAAGTCCGGCTAAGTCCAAACTTGAGGAGGCAAAGTGGCCTTCATGTTCAGGGTTAGTCTAATTGCAGATGAGAAATTCCAGGAGCTCTAACTGAGGAGAGTCTGCTTCCCTTTTCATCTGGTTCCTTGATTTGAGTAATGGGTAATGGATGACTTCTTATAATCTTGGTCCCAAACTAGATTTCTGCCTTAGAATAATGCACAGTAACCACATACCCCAGTCAAATGATCCATTTTTCTTTTAGGATGACATCCCTTACCCCAACCTTAGTTATGGTGGATTCTCATTTAATGTGACCTTGGCTATCAGCCTTCTTGACCAATAAGTTTAATTCATGGCCTCTGGGATATATGAGCAACAGGTTGGTCCCACGGTTCCCACTACTCTTAATCATCTAAATTATTCAAATGTCAGCTCAGTCAAGTTCTAGAAATAAGAACTCTTTATCTCTGGATGATTTTTTTTTTTCTTTTAATCAATCATTAAAATTTTGTTATTTTAAAAAGTGGTTCTGACTATATATAGATATTTTCTCCCTGAGCACTCCTTAAGGAAGTTAGCATGTTTTTGGCAGTTCATTTTTCTTTTTTTCCCCTTTGCATCAATGACTTACTCATCCTCCCAAGAGAATTTTGGAATTAATGGATTCACCCAATGTACTTTTATCAAAAACTTCTATTTTCTGCAGATTTATACCCAAGCCCTTTTCATACATTTTGTATTATTTCATTTTAAAAAATAGTCCTTGTCAAATTCCTATCACTACTATCTCTGTTTTGCAAATGATCAAAGTGACATGTAGAAAGCTGATGATACTTGCTTATGGTCAGAGATGTAGGAATGGCAGAGATGGAATTCTCAGTTTTCTCTCATTTCTCTCTTAAAGGCCAAGGAAACAAAAATATTTAACACAATATTGGTTTAAAAGTATGATTGTTTTGTGTAAATTCAGGTTAACCCATTTCAAATTTATAAACATATTTAGAGTTCAAGGATGATATCCAAAACCACTGATTCAAGTACATTGTATATTAAGAAGTCAAACTTCTTGATGTTTAAAATGTTGAATTGCACATTCAATAGCAGAGAGTGTGGACTTCATAGAGAAAGGCCTGTATGGCATTTTCTTTTACTTGTAAGTTTGATTTGGAGACCTGATGTCACATTTTATATCTAGGCCCACTTTCTCTGCTTGGTTCTGTGCCCAGCCCTGGGTTAAGGCATCCATTTGGAAATATCTGAAAATCTCTCTCAGTAATAAATGGTGAAAAACTTTTAAATATGAAGACTCATCTCTGGCAGGTGTATGCCGTCTATAGGACTGGAATTCTCTTCTAGTCTCCATGGCCAACATGCTATTTTATTTTTTATAGTAGAATTTTATCTTAATCTCTCTCCAGTTAAATTTCGGTGGGACCAGTTATCTTGCCTAATTTATAAAAAAAAAAAAAACATTCCTTTTCAAACACAGATGTTTCCTGTCATAACTGAAGTCCTGCCTCTGGAGTGATTCTACTTAGGACGATGAGATTTCACTATTTTCCTGATTTTGTGAATTATTCCATATCAGGGATGGTTCAGTGATCTTGGAAAAACTTGGAGGCTGGTAGGAGCTGGGGAAAGGAAGAAGGAATATATTCTTATCCTTGGCAACATACCCTCTTCCCTAGAAAATGATTTGTCCCAAATGCAAAGTAAATTTATCCAACTAACCATTAATCTCCCATTTTCTTTATCACCTTATGTATTGTTAATCCAATTTTTGGTGTATATAATCTCCCTTTCACTTTCTTATATTATTTCTCTTTCTAAACCTATCATTCATTTGCCACTTCCATTTTTTTTTTTTTATTCTAAGTTGTTATAAATGACAGCAGAATGCATTACATTTCATATTATACTGTGGAACCAGCCTAGATGCCCTTCAGTAGATGAATGGATAAGGAAAATGTGGTATATATACACTTCCATTTTAATAACAAAAATTCACAAATCAACTATTTTCCTTAACTCTGAATCTGAATGCCTCCTATCTCATCTCCTTCCTTTGATTATTAACAAGTTCTTTAAGACATTATTGAAACCTTGAAGCTCTGATTTCTTCAATACCAATCACCCTTCTTCCTTGTTTCTCTTGTTATTCCCCTAAAATCCTTTGGACTCTGTCCTCAGTACTTGGGGGGGTCCTACATGGTATTCTTTACAAGAGACATATCTATACTGTTAAACCTTCCTAAAAAGTGCTCTTTCTTAAAAATCTTACCAACAGTGGTTTACATGATTTTTTAAAAAATATGCTTATTCTTGTTCATTTCTGAAAATAGAGTCTTTGATAGATTCAGCAAAGAGAGACCTGGGTTTGAATTTCATTTTGGCAGGTTACAACCTGTGTAATCGTAGATGCTATTCTTATATTCTATAAGCCTCAGGATTTTCCTCATCTGCTAAATGAGTTTAATATTACTGTCTACTACATGGATTTCTTTTTGTGAAACTAAAGCAATGTCGAGCTTGCCAATGCTCAGCACAGGCTATACTAAATATGCTTTGCATTACCTTGTATTAATAATACTTCATTGCTGCTGTTATTATCATTATTAGTCTTCTTTATCTGTATTCTTCTGGGCTTGTTCTTTCCCTTTTTGACATTTTGCTTAAAATTATTTTTCACTTTACTTGATTTTTGGCACTTCATTTTATACACACACCCTAGGTTATCTTTTAATAATATCTCTTTTTAAATAATTTAATTCGTATCTTTTATTTCATTTTATCTTTTAGATTTTAAACTTTTATATCTAAGAGCCTACTATACTGGTCTCAATGCTCTTAACACAAGTTGCACCAAAATAAACATAAAAACAAATAAGGAGCCAACAACAAATGCATGACAATAAAAATTACCATTCATTGATTCTGACACCTGGAAAAGAAATCTGGGAAGCATCTTAAACTTCTTCCTCTGTCAATATCTCACTTACATTTAGATCTTAACAAATGGCCCTATGTATCTTACTAAATTAGACATCTTTGCCATCTTAATTCTTAGAGCCTGGGTTATTATCTCATTTGGTTTTGCACAGAATTTTTAAGTATATTGTTGAACATCATCTATTTCTATCCTTCTTCATCCTCCACCCCACTTATGTTGTGATGTTTCTCAAACTAAAATGAAAACAAAAACATAAATAACTAAAAATTATCATGCAATCCTTCTAACCTAAAACCCTTGTAGAGTCCATATTTCTTGTTAGGAACATTTCCAGATACTTAACCTGGCTTAGAAAATCACTCTTTAATCCCTATTTTCTCTTATCTACAGGTTGCTTGCTATATAATGGTTGAGAATACATTCCCAAAATCATTTTAACTGATTGAGAAATTGCTTTCACCCTTTTCTGTCCATCACCTTGAGAATGCATGGTAAGATCTTTTCTTTAACCTCCAGGTCTACAAATCACCCTTCACCTGCTCTGTGCCAGGAAGGGTATTATGTATGCATCTCAGCAATTAGCTCTTGTGCTTTCTGATATCACTTAGATTTCTTCACCAAGTTGAGCATGGTGACACACACTTGAAATTGCACCAAGTCAGGAGGCTGAGTTGATAACAAGTTTGCAACATAGCAATGCCATCAGCAATTTGGCAAGACCCTGTCTCAAGATTAAAAAAAAAAAAAAAGAATTAAAAAAGGGTTGGGGATGTATATCAGTGGGAAAGCACCCCTAGATTCAATCTCCAGTACCCAAAACAAACAAACAAAAATAATCACAAACAAACCAAAAACCAAAACCTCATAGGTCTGACCACTAACACCACAGGTAGGAATTCCACAGGAATGTAAGAGAGTGTTCTTTTCCTGCCATTTACTAAGGGTAGATAGTGCCTGTCTGCTGAACACCAAAACTGCTGTCTGATAAATATTGCTAGTTGTCTTTGTCTGGATTTTGATAACTGTTTTCTATTCTATCTGGCCTATAGGTAACAGAATTTTCTCCTGGCTTTGCATCATCTGCTGCTTTCATTTCCCTAAACCTGTGGTTTCCAAATTCCAGAGTGCATCAGGATTACTTGGAGGAAGGGATTATTAGAAAATAGTTTACTAGAGATTTGGTAATTCTAGGATACTACCCAAGAATTTGTATGTCCAACAAATTCTTGAGTAACACTTATAGCCATTGTTTTAGTCTGCTTTTTCATCACTGTGACCAAAAGACCGAACAAGAATAATTTCAGAGGATGAAAAGTTCACATGGGACTCATGGTTTCAGAAGTCTCAGTATACAAAGGACAAGCTTCATTGCTCTGGGCTGGAAGTGAGGCAGAACATCATGGAAGAAGAGGAGAGCTGTTCCTAATGTGGCCACCAAGAGGCAGAGAAAAAGGCAGTTCCTCTCATCATGGACAAAGACACCCATCCTAACCCACCACCCAGCCACACTCTACTTACCTACAGTTACCACCAATAAATTCCTATCAGGGGATTAATGTGGTTTAGGTTAAGACTCTCAGAATTCAATTGTTTTACCTCAAAATTCTCTTGCATTGGTTATAGGTGAACTTTTGGGGACACCTCATATGTAAGCCATTAAAGTGCTGATCCCAGGGGATGACTTTTTGAGAAGAACTGGTATAAACCATGTCTACAGTTTTATAAATGGTTCCTTTATTAAATCCTCCAGAATCATCCTGTTCAAGTGTTCTCTGTGTTAAACTACTGAATCAACATGCCACTAAACTTTTGGGAACTCAGCCTTCTAATCTATAAAATGAGGAAAAGAAATAGTAAAATAATTCTAGTCTTGTAATTTGTTAGGGATAAAAATGAGGGAATGGATGTACGGTTTAGATGGTCTCTGATGGTTTTAAGATGGTTAAGCTTATGATTTTTGTCTTAATAATGGTGTAAAAAAATAGTGGTGTAAAAACAACACTAGTTCCAAAGCAAAACAAAAGCCAGGCACAGTGGCATACTCCTGTAATCCCAGCACTTGGGAGGCTGAGGCAGGAGGATCATGAGTTCAAAGCTAGCCTCAGCAATGGCAAGGCACTCAGCAACTCAGTGAGACCCTGTCTCTAATAAAAAAAAAAAAAAAAAAAAAAAAAAAAAGGCTGGGGATGTGGCCCAGTTGTCGAGTGCCCCTGAGTTCAATACCCGGTACAAAAAAAAAAAAAAAAAAAAAAAAAAGATTCAGGAGGAGCTATGCTTTGAATTTTAAATTTCAATTTTTTCTGTGTAGTAGTAGTATGATACTCACTTCCCAAGCTGGACAATATCAGTGAGCCACAGATCCTACTAGCTCCTAGTAATTTTATTATCAACAATGTGATCAGGAGGGTAGAGTAGCTAATATTCTACGGTGTACCACCTTGCTAAGCTATGATGTCTGGTAGGTTAAGTGTATTCAATATATTTCAACTTAGAGTATTTTCCACTTTCAGTGGGTTTATTGGCTCACAACCCCATGGTAAGTTGAGTAGCATCTGTATGTAACACGTACTAAGGGCTCAACATGTGCTAGCTATGGTTACCAAATTGCAATGTCTCATTCTCTCCTGTTTTTTTTTTTTTTTTTTTTTTATGCATACCTTGTATTCCAGCCAAACCCAAGTAATTAAAATTTCTCAAAATATAGGTGCTTCGGTTGAAATAATCTCTGGCAGCTTTTCTACCTCTTGTAAATTAATGCTGTTAAGATTTAATTCAAGACTCCATTGCATTCTTGGAATGAATGCTTTCACGTTCACTTCCTGATGCCATCATACACTTATTCCAATCCTACTTTATCTTTATCAGGCTACATTTTTTTTCCCTATATCTGTCTTCTCCACTAGGTTGTTTTGGGAAGAGATAGCATTTCATCTTAGGAATCACATTTCTTATCTAATATCTGGATCTGACTTGATACTGAATAAATTTGAATCAAATGAATGTGCAAATTATTTCTAGATTTTATTTCCCAAGCAGTGACCGTGTCATTCAGTTTAGCCTATGGCACTCAGAAAAGTAAAAACAAACCCCAAATGTCAAGAACCATTAGGACTGCAGTGACAATGTATACCTTTACAGTCACCGTTTTTTATGATCTGAATAAGACATAGCACAAGGAAGCAGATGGTTTGGAAAGACATAAAATAAACATGAGTAACACAAAACCTGCCACTCAATACCGCTAATCACACCACAGATTTTGGACAGTGGTGTATTCTTCACTTGCTAATAAAACTATGGTGAAACATATGTTCTGGGAGAAGTGAAAATAGATAAAGGAAAGTTAGTAAAAATTTCAACCCTGCCACTTGCTTTAGAACACTTCTCTTTCTAGAAGCTTTTCTACAAATTTAGTGAGTATGCATGAAAAATTCACCATTTCAGAAGGCTTCCTGCGTATTTACAAGCCTTCTATCACTTCCTTTAAAAGGAAACCTGTGCTTTTCCTGAAATGCTAACATTTTGTTTGCTGCAGTATTTCATATTCTGAAGCTGAAATTATTTGCATAGGTCCAGAGTTCTTATTTTGTACAGAACTGACAGCTTTTCAATGCAGATTATTTTGAAACCATTATGTAAAAACATCATTTTATGCTTTTCTAAAGGATCCTTTGGAAAGTTTGATGGTTTCCATGTTTATAACTTATATCTTCAGATACATCAAAAGAATCAGTGTAATTTTTTTTATCCTATGCAGAAAGACTTTAATATTTGAAATAAAAGCAACATCAACCCATTTCTGTACAAGAGAATATGGTACCAGGTCATTTTCATTAATTCATTGGAGGCATCACAATATAATTTTTCCCTTCTTAAAATTTTACTCATGATTCTAGTCAAAACCTTGAATTTTGAATAACATTTCAAGTCTTACATGAGTAGAAGTTACTAATAAACCCAAATTTAATTAAAATATTGGTATTTTAACTCTCAATCATTTGAATGTCAGAAAAACATATTTGATTGTAATCCAAATGCAGAATTTTTTTTCAATATCTTCATCAGATTCTTCTGAATCCAGCCCATAATTGCTTAGTGCTACATTAGTCACTGTGCAGATATTAGAACTGAGCCATCCATCAAACATTTATTTGGTGCTTTTGTATTTCAGGCATTGTGCTTGACCCTGGTGGTGTAAAGAAGAATGTTTGATTTGCTTTTGGGTTCACCTGGAATCATGGTGAAGTAAAGGACTCCGGTCCCTAGAGAACTGACCACTATTCCATGAGATACATTGTATGTTAAGATCTGAAGGAGTGTTAGAGGAACACAGGAATGGAGAGAGGCTTTCAAGTGACTACTCAAATTGGGATGCACTTGTGGGAAGTTATTATTTGCTAAAACTCATAGTGGAGACCTACAGGCAAAGAAAACCATGCTGAACAACATAAAAAATACGAAGAAGTGAAATCCCTTGTATTTTGAGACAACATCAGATTTTAACCCATTGTTTTAGTTAGCTTTTTTGCTGCTGTAAGAGATTTGACCAAAGCAATTTCAGGGAAGAAAAGTTTATTTAGGGGCTCACGATTTCAGAAGTCTTAGTCCATAGAAGGCTGCCTCGATTCCTCGGGGCTCCAAGTGAGGCAGAACATCATGGTGGAAGAGTGTGGCAGAGGGAAGCTGCTCACATCATGATCAGGAAGCAGAGAGAAAGAGACTCCACTCTCCAGATACAAAATATATACCCCATAGCCACACCCCCAACCACTTCCTCCAGCCACACCCCACCTGCATTTAGTTACCACTTAGCTAATCCTTTGAGGGATTAATTCCCTGATTAGTTTAAGGCTATAACCTGATCTTTTTCCTTCCAAACCTTCTTGAATTGTTTCACATGTGAGCTTTTGGGGGACACCACATTTAAACCATAATACCCATTATGTCCCATTGTCCTATAAATAGGACACCTATGAAAATTTGTATTAGGCAATTTATGAGTCCCTTAAAAGCTCATTTGTGAAACAACACAAAAATTTTCAGAGATGGAATGATTAGATTATAAGATTTGGCCTAATCAGTGGATCAACCCATTGATATGGATTAATTGGATGGTAACTGTAGGCACAGGTAGGATGTGACTGGAGGAAGTAGATCACTGGGAGCATGCTTTCCCTCTGCTTCTGGCTGCCATGACCTGAGCTGCATTCCTCTGCCATACCCTTCCACCATGATGTTCTCCCTTGCCTCAAGCCCAGAGATATGGAGCTTGGTGACCATGGACTGCGCCATGAAACCATGAGCTAAAATAAACACTGCTCTAGTCAGGTGTTTTGGCCACAGCAGCATAAATGGTGGCTAAAGCACAAGCACAGTGTCTGGTGTATTATTTACTGTGCATTGAAATATCAAACGAGTGAGTGAATGTTTGACTGAACTGCAATGCTAGTCCTATCTTAGCAACATAGGTAGTGAGTGTTAATACTACAGATTCCATCTGTTTAGAAGTTTGTGGGCATGTGTGCCAGGATGAGGACTGATACCTTTATCCTGCAGTGTATCCAAATCATTAAGTCTCCAAATCATTAAACTAAGCTTTGAACCAATAAATACATCACTTTCAACAAATATACTGAATATTGGCCACATTTAATGGTAATGCAACAAAGAACAAATAAACTGACTCCTGTCCTCATGAAACTTTATCTGAAGGGGTATGTTGACAATAAACATGGATAAAATAGCAGAAGTATGATTTGTAATCAGAAGCAGGGGGTAAGCAGACGACATCTACTTCCTGAAGCCCATCTGCCTTCTACATTTGTAAATAAAGTGCTATCATTATACAACCATATTTTTGGTTCAGATCTAACCTATGGCTGCTTTGAACAACCATGGTAAATTTGAATGGGTGTGACAGAGACCTTAGGGCCATAAGCCTTCAAATATTTCTATCTGGATTTTTGCAGAAAAAGTTTGCTACCCCTTGCTAGAAACAAATTGAATGAGAGGCAGAGATGACAAAAAAAGGAAAGTAGATAACTCCAGAGAAAATTCCAATAATGATCTTTCAAAGTAGATGACATTTATCAGTGTATAAAAATGGAAAGTCAGCCACATGAAGATGGCAGGAATATCCTGAGTAGGCAATACTGTGAGCAATGGCTGGGGAAGACCCTCGGAGGTTTGAAGTCCCTAGAGGTGAGCTGTGTTAATGGGGTGGGGCATACACAAGGTGGAGGGGGAAGATAGTGATGCTGTTGGAGATAGCCACATTTATCTCTCCATCTTTCTGGCTTTTTAGGATAAACCTCTGGTGAGATGAGAACCTTCAGGTTAAAAAACTACTCACACAGGTGTTAGCCTATCAGTGAGCACCTCTTAACTTTTGACTGTAAATGTTGTTAATAGATATAATGAGTATATTGGTGACAAAGATAAACTCTTCTCCATCCATGACAGGAAAGCTGGCATGAAGAAGGTTATTTGTGAGGAAAAGCCAATTAAGTCCGCATTTACGCTGATTGTGCAGTGATTCCAGAGTGATTTTTGTTTTATTGTGAATGGCAGAGCTGGCAAAATGCTAACAAATTCAATGTACCATGCACCACATGAAGCCCAGAGAGTATTTCTAGAAAATGATGATGGTTTTCTAAACTAGTCGAAAAGGGGAGGGTTATTTTAGCCCTAATGCACTCTACTATATCAAGTTGTTTGCTTGAATTATTTATGTGTGTATTGCAATTTTTAAACTGGGAGCATCAGAGACACTTAAGCCAGTGAGAAGTTAAGGACCTTGTAGGTCGTTCAAGGAGAATGTTAACTAGGACAAGCGGCAGTGGCTGGAGAAATATGTCCAATCCACTTCGCAAGACACAGGGCTTTGCCAGTCAGACAGCATAGATATAAAGATGAATTTGGTTGCTTTAAAACTAGATGAACAGAAGCACTTACCACCCACACCCCAAACCTCAGTTTCCATTTCTTTAACCTTGCAATCATTTATTCTGAATTAAAGCACTATTGTAAGATTTAATAATGTGCATAAAGAATGAAATGCAAGGTTAACATAAAAGAAATTATGGCTATTATTGTGGTGGTTGTTATTTATTATTTTTTTTACTCCAGATCATCCTAATATAATAAGAATATAAAAACTCAACCCTAGAGTTTCTACTCTCTAAAAAACTCTAGATACCCTAGTGGTGAAGAAAACATAGATCTCATGCACTTTAAAATCCATAAGGAAAATAAATCAATGTTTCGTGAATATCCTTAAATATTTGTTAAATTACTACTCCCAGGCCTCATCCCCAAACTCAGTGAGATAGAAAATCCAAGAGAAGGGCTGAAAAGCTACTTGTTAAAGCTACCTGAAAAGCTACAGGTAAGCAGTTACTACTAAAAATTTGGAAAATTGGTTGATCAGATATGCAGACATGCACATGTAGTACTCTGTGAAATAGACTTTTACCTTGAGAGGGGTATGGATAAAATGCTTTGGGAACTCTAAGTAGAAAAAAGTCCACTAAAAGGTTCTCACTTTGTGACCATGAGAACATATTTTGGAAAAAATAAAATTGTTACATACAATTAAAAGTAAAATGGGTGAGGCTAAATGATAAAATCTAGCTGAACCAAGATTTGAGTGTTGACACTAAGTAAGAAAGTACTTATTTTCAGGCAAGATTCTTCTAGGATTTGCAGTTGGGATATCAAATTCCTCCATCTGCTAAAATATCATGAAATTTGAGTCATTGATTCCTCTGTGAGAAAATGTAATATGTTTTGTTCCAATCTAAGAAGTGAAAAACAGAGGGCAACCAAAGAAGAGCCTTTCATAAGTAGAGATATCAGACTTTTTATCTTTCCATGAAGGAATATGCTATAAAAGAAAATCAGAGTCCCTGAAAGTGTTCAACACAGTCACTGGGGACAAGAATGCCTCCCACAGATCTCTACACAACTGTCACTTCAGGTGGAGGGACAAATACAGAGAAGAGAGGCTGATCTTGAACATTATTCAGTGTGGAAATACCAAGTAAGACCAGTAGTGGTAGAAAGTTCAATGGTGAGACAAAGATGGTGCTAATCACTTCCTACTATTCCAAGACTGACACCTTGTACACAATGTCTTCATTATTCATCTGCCATCTTGGGTCCTAACATTGTCTCAGCATAACAGAAAAAAAAAAAAAAAAAAAAAAAGTCAACTCCCAACGCAGTTAAGCTCTTTCATTAGGACATAGCATGTATAAGTGCTTAAGTCAAGATTTGAACTCATGCCATCCGACCTCTGAGACAGGTTTACTTTTGTTTGAATTGCACAGCAAGAAGTAAGAATGCTGTAACAGAAAGTCTGATTTCATTTTTTTGAAGTTTGACAATAGCAGGTAGCTTTTAGACTCACCTCCACCTCTTCCTTCTGTGCCCCACATCTGGACATGTTTGAAAGTTATCGTGAATACTTCTTTCTCTGGTCCCAGGGTAAATTCAAATTCTACTGCAACCCCAGAACTCTCTCTGTATTCCCCATACAATAATGGTAGCTCAGGTCAATTTTTTTTCCTTTTTTCTAAAGCTATTTTTAGACAATGCTAAAAATTCTGTCTTGCTCTTTCCAGAGATCTTCATTACATAAGTAAAATGCCTTTGCACACTCTTTTAGTGTGTGCCTGGGTGCCTATGTGCATATGCATGTGCATGTGCATGCATGCATATGCTCACATATGTGTGAAATCACACATTTTGACCAACTGACTAAAATTTGGTTGTAGATCCATCTCATTCTGCAGGAGACCATAACAAATGTGTTATTTAACTTCTACAACTTTTGCTTCTTCCCCATATGCATTATTTTGACATTCCACACGAGTCACTGCCATTTCTCTGTTGCACTCATGAAAATTTTTTCAACAAGAGCAATAACAAGTATTGAACACAACAGGTCTTCCTCTCTGAACAGTGGAAATTATAGCGAACCAAATATAGTCACATTTCCTCCTGAGGCCCACTGGCCGTATTGGCATTCTTTTTGCGAACAGTTTTTCCAGACAGCCAGACTTGATTAATATTGAGGAGACAGATAAAATGTTTGTACCACCATAGAGTTAAGGGTTTGTTTGAGGACGGGCCGGGAGCTGTGGATATCTCTCAAATACATTGTGAGCACAAAACATGCCAAGATCCAGTGGTAACTGGAAATACTAAGGAAAGGAGAAAACAGACTGTGTCACAAAAGCCCATCAAAGAAGCATGAAAACTAAATAATGTCAGGAATATACCTGAGCTATAAGAGTGACTGCGGGGGCTTTGCTTTGTAAGTTTGAGACCTCTGGTTCTCTCACCAGTATTTCTCACAGTTTGATTAAAAAATAAAATAAACAAACAATGAAGAAAAGACAAAGCTTATTTTCCCCAGCAGTAACTGAGAAGAACCCATTAGATGGACGCCTATAAGTACCCTTATAGTCTTATGAAAATACCATGACATTAAGCTCAGGGTGTGCCACAGTTGGCAAAATATCCCTTGAAAATATTTTGCCTTTCAGCTGCAAAAATTCCTCTAACAAAGTGGATGTTAGAAGGAGCTCCCAGGCAACCCGGGCTCTGTCTATAGCTCATTATCTCCTCATTACAGGGAACCTGAAGGGGATGAGGAAAATGCATTCAGAAAGATGCATTCATGTTTTATTGATTGCCAATGGAGCTCAGGTCTCTGAATTCTCACACTCTGGGATGTTTTGTTAGGAAAATAAGCACAGTAGGCCCTGTTTACATGCCCTCTTCCTTCTGGTGCAATTGATTCCAACACAGCCCAAAACTGAGCATCTTTCCCAATTAGGTTTTATGAGCCACCTCCACACATGAGCTAAAGCGAGGCTTTCAATAAGCACACTGCTTATTGTCTCAGAGGATTTGAAACATATCTCACTAATCCAGTCCATCTTGTCATGCATGAGAAAGTTGAGGTCCAGAGAAGTTAATTGGCTTGTCCATGGTCACCCAGTCAGTGAATAGCACAACTTAGTTTGGAACCTAGAGTTCCTGACATCTTCCTCACACCTTTTTGATTATTGTAACAAGTCACTCCATAATCTGCCCCCCACCCCAGTTATGGAAGGAAAACAGTAAAATAGTCATTTTAAATTTTTCTCCATAAATAAAACACATAGTACAAAACCCATCCACATATAATTGAGTTTGTAGAGAACTGGGATTATATTAAGAGGTAGCAAACTGAAGAAGTGATAGTGCTGAGATATTGTCAGACGGTGGAGTAGTGATGGAAACATCATCTCCATGTAAATGTACAGCTTAGTAGAAACATGAATATTATCTTAAGGTGGAAGGAATTGATTGAATCTTCAGGGCAGGTAGAACCAATAAGGAAATGGTTATTATCATGGACTTTCATGCCAGAAAGGATTGCTAGTATGACTTTGAGAAAAATACTACACTTTTTGAGTTCCCATATCTGTGCATGTAAAATGAAGATAATACTTACCTTGTAGGGCCCTTGTGAAAATTACATTAGATGCCATTAACAGTGATATTTTTATTAAAAGATTGTTGTGTATGATTACATTCGAGTATTTCACATGTATAAATTTATTCCTGTCTCTACATAAAAGTGTGAAGCAAGTATTTTTATCTCTACTTGACCCACAGAATAACTGAGGCACGCCAGAAAGAAGTTTTAACTCAAAAAGCAAAATGTTGTTGGATTTGCTTTTTTCTTATTATTATTGTGTTATAGTTAAACAATGTAGTTGGTTTTATCTTGGCAAGACCATACATATATGGAATTTGATTTATTCCATTTCCAGCCCCAGGTGAACCCCTTTCCCTCTCCTCCTCCCTTTTCCTTGTTTTGTTTTTTACTAAGACAAACTGATTCTAAAATCTTCTCTACTCTGTCAGATAGAGGACACTTTAAGAAACCTTTACTGAGTACAAAGTACCTGCTCCAGAAATCATAGCTTCTGTAATAATAATAAAAATAACAACAAAAACAACAGCTATACAAGGAATGATTATGAAGGAGGAGGAGGAGGAGGAGCAAAAGAAGAAAGGAAAACAAAGAAGTAGATGGTAATAATTAATGAATCTGTCTGTTTCTCAACCACATTTTCAAAAGAATTAATAACTAGAGTTCCATTCTGGTCTAACAAGCAAGACAAAGTGGCATAGTCAAAGGACAGCTGCCAAAGGCTAACTACAGGACTTAGGAATGACTGTTCTCAGACAAGAAAATAAAAGCTGTTTGGCCCCTACCAAGAAGAGTGAATTTTATGCCCATTTGTCCTTAACTTTTACTGTGTTACCACTCAAACTATAACATTCCCACAGGAATAATGAAATTATATGTTGGCAGGAAAAAAAATTCCTTTGAATACCACACAGCTAACATGATCCACATGCATGAAACAGCTTTGTATGTGTAATTTAATGATGCATCAAAAGTGATTCTGGGATTTCAAAATATGGAAGAAACCAAACTAAAAGACACTTAAGAAATGACAGTGAGTTTTCTGTGCACTGGAAAATGGAAAAGCCATATACACATAGAATTTCATATCTACATGCAGGAACACTACTGTCAGAGTAGCATTGCTTACCAGTCAAAACTATCAAGTAATTTTAAATGTTGTACTTGTGGAATTCAGCTCATAACAGGAATCAAAAACTAGAGAAAACTTCATCTTAGCACTTAACAAAAGATAACTAAAATGTACTATTAGTCATAATAAGATTGGACTAGTGTCTTGGGGGAAATATACTGTCTAGATACAAAGTTATGGCATGGAAAAATTATGAAAAACCATTGTCTGATCCAGAAAGAATTAAAAAAACAGAAACAAATATGTATTTTTTCACTCAATCATTCACGGGTGCTTTTCTATTATTAAATATTTTAGTGGATATTAGCTTTCATTATGTGCTAGGCCAGTGTTTCTCAATTGAGGATTATTTCCAACTGAGGATTTGGCAACATTTACAAACATTTTAAAAAACAATTATGGGGCAGTACTATATGGGTGTTTCATGGGTAGAGGTCAAAGATGCTGATAAGCTTCTACTGTGCACAGGTTGCCTTCACTTATTCCCCAAGCAAAGAATTACCTGGCTCCAAATGTCCCTAGTTCTCAGGTTGAGAAGTTCTGCTTAGGTTTTGTGCTGGTCATTGGGGAAAAGCAGCAGTAGGGCATAAAGCAGAAACTACTTTTGTAACACATGCTATTTCTGAGATCTGAGAAAAACTTGAAACCCAGATAAGTTTCAGGAATTTGGCAAACATCACTACTATTCATGCTTGACTAATTATGTCAAAATGAACCCCAACATTATGTTTAACTATAAAGCACTAATAAAAATATCAACAACAGTGACAGAGAGAGAGAGAGAGAGAGAGAGAGAGAGAGAGAGAGAAATTAGTTTCAATTGGCTAGTTCTCTTTTTCTTTCTCTATACCATCTGTGGAAGATCTGCTTGAGAAGGATGTTTTAGATCAAACCCATTCTTTAAGTATATCTGGACTCTGCAAATTGCATGAGCCAATTGCCACTGAGTTGTAAATGGAAATTATATGCAAGATTCTGATTGATGAGATCTACTCCCAAATCTTTACCATCCTTGACAATTAATGACACCATTGATACTGTTGGCTAATCTGGAAGCAACATTAGTTTATTATTCAAATCCAGCATGCAAATGGAAATATACCACAATTTTAAAATCAGGCATGTATTACTTCTGGGCCTCATCTTGCCCATTTTTCATTCAATGGACTTGCAAGAATTTATATTTTTTCCTGTGGAATGTATAATATATACTAAGGCCAGTAGGGTAAAATTGAGTGGTATTCCAAAATTTTAAATAAGAGTAACTGTTTCTTATGTGAGAAAAGTTAGGAAGTATAAAAAGCATAGAACTTAAACACCTGTGCCCATATCATGGAGTGATTCACTATATAAGTAAGAATGTGATTATATTGCACATATATATATATATACACACACACACACATATATATATAAAATGTTTATAGATATTAAAAATACATTTGCATATGTATATAACTTGCAGACACTTATATATAAGGGTATGTTTACACATAAAATACTAACAATCTGTGCAAACCTGTTATTTTCATAGAAAATATATAATGAGCAGCAAATGCTATGCAATGTTTAATGTGCCTGTGTTACTCTTTTACACAGGTAAGCTATAAGTCATACAATATAAATCCTATTTGTTGAAATTTGGTCTGCCTACAGTGGTTCCTCATTTTGTATAAATTTGCAATGAGTATCAATATATGTTTCTCTATTTACTTCTTTGTTTCCAGGATTAAATGTTAGAATTTTCTAAAAGAATATATATTGATACATTATGAAAATTACCATTCATAAATGTTAAATGAATTTCTTGTTAAATTATATTCAAGCATTGTTTTCCTCTCTTGAGAAAATTTAACAATAAATATCATCATTAAACTGAAAGGAAAAATAAATAATGTCAATAATTTTTTCCATTGAGAAACACTGAACACAATAACTTTATTTTAAAAGAGGAGATAGAAAAATAAATTTTAGAAATGCACTTGAAGTAATAGGTAGATGATACCTAGGAAGATTTTGGATATTTCTTGTCAGGAGCTGAAATCTCCATCTCTGTACCACCATACTGTGAAAAACAAAGTACACTGTCAATTACTTTATCAAATAAAAGCTAATAAAACCTGTTAAGCAATAAGGAAAACTAAATGCCTCTGTGTATTTGGTGGGGTTCTAGGGCTCTGGCAGCTGCCTTCCTAAAGCTTTGGGAAAGGGAGTATGCAAAAATGTAATAGAAAACTTTGTATATTTCAGAAGAGGAAATGCACCTTATATTTATCAATAGATATGACAAAGTGGAGAAAAAAGAGAAATGAGAAAGTTGGTGTATAAATAATAATCATGACTTTGTAATCAAAGTCAAACATAACTGTTTTTTTCTGGGTGGCATAATAATATGGAAATCAAAGATAATGACCAGATATTTTTAATTTAGTTGGTTCATCAGGCATCAATGAAGTTAGATTATTTAAAGGAGCAATATGGCAGGGGAGAAAATATGAGTTGTTCTTCAGGAGATTTCTGTAATCCACATAAAAAATTCCCTTCATAGATATAAAAATTAATATATGAACATATTATAGATACGAAGATTCAAAGAAAGTTTAGGGCTAAGGTCAGCGTCTGGGATGGGAGAGTGATCCACACAGTTATTATCGAAGTCGTAGAATTAAATGAGATTCTGAGGATAAAACTCTAGAGGGAGAAGAAAAGGTCAGGCATGGTTACATGTTTCAAGGCCTAAGATTATTAACTTTGAAGGGGGAAACAATCATCACTTTGAGACTAATGAAAACATTCCACTTATTCTTTTTAAATGTAGCATCACACATTTAAAATAATATTGAAACTTAATATGTATTATCTCCAAATAGTTTTAGGGTCCATCACATTAATCACAGCCTTGTACCTGCGTGCAGCCTGACTCTTCACTCTGCCAAAGCAGAGCATGGATTTAAAATACCGCCAGACTCACTTTTACATTTGAGTAAATATAATTATTCAATGAAAATCAATAGTCTTCCTTTCTCAGGTCATTGATCTTTTCCTATGACCTTGAAAATATTAGCGCCATTTCTGTGTACTCCAAATAAAACAAAAGTAATGAAAGGAAGGGGAGTCTGGTGAGGAAATAAGTGTCCATGGGAAAGAGATCTGTTCATCTTCTCTACAGAAGGACAACAGAAATTCGTGAACAGAATGTTATAAAACCAGAACAGCAAAAATAACAAAATATTTAATTTCTAAAGACATATCAGCAGAGGAAGAAACTTGTATTCCAGAAAATCGACTAACTTCCCAAGAGAACTGCATGCCCCTAGTACTTCAGCCGTGACCCATTCCCAGCCCCTCAGCTCAGGTGAAAGAAACTCCACTACTGCCATTATGGGCAGGAGGATAGGTTGTCCTTTTCCCCCAGCTACCAGCCAAGACCTATACTAGTTTCCAGAGAGAATTAGGGCATCAGATTTTCTCATTCCCACTAGCTCCTAATGGGCAGGCTGAGCTCTGGATGAGTACAGTCAAGACGTTGGGGAATCTGTTACTCTTCCCAGCCCCCATTGATGGGCTAGGAGTTATTCTAGAGGTGTGGCAGGATGAGGCCCTGACTGCCCTTTCCTCAGCTGCACTTAGAGTGAAGGCCACATACTGGGAAAGGCAAGCTGAGAATTCCAGAGGCCTCTGTCTATTGATCTGCTCATAGAGCCAGGGTGTTGCTGTGACAGTAGAGATGGTGTCCCCGCCCCATATGGAGAACATTTTCTTACATATTTTCCCAGGAAGAAAGGTAACTCTCAGGAAGCTCTCA
This sequence comes from Tamias sibiricus, assembly GCA_025594165.1. NCBI lineage: Eukaryota > Metazoa > Chordata > Mammalia > Rodentia > Sciuridae > Tamias > Tamias sibiricus. The sequence goes on along the minus strand of CM046672.1, from coordinate 21,937,220 downwards.
TCAAAGGAAGTGAATTCAGTTAGAACACAGTGTTCTAGCCAACAGGCACTCTCACAAACAAGGGTTATTTTGGTAGTAAACAATTAAGAGGAGACTGTTTGCTCTGTGAGAAGAAGCTAAACCATAGCCAGATGTTTGCCACAAGAATACCAGAAAAGAACAACTTATAACATCCCTCCTGGGTCAGAACAGACCGCAAAGAACGTCTTCAAAACTAGCCCCTGCAAAAAAGGACCATATTTTCTTGTGATTTATGTCCCAGAGAATTGTCCCACTTAACGTTTTAGGCAATAGCAACAAATTGAAGTAATAAATGAAAAAATAAATAGAGTCCTATAAATGTTAGTGCTGGAGATTGTCACTACCTGCTCTCTGGTTTAGGGTCTTTAAGTGGTGATTGTGAACAGGAGTGTCCAGCGTTTCTGGGAAAGAGATTGAGAAATACACTTTTTAAGTGTCTAGTTCCATTATTTTCATTTTAGACTGTGATTTGCACTTGAGAATTCCTTCCCTCTCTCTGAATTTGTATTATATGTCACTATATGGTTTATGATCATTCATGAACATTAGTGACCCAGCTAGGAGGGAACCTCAAAAATTGTGCTGGACCTGGGCCCACGGCCATGGCTATAAATCCATATTAACATGGCCTACACAGGGTCCTCAGGCAGACTGGTCAACAGTACTCAGTATTTCTTTTCTTTACAACTATATGAGTTGTGAACATGTTTCTCCTTCCTTTAACCATCTTGTATCTCACAATGTAATTATTTAAACATAATTACTTTCCTATGATTTTGAATAAAAAGCTCATTACAGAAAAATTAAAGCCATCAAGAAGAATACAAAGAAGGAAATAAAAATGTATACACATTACTGCTTCCTACCCAAGCTGACTTGTTGCTGTGAACATTTGGTGAACAAATTCTCCCCAACAACAGTATTATCACCTAATTATTTATCATCAGATCTATAAAGGCTAATTTTTTGGGGGGAGGGGGTACCTGGGAATGAACTCAGGGGCACTCAGCCACTGAACCACATCCCCAGCCCTATTTTGTATTTTATTTAGAGACAGGAACTCACTGAGTTGCTTAGCGCCTCACTGTTGCTGAGGCTGGCTTTGAATTTGCAATCCTCCTGCCTCAGCCTCCCAAAGCCCTGGGATTACAGGCTTGCGCCACCATGCCTGGCATGGGCTAAATTTTTTAAAAAGTCATGCTGAGATTATTTGACAGAAAGAAAGACCACTTTCTTTTCCTATAGAGAAGGTGAATTCTTTATGAAATAAATGTGGTGTGCTTGAATACCACGCTTGAATCACGGAATGTGTGCCGAAGTGGACTCAGGCATTGGCAGAATAGGGTGTCATTAAGAATTTTCTGTATTGTTCATAAAACAGCTTAAGTTTTGCCAAAAGCAAGTATATGTGCATAGATATGCATGTATATGTATTCATATTTTATACATTTGTATTTTAAAGCAGTAATTGAAATTATATTTGTGCCGTCATGAGCAATAGAGCTTTCCCTAAACTGTCCATAAGGAGAAATAAATACTTTGAGCATTCAACTAACTTACCTTCAGAAAATTATCTCTCATGCGTTAAAATAATGGAATCCACCCCACATTTTAAAAAGTTTCTCTTACCTCTGCTTCATTTTTGTCAAGTACAGACCCTAACATGACCTCAAGTTAGCCTTGCTTTCTGGTAGTCAGAGCAGAATGGGTCATATAATCCTCCCGTGAGTTAGAGCAGAACTTGAACTTATTCCTCACCCATAGACTATGGCAAAGTTCATGCACTATTTCTCCCTTGATGATGATACGTTAAATAGGCAAGAGTATGTGCTGTCACCACAAGAAGATTACTTTATGTGACAATTGCCTATGCAGACCTACTCCAGGCCTCTTGCTCAAGAAGTAAGCTGCCATACTGTGAGCCACCTCTGGACAGAACCATGTTACATGGAACTGCAGGTGGCCTCCAATAGCTGACAGTGACCCATGAACAGTCAGTATGACCACGGTACCTCAGTTCTATGCACATAAGAGACCAGTTGTGCCAGGAGCTTAAATCAGCTTGGAAATGGATGAATCCCCATTAAGCCATCACAGAAGAACACAGCCTAACCACACCTTGATTGCAGCCATAGAAAAAATCCACCCAAACCATTTCCAGGCTCCTTGTCCCCACAGTAACTATGAGTTTATCAATATGCATTATTTGAAGCTAAGTTCTATAGTAACTTATACAGCAATAGATATCAAATGTAGTTTCCTTTATCAAATGCAAGTTTGGAGAAAAGTGCATGGGTGATTATATAAATGCAATATGTAGACAGTGTAGTTGGTATGTAGTTATTGTTTAACATATTATTCTCATTTTAAAGAGTTTTAATCTGAAAAAATGTTAGATTGATATCAAAACATTATTTTGTGGGAAATATGAGCTGCAATGCTTGTTTTCATAGTAAACTTTGTGTGCAAATGAATGTGTGTGTGTGTGTATGTTTGTATGTGTGCATGCACTTGTGCATATGTGCAAGAGAACATTAGTGTCATGCTTATGGTCCTGAGAAGAGTGAGACAAGATCTTTATGGTAGCCTTAACCAAGCTGTACCATTCTTTATTCTTTTATATTTATAGTCACTTATGTTTAAAAGCAGCAAAGATCATTCCTACTTTAGAGATGAAGGGACATTTATGTGAAAGGATGCTGCATAAAGAAGGATATAATTCATGTACTAAAAGATACTTCTTAGACAACAACGAAATGAATTGTCCAAATATCCCTGTGTGAGATGGTTTCTTATGCCCATTTTGTTGATGGCTAAACAGTTAAAGTGATTTTTTTTCTGGTCCCTGTTAGTTTATGGCAGATACATGAAGAAGGACTAATTATGATGATTAATTTTGTGCACCAGTTTGACTAATACAGGTGGTACCCAAACACCGAACTGAGCATTATTCTGGGTGTGTCTGTGAGAATATTTCTGGATGAAATTAATGTTTTAATTGTTAGACTGAGTTAAGCACATCCCTCTCACTAAGGTAGATGAGCTTCATCCAAGAAGTTGAAGGTTTGAATGGAAAAACCACTCCTCCTTTCCTGACCACCTTGAGCTAGGACATCACTATTTTTCCTCCTTCTGAATGGGCCTGAGACATCAGCTCTTCTTGGGGCTTGAACCGACAGACTTTCAGACTTGAACTATACCATTGCTATTCTGGTTCTCCAATTTGCTGAACTTGGGACTTGACCTCCATAAGCAATTACTTATAATATAATATAGTAGTTGCATACACTTTCTTCTATAATGTAGAATATGTAAGATGTACACATTGGTTCTGTTTTGTCAAAGAACAGTGACCTTATGTAGAAGCAGAACCCTGGTCTCTTTGATGTCCAAGCGGTGTTTTAGCTACAATTTCCCAGCTTCCCTGTGAATGAAAACATATGATAATAATTGAAAGTTGTAGAAATCCTTTATTTATTGCACATCACAAAGAATGTCTTTATGCACATTGTCGCAAAGTTATATAAGGGGTTGGGGTCTTTAGCCGCCCCCCCACCCCATCCCCCGTACCCGGGATGGACCTCTCTTGTCCAGCAAAAGAGGCCGGAGAGGCCTACCCCAACAAAGATGCTAGATTGGGAAAGCGAAGGCCACCGATATTCCCTCCACCCGCCTTTAGAAGGCCCAGGAAAATACCAGGGAGTCCAGTCAGTCAATGCAGGAGCTCCTTTATTGAAAAGGTGGGCAATGCTTTATAATGGGCCATAGCCAATCAGTGACCAGCAGGGCGGTTCTGGTTCTCATAGCCACGCCCCCTGCTTAGCCTAGGTCAGGTAACAGGGCATGGTAATGTGGCAAGCAGCCAGAAATCCAGAGCCTTTCCATCCCCTAGGCAGACAGTGTAAGGTCCCGACAGCACATGATTCAGTTTTTTGAAACAGTTGGATTTTATTTTATTTTTAATCCTATTTATTTATTTATTTATTTGGTACCCAGGATTAACTCAGGGGCACTCCACCACTGAGCCAATCCCCAGCCCTATTTTAGAGACAGGGTCTCACTGAGTTGCTTAGCTCCTCATTTTTGCCGAGACCAGCTTTGAACTCATGATCCTCTTTCCTTAGCCTCCCCAGCCACTAGGATTACAGGCGTGCACCACCACCTGGCTGTTATTTATTTTAGAAGTACCTTTTCCCCATGTTTTCCTACATCAAAATGTAAAATACATGGGAGAAATTCTGTGCTAGCTGGAACAGAGGAATTGTGGGCAGGACACCAAACATTCTGAACCAATTCCTGAGGCTACAGAGCCCCACAGAACACACATTGAAAACACAGTAAATATTTCAACTGATCTTCCACACCTTGTATGTGTGACAGGGATTATGTCCTTTATTTTATACAAGAAGAAAATCCTATGGATTTAAGCCAGTGTCTCATGGCAATGGTATATTCTTAGAAAAATCTAAACTGAAGTGCTTTCTCAGTCTAGGATGCTCGAATTCTGGACTCATAATTTCATAGTCAATTCTATGATAATTGGATCCTTACCAGGTGACATACTCATGTGAATCACTTTAGATATTCTCAAAAGTTTTAACATCTCAAATAACCTGTGAAAACCATACCGATTCTATTGACTAAACCTCTGAAATACAAATGATAAATAAACAGTTCATATTTCATCTTTTGATGAGGCAACTATGTGACAATTAACGTAGCCCAAGAGTTAAGAGAAAATTTTAGCTGCATGACCTTACACAATTTACTTTGCCTATCTTTCTCTGTTTGCTTCTCTAAAAATGGGGATGCTGATGCTATCTCATGGAATGCTGTGATAATTTAATTATTTCATGTCACAGTGCCTATACATGGTACAATCCAATTGCATTAGGTATCAAATTCAAATTGAATTCAAATTCAGCCAGGCGTGGTGGTGCAAAACTGAAATCCCAGCATCTTGGGAGGCCAAAGCAGAAGAATTGCAAGTTCAAGGCCAACTTAGCAACTTAGCAAAATCCTGTCTCAAAATAAAATAAAAAGAGCTAAGGGTGTGACTAGAACATTCTGTGCTCAATCCCCAGTAGGACAAAAAGAAAAAAAAAAAGGTAAATGGATTCTTTGTAAGGTAAATGTTATTTTAATTTTCATATCTGGAATTATATCTATAGAAAGCATGGATAAAAATCAATAGCAGGTTGCCTCAGTGAAATTCTGTATAATCCAAGAAAGTAGAATTTCAATTTACTTTCAATAAAAACAAATTGAAGTATAAAATGCCAAATCAGCTCTTTTAGATCCAAGTGAAATGCCCTGTGCTTAATAAAATAGGATAATTAGTTTTTGCTTTTATATTAAATTACTATTTGGCAACAATCTGTAGTTTCAGAGATGATGCTCTATAGGTGAATGGAGCAATAGATGGCTTTAGAGATAAACCATATGCCCCTGATCTAAGTCTCCTTGTCCTGCTTGTGGCTCACTACTTTCCAAAAAATAATGAAGACCATAAGTGCTTACAGTGTAGAAAGTAGGTGAGTCAGAAAGCACAGAGGCTAGAATGCAGAATTTCCTGGTTGGCTCTGGGAGTGTGTCATCTTCTTGTGCAGTGTATGTAGTGTGAAGCAAGAAGAAACACCCATGTGCTTTCAAAATATGCACTAACAATACAGGACTCCCATTGAGCTTTTGGTTAATCTGTTTACTACCATAAATACATTGGACTGACCTCCTACAGATAACTGGTATGCTCTCTGTACTGGGCTATATCTCACATGGTTAGAGAAGTATAACTCCTTACATGAGTATTATTCAAAGCCCTTTAAATTTGGCTCTTGAATAAGAGATGATATACTAAATTAGAGATGAATCTATAAATCAAGGCATGTAGGTGTTAATTTTTTTATACCACTTTACTCTGGGAGACCCCATGGCCAAATTATTTAGCTATTCTGGGACTTGGTATACTCACTGTGAAGTTGAAACTATTAAACACCCCCTTTAAATAAGTAGGTAAATTGAAGGTCAAAGAGTTTATGTATTTTTCCATAAGGTCACAGAGCCAGTAAGCCACAGAGTGAGGCTAAAGCATGTGTATTGGTGACAGAGTCTTCATTCTAAGAATTTTCCATAGCTCTCAAGCTCTACTAAGTGCTCAAGTGCTCATCAAGTCACACCAGAGAAGTGTCCATATGATTGCTGGTTTTCACAGAACATGTTTTTCTCTTTAACTAACTCTATGATATTAGCTTTTACCACCACTTCTCTGAGACTCTGTTTCTTTATATGCAAAATATCAAAGTGCATAAATGCATTCTACTGTCATGTATATCTAATTACAACAAATTAAAAAATGAAAAAAATAAAAACCAAAAATATTATATAAACAAAATAACGAGAGCAGGTACTTTATATCAAGAATGAAATGAATAGTTACAAAGTTACTGTTCTAACAGTACCTTAGTAAATGTTGCTATTATTTATTTCTATTATTACTTGCTGTTGCAGCCTAGAGACTTAAGCAGAAATGAGAGTAGAGCCCCCGTACTAGCTGGCAGACATAAGTGTCAATCACATTCAAGCAAACAGTTTAATAAAAGCAAATATCACATCTTTAAATGCTACATTAAAAACACTGTTATTTATGGTACTAGCAAAAGACAGAGTTGAGCTAAGGCTACAGGCATTTTTTTTTCTCAATGCTGGATAAGTACTAGAGTCACCTAGAGGCTTTTGAAAATGTCCAAGTCCAATGTGAGACCAATTAAAATAGAACCTTTGGGTGTGGAAGCACCACCTACACCAGCTATTCAAAGTCAGGAAAGGTCAAGTTCATAAAGATTTCTGAAATCTTGGAAGACTTATTATTTGGGTAGGTAAGACTAGAAAATACAATAAGCTGACTATGCATAGCATTTACACACACACACACACACACACACACACACACACACACACATAATGTCTTTTCACCTTCCTGTGATGATTCTCTTGTTCTACTTCAGAATAGGACACAAAGCAAAAGGATTTCAGCTTCCTCCATTTCTTAAAGTTGATCTGAACACGTTTTCACTTTCTTGGTTGTTCCATAATCAAATTGTCATCTCTCACTGGAAGCCACCCCAATCCTATTTCAAGACGAAGTCTCTCTTTTTATCTTGCTGGCTGGGTATTCAAGAAGTACATTCAGAGCTGTTTAAAATCCTGAGAGTTAAGATCACCCTGACATTGACAGGTAGAAATAAAGAGAGAGAGAGAGAGAGAGAGAGAGAGAGAGAGAGAGAGAGAAGAAAACAGAATGTAATTTGCTCTTCCTCTACATAGATATATTTCTTCCAGTTTTAAACATGGCTTTCTCCTTCCTTTTGTGGTAGTGAGGACCAGGAATATGTGAGAGCTTGAAGATGGGGATTGTCTAAACTCTCCAAATACTTATGAGAAATCATCACACCCTCTCTCTGAGCAGAATCTGAACATTTCCATCTAATAGAGCTATCCATGGTAGGAGAATTGGCCTAGGAGACTGGGATTCTTGATCAACAGGAAAACAATATGAAGATCCACGTGTCTACAAAATATTCAGTACATTAAGATCTGCTCTGTATTTCTATGTTGTCTTGGGCACTTAGGCATTCCCTGTATCAGGAATGATCCTGGAAAAGACAATGAGGAGTACGAAGTCATGGTCTATTTGTCCATGTTTGGAAGTGAGACAGAAATGGAAACTTCCAAATGCATGATTGTATCATAAATGCCCTGAGTGGAGAGAAACACAGCTCTGGTGGAGCATCCTGGGACACCACTTTACAGACCTTAGGTCTAGAAAGCAAGATGTGTTTGAGGACTGGATCTGAGTCTCATTGAGCTTCTCCATAGACAAAGAGAGGAACATGACCAGTGCAAAGGACCAGAGGGGATTTCCTACATAGGGACAACAGCATAGGTGTAAGGAGCAAGCTGGCAGAGCATATGGCAAGGATCACTCTGTGGGCTTTTTAGTGTTTGTTTGTTTGTAAACATCAAGAGCTTATTCTATAATCTACATGTCCCTTAAAAAACAACGATTCCAGCTTTTAAGCAGGAGAGTGGGTGTGGCTTGTTTTTCATTTTAGACGGGGAACAAAGCACTTCCGGGAATTACATTTAAAATGGCATGAGGATGTTTCTTAGTTGATTTTCTATGGCTATAACAAAGTTCCTCAGGCTGGGCGTTTTAAAAATTTAGGTTTATTTAGTTCACAGTTTTGGAGGCAGAAACTCCAAGATGGAGTCGCCTCATATTTTCAGCCTCTTGTGAGGCTCCGAGGGCCTCAAAACAGGTGGCACCACAATGAAGGAGCAAGTGTGAGAATGATCTCATGTGGTGAGACAGGAAATCAGAGATTTTCAGGGGCCCAGTCGACTCTTTGTACAACAACCCATTCTCATTGGAACTAATGACAGTCTCTGGAAATTTTCATTAATATCTTCCAAGGGCGATACTCCCAATGAAATGGCCTCCCACTAGGCCCCACCATTTAAAGTGTCCACCACCTCCCCAACACCACTGCACTGTGGTCCAGTCTTTTAGCACATGAACCTTTGGGTGACAAACAATGTCTAAGCCATAGCAGGAAATATCAGGTTGTTGAGGGAATTCCACATTCCATCATCTAAGGTAGAGTTTAAAAAAAAAAAAGCGTGACACAAATATATTGGCTGGAGACTAACACCAATGTGGGATGTCTGAAAGAGATGAAATATTTTTTATTTGTGTTTGTTGGGCATTAGAAAAGCTATAGTAATTAATGACATCTTTCAGCTCACCATAATAAGAATACGTCTGTATGTTAAGAGTTGTTTCAAGAAGGGAAGCTTTTATTGTTGCTTCTGATTGACCACAGGTTAGGGCTGTGAGTTCCTATGTCCAGTGGATACTGGGCTAGAAGGATTGAAATCTTTGCAAGGACTCTATGCCCTTGTGGATTGCTTTGGTCACCATATGCATTGGCTAGAAAGTGTGCTGATGAAACAAACCAGCTAAAGGTCACAGCAGAAAGACCTTCCTCAAGGGCTAAGAGGAAAATCCAGATAATGAGAATTCTTTGTACTCATTGAGGACACATTCTTTCAATTAGAAGGAAATAATGAAATAAAGGTCCTTCAAAATCTGTGACCTTCACCTTGTAACTGGAGCAATATCTTTCAAAGAGTTCTTGACTGGAACCACCTGGCAAGGGACCTCAGACCACGTTTTCCCCCAACTACTATGTCAGAGAGCTTGAGCTGATCTTTATCATTATGTTACTGAATATACTTTACTTTCTAGAAAACTGGAGGTAAAATATAACTCCTAAAATGCTACATTTTAATGAAAGGATATCTTGAACAAGAACAAATCATAAAAATATAGTTGTTTGGTGTGTGTTTACATAGGAATGGTGACATGTATAATATATTACATAAGATTATTTCTTCAATATATAATTGTATAGAATATTCTAGAGAAGACAGGTTGTGGGTAAAGGGACTTATGTGTGGTGATTCTCAGAAAAATGAGAGAAGGGATGGTTTTCAAATCGTTCTTCCTTTAGTTTAATATCCACTCCAATGACAGATATGGTCCCAGCTGAACTCAGATCCAGAACCATTTTATTTGACATTTCACTTGACATTTTGAATTAATTTGCTTTTGCAACCATGGAACCTGTATAAAATTACACAATGTTGACTGATAATCTTAGGACATTCTACTTGGAATCTATTAGATTGGATCAATACAAAGTTACCAGCATTTAAATATTTCAACCTAAAAAAAAAATGGCAATTTATGTGATGCTTGCTAAGAGAAGCATTCATTTCAATTTTTTTTTTTGCTGCACCACAAATATTCTTTAGAATTAAATTATTCAATTTCTTCAAGTATAAATTTTTCTCATCCTGTTAAATGGGGACAATGGTAGTAACTGGAAAGGTGTGTGGGTTAGATGAGACAGGGATTGGGAGAAAACTCTCCAAGTAGTTATTTGGATTGCATTTAGAATCCTCAAAAACCCCAGTGAGGTTGTTGGGTTTATAAACTTTCACTCCCTACTGGTTAAGTGATTTCTAAGTTAGAACACACAAGGGTTTATGTGTTTTTATTTCCCTCTGAATACAATCCGACTTTTCTTCCATTTAGTGTTTATTCTCAAAGCTATTTTCTCCCTTCTTTTCACTGTACAGATTTCTTCTGAATGGGTAGAATATTTATGCATTTCATTAACAATATGTACTCAGGCTTTCTGGCTTATTCATCCAGCAAAACTTTCAGCAGAAAATGTACCTGAGGATTTTTCCCTCTACCATTGGGGAACTGAAGTTAATTCCCTTACAATTTTGAAGAGCTTTCAGCATTTCTTTTTGTTTAGGAGTCAAATAGCTGTGCTGGCTGGGCTTTTATTGTTTTTAATGTTCTTTGGCCATTTATATCTGGGTGATGGATTTTACAAGCATTGATCAGGCAAGATTTCAACAAACTCTAAGCTGGACAAATCTTCCAGACTCCAATGAAGTCTTTAACTTCTTTCCAATGAAGTCTTTAATCTTCTTTTAACGTTTCTTTCCCTGTCTTTCCCTTTGTCCAACTTACCAGTAGAATTGTGCTACTGATTTTGAATGGAATCACGTGATTACCTAGGTTAAAGGAAGCTCACCTGACTTGTCAGTGTCCAAAGGAGTAAATTCTCACTTCATGTTGCACAGTACAAGGCCTTCTTGAAATATAATGTGGTGGCAGAATGTTGCTTCCTCCCCAACTTTCTCCTGATTACAACTAGCTAAACTCTCCACCAATCACTTAATATAATTTATACCACCACAGTCTTTTCTCTCTTTCTGTTTGCAACCTGGAGTGACATTTTTGTCTTCTCTGACTAGCAAAATCATTCTTACAGGACACCTCAAATGCCATCTCTCTAAGATGTCCTCTTATCCTCCTGGAGGCAACTAATCGGTGATTCCTCTCTGTTTCTCAGAGAAGTGTGCTGGGGCTTTCTACTGCGATTAACTTTTTACTTACCTCTTTCTCTAGTTGGGTGACCTCGACCTCCTACAAAGCAAGGACTCTCATTTGTTCATCTTTGCTTCCTCAGGGCCTAGATGTCCGGTGAACATTTTGTTTAAAAGGATAAATGAAGGGTAAGTTTCTATTGCTTTTGTCGATCCTGCTAGTACTGCATAAATGATTCACAGTGAAAGTTCCTGATTATTCACTGAATGCTCAAAATGTATGAAGGTCTCAGAGGTGAAAATTATTGGTGTTTTGAAGAAGTAAAGAAGTTTTCAGTATGGGATTTTCTACATTCTGGAAAGGCATAAAGGGTATGTAGGGGGCCCACTTCCCCAAATCTGACCATGAGTAGAGAGAACCTTGTTTTGATATCTGGGAATGACATCAGGCATCTTAATTGATAAATGACTTAATCAGATGTTGTACAAGATTGGTGTTATTTAAGAACAGTTCTCTCATATTTAAAGCACTGAAAGAGACTGTTTACCTGTATTCTCCAGAGAGAAGACCCCTGCATGACTTGGTTCATTTCATCAGTTTAATTTTGAGAGGAATAATGTTGATCTACAATTGGCCCAGAAATGAAAGACGAGAAATATGAGAACTAGAAATGATATCATTAAACTAAAAGTTTTTTTTTTAAAGGAATAACTGAATATAAATAATGAATAAAGGAGCTTACAAGTATGGATATTTGGGCCTACATATGAGAAGAGTTGAAACATGAAAGAACAAGGGAGCACACACTCTTTTGTTCCATAAAGGAAGAAGGACATAGGTCAGTTCTTAATGGGAGGGAGTATTGTCACTGCATTGCAGAGTGACAGGCATCAGCAGAAAGACAGCAACTGAAACTGGGTGACAAAACAGTTCCCTGACTCTCTAACCTGGAGTTGGAAAATCATCTGTATGGCATTTTTAGTGGTAGGGACTGGACTAAACCAATGGTTCACAAATACAATTATGTATGTCAATCATTTCAGATATTGGTTAAATGTTGATTTGTATTGTGGGGATCTTGAATGAGACCTGAACTTCTTCATTTCTAATATCTTCCAAGGCAATGCTAAGACTGCTGGCCTATGGTCTCTACTTTGGGTAGTAACAGAGAGAAGTGGCAGACTTTCATAACTGTTAGAAGCATTGATTTCAAAATCAGAAGGCCCTGATTTTGAGTTTGACCTTGGGAAATTTGGTTATCCCATCAGAGCCTTGCTTTTCACATGTGTAACATGGAAATGCTATTACCCTTTTTGTATTCTCTTGGTCCATATGAGCGAGAATAGGTATATAGAATATGTCATATAATGCTCAGCACATGTCAAGCTCCTAACTAATATTAGTGATTATATTTTAGTTTAACAATATTCTGTCTTCCATTTCTAGGATCATCTATTTCTGATTTATTTCCAGATGTATCAGAATAATAAAAAGACAAAAACTGCAATGTGAAAATAATTAAGTTAAATTTTATTATTTTGATAATATAACATTTAATAAAGCTTCAGTCAGACTCAGCCCAGTGCAAAATTATCCTTCAGATGCACTGTTATGCATATCTTGATACTTGAATGAAACTCTACCTATTTTTCTATCATAAGGCTCCCCAATGATAATGAGGGGATTATCATTTTGCCTTTTGGTCCCTCTGATGTTCTTGCTGCAGCCATCTCTTAAACCATGATCACAAAGCTAGGCAAGCAAGAAACCACTTGATAATAAGCACAGCTCCTCCTGTGAGTTAGGAATTCCTTGAATTCAGGGAATGAGTTGCCTCACACATTGTAGCTCTAACTTCTCTGTCTTACCTGTATCACGATAAATAGGGGTTCCTTCAAAAGAATAGATGAGTGAAAAGCATAGATGATTACTTGAATGGATTAATGACTTGGGAAAATCAATCCTTTGCATTGAAATTTCCTTTTAGATCTTCTTACCAGGAGCAGTGGCACATGTCTGTAGGCAATCTTCAGCAATTTAATGAGACCCTGTCTCTCAATAAATAAATAATTAAATAATCTAAATAGGGCTAGTGATGTGGCTCAGTGGCCAAAATTGACCCTTGGTCTCTTGAAAACAACCTTTCCCATTCCTCTATCTCTAGAAGCAACAGATATATTGAAATACAAGATAGCCCCACATTCATATTATCCATGTGGACTAAGATATTTCAGTTTACAACTCATCTTAAAAAATATTTTAGAAAGTACAATCTCCAGTACAAACAACAACAACAAAACTAAACAAAACAAAGAAAACTTCTTGCCCTATAGGGTTTTACTACAACATACTACAATTACAATCTCTCTCAAGTTGTTTTTGACAAAAATATGACATTTTTTTCTTCGTAAGGAATTTGTATTTTAATCAAGGTTTATAGGGAATAGACTCATGTGGAGATGTAATATTATACAAGAACAAACCAAGGACTGACAGATGAGATAGATATTTGGTGGAATTGCAGGCCATTCCATATGTGCTTCAAATGATTGACAGTCAACTCAGTGTGTTCATGAGGTCAGCTTTGCACCATTTCAAGAGTCAAAATTAGAAATAAAGGAATTGATCTATCTGTGCCTGCTTTTATTTTATGGGGAAAAGATCCACTTTTTCTCATTATCTCTTCAGCCAAGAATCTGATGCGGAATATAAGGATGCATCCTTTGAGAAAATCAAAATGGTTGGGAAGTCAGAACTTCCAGGGACTGAAGTCTCTTGGAAATAACCTTACCCATTACTTTATCTCTAGAGGCAACAGATATACTGAAATACAAGATAGCCCCACATTCATATTATCCATGTGGACTAATATATTTCAGTTTACAACTCATCTTAAAAATATTTCAAAAAGTACAAAGGAAAATGAGGCTAGGCTTGGAACCACCCTGTCCTGCTGATAATAGCTACTTTAAGAACTGCATAGAGAGTCAAAAGATCAACCTCTGCAACTCATCATGAAATAAACTAATCACATTAGGAAACATTTTTTTTTCTTGTTTAATGATATTGATGATGATAGTACTATTAATGATAGAAACTTTTATTCATTTAGTTCTTGATATGTGGCAGGCATTGTATTATGCTAAACTTCAAACTCACTATCATTTTGGTTTATTTTTCATATTTGCCAAACTTGACAGAAGGAGGTGCTATTATCCCATTTTAGATGATAAGAATGTTGTCCTAGAGCTTAAGTCATGCAATCAACATCAGATCTCTGTCTGAAAAGTGCTGTTCTCCACCACAAATCTCTGCCTCCCTCTCTTCCAAAGCTCTGTGATATCAATTTCCAAAATGGCAGCATCATTTGTGCAAAATCCTTGAGACCATAAAAAGACATGTAAGAGACGGACTTTCCAGATAGCATGTTTATCTTTTTGGCTCTTAAAATTTAACAGCCACCGTGTTTTTTCATGCTTCTTTAACAAGTGCTTTAGAGGTAGAATCAGCACACTTCCCTGAATCTCTCTCTGAAGTTGCTCATGGAGGTTTATTCTCAGTGCTGGCCACTAAATTCTTTAAATATCCCTGTCTGTGCTTTGCAGCTTTCATTACAGTTCTCTTCCTAGATTCTGTAGGCTGAGGCTGTGGGAAACACATGGCTGGATATAAAGTTAACCCCAGCATGAGGCAGTCAGAGCCAACAGAGCACAGCAGTAGGGCCTGCGGTGATCATCTCTCTGTGGCTGTACTTGATACTGGCTTTAGTTTTTCCCTTATTCTTGAGTTAAGAGGCCTCCAACTTGTAGATTTTTTTTTTTTTTTTTTTTTTTTTTTTTTTTTTTTTTTTTTACATGCAATGCAGCTGAGCCCACTGAGAGGGTCTGTCAGGACCATTGCCCAAGTTTGTAAGTGAAATTGGACAGCCTGACTTGATATTCAGTTGGAACATTTTTCTTCTTATTTCTCCTTTTAGAAAAATCAATAAATGGTTTATGATGGCTTTCAAAGAGATTGAAGAAGTGAAAATCACGTTTTGCCATATTATTATGGTAACTAAACACTTTGGGTTTTGTGGGACAGATCCAATTCCAAATATCCTATCTTGTTCCCCAAATGTGTATTAGGTCAATATTTCCTGCTTTTTGATTAAGGAAGTATGATTTCCTCAGATAGCAGACTAGGAAAGAAAATCTTCCTGAACATAAATTTTTGGCCAGTTGTTTAGAACTGGATGCACACACACACATGTATACATATGTGCATATATAAGCATGTAAAATGTATGTATTTATGTGTGAATGTATGTTTGTGTATAAGTGCATATTTTATTCTTATCATGTTACCATTACAAAAGTGAAAAAAAAATGAACACTTACAACTTCCTCATGGCTACATTGCTTTTGAGCAGCTGAGATAGTAATCTAACTTTAAAGCTTATGGTCATTTTATCAATCATTTACGTCCTCAAAATTATTAATTTTTTTCATTCTTTTGGCAGTGCTGGGGATTGAAGCTAGGGTCTTTCACATGGTAGGCAAGTGCTGTACCGCTGAGCCATAACCCCAGCTCCTCAAACTCATTTGTAAAGGCAATTCTTCCATGATTACCTAGCCTATTGCTACTGAGAGCATACTCCTGTCATTTGGCTACACAGATGCCAGGTACTGGGATAACTTGCCCTGTCCAGAACTTTATGTCTGTTCTATCCAGCCTCCTGCCCATTCACCTGTCCCTGACTTTTAAAATTCTTACACCTGGAAGATGAGAAATCAAGTATCAGACATCTGAGCCAGTGCCAACCTGAAGAGCCATGATTGATTGCCGAGCACTAATTACTTGGAAGGTTTGGAAGAGGGTGCGAGAATAGAGGTGATCACAGAACAGTTAAAAAGAGATTTGTTTCTCTTTTTGCTGCTCCCCTGTCATTTGCAAATGTCTGTGGGTTTCCTCTCAGCCTGTTTGTGATTAAGATTCCTGCTGAGATGACACTTGTTGGTTTGAAGAGCTAAGCATTGCGCCCACATTTATGCAGGTAATTTCCCCAGCACATCCATGGGAAGCATCTACACCTTACAGGAGCAAGGCTCTCCATCATCTTTAAAAACCTGCAGTACTTGGCACAAAAATATTGCAAAATCTAATTTCTAGCAAAAACATAATTGATGAAATATTATTTTGCTTTTCATTAATATGTGTTTAGAGGATCATATTTTTCAGTTTGTATTGCTTTTCTTAAGCATGTACAAGATAACCATCCAGATGATAGTTAATAACCAAGAAAGTCCACATAGCTTTTAGTTAATTTATTTGACAGACACACCCATCATGTATTATTGTGGAAAGTTTCAGGGAGCATAGTGTTAAAATTAAATCATTTTAAGGAAAATAACCTAGTCAGGTTCTCAGGATTCAAAATTGTAAGAGTGACCCCTAGTGACTATGTAACTGCTTAAATTTTTGCTAATAGCATGTAGTGTTAAATGTGACCATCTGAAGAAAAAGGGAGTACACGTAACTTTAATCAATAAAAAATAAAATTTTTCATTTGGAATTTGTGGTTATATATGAAAATGATGGGCATTTTTGACAAAACATCAGTTTTATTCTGATAAAATCCATATGCAATTAGTATTCCTCCATCTGTTCAAAGCAAAGACCTTACACTGTGAACCTACTGTGTACGAAATACCATAAAGTTCTTCAGATGAAGAGAGAGAGGACTCCCTATGATTTTTATGGTTCTCAAAGACTCAGGGGGAAAAAAGTGCAGGGGCTGGAAGGATATGTGAGGTAATGGCATGTAATGACAAGAGCTTTATATTAATCCACTTTTGTCACTAAAACGAAATATACAAGGCAGGCTATTTCATAAAGAAAAAAAGTTTATTCTGGTTCACAGTTCAGGCCCAAGGCTGAGGCACTGCCTCTGGTGATGGTCGTCTTGCTGGCAGAGTCCTAATGCAGTGCAAATATTGCACAAAAAGAGCCAGGGAGCACATTTGTGCATGTATCCTCTGATATCTCTCCCTCTTTTTGCAAAGCTGCTAGCATTCTATCATGGAAGCTCTTCTCTTAATGACTTTAGTCCTCATTACTTCTCAAAGGCCACAACTCTAAGCACCATAGACAGATTAAAAGTTTTCACCCACCTGATACCTCATAATGAAGAATCAATTTCAACACATGGAGCCTCAAACCACATCCAAACCATACCAGGCACTACGAACAGAACCTTTGTACAATGGATGCATGGCCATTCCTGGGAGTATGGGTCCAAGTAAGAGTTCACCCAAGGGAAGCAAGAGGAAACAGCTCTACCTAGTTACAGACATAGGAAACAACATGAGTCTATGTAAGATCCACATGTTTTGATTTAGCTGGGATGGAATATGGAACAGTGAAGATGTGGGACATGAGTCTTGGGACACAGGCATGAGATTGCTCAGAGAAGGCTTTGCACACCCTTCCTGGGCATCCTGCTGGAGGAGATGGAAATAGGATTATACAAGGAATCAGTGTGCACAGCAGTTTGGAAGGATCATCCTGGCTGCAGAGCAGAGGGTCATCTGAGGGCAATTAAGACCAGATAAAGAGAAACCAAATAGGAGGATCCTGGCATTTCTACTATGGGAAACATTGTGCTTGTTCTTTTTATAGCTTGATCATAGACACCTGCATGTGGTAGCTTACACTTCATTCGAGTAGATACAGTAAGTTTATAAAATGCATTAAAAATGAAAATTAACATTATATTTAATACAAGGTAAATTTACACTGTAATTATCCATGTGTATATATACTTATATATCTGCATGTGAATATGTGTCTATAAATTACACACATGCATATACTGATGTTATTTATTAATGGAAAGGTATGTATTTTGGCTCAGTGGAATTATAAATATTGATTCAGATATAATAATTCTATAAAGCACATATGTTGCACTTTAGAATCAATCTTTTAAAATCTTCTTGACATAAAGATTTTTTAAAAGAACCAAAACCCAGCTGAAGAAAGCTTCATATTCCCAGGATTTTCAGATTCTCTGTCAGAAATCCAAACTCGAAACTACCTTGTGGTGGTAGTTTTCCCACTTTATGTCCTCATTCAACCTTCAAATACAATTACATTGGGAGCTGGTCTTCAATCTAGGGATTTGGGGAGAATAATTCAATTCATAAATGGGAAAAAAAAAACTTCTTAGATCAGAAAATAACAGAGTAAAAAGTCTTCTTTCAAAGTCAGGCTTTAAGGAAGTCTTGAGCACAATTAAATAAGGCTTTAGGTAACAGGGGAGCAGTTGTATTAGAGTCTGTAGTTCAGGCTGTGTCCTGCTGTTGCCTGCCCAGGTATCCCCTTTGGAATGGAGACTTTAATTCTTCCAGCTGCAGAAGTATTCCTTACCTGCTGAGACAGCTGGTAGTAGAGTCCCTCCCTCCCCAGAATTTTCTAAAGCCAAATGCAACTGCCCTACTCCATATTATATCTTTGCCTGTATCTGTATCATTATCCAAAACCAGGTCAGTATAGTGTCCCAATGCCTGGCCCCTAAGCTACATCTAGAATGACACCCTGAAGGGACAGTCAGTCTAGAATTTCTGTGCCAAAGGCTTAGTCCTTCATCAAGGCTGCCTGGCAGCCCCTCTACCTCTACACAACCCAGCTTTCTACCCTTCTGCTTTCCACCCTCTGTTCCACTAAATACAAATCTGTTTCCAATTTTGCAGGAAATCCAAGTACATTTATTTTAGACATTGAAATGACAAAACTGAAAAAATCTTTTAAAAATGTCATTGAGGCTTAAAAATAGAGGACATAATCCATATCTATCCTATGTTTTTATAAATTATTGAGTTTTTCTCCATTAAATAGTTTGATATCACATTCTGCTATGATATAAGCACCATGAGGACAGGAATTTCATCACACATATGCTTTAATGCATTTAGAACATCAAGTCATACACCTGGCATATTCATCATATTAAAAACAAGTGTGTGAAATGATTGCTTAATGCACCTTCTCTAGAAAGTAGATGAACATATTGGTATAATTTTGTATGCATATATATCAAAAGTTATCCCTCAAGATATTTTTTTATTTATTTATCTCCGGGCAAAACAATCAATCTGCACAGAATAATTTCTGCTGTCCCTTTGCAATGGCTACCTTCTTCCATTTATTGTAGCTTTTGACTCCCTTTAAGGATAGAGATATATAGAAATACACATGCATGCACACACACATTATATATATATATATATATATACACATATATATGAATGTATATAATATACATATATATATATATAAACAGAAAAATGAGAAATTAAAGTGAAAAGTTTTGTCTATTTTCCATTATTATTGAAGAAAGTGTGGAAGACATAGCCTAGGTGTGGATGTAACCCATTCTAAAAATGAACATTTGAATGTGTTGTAGGATTTGGAAATATCGTTACTATGATCAGGAAGTGGCTTTTATTGTGGTATTCCCTGCTGTGCCTAAAACTATATTCAGTTTGAGTCACAATTGATTTCTAATAACTTTAAACTTTTATATCCTTTTCCTGTCCTAAAGTAAGTTTCAAATAATGGAATTTCAAGAATCAGAATAGAGGAGAAGAGGCACACATGTACTCTTTCAAATATTGCAACCATATCCGTGATATTGATCGGTTCTCAGAGCAAGTAATCACTACCTGCCTCTATTCTGACACTATTATAGATCATGGACACTGGGGAATTTTACAGCTGCCACCTTTGTCTGCCTGATCCTGTACCCTTAAATCTAACTAGTCCAGCTACCCAGAAAGTGTTAGAAAAGGAGGCCAATACAAACTAAGCTTACACCTCCAGCTTGATATGAGAAATTACCAAGTCTCCTCAGCATCTCTGGCTTGGGTTCATGCTCTTATCCAGTTCTGGGTCATGCCAAGTTCTTGAGTTCCTGGAATTTTCTTGCTCGTTCCTAGAACTCAGCTTGCCTCACAGCACAAGCAGGGGAGCTTACCTCCTACATCTTAGACACTCAGTTTTTTGAAGGACATAGTTAAAACTCACACTCTGATTTGCTCTGCTTTTGCATATTTGAGACAATGAACTACTTTCAACAAATATAAATCATAGGGTTTTTAATCAGATAGTTCCTGCTTAATTTGTGTTCTCCAAAATAGATGCCTAGAAAGGGAAACTTGCGTAAGCATTGTGTGTGTGTGTGTGTGTGTGTGTGTGTTGAATGCTTTCTTCAAGATTGTCCTGAAGATGAGATGATTTTTATGTTCTTCCAGGGAACAGTTGTTTGGTGTATGCTGCCCCTGGTGCAGAGGACAAGACTTTAACAAGACTTCATCTGAGGCAATTCCCTAACATACTCAACAACCGAAGGATGTCTCTGAGAGTACTTTCAGGAGCAAGGGAATAAATCCTTCTGTCTTAAAGGGAAATATGAACAGAGTTTGCTGTATTTAGCAAGGACAGAATCTTGGGATTCTGTCCACTGGTGAAAACATCTCAGAACCTTATTATTTGGATATATGTCATAAAAAAAGTTTGGTATGGTGACCTTCCTACAAGAATTAGATAAGATTTCTTAAAAGGTGATTCTGGTAGTGCCACTCATATTACAAAGATGTTGAATACTTAATAAGAATCTCTGGGAATTTGTCCAAGGATATTAATTTGTACCCTCCTCCCCTAGTACACAACAGATTCTACAAAAAAGGCTGCCATGTAAGGGGGAGTCTTCTTCAGGTACTAAGTCAAAGCCAAATTTAAGCCAAGTGTGTGTGTGTGTATTTTTAATTAATAATTATTAATTTTGATAATATGAAAGTAATTTAAGATCATATATTACAAAGCTTATATAAAAATTGATATTTTGAGGATTTAGAGTATGTTTTGTTAAAACAGAATTTAAATGGAGGTTGAACAATCTTTAAAAGTGGATCAAATTCGTGGGCATACAAAACAATTAGAAATTTCAAGCATCCATAGGCAACTTCAGATATTCAGTTATTTGTAAGGCTTTGGGGAAATGCCAAATTGGCTAACATGCCTTGTGAGAGTAGTGGGAAAGATTAAATCACCAGCTAGTGACACCAATTTAGTGAAAAGCTAGCATCTTCCAGATGAGAGGATTTTGTGCACAGGTACTTTGAGAAGTGATGTAAGTGCTGGCCTTTAAGATAAGCCATATTTTATATTCCATCATCACAATGAATTGAATTCATAATCATTAACATCTCAGTTCTATCAGCCCCATGCCTTCACATACCAACTCAATGATGATGACTCCAAATTTATACCTCCATCTGTAAGATCTTGGCTAAACTCCAGATTTATTAATTCAAGTGTGTATTTGAAATCTCTACTTAGATTTATTATAACCACTTGAATTTTGGTGTAGCCCAGAGCAAGTATTTTAACCCCCTTACTCCTACCCCAAACTTGTATATTCACTGGTGTCACCCATTTCATTAATTAATGCCAGCACTTTGAAATTGCTTAAACTAAAACTTGGACATAAACCTGGAATCATTTCTGCTTCAACATTTCCCGACACTTAAAAATAGTGTAGTTCCCTCCAACATATCTGCTTTTAACTCTTTTCTCTATCTGACCCCTATGTTTTTCTCCTCACAGTAGGCAGATCTACCTTTTAGTAATATAAGTCAGATAGTGTCATTGACCTTTCTAAAATCATCATCAGTAGCTGAACATGGTGGTGCCCACCAGTAATCCCAGAGGCTCCTGAGGCTGAGGCAGGAGGAGCACAAGTTCAAAGCCAGCCTCAGCAATTTAGCAAGACCCTATCTCAAAGTATAGAAATAAAAGGGGCTAGGGATGTGGCTCAGGGGTTAAGTGCCCCTGGGTTCATTCCCCGGTATAAAAAAAAAATCTTCAAAGGTTTTCTATCATACATTTCATAACATACCAATGCCTATCATAGCCTGTAATTTCTTACTTGGTGTGGCGCCTGCTCTTCTTCCCCAAACTTTTATCGTTCTCTTTATTCATTCTTCAATAATTTTCATTCATGATGATTTTTAGGGGAAAAACACACACACACACACACACACAATTCCTGTCTTGAAAACATTTTTCTCACTCTACTAACCTCTTTCTGAAATGTTCTAACTTTAGATCTTTTTATTATTTATACAAAAGTTATGCTTCATTCCGGCATTCCTGAGAAACCCAATCTAAGTTAATGTAGTCACTATCCTCTCTAATTTTCTTACCACATCATCATTTAAAATTTATTATATTTGACAACGTGCCATTTATTAATGCTTATTAATTGATTAAGATTATTTTCCTTTCAAGGTAAATCAGTTACAATTCCTGGCTTATTAGCCACCATGTTTTATAGCTACATTAGCAATTATTTGCATATTACAAAAAATTGACAATATTTTGAATTAATGTATTAACAGCAAGCATGATAATAACAATATCTAGCATTTATTTAGCACTTAATATATAACAGTTATAAGCAATGTAAGTGCACTGTTTCATCCTATCTTACATTGGCCTTAGGAGACACTACTATATTATCAAGAAAATTGCACTTTTAAAGAAATCATACTTTTATCCTGGAAGAGTTTACTTTAATAAATTTAGGAGTGACTTTGTTTCCCTGTTTATTATATAAGTAAGAATTGGAAGGTGTTCACTTATTTCTTAAACAATTTGATATCATTCTATTGTGAAAAAATATGCCAAATTAATATCATTTGTGAATTGGAGGATTTGTGTGGAACCCAAACATATTCTTAGAAATGTCAAGAATCCACTTGAAGTAAATTAATCAGTGTCAGGAAGTAGAAAATCTTTCACTTATACTCAGATATTGTGCTAGTAGGGCTTAAGATATGCCAATCCAAGTTATTTTCTTCCATTAATATAAAGCATTGTGAAAATGCTTTCAAATTGTTCTGCCAAACAATCCATGGGAAGATAATAATTTTCCACAGAACTTCATGAAGCAATACTGCTGGATGAAAATATAGAATACATTATGCAGTTTTATAGATGGTAATGATGTTTCGTACTGAACTTAGTTACCACATTTAACACATATTTAGAACTTAGAGTTATTGGAACCCATCAAACATATAACAATAGAACTGAAAGTACTAAACAACTAGAGTTATGATTATCTAAATAATCAAACAAGCCTGCTTGAAGCTTTATCTTCAGAGACAATATAGAGGAGAACTCACTGGTCATTTTCTTTCTCTTGTTTTAATATTCAACTGATATGCAACTTCTTTATTTTTTAAATTTGTTCTAATTTGTTGTGCATGACAGTAGAATGCATTTTGGCACATAGTACACAAATGGAACACAACTTCTCCTTCCTCTGGCTGAACATAGTGCAGAGTCACACCGGTAGTATAATCAAACATGTACACGGGATAAAAATGTCTGTTTCTTTCGACTGTCCTTCCCATCCCCACAATCCCTTTCCTCCCTTCATTCCCCTCTGTAAAATATCCAAAGTTCCTTTGATTTGAAACTTTTAAAAATACTTTGATCTATGGTTGATTGAATCTGTTGGTACAGAATCCACAGACATAGAAAGTGAAGCACACATGCATTTAGAGATACAAAGTTCTACAAAGTGATTTAGCTCCACTCCATAATTTTTGTCATTGTCTTCAGTATTGCTGAGTTTCTGATACATATTCTTCATGACTCAGAGGAATCTTGAACTATCACCTTGGCCATGTAAAGAATTAATTAAAATTTTTAAGTTGGACTGGCAATCCAAGTTTCAAGGTAAGAATTTCTGATAAACTCCTTGAGTATTAACTGACTATTTACTGTCATGCTATCCTTGCAAGTGTGTAGAATGTCAAGTGCAAGCCATGTGCTTAGGAAAATGTATATGGGGTTTTAAGAAGTTTATGAAATAGCTAGACTTAAAAACTGTAATTTAAGAGCTCCCTCCTTAAATAGAGGCAATAATTTTCCATGATCCAAATAGAATCTGAGATTATAGTAAAAGATAGGTTTATTATCTGTTTTGATCTGGACATCTTCCATGTTAGTCAATTTCACATCACTGTGATCAAAATAGCTTACAAGAAAAACTTAGAGGAGGAATAGTTTGTTTGGGGATCATGCTTGCACAGGTTTGATCCTTGGTCATCTGACTAAATTGTTCTGGGCTTGAGATGAGGATGAACATTGTGGAAGAAGGGTGTGATGGAGGAAAACTACTCAGCTCATGGAAGCCAGAAAGCAGAGTGAAAGATAAGTGCTAGAGACAAGACACAATCTCCAAGAGCATTCCCCCAGTGACCTGCTTCCCAAAACCACAGCCCACCTGCCTACAGCTACCAATCTGTAGTCCATCTAAATTTTTATTCTTTAAATGGACTAATCTACTGATGAGGTTATAGCTCTCATCATTATCCCACCTTTGAACCTTTCTGCATTGGGAATCATGTCTCCAAAACATGAGCTTTTCAAGGGACATTTTTTGATCTAAATCTTAACATCTTTTAGCCTTTTTGGTGTAGTATTTATCATTAAAAATGAGTACTAATGGCAGGATAGACTGAGCCCCTAAAATATCACACCCTCTCAATCATTCTCCTTGATATAGACATTATTCATGATTTTTAAGATAGAAAATAGCCAAAAGGATACAAAATTGAGGTTCAAACTCAGAGCTTAATACATAATTCCAATGTCCATTAGAAAATATTGGGCGCTGATCTGTAAAATACCTTAGTCTTTTTTTTTTTTTTTTTTTTCTTTTTCTTTTTCTTTTTTGTTACAAGAGATTGAACTCAGGGGTACTGGACCACTAAGCCACATCCCCAGCCCTATTTAATATTTTATTTAGAGACAGGGTCTCACTGAGTTGCTTAGCACCTCGCTTTTGCTGAGGCTGGTTTTGAATTTGTGATTCTCCTACTTCAGCTTCTCAAGCCACTAAGATTACAGGCATGTGCACTACACCTGACCACCTTGGCCTATTCTTGATCCTTCTTATTCCATTTCTTTAATATAAATTTAAATCAACTCCCCAGGTATGGTGGCACACCCTCACTGTCCCAACTATTCAAGGAGGCTCAGGCAGGATGATCACTTGATCCTAGGAATTTGAAACCAGCCCCTATCTCAAAAGAAAAAAAAAAAAAGTCACTTAATAAACACTACACAGTGCTGAATATCTCTTTACTAGAGTGTAAAGAAGGTACCAAAGACATAAGAGAATATATTTGGGTTTCATTGATTAATCTATGTGAGAACTAAATATGATTTTTTTAAAAAAAAACTATGCACATTGACGGAGTTATAGTAATATTCAACAAATCTTATAGTTTCTTTTTTTCTTTTTCCTAGTTATGATGAAAACACTATTCTTATCTGTAAGAATTTAAGTCTAATCAAAATAACAAATACGAAGATGAAATTATAGGAGAGAATTTTGATAGATGTAAGATAGATGTAAGAGCTACTATAAGAATGTGTTTTGGCATTTTTTCTTGTTTATTCTAAATTTTAAGTATGATTTAGCAGAGAGAGGCTCAGCTTTAAAATTTCTTAAACAGAGACATCAAAGAAATCTCCCACGTCCCCAAAACTTGCTCCTAAAGATGTGAGCTAGATTCTCATGGTGTTGGAAGGTCCCCTCCAGAAAATTATGTTCCTTTCCTTTGATGCAGGCCATCATAAGCTTCTTAGGATAGAGCACCAAGTTCAATCCAATCCATTCAGAAGTATCAAATTCCAGATAATCGAGGAATCAGGCGAGATACTTTGTGGTCCTCCATTATTTATAAATCTCTTTCGAGATGTGATTTAAACCTAAAATATTCTGCCCCCAATCCAACAGGGAGGCCGGTTTCATGGGTTTCTGCTAGCAACAACTAAAAATATTTGTTCTGGTAACTGCCTCTGTGAAACTCTTTGGCATTAAATTGTCTGATTTCAGTCCTTCCTATTCCTGCCCAACCATGGTGACTTGCGATGATTTTTTTTTTTTTTTTCCCCAGCCACAGATTAGTTCCACTAGGATGAATCTGATTTTCGCTTAGTTCTGTGAAGATTTCCTCCTGTGAACCACTGCTGGGTCTGCTGGGTCCCTGCCAAGGACACTTCCTCACCTGGAATCTTATTTAGAGTTTCAGGCAGAAAGTTGGCAGCTCAGCTGTTTGTAGTCATAGTAACTCCAGGGGAAGATTAGGGATGTATACACGTAAGTACATCTGGCCCTGTAAATGTGGAGCTGTCTTTCTTTCTTCATCCTTCTATCCATTCATTCACTGATTCATTTCCAAAATGTTCATTGAGAATCCCTTCCATGTCCTAATCAGTATTTGGTAATGAAATGCAGAGTCAAAATTATTTGTATGTTGATTTTACAAAGATCATTCATCATTTCATCCCTGAGGAAATTTTGTTAAGACTTCTAAATGCCAACTCCTCCTTTCATCCTTGAAAAGCACAGAGAAAGTGAGTAGGACTTGGTATTTACACATATGGTATGGGTTATCTGGATAAAATCCAGAAAAAAATTATTAGTACCCCTATGCATAGGACTCAGTTTGCAATTCCATATAGATTATTCATACATAGGGCTCAGTATACAATTCCATATAGATTATCCATAATCTAATGTGAACAGAGAGAAAATCAAATATTAATACAGTGAAAGATGTTCTCCATAACTCAATAACAGTGCTTCTCATCCAGGTACTATTTTGCTCTAGCTGGGTACATTCAACAATATTTAGAAACACTTTTGGTTGCCAAAGTGAGAGAAGCTACAAGGTTTGAGAAGGTAGAAGACAGGGACACTGTTAAACCTACTGAAATCCACAGGAGAGCCCTCCACAACAAAAAGTTATGTTTGCAGTCAAAAATGGGAACACTGTCCAGATTAAGAGGCTTTGCTCAATAGATGTAAATGGCTATAAGTGAAAATGAAGGTTTGATTCATTGTCTTGGGATAAAGAAAATAGCTGTTAAAGAAGAGCACATTTCAGTTGGTGACAGTGTTTTTTTCATTAAAATTGAGTGTGAATGCTTAGGAGCCAGAAGCTTTGTAAATTAAGAGAGTAAAAAAATGTTCTTTGTTCATTTGCTTTCAACAAAATTCCTGGGGGATATTTTTTTCTATGTGATTTTCTTAGATATCCCCAACTATCCTGTCAAGTATCTAGAATAGATGCTATTTACATTTTGTTTATTTATATCCCTCTTAGCCCCCAGTTAACATAATTAATTAAAAAAATATTGCTTATTGCATTTAGTCAGCTTTCCATGACTATAATAAAACACCAGTGATGATCAAAGTAAAAAGAGAAAAGTTTATGTTGGCTCACAGTTTTTGAAGTTTCAGCCCATGATAGGTTGGCCCCATTGCTTTTTGCCCTTTGCTGAAGCAATACATCATGGTGGGCGCAAGTTTCAGAGGAAGCTGCTCACCTAATGGCATCTAGGAAGAAAAGAGAGAGGAAAAGGAGGAGTCAGGTTCCCAATATCCTATGAGGGCATCCTTCAAATAAGGAAGACCTACCATTAGGCCTCACCCACCTCTTAAGTTTTCCGCTACCACTGAACAATTCCCCTGGAGGATAAACTTTAAACACATGGGTCTTTGGGAAACACTTCAGGTCCAAATGATAGCAATCATCAAATCTAATACCAATAGCTGAAACTAATAACTGATCTAAAATAAGTTAATTGACTCCAGCTGCAAAGAATCAGAACTCTCCAACATTCTTCACAAAATAAAATGGTAATATTCTGTGGACAACATGTTGTAGTGGGGGATTAAATATCAGTTGATTTGTGCATTTTTTTCTTACTTCACTGAAGTTCTTCCACAGGTCAAGGACACTCTAGTTAAATACCATGACAAACTCTGTCATTTTGAGTAGGAAGGAAGATTATTGAGACCCTTGAGAAGGGCAGTGATTTGAGGAACTCCCTAAATATCTGCCAAGAAAAACACAGAATTGTGAAGAGGTAACATTTGCCAAGAAATTTGATATAGAGAGAATATGGATGAGCTTTATTAGTTATTCTCAAATGTACTTTTCACCTGCAAACATTGCCAGCATTAATCAGGCAGATTGCACTTCAGATACCCTGTACCTCTAAAGATTTAGTCAAGGCCAGGAATCACTTGACCAATTACCATTTGTCGCAGTTGTCTTTCCAGTATATCACCATTTTCTGCTCATTCTACTTTCTAAACATATCTATAATCACTTTTTCATTTCTATCTAGCACATTCCTAATTTTGGGTAATTGACTATCACCATATTCATGTTTTCTGTGCCCAGGTAACCCTAAATCCTAATAGGTTTATTGAAATTCACAAATTAAATACACTTATTTTCGAAGAAAATTTATGTTTCGATCATGAATTAGAAACTACCTCAGGAGAGAAAGAGAAGATAATCTTAAAATAATTATAATTTTAAAAAAGGTATTCTTTAATTCTGCGTGGAAGCCACCACCTGCTGGAGGAGTCTTAATAGCCAGGAGCAAACTCAGGCCCTCTATTTGATGTAATCATGAGCACTGAAGAGAGGATCCCATAATGGAAATGGTGTTATTTTTAACCTTTTTGTACATCATAAATCCATCCATGCTTTATCAGTAGTATGGGCCATGCATGTTGGGAAATGACGGCTAAAATTTTTCATTTTATCCTGGACCATGGTAAGACATCCAAATTCGTTTCTCCCTCTATGTTTTTTTCTGAAATGTCCACCATACCAACGGTCCATGTAACTATTTTCCATGAAAAAAAAAGTTTTTCCTTATTAACATTTAAAGATTCAATGTGTAGTATAGTGGTTTAATTGCATGGTGTATATCGTTACATGGAACTAGAATTTATTACTATTGTTATTATTTTAATTTGTGAAAGGGGTAATTTGAATCACTGAAAATCAAGCATGAGAAAAAAAGCTGGAAGGCAGAAAAATGGTTTAATTTTCTTAATCAATAATAATAACTAAATTTTATGATATAAAATTTATGATATAAAGCTAAGTAAAATATTTTAAAGTGTCAGGAACTATTCTAAATAATTGTACTTCATTTTAGTCAGCTTTAAAACTGGCGTGAGCAAAAGACCTGACAAGAACAATTAGAAGATGAAAGGTTTATTTCAAGGCTCACAGTTTCAGAGGTCTTAGTCCATAGACAGTCACCTCCATTGTTTGGGGCCCAAGGTGAGTCATGGTGGAAGACTGTGGTGGAGGATTGTGGCTCAGAACATGGAAGCAGAGAGAGAGAGAGCTTCCCTCAAGAAGGACAAAAAAATGTATCCCAAAGGCATGCTCCAGTAACCCACCTCCTCCAACCACCTGCCTACAGTTACCACCCAAATAATCCCTATCAGGGTATTAATGCAGTGATTAGGTTAAGATTCTTATAACCCATTTATTTCACCTCTAAACTTCCTTATATTGCTTCATACTTGAGCTTTTGGGGGACAATATATATATATACATACATATATATATGTACATGTATATATGTATGTATATATATATATATATATATATATTATACATAACATACATTGACACATGAAGCAGATCAAGAAACTAGAGCACAGTAAGGTCAAGTATTCTGTTCAACTTTTTATACTTAGTGGTAGAAGCAAAGAATTTCTGGATTTGAACACAAGTCATATAGCTTCTGAGTCAATGCTGTTAGCCATTTTTTGAGCAACTCTAAATTGAATCTATTCCATTAGAATTTTTTCTTTGGTTGTGTGCACATATCCAAGATTTGCATCCCTTTCAGCCACTTGCAAGGAACTGAGGGACACTGATGCAAAATTTCTATTCAACACACAAAAAGAAAGAGTGGGCTTTCTGTCAATTTGGTTATGAGTGGGCCTGAATTGGTATGTGCATGTGTGTTTGTGTGTGTGTGTGTGTGTGTGTGTGTGTGTTAGTGCAGATCCAGAAGGAAAGATTCTTTTCTCAGTTGTGTATGAACAATGTCTATTTTTCCATGTTATGGAGTAGAGTTGTTTACACATATTGAACATCAATTGCATAAAATACCATTCAATTATGAAACACTGTGTGTGAATTTCATAAAGTGGTCTTCTGTGAATTGTGTGTCAGACATGAAAATAAAATTATTACATGTTTTCTGCCCTGTCTTGCAAAAAGTTTATAATATCAACTGTTCTTTTCCCTTTTCGGGGAAAAAAGGTAATCTAGATTTCTCTTGCAAGGCACAGTGTGTCACAAATTCTGGACTAAACCTTTGGAAATAAAGGTGAGCTCTGTGAAATACACTGAGGACAAAGGGCAATTTGTACTCCCTATCTGGAGAGCTATTTTCTAAACAGACAACAAAAGATGTCATTTTACCAAGAAGGGCTTATTTATTTGGATTGTCTGTTGTAGAGTTGTTTATTTGCTTCTTGATCATTGTTGGAGGAAGAGAAAGAGGCATTGGGAGAGTGTCTATCAAATTGGTAAAGTTCTAATTTTAGATTGGAGAACACTTTAACTAGAAATGCAGGCATCCTTGGTTTATCTTTCTCTGTTTTCCATAGTTCTCTGCTGTGGTATCTACTAAAACTCACCCTTTTCACTCAGACTCACTTGCTCCCTGAGACAAGGCCAGAAAAGGCAGGAGGATACTAAATACTCTCAGTTCCCTCTCATCTCCTTTATGAACATGTAGAAGATTAAGTTGCTAAATCACATATAGGTTCTGGTGAGCCAGCTCTGGTTGGATGACTAAACTGAGGATCAGGAGAATAAACACTTGAGTACAGGGATGGTCCTAAGTTTCTAAATTTTTGTTTATTCAAAGGTCTTTGCTGAGTTATTAGTAGTTTTCCCAATTATCCTCTCTCCCTCTCTACCTCTCCCTCTCTGTCTCTCTCTCCCCCCTCTCTTTCTCTTTCTTTCTCTCCCTTCTCTTTCTCTCTTTCTCTCTCACTCTCTCACTCTCACTCTCTCTCTCTCATGCATTTATGGAACAAACATTGCCAACATTTTTCTATCATTATCCATGAAAATTATATAAAATCTTCTGAGGTATAATTAAGACACAGTGTCCTAATAATGGTTCCATAATTTATGGAGAGACCACATGGCCTATCAATTGTTTCAGTGATACTGCTGGGATTTCTCTGAAAGCCCAAGGGCACCCAGGCCTCTTCAGGAGGAATTGCAAAAGACATAAAAAGTCTAAGTAGTCATAAATCTTTGTTCTCTTTTCCATTTACCTCTAAATCTACACTATACTGTCCTTTATACATTTTTTTTCTTGGTTGGTTCCTGTGCATGGAACATAATTTCTTGGTTAAACTGCCACTATTACAAAAGCAAAATAAGACTTGTTGACAGACTCTTACTCATAAGTCCACATTTCCCAGAAAGACAGTCTGGCTTGCTTGAGATGGAAGGTCAATGTTTAATTGATTTTTTAAAGAAAAGTAGCCCTCACCTTGAGTCATTACAATTGCTCCATTTTGTAAGAAAATCTTCTGCACGTGACTGTGGTTCTTCCCTAAAGCTCCTCCTCTTTATCATCATCATGTCGTTCATCAACACCTTAGTTACCTGCCTTCTCTCCCCAAGTCCTGAAAGGCAATTTAAAATATAGTATTGATGTTGATGATGGTGATGATGATCATAACATTGGCAAAATAATATTCTAGATCAAGTTGTGATTAGCTGAGCCAAGAGGATCTTAATGAACAGAATGCTTTAATTTCCCTGTTTTAGATCAAATTCATGTCCCCACACTAAAGATATAGACAGAGTTAGATAGATAGATAAATGAGAGATAGACAATCTTAGAACAATCTGTGGGTAGTCAATAAGTATGAGTCAATATTATTATCCATTACGCTATATAAAGTAGTTTGAGCTGTACAAGAAATGTGTGTGTGTGTGTGTGTGTGTGTGTGTGTGTGTGTGCTTCCCAATACCATTCCTTCCTTTTTTTTCTTTTTTTGGAGTATACCTTGTTGCTTACAAATTGGTGTTTTGTAGGCAATCAGTATGATATAAATTTCTTAATTACTTCTTGCTGTTAGTTGGTGCTGCTAGAGAATAAAGAACAAAGGACAATATTTAAGGAAAATATGTTTGGATATGGGAAGTAGGAAAATTTCACAAAGCCATAAATACTTAGATTTGCTTTCTTACACTTTCCTAGACTTATTGTGTATTTTTTTTTGTCCCACATTTTTAAGTGAACTATTTTCTATTGTGGAGTATCTGTGACTATCAAAATATTTTATAATATTAAAACTTAGATTATTTGCTATTACCTTTATGACTGTAACCACAATTCTCATCTTCTTGACCCTGATTATGTGTTCTTTCTCTGTGCACAACTCTAGACTCTGCCCTGTGAGAGCTAATGGACAATTTTCCTTTGACCTGCTATTCAGTATTATGTTCCTTCATGAATTACAATGTCCACAAGGTATTGTGCATCACTGTGTTGGGCATGAGGAATATAATCATGAGCAAAGTAGACACCCAGATACTTGTAGAACGAATGTACAGGACAGGAATCAATATAAATCATAAACAAAAAGTTATAAACCATTGGTTGATATTTTAAGAATGTGTCAACTACTATGCAGATAAAGCCCAGGGACTGTTGTAATACAATGCACAAGGGTGTTCTAACTTACCTCAATCAGTCAAAAAGAGTGTACCTATGAAAATGGTACTTAAGCTGAGACCTTACAAATGAGTACAAGTTATGCAGATAATGAAATAGGAAAGAACTGATATGAGGGGAAGAAAAACCTTGAAAATATGCTAAGGTTCCTTCTTTAATGTATTTTTTCATTCATCAAAATTAGATCGAGTGTCGACTTGATGCTGAGCACTACTAAAGACACTGGAAACTCAGAAGGGAAAAATGTGAACATTCCAAATTTGGAACCTATATTCTGCTGGGGAACACAGAACAGGCAAGCAAATACATGGGGAAATGATGTCATTTCTGGGAGTGGTTTGTGAAATGAAGGAAATATTAGTACTATGTGATAGGAAATGTCAGGAGGGAGGAAGGAGAAAGAAAAAAAAAAAAGAAAGATGGGTCTGAGAAAACCTCTCAGTTTGAGGTCAGTGAATGGGAGTATAACATTGATGTAAAACTGGGAGAAGTTTATAATGATCAGAGTGGGAAAACTCAGGCCAGAGAGGTACAAAATTAGTCTAGAAAGATAGGTGACACCAGATCCTTCAGGTTTTGTGTACCGGTGTATTATGAGTATTATTCTAGGAGGAATGAAGAGCTATTAATCAGCTGCTAAATTACCAAGGGGCATGACATCATCACAATTTTGCATTTCAAAAAGTGAGTAAAGAATGTTTTCTTATAAAGCAAGACTGGCTGTTAAAATTTTTCCTACACTGCTAACAGGAGTGGAAACACCAGACACTGGCTGTAATATTAAAGTTGGATATGCTTATGACCAGGTGACTCATTAACTCCACTCCTAGATTTTATTACCCAGCATAAATGCCTGAATATATACTCCAAGAGATGTGAAAGGAATGGATAGCAACATTATTTCTACTATCTTCAATCTAAAATCAAACCACACATTCATCAAGAGTGCATTGGATAATTAATTATGTTTTAGACATATAATGAAATATTTTATAGCAATGAGAATAAAATAATTCTTGCAACACAATATCAAGGAATCAAAAAATCAAAACACTGAGCCAAAGAAGGCAGATGTAAAAGAAAATCTACTTATATACATTTTTAATCAAGTCTGTAGTGTTTGGTTTCCTTTGGGGAGGCGGAGAATGGGAATAGTTGGGGGAGGTGGCTTCTGGGGACTGGGGATATTCCTTCTCTTGATTCAGAGAGAAGTGTTGTACACCAAAGTTCACATTGTCATGATTCAGTTAGTTGTACAGTTGTGATTTGTGTACTTTCACTATGTATTTTATGATTTAATAACATTTTAATGCAGAAGGAAAAAATATGTTTAAAACAATAGCAATACTCCATCTGAGGACTGGTATATCCCAGCCCGGAAACTAAGAGAATGAATAAGTGATATTATATAGAAATGAAGAAGTTCAATTATTGATCTTGGAGTGAGGAGTCAGACAATTTTTAGAATTTTGTCTTAAACTTTTTCTCCCCCTCCTTTTTTCTAACTTCTTAAAGGTATGCTTATAACTTGTTTCCATATCCCTACAGTACCTCTCATTACATTTGATATGGAATAAATGCTCAACAAATCTTGAATGAAACCATAAATCCTACATTTTATGCCGAGGCTTAAAGACTCTTCCTTAGTAGGACAGGCTAAAGAGGACAGAG
Organism: Tamias sibiricus; assembly: GCA_025594165.1. Taxonomy (NCBI): domain Eukaryota; kingdom Metazoa; phylum Chordata; class Mammalia; order Rodentia; family Sciuridae; genus Tamias; species Tamias sibiricus. Next base: position 21,902,896 of record CM046672.1, on the reverse strand, counting down.
GCTGGGCAAGTCAGCTGTGTGTGCCATGCTCAGTTCTTATTGCAGCAGAAGAGGATATGAATGTTTTGTTGTTTGAACAGCTGCACTGCATCCATTGCTTCCTTAGGTCTCATGGACATAGCAATAAGTCCTGACACAAGGAGGGACCCCAGCTAGTGACAATCAGCACTGATCAATCAGCATATAAACCTTTTATAGTTTCCAATGGAAAGGCAAGAGGAAGTAAAAATAGCAGTGTATTATCCTAACTCGAACTGATGGGAACAGTTACACAAGGTTTCTTTTAAGCTCATCAAATATTACCCTTTGTGTGGCTTTGGTTTAGCTTGCTGGTCTGATTAAACTCCATTCACCATCAGAGGAAGCAATTGGTTTTCCTAGGTCTGACACTGCTCTGAGTCTGGCTGGTGAGGGAAAGGAACACCAGGGTTTCACCAGTTGGTTTATGAATGGTCTCCAGAAGCAGAGATTGTTATTCCCATGTGGACTGCAGTCAGGTTAAGTAGACCTGCCTGACTCTTGAGCAGCTTGGTATTCTTTTTCTTTTTCCCTCCCGCATATCTAAAGCTTCCAACAACCATTTTCCAAAGAACTTTTTGTTTTCCTTTATGGAAAGTGAATTTTTTTCTATAGTAGGTTACATGCTTAATTATTTTCTTAACATGTGAATGCTTAGAAAAATCAGCTGTTTTGTTCAAAACAAAAGAATCTGAACTTTGTGATCATAAGGAACCATTTTGATGCCTGAAATAATATCTAAACAAAGGTACTGTGAGTGGATCTGACCAGGTTTTACATTTCAGCACTTAACCTGGTCCTGGATGTGTAAAAACAGCAAACATGTTTAGGTTGTCAGTCCTCATTTTACTTAAATGCAAAATGGCAAAAATACCATACACATACTAGTTTTATCTATATCCCAATATTGAGATAATATATATTTAATGCATCAAATAATTTCTGGCACATCGAGGTATCACTTGCTTACTAGGGATTCTTAGTCTCTATTATGAATCTCAATTATAGTTCAACTTTTCAGACAGTGTTGTATTCTCCTGTACTAAAAAGCCCTTATTTGTTTAGGAAATTATGTTTAATTTTAAAGTTTTGTTTCCAGTAATTTTTTCACCCTTAACTATCAGTACTTTTACTCTATGTCAGTGGGTGTTGAGTGTGTGTTGCTATTACTATTTCCTTTATCCTACTTTGTAACCAGCTACCTACATTCACAGAAACTAAAAACCACAAGAGTTTGTGCCTGAGGCACAAATGGGTGCATGCCTGGACTCTTACCTTGGACCATCTCTCTGGGCATTTCAGGGTTCAACTTGGCATCCTTGGGATTCTTACTAGGGAAGAGAGGTCTTATTGATATGTTTCAGAAATACTGCTATAGTTGGAATCTGGAATGTTCCACAAAAGCCCATGTGTTAGAGGCAAGGTTCCCAGTCAGTGGCATTATGGGAGTTGGTGGAACTTCTAAGAGATGAGACCTAATTGAAAGTCTTTTGTCATACGGAGGCCTTTCCTTGAAGGATGTATTGACTCTCCGACTCCTGCTCTTTTCCTTCTCTCTTTACTTCCCAGCTACCATGAGGTGAGTGATGTTCTCTCTCACACGCTCCTGTCGAGGCACTTTGGTTCTTGTCACATACCCAAAAGCAATGGCAGCAACCAAACATGACTGAACCTCAATAAAACTACGAACCAAAATAAACCTTTCCTTCTTACAAGTTTATTTTCCTCCAATATTTGTTACAATGACAGAAAGGTAACTAACACACTCTTTATAAAGCCATATTTATGTGCATAAAAGGTGAAAGGTTCTTATAAATGAGTACAGAAATGAAGCACAGAGTTCCTCATAATAAGATGATGTATTTTGTGAGGATAGAGACTCCACTATGTTCATCTGTGGGGGGCATTGTGATTAAGAATAGCTACAGATGTTTCTACTCAGATAAAAGGACAAATGGCTCAAACCAGTTTAACCAGTAAAGGATCAGAAGCACATAATCATTGCATAGAGGAATTACATTGGAAGACTAGATATTATGGTGTTGGGGAAGCACAAAAAAAAAAAAAAAATGGTGAGGCAAATTGGATAATAGCAGTAGTAACTCAAAGTTGCTATCACCTTCGGAAATGAAGGGACAATGTTCTTGTTGTGGTGTCCAGAACATGGCTTAACCTAGTGGGACTCTGAAACCCACAAGTAAGGGCTTCCTGTCCACGCAGATGTAGAATAACAGAAGAATGTCTTACCATCAAAGATGCCTTCTGAAGCAGAGACAGAAAGAGAAAAATAGGCTGATTTGTTCCCCTGTCTTCCAATATCCTTCCAGAGCACACCATTACCTAAACTGAATCAGAAGTTTTCTTGGCAAATGTAATTTTTCAGAGTCAGAGAAAAGTCAGGGAAAATAAAAGAGCAGAACTGAAAGCAAATAGACAAATGGCCAGACCACAGTGAAAGATCATCAGTGGTAATCGACATGTAATGTTTGGGCAAATTCCTGTGGGAGTTCATGACTCTGCCTGTCAGAGACATGAGATGCAGAGGGGCAAAGGCAGTTGGTTGTCTCAACAGTGCCTCACAAATGGAGGAGTAAAGTCACCTAGAATATCCATCCTATTTACAAGTCACTCTTTGTCATCTTGGTACAGTCAGAGATTAATCTAGGAGAACAAACACTACACTGATGACTTAAATCTTTCTATAAAATAATGCCCTATCTGCGGATGCACTGAAAAGTAACGTGTCTACTACTCTATAGCCTCTTTCCTTCAGATTCTCAATCTCTGGAATATGCATAAAGCCACAAATATCTGGCAGAGCACCCAGGAAAAGCAATTAGTTCATTTATAACACATTTAAATATATTGAATAAACAATTTTGTGTCTTCTATGAGGTCTATTACACTTGAGCTTGAGAAGTACTCATTAATAATTTTTCACTTAATATGTACTTGAAATACTCTAAATTAGCATTTCAAAATAAATCTAGGTCCAAAGGGCAGAGGGCTGGCAGACAGATGATGAGAGAAAATGACTCTCAACGTTCCTTTAAAAAGTTGAGGTTTATGGAGGGTTGGTTTTGGCATCACCGTTGGAAACTTACATTTGGGTAGCTATCTAATTTTAAACCAGCTCTGACTTTGCCCAGAACTTAGCATGATGTACTACATTATGATGATATTTTTGGAAAGAAACCTACCTGGGCCAGGAGTCAGAAGACAAACTTACCTTTATTAGAAATATGACCTCGAGTAAGTCACTTAACATTGCTGAGGTTTGGAAGAGAGGGCCATGGGGGTGGGAGGAAGGAGGAGCAAATAGCAGGAGTACTGCACGGTAGTGGGTATTAACTCTGTCTACTATGTCTCCACACATTCAAAGACATTGAGTGTTCCCAGAAGGTAGGCATTAAAATGTGAAATTTGCTGCAAGAAGTTATTGAATCAGCTTAATTTTATCAGCCATGTCCCTAACCTTATCTGCCTTAACTCTTCTTCAAGAATAACTTTGTAGTCTGGTAAGCAGATCTTACAATTTAGTGGTTAAGCTTATCATCTTATCATCTCTGGAATCATAAAAATAAAGACATGCATCCTGAGCCCACAACTCTGTGGCTTTGGATAAGTGAGAATACATTGCTAAACCTCTGTTTTCCATGTCTGCAAAATGTTTCTCCATTTCCATGTAACTCCTGGGGCAATGCTGTATACACTGAATGACAGGTAAGTCATGGAAGCATTAAAGCTCTTAGTACAGCACCAAATGCATGTCAGCCTCAATCAATTCTAGATGCCTTTCTAATTGTGAATTATTGATGTTTTAATCAATGTGGTTATTTCTATCCACCTCATGGTGGTTGTCCATCTAGACATCTCCAGTGTGATTCTTTCACCTGCACTGCATTTCTAGCTACTTGATAATTTCTACATCTTATATATGAAATATGATCAGTCCTTTATCCCAGGCTATTTTGAGATCTCTCCCCTTTTAGATCCTATTACCATCTCTATTCCATGTATATTAAGTTCAGTTCCTCAGAAATAGTATCCAGAAAAAGATCCACGGAATTAAAATTTCATCAGGAAACATATTAAGAAAATAATCCTAATAAATTATATGGAGTGGAGAAAGGGAAGAAAAGAAGGCCATGCAAGAGTGTGTTATCAAAGTATGAGAGAAGAAAATGCTGGCCCAGTCCCACAGGTGCGCTGTGGAGACAGCGTGGATTCCACACAGCAGTGCAGGTCAATTGACTCCCTGGGAAAAAAATATTTCCAAACAGTTGGCATGAAAACTGGCTGCTTCCATCACTTCCTGGTTGAGGGCCGTCCCCACTTATTGAAGCTTTTTCTTTTATATTAAAGCAAGCTTAACACAGCCAGCCTGAGGGGAGTTTCCCACAAAGAAGCACAGGTGCTTGCTGTTGAGAGATGTACACTTGGAGCTATTTTACAAAATGAAGAATCACAGGAACGTAGAGCGCTGACAGCATATGCCATATCAATAATATTAATATTAACACCACAGCAGGGTTTCCATGAAAATGGTACTCTGCCCTCTCTTCTTTCGTCATGGTCTCATTTGACTGTATAAGGATTATTAATTCCATTGATAGTGCTAAATATGAGTATTATTTATATGTTCATATGTACATGCATGTGTAGACATAAATATCTTTGAATCTGTTTACTGCTCCACCCCATTATATTTAGTTGTACTATGAAGGAGCCTATTTATCGGTAGTTATGCAAATTTGTCTGTGCTATAGTGCTTTTTATTTTTTATGAAAGGGGGAATAACCTTTTGATAAAAATTGTTTTTTTTTTTTAATTTTAAATATTTAAATCTGTTTTGAGTCATCAGAAGCTTTCAAGGATGGGTGAATAGAAAACTCCCAAAAGCAAGAATTCTGGTCTCTTGCCTAGGCTGGAAGAGACACTTTTCTAATATTGTGGCACATGATAGTTGTGGTAATGATGCATATGTTCATTTTCTCAGTAATATCACTGCCATTGTTGATTTGCAATGATACATGTACACAATTGAGAAGAGAATATTTGGCTTTCTGCCATATATTCCTCTCTGAACAGCTCCTGCTGATCAGCTGAACTTCTCACAGCAAGGTACAGGTCAAAAATGGATGTGTTTATAATGAACCTTGGAGATCCCCATTCATCAGTTCTTAGAAAGAGGAAAGAGTTGAGAAACATCTATGTTCCTGATGTCCATTGATTCTTACATGCACATAAAGGAAACTGCAGTAATCGGGGGGCGTACAAAGCTCCCACAGACATCAGCCCATCAGCTTCCCCTATGGGAAAGAACTAGACAGTGGGATCATCTCCTAGACTCCTAGGTCCCTAGGCTGCTTTATGTTCATCTGAGTTAAGATATTTTGGTTGCCTGGATACAGCTGAATGTGTGGAAAAAAGAAAAAATAATGTCACTGAGCTGCTGTCATGATGGCCATTTTATTATCATGATTTATAAATGGATTATCTTCAAAAATGGCTCTGGTTTTAATCATGACTCCTGCAGGAAATGGCCTGCTTTCATTGGTTTGTTTCAGTGACAGGTCCAGACACTCTGATATTTTACAGTGGTTGGCAGATGCTTTACTGCAAATGATATCCACCTTCCAGAAGGAATTTGTTAACTTTTAATAGCATTAACCTCAGGATGTGTATTCTGCCCACCCCCTCAATCTTGTTTCAGTTTCCTTCTTCTTGGGGCATCCACCTCCCCTTAGCTTTCCATCCTGTTTTCTTCTGATTCTATTTCAAACAGGAAGCAATCAACAACAAATTGCTTCCACCGTGTTCCACATACGGGAATCAGCCTTCCATGTTTCACAGCAAAAAGATTTCAAGTGGAGAGAGTGGAAAGTCACACGGCTTTCTCTCTCTTTTCTGCAGTTCCACAAGAGCAAGGTAGAAGCAACTAGAATTGATCCTATTATTAACTGTCAATTTACCAAGTTTCAACCACATGCCGGTGACTTTACCTCTATGTTTCCAAGTCTCAAAACAACATTTCAAAAAAGAATCATCTTCTTCAGGCCCAGTTGCCAAGGGTTAACTTGATTAAGTGACATGGTTAAGTGACAAGAGTGAGATTCCAACCAGGTTTCTAGGATACATTCCACCCCTCCAGTGTTTCCTAAATTTATTGCTTTGGACATGGTCTCTAGCCCTCTGTCTAAACCTCCGCCACACACACAGTAAAAAGTAAAAGAAAAAAAAAATAATTATTTGTGAAAGAGACTTGAAGATACACTGTGTGCATTCATATGATGATAGTTCTGGAAGGTCCTACTTTCTATTCATAGTTGTTTGACTGATCTTTTTCCAAAACTTAAGTCAACCATGAAATACACATTTGATTAACAGGTACTAACTGAATCCCATGGCTAACATTTTGCTAAAACCTCTACTGGGTTATGTTCCAGTTATGGATTTTTTTTTTTCTTTTAAAAATTTACTTACATTTTCAGGAGTTTGATGATCTGATAATTTCATGATATTAATTAAAGCTATGACCTTTACCATTCTGTCCTTTCTTCCTGTGGAATACTTTTCTTTGCCACTTCCCAGCTCCCTGTCTTGTTGAGCTTCTCTTTCTTATGCCTGTGATCATCATCATCTTTTTTTTTTCTTTAACACTGCCATGCCCTTTACATGAGCACAATTGTCATGTGCATACCACATTTTCCCTCACTTATTCCTATGTGCGAAGATGAGAGAGATTCAATGCTCTGTCCAAAATCACAGAGCTAGAAAGTGGTGGAGCAGAGAGTTAACTAATTACCTTAGAATTTTAGCCATGAGATCCCAAGAAAGTATGCCTAGGCATTTCCAATCCCTGACCTTGGAAACTGTAGTCTTGGAGGATTTCAAAGACAAAACTGGAGTTTCAGGATGAAATGACAGCACCAGAAGTATTGGAACTCAGTCCATCTTGTCCCCAGGCCAGCTATATTTCCAAAAGGACCTGAGTGATATTCCTGAAAACACATCCAAAAGATTTTCCACCACTCCTCCTCATTTTAGGAGTTCAAATATGTGAATCAGGTCATCCAGCAGGCAATATGCTCAGCAGCTTAATGCATTTTGTAACTAAATAGAAACTCCACTTTTAATTAACTAACATTGATTAGCATATCAGTTACTCTAACTCATTACAAACAAATTGGAACCAAAATCTGACCATATGAGCATGAAATAAGCACTATTAAATTTCTATTTGGATAGAGATTCAACTAAACTGCTGGTTCTAGTAACAAAAAGCAAAATTATCCATTAGTAAGATTTAGCTTGGAATCAGTATTGAAAGCTACCTCTAGCTTTTGTTTGGTATATTTTCTCATCTTTATGGAGTTGTCTGATTACCTGAAGGGTAATTAAATAACATCAGTGAAGCTTATGTTCAAGTGTAAGATTTTATTAGATGTATAAAAAAAATATTTTTTTTTCTTTTCTTTGTCATACCAGGGATTGAACTCAGGGGCACTTGACCACTGAGCCACATTCCCAGCCCTATTTTATATTTTATTTAGAGACAGGGTCTCCCTGAGTTGCTTAGCACTTTGCTATTACTGAGGCTGGCTTTGAACTTGTTATCCTCCTGTCTCAGCCTCCGGAACCAATGGGATTACAGGCATGCACCACCACACCAGGGAGATGTACAAAATATTTTAATACATGCCAGCATTTGAATATTTGTAAGATGGAAGAATTCCTTGAGGAAGAAAAAAGAGACAGTATTCTAGTGTTCATTCTCTCTCTCTTTTTTTTTTTCTTTTTGGGTAGGGGGGCAGGAATACATATATAGACAAATCTTGCCTAAATTGAGACTCAATTATTTTCATTTATGAATATTCCAATATTTAGAGCTCAAGTGTGCTTCCTACAAGGAGTTGTTCCGTCTAGCATCATAAGATTATATATGAATTATTAGTTGTGTCTGCTGATGAAGGATCTTAATAGGGACAGACAATGCTGATCTGTCCAAAGCACTCATATGATGGCCAGTTAAAGTAAATACAGAGAATCCAGAATTGAAATTGCAACACTGTGACAATCAATATGAAATGTATTTTGGTTATGAAAATGTGTAGAAGGAGAGAGTAAAGGAAATGGAATACAATTGCCCCTCAATATCCAGGAGGGATTCATTCTAGGAACTTCTGCAAATATCAAAATCTGTGGGTGCTCAAGTCCCTTATACAAAATGTTGCAGTGTTTATATATAAACTATGCAATTCTCTTCTGTACTTTAAATCATCTCTACATTACTGATAAAGCCTAGTACAATATTAGTGCTATGCAAATGGTTGTTATATTTTTATTATTTAGGGAATAATGACAATAAAAATTCCCTACATGTCGAGCATAGATGTAATTTATTTTTTCCAAACATTTTCAACCTTCAGCCTATTGAATCCATGGATGTGGAATCTAGGGATTCAGAAGCATACTGTGCATGTGTTTTGAGGTTGAGAGTTATAAGTTCAAAATTTATTTCTTCATTAACTGTTCATCCTTTGGTAAGGTTATTAATCTTTGTGAGCTTTTAAATATCTTCATCTGGAATTTATAGAGAAATTGCAATTCCTTCCATGTAGATTTTTCCCTGCAAATTAAAGATAACTCTCATAAAGTTTCCAACACCTGGTTAATATACTAGGCACTCAACATAAGGAGGTGGCATTATATTGTCTTGTGATTGACATTTGCATGAAAATGGTACTACATGGCCAGATTTGGTTCCCAGTGCATTTGGAAATGAGTAAAAAAGACCCATGGGTAGAGGGCCTGAGGCTTTTTGGTTGTGTCTACTTCTTAGAGTTGGGACAGACAATTGATACCTGAGGAAATCTAAACATACCCACTTATTATTTTTCCCATAGCCTGCAATCTCTTTGGTGCTAATCAAATGGGAAACACTGCATTATTTTTTAAGCTATTACAATTACTTGTGAATAAATCTGTGATTTATGAAACCAAGCCTGTTACAGATAACTGTCATGGAATAAATTAAGCTGAAAATGAATGGCCTTCAGCAAGTTATCATATTTCAAAGAGAGCCAAGGCAGGACAGTATATGAAAATATCAAGAGGTGGTTTGGTTACTGCATCCTGCCAACCATTAATGCTCTGAGATTTTCAGATGCATTATATACACAGTACACACACACACACACACACACACACACACACACACACACCAAAAGCATAACCACTCTCAGAAAATACTAATTGCTGTTAAAGAATTAGTAGGCATTTTTAAAAACATTTTTATTTGTGTTCAATAATTATGCATAATAGTGGGATCTACTGGGCACATACATATAACATAGTTTGGTCAATTTCATCCCCCAGTACATCCCTTGCCCTCCCTCCTTCCTAATTCTGATCCCCTTTCTTTACTGGACTCCCTTCTATTTTCATGAGATATCTTTTTCCACTTTTTTCTCTCTAGCTTCCACAAATGAAAGAAAACATACAGACCTTGACTTTTCGGAATCTTATTTCACTTGACATGATGCTTTCTAGTTTCATTCATTCTCCTGCAAATCACATAATTTTATTCTTTTTTATGGCTAAATCAAACCTTACTGGGAATATATACCACATTTCCTTTATCCATTCATCTGTTGACCAACATCCAGCCTGGTTCCGTAACTTGACTAATGTGAATGTGCTGCATTAGTACATGGTAATGCATGTGGTAATGCACATGTCACTATAGAATGCTGACTTTAGAATGTTTGGATAAATACCAGGGAGTAGTATACCAGGGTCATACAGCAGCTCTATTCTTTGTCTTTAGAGAAACATCCATGCTGCTTGTACTAATAATAGTGGTTGTACTAATTTATAATCTCAACAAGAGTGATAAGTATTCCTTTTGCCCTGATTCCTCACCAGCATTTATTATTACTTGTATTTTTTTTAATTTTTCTTTAGTTGTAGATGGACATAATTCCTTTTTTAAAATTTATTTACATGCAGTGCTGAAGATCAAACCCAGTGCCTCACACCTGGAAGGCATGAGCTGTACCACTGAGCTACAACCCCAGCCCTATTACTTGTATTATTGATGATTGCCATTATAACTGGAGTGAGATGGATTCTCAAGTTAGGTTTGCTTTGCAATTCCCTGATTGCTAAAGATGTTGAACATTTTTTTTTTTTTTTTTGTTTAGTGGAGTCCATTTGTTTTATCAAAATAATAACATTTGAGCAGAATATCAGGTTAATATTATGCACCTCTTGTTTGTCAAGATGAAATCAATCTTACAGCCAAAAAGCACTGTCCTTAAAAATCAATTATTAAAGAACAAAAAAGAGTGGACTAAAGATCAGCACTAAGGGTCATTCTCCTAAAATCTTATCCAACAAAGTATGGGTATGTCTGACAATTGGCTCACAAGTTAACTGCTACTGTGTGCCTGAGACCTACCCTCAGCATTATTGATTTCCTGGTATTAAAGTTTATGAATACACACACACACACACACACACACACACACACACACACACACACACACACACATTTATTCATTGTTCATAAGGAGTATTATGAGTTTGTACTTTAAGCAATAATTTGTTTCTTTGTATTCAAGCATAAGTTAAAATTTGGATATTTCTAGAAAGAACTTCAATCTTTCCAAAGATCGTGCTTTCCATTCTAAAGTTTTCATCCTATTTCTCTTTCTTCCTATAAATAAAATATTATTGACTTCCATAATTAAAATTGATAATTTTAGCATTGTTTTTATTTCCCACTTTTCTATATCTACCTTCTCTCTAACTTAAATTTATAGAAAGTAAATCACTGAGACAAAAGGTGGTAGAAGCATGGATATTTATGGGAAAACCATAATGTGCCCATTGCAACAAAACACATATGCCGATACTTTCACTAAAACTTTGCAACCACCTGGGAGTGGGGGTTATTTTCACTAGTTGACAGGTGAATACACTGAGGCTCAGAGAGTGTATCTAGACTGATGAGAAGTAGCAGAGCAGAACCCCAGCTAGTAATCATGAACCCCAGCTATTCACCCTTGTTCCTCCCTGTCAGGGACATAGCTCCTGTATTATTTACCATGTAAATTCTACAGCACAACTAGCTGGATTCTGTCACATGGGGTCTCCATAAATGTCAGGTGATGGTGCCTAATCAGAATGGTGCCATACAATGAAAAGTCCATTAAAGCTTGGTTTTATCTTATGGATGCAGTTAATGAAAAGTCAGAGTAAAAGTTAAGTCTCTGGTCAGCAATTCACAGGAGAAGCTGGTGATGATACAGAGGAGAACTTTTCCTGGGTCTGATGTAGTAATGGTCTCCCTCTCTAGTCTTGGCTGTCAATTTTTTTTTTTTTTTTTTTTCCATCAAGAACACCAAGCCTGTCCTGATGTAATCCTTAGCATAATGATGCAGATTCCTTCCCCACTATGAGGGAAATTCTTGTGAAAGTGTCTGGAAATGTCCCAATGGTCAAGAGAATCCAGTTAACTTTAGCAGACTTAAAGCAGCTTCTTGGGCATTTTCTATCATATCTTAGTGATCTTCAGGTTCCTGTCAATGGAAAACTGAATTTCCTGCTATAGTGGCAGTTAGTGTTTATTGTCAAAATGATCAACACAGTGGATGGTCCTGCTTGTGATTTATTTTGAAAGATAAGACATTTTTTTAGAAAGTGCTACAAGTACCATACCAACTGATAGATTAAACAAAAATGTAGACACAGACGCAAACAGAGAGACACACACACACAGGCACACACAGAAAAACGAACCCATGCTAATTTACTGGTGCTGTGTGAAATGTCCTAGGTTCAACTATGCTGAAAATCTTTTAAGCAGTAAAACTTTTTTTGGACTCATTAAAATTGTAATATGAATGCATTGGGAATGTATCTTTGCACATAAGATTTTATTCTATTCCTGGAATAAGATTGAATTCTTGCAAAGTCAGTATAATTACACAGAAGGCATATATGAATGTACCGGCCTATGATTATCCACAAACGTTGACAATTTCTAAACAACACGTGCACAGATCTTCATGTGGCAACAAGAAGGGGGGAAATTATCTCTTACAATGAGATGGGAAGATGGGGACAAGCTAATCATCGGGAGGAACAAAGAGTAAATACAATTACTTGGCTCCCATAAAGACCCAGACACTGTTTGTCGTGTGAGCTCTTACACCCTCAGTAGTGTCCCTGTTAAGTACCATGAGTCCCCCAGGGACCCACTCTGTCAACATTTAGGTCCTGAACCCAGTTGTCTTTATCTCCTCTCTCTTTTTAGTAGTTGAGTATAATGGAAAGAAAAAAAAAAAAAAAATGTAATGGCTACAAGCTCTGAGAAGCCCAGACTCTAATGTAGGAAAGAAACTTCATGATACCTTTGAGTTAATGTACTATATTTAGAAATCTTGCCTTCCCTTAATGTTTCCTTCTCAGCAAACAATTGCCCAATATTTCCCCTGCCAAAAGATCATGGATTAAATTCTTAACTCATTTTATCTCTATAGCTTAGGGTTCTGTAGTCTGTTTTTGTTTCATTTTATGTTAAATGTAAGTAATGAGACTCATCTCATAGAATTACTGAGGTACCAAATAAAAGCATAGATGCAAATGCAAAGCCCTTACTGTGTAGCTATGCCTTGGTCAAGGGCTCTTTAATAATAGGTGATAATGTTAGTGGGAAGAGTGCTAGAGTCCCAGTAGTGACATCAGCATAATCTTCTTTTGTACACCACATTGTTTTTTCCATTTACAAATGGCCCTGGTTCTCCTGGACATTCCCTTCAGTACTGAACAGAGATGGTCCTGGGTGATTTGTGATTAAAGGGCACAAACCTTCACAACTGAGCCATGAATAGGGCACAGCACCCTGGCTGAGAGAAGTGGGTGCCACAGCTTATTCAATGCTTCTTCTCCCCAACAGGAGAGACCCTTTTGCTAGACTGGACCCCAGTTCAGATATTTTTAAGTCCTCAACCAACTTTTTTACACATGCTCAGAGACCAGTTTGAATTGTTCTTTAAAAAACCAAATGGATGACCCAACATTCCACCCTCCATCCCTGCCCCCCCCCCACAAATGTCAATGTTTTAAAGAGGGGAAAAAATAAAAATACAAAAGATAAAGAGACATCTACTAAGCACAGGCAGGAGGGACCATGAGCTTTAGAGGATACCAGTCAACCATTAGATGATATGCAGAAATAATTTTAGAGGAGGAAAAATTCATTCAGCACTCAGGCTTTCATAGATCTCAGTCCATAGATGGCCAACTTCATTCCTCTGGGCCCAAAGGTGAGGCAGAACATCATGGTGGAAAAGCATGAAGAAGGGAAGTAGCTCAGGACATGCAGTCAGGAAGCTGAGAGAGATACACTCACCAGGGACAAAATATAAACCCAAAAGTCATGCCCTCAGAGGCCCACTCATCCAGCCTCACCCTACCTGCCTATAATAACCACCCTGTTAATCCACTGAAGTGGATTAATGCACTTATTAAATTAAGGTTCTCATATCTCAATCATTTCACCTTTAAACTTTCTTGCATTGTCTCACAAATGAGCTTTTGGGGGACACCTCATATCTAAACCATAACACACACACACACACACACACACACACACACACACACACACAATTTGTACCAATGTAAGAATATTTTAAAGGTTTGTGAATGGTTAGTTTGGTTATGAGAAATGAGGGGGGAAATGAAGGTAGCCACAACTCTGCATAATCTCTGTATATTCAATCATAGATAATATTCATCTGCAAGGCTGATTAAGGAATAAGGGATATTAATTGCTTTTGCTATAAGTCCTCTAATAGACCCATCCAAACATATATTGTGTTCCCTCAGAAGGCAAAAAGTCTCTATCCATAAAGTTATTCAGGAAGTTAAATATTCATTGTTGGTGGATCAATCTGAAGGAAAAAGTACCCCTGGCAGAGAAAGGGGAGAAGCAAACTTCCACTGCCAAAATGGCTTGGAACACAGACCTGGAACTGATAAGTACTAGCTGAGTCTACCTGGCAGTCATAGTAAAACTTGTGCTTTAATTTTCCAACAAGATCGACTGGAACCAAATTTTCAAGTCCTAATTATAATCTTAGATTTACAGAATTTCAAAACTGAAAGGAACTTCCAATAAATCTAGGTTGAGTTCCACACAGTTTTATCTATCATCCTTGGTATCTGGGATAAAAACTTCGACAGGAATCTGAGGATAGGTCCTAGCTGTGCTCAGGGGCAGACCATGAATAATGTCTACAAGGGGCCAGGGGATGAGTTGAGCACCATGAGAGACAAGTTTATGTGCATGTAATATCCTTGCCTAATTTACACTTCTGTGAGACTCAGAAAATGCCAGAGAGCACCCCAATGACAATGCCTAGGTCATGGAGGATCACATTAGATATGCTGGTGATGTGCAGTAAATTAATTAACTCCATGCAACTGCTTTCTTTTTAGTTTTTCCCTTTGTTAGTGTACACTATACACACAGCACCTGACTCAGGGTTGAGTGTCTCTGTAACAGTGTAGCTTCCTTGTCTCTTCCAATGTGTTAGGTACTGTTCTCAAGACTTTGTCTACTACCCGACTCCCACAGCAGCTTTACAAGGCATGCATCTATTTAGGTAACTCCCATTTCACAGGTGAGGAAACTAAACTCAAAGAAGTTAAATATCTTGCCAGATGACTGTGTAAGCAGCTGAGCTAGGGGTTGAATCTGGAAAGCCTCCTTCCAGAGCCTATGCTTTTAATGACTTTGTTGCTTCACTTCTATAGGATGTTTGTTTGGCTGACAGATACATGATTATCCATAGAGCCTCATTGCAGTATCTTAAGGATATCCTTAGATGTCCAGTGGGATAGTTCAGGATATACCAGAGTAGTGTTACCCTTAGAAAACCTTAGAAAATAGCAAGACCAAGTGATGTCCACAAGCCACTCAGAAAAGGCTGCTGGGCATACTCAAAATAGTTTTACGAAGGAGAGAGCCTCTTCAAGCCAAATGAAGACTTTTCCATGAGAAAAAAAGGATACATTAGCACACAACTTAAACTAAGATTCTTCTAGATTTAATGAAAGGAGACCTTAGCAGGGTAGCAAGTACTCTTTCCTCTTAGCATTCACTCATTTCTTTAAGAAGAACTTTTTTGGCCCTGGTTGTGCTGTGCATGTTAGACTTTTAGATTTCTTAAAAGAAATTAGCAAAATAAGCAGTTTACAATTAAAAAAAAAAAAACTTGTCTTTATGAAAGACGCATGCCTCAACCACAGCAATCCTCCAAATTGTATGCAACATGCTAATTACAGAGAACCCCAGGTTTTTGTTAAGTATAGGCTTTTAATGAAAGAAACATAGTCATAAGACTAACTTGCAGCTGTTGAGGAAAAATAAAAACTAAGAAGTAGAAATGATAGGGTGGAGTAGAAAAGAATGAGAGAAGTAAATATGCTTCCAATAAGATTTGTGGACCTGGGCCAGGAAAGTCAAAGGGAGGAGACTTCCCAATCCAGCGTTTTTCCCTGTTTGAGGACATTGTTTGTTCAAGTTGAGCTCACACAAGGATGCACAGCCTCCAGCTTTACCCAGCACACAAATTCATGGGCAACATAAATCTGGAAGAGAGAAACCCCCTTCAGAGAGCAATGGCTTCAAGGCTAGAGAAATCCAGGATACTGTTACAATAAGAATCATGAAGGATTTTGCTTCTGAAATCCTGAAAAAAATATATACAAGACTTAGAAAACCCAATTAGGAGCGTCAGAGGAAGGGAAAAAAATATATACATATGGGAGTGTCAGGCATGTTCAAAAATGATAATCTAGCTGGGTGCAATGACACATGCCTATAATCCCAGTCGCTCTGGAGGCTGAGGCAGGAGGATTGTGTGTTTGAGGCCAGCCTTAGCAACTTGTCTAAAACATTAAAAAGAAAAATGGTCTGGGATGTGACTGGTGGTTAAGTGCCCCAGATTTAATTCCTAGTAGGAAAAAAAAAATAAGGACAGAAGTGGTTTTTTGGCTATGGCACCCTGGGCTCAGATAAAAAACTAAGAAGCGCCTTCCCTTCGTCCCCATGGTTGCAACTCTTAGAACCCTCTGTGCATTCTTTCCTATGCCCTTTCCATTTTGACTTATCTCACTAGATTTGTTTCTGCAGAGTGTTTACCATTATAATTATTAACTATTCTTATCTTCCCCAATAGAAAGTCAATTTGTGAGTTCTAGTATTTGGTCTATCATATTGAGCACACATTCCCAACACCAAGAAATAATGTTTGTCATATAGTAGGTTTTGAATAAAATTTTGAATGAGTAAAGGCTACTCACAGGAAGGGCCTTGTTTGGTAATTTCATCAGCTATAGGATGAGAAGGGTTGTGTAACAAAACCTTGGCTGCCTGGATGAAACTGAAGTCACTGAGTAGGGTAGAGTCTCAGAGAGAGAAAGATAATATTAAAAGAGGTAGTAGACAATGGGTAAAATATCTAGTCAGGCTGACCTGTTGCCTTGCCCTTTTTCTCCAACTAGTTATTAATTAAATATTTATTGGGAAACTACTGTGTACTACATATTAGACATTGTGGGATAATGACCAACAATGTCCAATTGCTCTACTCAAGGTTATTGTAATCTTTTAAGAAAGACAATTGTGCAGTAGGCACATTAACAGCACAGAAGGACAACTCAGGGGACATTGAAAAAGGACAGGTTCCGGGGAGCACTTCTGAACTACAAAATTTAAATATTCTGACATACTATTAGCAGGGAAGGCTTTGGGATATGGACTATAGACGAAGTAATGAATGAAGGAGGAATCAGTTATCTGAACTGTGGGATATTAGGGTATACAGAACTTTAAAACAAGATCATTTTTTCCCCTTTTTAAGAATTTTTGGAAGAGATGTGAAATTAGGATAGAGCAATTTGGCAGTCTTTATAAAGTCTGGAGTTGTACCATCTAGTATGGAAGTCATTACTCAAATATGGCCATTTTAAATTAAGGTTTAATTAATTAAATTGAATAAAATTAAACTTCTGTTTCTCATTTTAAGTGTTCAGTGTCCATATGTGGCTACCACACTGGGCAATGCAAATATACAGTTTTTGTCATCACACAAATTTCTGTGAAACATTGTTGGTCTAGGGAATATTAGCTATCCTCTGCTTTTCTTTCCTCGCCTAAGGTAAGATGACCAATTTTCTACGGGTCGGAGTACTCAGTGTCTTCTATTGACATTCATTCATTGATTCATTCATGAATTCAAACAATTAAATGGCCATAAGGCACTGGTTATTTGCTTTGATTGGAGGACACAAAAATTGATATGGTCAATCTATCTGTTGTCTTCATGGAACATACATCCAGCAGGGGAAACAGAAAATAAATCATTCAACCCATGTAGCCATGATAAATTTGTAGATAGTAATATGGAGTTTTACAAGACTAGAATACTGGTATTTCAAATTAGCCTGAGTGGAGTCATCTCACATCCTGATCATGTCTTCCTAGAGTTCACATGATTAGCTCCAGAAATAAAATCTTTTATCTTTTGCTTTACCCCTAAAATGCATGTCATTACTTTCAAAGCCTCAACTATTGTCGATTTTTCCTTAATAACCTCAAATAGCAGAGCAAGTGACCTCATGCAAGGTTTTATTTTGATATTCTGGTTCTGTCAAGATAAGGTGGTAAAGTATGAAAGGAAAACTGATATATAGTTAACCACTGACTCAATCATTATTGAAAAGTATATCCAGATGATTTTGAAATATCTAGGGGTGCTACATAATTGTCTGGATTCTGTGCACTTTATTTTTTTGAATTTGGAAAACAATATACCCTTGCTTCATCTGTAAATGCAGATGTGTTCCAGAAAATGTGCAGCCGTGTCCATTGTAAGATCATATTATCATTTCAAAGCAAGAGAAGGAAGGGTTAAACAGCATGATTTCTGATTGGAAGGCATTGTTTGCTTTAATGTGAGCATTTGGCTGTCAGAGCATTATTATGTTATCATCTTAGTTTAAAAATTAGAAACAAACCAACAACAACAACAACAACAACAAAACTTGAATGCTTATTAACAGTCCAATGTTAAGGAAGATCCTTACTCCAGATGTTGCCATTTAAACAGTCTTTAAGATTTAATAATAGCATAACATCATTCTATTGTTTTGTTAAAATATAATATTATTACAGAACATGTTGAAGAAATTACTTTGATTACAGGATTATTTAAATTAAAATTTGCTGTTTTGTTTAGTAGAAAATTTAGGGCCCGTGTAGTCAGGCCCGAGTGAGGCTTCCACTGAGCCTCGTTTTGTCAACAGTAGAGACGTCATGAGAGCCTCATTTCCTTTTTGTTTCTTCTTAACTAAGCATGGTTTTCATTTGTTTGCTGAAGTAGGAGGGGACTTTCCTTGCAAA
Organism: Tamias sibiricus; assembly: GCA_025594165.1. Classification (NCBI taxonomy): domain Eukaryota; kingdom Metazoa; phylum Chordata; class Mammalia; order Rodentia; family Sciuridae; genus Tamias; species Tamias sibiricus. The sequence continues at coordinate 21,884,397 of CM046672.1, read as the reverse complement.
ATTGGGCACATCTAAAATTTAGTATTGGGGTTCAAAACAGCCTACCTGCAGATAATCTCTCAAAACTTAAATTTAGAATGTTACAGATGAAAAGAACATTAACCATTCTGTACCTTTTCTCTATATTTCTTTATAGTAATAACCTAGATCCAATGAATTTCTGTAACTTGCCCAACCCCGAGATGATTTTTTACACTTTTTAATAAGGTAGAGAAATTCATCTAATGCCCTATTTTGCATGTCCTAAGATGGGATAAATTTGTCTCAGAGTTCATTATAAGGAAAGTCGTTCCTTCCATACAGTCTGGTCATCTGGAGTCTAATTCTGTCATTATCATCTCCCGGAGTGGAGCAGCAAACACCTAAACCTAAATGCTTCTTTCAGTTGTTGTGGGTGTGGGATGACTTCAGAAGCCCATGCTTCTTCCCTGGGCTCAGGCTGTGCCTCTGTTTTCTCATTGCATCCTAGACAAATTCATTTTCCTTAGCCAGTGGCACTCATTGGATCATGTCCAGAAACAGGTCTTCAGTGCCTGGAGTCTCTGAGTACTGCTGCCTTGGAGGCAAAATTCTTCCTACTGCTCAGCCTCTTTTTCTAAATTTGCATCCTAGGCTGGATATACAATGAAATTTCTGCGAAATGTAAGTAGACACCAAGAATCATGCTGCTTACTCTCCTCACATGCTTGGAGGTTTAAAAATATATGCTACAGAAACAATTTTTATTACACCAATGTGGGATGGATATGTATATGTATATATATGTGTATATATATATATATATATTTGTATATGTGTATATATATATATAAATTCATATTATAAATAATAGATATAATCCTATATACTTATATTGGATCTTTATATATGTATATGTATATGAGCATATATATTAAATATAATTTCTTTATTCACTAATTATATCTTACTTGTTCATACATTTACTCATTCATATATAATAAGCATAGCCTCAGTAATGTCAGAACAGCTGAAGAGAGTACCTTGTTCTTTCAAACATTACTTAAACACCATATTGTCTCTCAATCTTCTTCCAGGCAAGTTATCTTGAAGGAGTACATGGCTTTGCTCAGGTATGTGTCCCTGAAGATGAAATCCATTCTCATAAATTTCTTAAGAGTTTAAAGAAGGAAGCTACTAGGTTTTTCTTGAAAAAAAATGTGGACACTTAAATAATTTAGGAGATTGTCAGTAAGACCACACAGAACTAGTGATAAAGACTACAGCAAAGGACATGAACTTGATTTTAAGTGACTGGGAAGGAGGGAGGCACCTCTAACTGTGTAGTTATTTACTTCCTGATGCTTAGCATTTCAGCCTCCACAAAATAGACGCTGTTTCTATCAGCGTGTTAAAAAATAAACTTCAGTACCTATAAATTATTCTCTTTCATTCATTTATGAGAAGAAATTTCGAATTCCTGGAGATTGGATCGCTAAAGCCTTTTAAAATAGCACTTTGGAGATGTTTTGGTAAATGGAAATAATCACTTCTACAACCATTCTAGAATTATAATGTCATTGGTTTTCATCTATAAAATGAGGTTGTGTGTCTATTGTATGAACCATTAAATTATGTACCCCTAAAGCTGAATGTATTACAATAGCAGAATCTTTAGTGTTCTGCTTTGCAAAGAAAAGAGCATTTTTTTTTTTAGTAGCCTTCCAATTGTATTCATTTCCTTTTACTCTGTTGTACCACAAGGATGATGGAACGTTTTCAGTTAGAGACCTGGTGGCACGGTATGTTGAAACCAGAAATAAGAAGTTTACTTTGTAACTTGTTAGGTGTGTGATTATGTGTTTCAGTCTTGTATATGTAATATATATAACATATAAATTATATTAATTTATGTAAAACACATAAATTATGTAAGTATGCACACTTTATACAAAAACATAATTATTCTTAAATAAATATAAATGTTTGATGTAAATATATCACATAAACACCATTGATTATATAATGCCATTTACTATATAATATCTAGTATAAAACACATGCAATATAAAAACAGTAATGACTCAAGCAACTGCTATGAGTAAGATTGTCAGATTTAGTCAAAAAAAGAAAAAAGAGGGCTGGGGTTGTGGCTCAGCGTAAAGCACTCACCTAGCACGAGTGCAGCCCGGGTTTGATCCTCAGCACCACGTAAAAATAAATAAAGGCATTGTGTACAACTAAATAAATAAATATTTAAAAAAAAAAAAAAGAAAAAGAAAAAGAACTTAAAAAAACCTTAGGATGTGCAGCTAAATTTGAATTTCAGGTAAATGATGGAAATATTTTTCATATAAGCATATCCCATGCAATAAATGGGACATAGTTTTATATTAAATGATTTATTGTTTATCTGAAAATCAAGTTTCACATGATATCCTTCCTCTACACAGAACTGGTAACTTTAATCATGAGAGTCACTTGAGAGAATTCACAATGCAATGTGTTAGTTTTATTTTTCACTCCTTGGATATTATTATACACTAGCAAAATAGTGTCATGTTTGTGAATACAGTCACTGTAGCAAATATTCTTGGGTCTAGTCTTTACCTTGTCTCTTACCAGCTGTGTAAACATAATCTACATAACCCCTCATTGTTTCAATATTTTTACATTTAAAATGAGAATAATGATACTGACCTCATAAGGTTTTTGTATAAATTAAGTGTGTTAATATGTGTTCAATGCTTAAAGCTCATATACCCTGTTCAGTGTCTGAAACAAAGAATACATACAATAAATATGTTGAATGACAAGAGAAGGGCAGGGGGATAGGTGTGGGTAGCCCTGGAAGACTGAAAAGAGAGCCAGTCACCTATAGTATTAGAACATTCTAGAGCCAAGAGATTGGCATTCAATTAGGAAGCATAACCAGACTTTCTCACAAGCAGGAAAGTTTGGTTCTAGAAATGATTGGCAAGTTTTCCCCCTTTGTTCTCTAAAAGAAATAGCATAAAAGTAGATAATGATAATAAAAAAAAAATCTGCCAAGATCTTACCCAAATAAATACATTTGGAAAAGTATCCATCTCTCTGCTTATGTGAAAATAATGAAAAGATGTGCCGTCATGACACATTTAGGGAATAAAATTGGAGAGAATCATTTTATAGTTTCACAAAGGGACCTTAGGGAGGAGAGTCTGTCTATTCAGTAATTAAATCGCTTGTCGCCCTCACACATTGGCAGATCTATGGAGATGTCACTTCAGGGGATTTGATGACTGCCATCCCAGGGGAGCGTTTCGCTTTGGGGAATCTGAAGCTGTGCTTAAAGAGGTCATTTGCTCCATAGATTCTAAGAGTGATTACAGCAGTGACAGGTTTTCTTGTTATTGTAAGACATGTGGCACACCTTTCATTTATTCTCATATCAAGCCAGGCTAGGTTTGTTCTATGGATGGAGTTATATTTTAAATGTTTCAGTATAAAGATTTTAAAAACATAAAAATAGTGGAATGGAAAAGTCTTATTTTTATGTTGTCTGAATCCAGCCATCAGCCTTACATGTTATTGACATTGTCTAGAGGACGAAAGCGGAGATCTGCCTGGTCAGTAAGGGCACTTACCTGAGAACTGCTATAAGGTTCTCTTAGTGGAGACTGTAAGACTGTGTGTGGATCACAGTGTCAAAATTACACCCTCAGTCAAGTGAGGGTGTAGAAGTGAATAACAGGATGAAACGGTTTCAAATAGGGATTAGTGAACAAGGGAAAATACACATACCATAAACCAGGGAGGCAGTAGGGAAAGATCTTCAATTTGTTTTTTAATTTTATTTTATTTTATTCAGGTAGCCACAATGCATGCACATGAATAGGCAGGTTGTGGGCACTGTCATACATAGCCTCTTATTTTCTTTTGTCTCAACCATTTCATTGCATAGGGAAATACATCATAGGAGCGATATTGCAGGTGAATTGAAACAACTAGCCATGGAATCAAACACACCAGAAACGCATAGAGGCTCTGAAATTTAACATTATGGAAAATTCACTTTTCGCCACTCTTCACCTTAGTTCCCCCATCTGCTAAAGAATGATTAAGAAGTGTAGTTGTTACATACCTATAATCCCAGCAATTCAGGAGACTGAGGCAGGAGACTCACAAGTTTGAGGACAGCCTCAGAATTTAGCAAGGCCCTAAGCAAAGTAGCTAGAGCCTGTTTCAAAATAGGAAAAAAAAAAAAAAAAAAAAAAGGTCTGTAGATGTAGCAGTGGTCAAATGTGCCTGGATTCAATCCCTAGTACTAAAAACACAACAATATAAAATATAAAATACAAAGTGTTGTTACCTCAAAAAGTTATGTTATAAAATAATGTTTTCAAAGTTCTTAACATAGAGTGTGGCCCAAAATAAATGCCATTAATGTTAGTTATTAAGACTGCCACAAATATTATTCAAATTCCTACCACATGGAATATGTTCCTTCTCATTTGTGCCTATAGTTGGTATTGTAGAAATATATTTCCTAGAATAGATCAATGGCTACATGTCCAAGAACTTAGGACTTTTGTGAAACCCACCTTTCCCAATATTCCAAACAAGTTCATCAGAAAAACAAAATATAAATTATTTTATTTTTATTAGCTTCAGTCTTTAGAACTCAAAGTAATAATAGAAATGGGAAACCAAATAAAGGTTTACTTAGAAGACTATTATAGGTATAAGTAAGGGATGGAAAAAGTCTGGGTAAATAAAGACAGCAGTAACATTATTTTAATCCACTATCATCAGAAAGTCCTGCAGTTTCAAATTCTCAAAATGGTTGTATCTAGATACATATACTATATATATATATATATATATATATATATATATATATATATATATATATATATATATATCAGATAAATATACTGGAGCGTACCTAGTCTTTTTTGTAAAGATGGTGTCAACTTTATAAAACAGCTGGTTTGCGTTAAAGAGGAAGTGGATATCATTACCCTATGTGCATGTATGAAGTCAAGAATGGTATGAATATATTTTGTATACAACCAGAGATATGTAAAAATGTGCTCTACAAGTATAATATGAAATGTAATACATTCTGCTATCATTTCTAACAACTTAGAATAAAAAATAAATTTGAAAAAAAAAGAACATGATTAATCAAACTATCAGCTGGAAATGCTGAAAATCCAAACAGAAATTTGGTTTAACACATTCATACCATATTCCTAAAAGAGTAAGAGTGTGGGGAGATACAGAAAAACAAGCACATAAACCAAAACTAATTTTCTTGCCAATATGTTTATGATGGAATAGCTCAACATCATTACTCATGGTTATTATTCATAAAATGAATATAATAAAGAGTCCTGCAAACAAAAAGAAAGAGGAAGTCTGATCAAGGAACACTTCAAAGGATATGAATTTATAATAAAATAAAAATATGAGGAAGAAATGTTGCAAGTCAATTTTATCTCAAGATGACATGTTAAACCATGACCTGTCACCATCTCTACTGTCACCTGTTATAGTTTGGATCTGGAACGTCCCCCAAAACTCATGTGTTAAATATTTGGTCCCCAATGCCGCCATATCAAGAAGTGGGCCTTTAGGAATTGATTGGATCAATTGGGGTCTGACCTCTTCAATGGTTTAATCCATCAACAGCTGGATGGACTATTGGGAGAAGGTGGAAACTCTAGGCAGCTGGAGCATAACTGTAAAAAGTAAGTCACTGAGACATGACTTTGGGGACTATATCTTGTCCCTGGCCTCTTCCTTCGACTTGCTTTCTGCTTCTTGGCTTCCAGTAGCTTTCTCCTGCCACAACCTTATTTCATAATTTTCTATCTTGTCTCAGGCCCAAAGCAATGGAACCAGCCTACCATGCACTGAAACCTTTAAAACTATTTCCCAAAATAAATCTTTCCTCCTCTAGGTTGTTCTTGTCAAATATATTGGTCACTGTGATAAATAGCTGATAATACACTTCCATAGTTGAGTTTTAACTCCTTCTAGTGACTGTGCTTACTCTCAGTACACCTCCATCAAATCATGAGCCACATACATAGTTTTGTAGTAGGCTAGTGTTAAATTAAATCTGGGATAAAGCTGTCTCAATACAGAACAAACTGCAACACAGCTTTGTAGGTAAACAACCTGCAGCCTAACTAAAAATACATTTCTTGCAACAAATAGCACAGTCTCAGCCAATCACAGCAGACAAACTTTAGTTAAATGCAGAGTGCCCACTGATCAGTTCATGTCTACATAAGGCAAATGTCCCTCAAGCTCTAACCACTCACTTTGTTTCTGAAAGTCATTTTATTTTTCTGTCTCTAAATACTGTCAAGTCACCTCACTGTATAGAGTTCTCTGAATTTCTACTGGTTTAGGGTGCTGCCCGATTCATGAACCCTTTGTGTGAATTAATTCTGCTAAATTTAATTTGTCTAACATTTTTCTTTTAGCACCAGTTACATATGAGTTTTTTCCTTATATTTTTAGCTCCCAAAAAACTAACAGGTTACACACTAGTCATTTATAGTATCTGGTGAACCCTGGAAAATATTTGTGTAATGAACATAGTAACATCACAACAAGAAACAAGGACATAAAATCTGTCTTCCTGCTCACTTAAACACAAAAGGATGTTGGTAGGCGCCTTTGAAATAAGCTGCGAATAAATACACGAGTTTCCATCCTTTGAGCAAGTTTAATATAAGTAAATCGCAAGCTGTAGAATATTATTGCTTGTTGGAGAGGGAAACAATATATGTATCACAAAATATCCCTGCAATTCACCCATAGCTTTACAGTGGGTTGTTTGAAGTTCGAATTGGTGTGTAAACTTGCATACATCTCACCAAGATTCATCATAATAATACTGAACGGGGTAGCAATTAGAATTGAAGTTGGATAAAATTTACACATATTTGAATTTTTGATTCTTCTAAAATTATAATTCAGAAAGTTTGTAAAAGAATCTAAGGTAAATTTAAAAAATAAATTTGCTTATCAGACCAGTCTACAACTTCTAAAAATACTTTTGGAGGACAAAACAGATCTTAATTTGTGTTAATTTGTAGAAACCAAACAAAGCAACTATTTTGTACTCTTTACCCAAGGCAATGAAAACATAAAGCCTACTTTGCTTTTCTTTCTTTCAAGGACAAAACATGAAAAGACAATACATTGTATATCCGAGACTACAAATATATATCAGAGGACTGGTGAAATTTATAACATCAGCTACTTTTAGGTTACGTTCCTTATGATTTTATCCTCAATGATTCTATATTAGATGATGATTAAAATTTTAAAACAAAATGTCATCATTTTGGAGACATGCAGGATACAGATTCTTTTTCAACAGCAAATAATAAGAGAGCTTCAAGAATTTTCTTCTATTTTAGAATGAATTGAAACAATTTCTCCTACTATAAATATAAACAATACACATTTTATTATTTAGTTTGGAAATAGCTATTTTCTTATAACACAGAATATAATTTTCTTTGTTTTTATGTTAATTTTTTAGTTAAAGTATTTGTCTTTCCAATCTCTTGGTATAAAAACTACGAATAGAAGTGCTCAGATTTTTGGAGGGTAGGGTGGGGGGATTGAACTCAGAGGCACTCAACCACTGAGCCACATCTCCAGCTCTATTTTGTATTTTATTTAGAAAGACAGGATCTCACTGAGTTGCTTAGCACTTCTCTTTTGCTGAGGCTGGCTTTGAACTTGCAATCTTCCTGCCTCAGCCTCCTGAGCCACTGGGATTACAGATGTGTGCCACCAAGCCCTGCTAAAGTGCTCAGATTTTTACTATTAAATAACTGTCCAAAACCTTTCTGGTAAAATAAATCACACCTAGGGAGGATGTTTAAATGTTCAAATTTATTTAACTCTTTATTTAGACTTTTATCATTTTGTCATTCTTGTAATTTGTTGACCTGTGAAATCAATAAAGGTTAATTAAATTTACAGTAAAGTTAGTTATATTAAAAAAGATAAATATAGTAGATATTGCATAGGACATACATTATTAAATATGCAATAAATGTCTTTCTTAATTTACCATGTTATTTAAAATAATACAATTTTAAAATCTGCTGGTATTCTATTGTTAGGTATATAATGTTTTATAACTTTATATCATTACTTAGTTTTTGTTTTTCAAAATAATGCTGCTTAATCGTTTGTTTGATAACACTTTGCAAAAAATATTTTCAGCTGTGCACAGTGACACATTCCTATAATCCCAGCAGCTGGGGAGGCTGAGACAGGAGGATTGCAAGTTCAAAGCCAACCTCAGCAATAATGAGGTGCTAAGCAACTCAGTGAGACCCTGTCTCTAAATAAAATAAAATAAAGGACTGCTGATATGGCTCAGTGGTTGGGTGCCCCTGAGTACACCCCCAAGATGTCTTTTTTTTTCCAGCACTTTTCTTCTGATTTCAATTGCTTAAAATATTTCTTTGAACTTTTAAATCACATATACATTTTTGCTGAGGCTCCAGTAAATGACTTTGAGTTGAATCATTCAATTAAATCTAATCATTTTCAAATTTAGGTAAGTGACATTAATTTAAGGAACTTTCACAGCTGTGATAATTCTATCATTTTATTTTTCATTATTTAGTTATGGCGTGCACAGTGTATCCTACTTTTTTCAACTATCTTTGTATGTTTGGCTCTATGTTCTATTTAGTTGCCATTTAGCTACCTGTTCATGAGTTTGAAGGTAATGCCCATATTTTTAATTTTAGCATTACTGATGGTTATCTTTACATTTTTGTAAAATAAATTAAAATTAATCTATTGGACTTTCAAAATTAATAATTGTCTATGAATTTGACTTCTTTCAATATAAATTGAGTGACGTAAGGTGATGGGGAACAGTGCAACTTAGTCTTAATTGAACAACTTCTGGAATCAGAAATGTTTTGCTTCAACATCTGCTAATTTCACCTTGGATGAATTAGCTATTTTTTTCAAGCTTTTTTACTCCAATACTGTTGATAAATCCACCAGCCTTACAAAATTGTTGAAGGGCTGCAATGACAGGATACACATCAATTTCTTTTATTTATTTATTTATTTTTCTTCTTAGTTCTTATATATGACAGCAGAAGGCATTACAATTTATATTACACATATAGAGCACAATTGTACATACCTCTGGTTATATACAAAGTATATTTACACCATTTGCATCTTCATATATGTACTTAGGGTAATGATGTCCATCCCATTCCACATCTATTTTACTTCCATTCCCCCTTTCGTCCCTCTCTCCTCATTTCCTTTTTAGACTTTATCTAATCCTCCTATGCTCCTCATCCCAACCCCACTATAAATCAGCCTCCTCATATCAAAGAAAACATTCAGCATTTGGATTTTGGGGATTGGCTAACTTCAATTTGCATTATATTCTCCAACTTCATCCATTTACTTGCAATGCCATTATTTTATTCTCTTTTAATTCTGAATAATATTTAATATATATATATATATATATTTTTTTTCTTTATCCATTCATCTACTGGAAGAGGTTGGTTCCACAGTTTAGCTATTGTGAATTGTGCTGCAATAAACATTGATGTGGCTGTGTCCCTGTAGTATGTTGTTTTTAAGTCCTTTGGGTATAGACTGAGGAGTGGGATAGCTGGGTCAAAAGGCAGTTTCATTCCCAGTTTTCCAAGGGATCTTCATACTGCTTTCCATATTGGCTGCGCCATTTTGCAGTCCCACCAGCAATGTATGAGTGTGCCTTTTACCCACATTCTCACCAACACTTATTGTTGTTTGTATTCCTAATAGCTGTAATTCTGACTGGAGTGAAATGAAATCTTAGAGTAGGTTTGATTTGCATTTCTCTAATTGCTAGAGATGCTGAACATTTTTTCATATATTTGTTGATTGATTGTATATCACCTTCTGAGAAGTGTCTGTTCAGTTCCTTGGCCCATTTATTGATTGGGTTATTTTGTGTGTGTGTGTGTGTGTGTGTGTGTGTGTGTGTGCGTGCATGTGTGTGTTTAGCTTTTTGAGTTCTTTATATACCCTAGGGATTAATGTTCTATCTGATGTGCAAGTGGTAAAAATATGTTCCCAAACTGTCAGCTCTCTATTCACCTCACTGATTGTTTCTTTTGCTGAGAAGAAGCTTTTTAGCTTGAATCCATCCCATTCATTAAATCTTGATTTTAATTCTTGTGCTACAGGTGTCTTATAAGTAGGGGTCTAATCCAATATGACAAAGATTTTGGCCTACTTTTTTCTTCTATTAGATTCAGGGTCTCTGGTTTAATTCCTAGGTCCTTGATCCACTTTGTGTTAAGTTTTGTGCATGGTGAGAGATAGGGTTTTGATTTGACTTTGTTGCAAATGGATTTCCAGTTTCCCCAGCAACAATTGTTGAAGAGTCTATCATTTCTCCCATGTATGTTTTTGGCATCTTTGTCTAATCTAATTTAACTATAATTATATAGGTTAGTCTCTGTGTACTCTATTCTGTACCATTGGTCTACAAGTCCATTTTGGTGCCAATACAAACTAATACCAATACTCTTCAACTTATTTCAAGAAATAGAAAAAGAGGGAGCACTTCCAAATTCATTCTATAAGGCCAATATCACCCTGATCCCCAAACCAGGCAAAGACACATCAAAGAAAGAAAACTGCAGACCAATATCTCTAATGAACATAGATGCAAAAATTCTCAGTAAAATTCTGGAAAATTTAACACCAAAGCACATCAAAAAAGACAATGCACCACAATCAAGTGGGGTTTATCCCAGGGATTCAAGGTTAGTTCAACATACAGAAATCAATAAATATAATTCATCACTTCAATAGACTTAAAGATAAGAATCATATGGTCATCTTAATAGATGCAGAAAAATCATTTGAGAAAATACAGCACCCCTTCATGTTCAAAACACTCGAAAAACTAATGATAACAGGAACATATCTCAACATGGTAAAAGCTATCTATGCTAAGCCCCAAGCCAACATCATCCTATGTTGAAAAAAATTGAAAGCATTTCCTCTAAAAATTGAAACAAGATAGGGATGCCCTCTTTCACCACTTCTATTTAACATAGTTCTTGAAACACTGGCCAGAGCAATTAGACAGATGAAATAAATTAAAGGGATATGGATAGGAAAAGAAGAACTCAAATTAGCACTATTTGCCAAGGATATGATTCTATACCTAGAAGACCCAAAAGTTCCACCAGAAAACTTCTAGGGCTAGTAAATGAATTCAGCAAAGTAGCAGGATACAAAATCAACACCCATAAATCAGAGGTATTTCTGTATTTCAGTGACAAATCCTCTAAAAGGGAAATAAGGAAAACTACCCCATTTACAATAGCCTCAAAAAAAGAAAAATAGAAAAAACAAACAAACCTGGGAATCAACCTAACAAAAGAGGTGAAAGGCCACAGAGAAATGAAGACTGTACTAGATGGAAAGATCTCCCTTGTTCTTGGATAGGCAAAATTAATATTGTCAAAATAGCTATACTACCAAAAGCATTAAACAGATTTAATGCAATTCCAATCAAAATCCCAATGACATTCCTCATAGAAATAGAAAAAGCCGTCATGAAATTCATCTGGAAAATTAAAAGAACCAGAATAGCTAAAGCGAATCTTAGCAAGAAGAGTGAAGTAGGTGGCATCACAATACCAGACCTTAAACTGTACTACAGAGCAATAGTAACACATCAATTTCTTAATGTTTGAAGTAGCTTAGCCAAAGCCCTTAAGGAATTATCTTTAAAAATCATCATCCTATGGAACATCTCTGCTCTGTTTTTCTTCTTTCCATCTGCTTAAATCTAATGTGGTTTTGAAAGCTATTGCCAGGTACTTTTGCTTAATGTGTAACCTAAGCCTTCTTTTTCAGTACTTTTAATTCTCCATTTTTCTATTTTTGATATTTTCTTTCTCTCACATTTTTAATATCTTATTTTCCCTCTACATGTGCATAGATCAAAATTGTGTAATGTTAATTATTGGAGCATAGGAATATAAATACTCTTCTCCTCAATCAGGCTTATTTTTTCTCTTCTCTCCAACACTGGACAATTATAGCCTCATGTCATTTTTCTATGACCCTGTCAGTGAAACAGTCAACATTCTCTCAAGACTTGTAAAGTTTTTTTTTTTTTTTTTTTTTTTTTTTTTTTTTTTTTTGTAATTTTTATCTACTTAATCTTTCTTTTTAAATATGGGTTGGAAGAAAGTGGGTAAGTATAGAACACTATGTTTTCTTTTTTCTCATAATTTATTTAAAAGAATGTTGATCACTTAAAGCAAAAAAAAAAAAAAAAAACACAAGGTAAGTTAGGGTGTATGATTGCAGAAATCATTGGCACTGAGGAAAAGAAAGTATAGGATGAGTAACTGAAACTATGCTGTTTTGAGATCAGTGGTTTCATGAAGTGAACAGTAGAAAGTGAGGATTATGAAGGTGATAGGACACTTCAGTGAGGTAAAAATGCATTATTGCATATATATAACCACATTTTCTTTATCCATTCATCCACTGATGTGTATCTAGGTTGGTTCCACTGTTTAGCTATTGTGAATGGTGCTGCTATAAACATCGGTGTGGTGCAGCACTGTAGTATGCTATTTTTAAGTCCTTTGGGTACAGACCAAGGAGTGGGATAACTGGGTCAAATATATACACAATGCAATATTACTCAGCAATAAAAGAGTCTAGAGAATAAAATAATGCCATTCGCATGCAAATGGATGAATTTGGAGAATATAAAGCTAAATGAAGTTAATCAACCCCCCAAAAAAAAACAAAAACAAACAAACAAACAAAAAACAAATGCCGAATGTTTTCTCTGATAAATGATGCTGACTCATAATGAGGTGGGGGGACCCTGGGAGGATTAGAGGAACTCTAGATAGAGTAAAGAAGAAGAAAGGGAAGGGAGGGGCCATGGGGTTAGGAAAGACAGTGGAATGAGATGGACATCATTACTCTAAGTACATGTATGAGGACACGAATGGTGTGACTCTACTTTGTGTACAACCAGAGACATGAAAAATTGTGCTCTATATGTATAATGTGAATTGTAATGGATTCTGCTGTCATATATAACAAATTAGAATTTTTTAGAAAAGAATTATTGCTAGTCTGAGCTAAGATGCCACTGGAGGATATAAAATAGAAATACGCACTAAAAAATTTTTTTTTGTGTGTGTGAACCTAAACAAGTCATTGAAGGAACAACAGTGTAACAAAATCAATAGTGACAAATCGAAAATATTTGGAATAGTTACAGCTAGATATATCAGTGATTTTAGTAAAAGCAAATGAAATAAATAAATGCCTTAAATAAAGGATATTATTCAACTGGAAAAAATAGATCCTACTATTTGCTGTCTATAAAAGATGCATTTTATATTTAAATACCTAGATAAATTTCAAGTCAAAGGATGGGAAAATAAACCATGCAAACAGCAAAAATGGATTAAAAACCCCAACAACTTAATACTAATAAAGATAAAGTAGACTACATGATAACAAAATTGAGAAAAAATAAGAAAATTACATAATGAGACAAGAAGCAATTCATCAGGAAGATGTGACAGTTAAATATATCTTTTTCTGACAAAAGGAGATCAAAATTTATCAAGAAAATTGTCAGATCTAAAGGGGAAAATAGATATATCTTAACATAGCTGGATGTCTTAATACCTTCTTTTAATACCTGATGAAACTTGTTGATTAAAAAATAATAATGAGTATATAAAAGAACTACATCACATTATCAACCTACTTGGCCTAATTTTTTCATGTGCAGAATATCCCAGGCAAAATCCACAGAGTAAACATGCTTTTCAAGTATCTATTGAATGCTTTCCAAGATAAATCATGTGCTTGGCCACAAAATACATCTCAAAAGTTTGAAATTTCATTGAGGATGCTCTCTAAACATTTAAATAAGAAATCGATACCATTTACATATCTACAAAACCTTCACATATTTTCAAATCAAATTCAAGTTTCTAAATGACCCCTGAGTCAAAAACAAGTAATTACAGTGGAAACGTGACACTATTTTAAATTAAATAGAAATGAAGAAAGAATAAGCCTATCAAATATGTGAGCTGTAGCTACAGAGTACTTAAAAAGAAGGTTATAGTTTTAAGTGACTGCATTGGAAAAGAAGAAATGACCCATACTTTGACGTTAGGAAGTCAAAAGAAGGTTACATAAACCCCAAATTAGTAAAGTGGAAAGAATAATAGGGGATAAATACCAGTGCCATAAAAATCACAAGTAATAACGAAGATAAGATTGAGGGTATAAACAGCTAGAATTCTGAAAAGACCTAAAAAAATTAAACCCAGAAAGGAAAACAGAAAGAGTATGTCACAAATACAGGAAATTAAAATGAAAATATCAGTACTCAGCCTGTGACATTACAGAATAGTAAAGGAATACTATGAAGAACTGTACGCTAACAAAATTCCCAAGGCAAATGGAAGGAGCATTTTACAAGCTGGGGTTACCAACACTGATTGCACAAGAAATAGAAGACCTGAACGTCTTCCATTTATTGCATGAATCAAATTCACTTTAACCACAATTGCCCACAAAGAAACATGAATGCATTCCAATTTTTCAAAGAAAGAAGACATATTGCCAATGTAAACAGTTTTCAGAAAGATAGGTACACTTCCAAACATGTTGTAAGACTCTTATCACCCTTCTACACAAAGTCTGACACTGACAACATACAAGAAAAGAAAAATCACAAAGACAATATTGATCCTTCGGGAATATAGATGGGAAATCTTCAATAAAATATGAGCAATTCTAATTCATAAATAAATACAAAAAATCTATACCTCTGTATGTAGGTATCTATATACATCTAGGTAAATATGCCCTAGAAAGGGCCTGTGATTCTTACTCATGAATAGTTACTGATCAAAATAAATACTCTGTTATGCGTTTTTTTTTTTTTTTATCATGCCTCTGCATTGCATGTTTGAATTTTGTTTATCTTAAATTATGCTTCCCGAGATCACACAAACACATATCCACACCATTTTACACACACCCCACTAGGCTGCAATTGTCGCATGGTGACTCTTTCCAAGGATATCTACCTAATAAAATAGTTAAGGTGAATTCAACATCTCACCTTTCTATAACCCAAACTGATCTGGAGCTTATTTATACTAATCTGAGTTGCCCACAAGGTAAAGTTATTTAACAAAAACAAGTAGAGGAAGCAAAAATATTCCGAGTATCTACTAAAAATGCCAATCATTTAGATGTACTAGAATTTTTTTTTCTCTTTCCACAGTTTAAAAAAATAAATTTCAGAAGCAATCTCTAAGTCTCCATAACCATAGGTATTTTAGGACATTCAGATCTTTCATGAAGGTGTTGTGTTACTATGAGTTCATTTTAACTTGTTTTGTTTTCTAATTTTATAATCTGGAATGGAGAGGGATAAATCTGGACAGTGGTATTTTTCCAAGGAGAGTATTTTTCCATGGAGTTAGACATGTCTCTTGTTCTTTTGTGGATAAGGTTGGTTTGTAGCCTCTAAGCAATTTTCATTTTCCTATCGTATATTAAAATCTCTCTCTATTTCTCTCTTGCCCGACAATAGAAAACTCTTCCTTCTTATTTTTTATTTCCAAATAAAAGGAGTGTAGCAGAGCAAGCCTTTGCGCCAGCTTCTGCATCTAGTGCTTTTAGTGCCTCCTGTGCACGTGAACCACCAGAATTCCAGGGGCTATTACCAACATTTTCTGCCTGATGGATGGCGAGTTTCTTGGAATTACTTTCATAGTAAGCCCTAATTGTTAAACGTAAGACAGCAGTTTTGAGAACCTTAAAAGACATCAAACATTAAATATAAGGACCAGTTCAAGATGGCTTTTAAGCCAAGAGAGTGCTGGATGGTGGGGAAAAGCCCATGTTTTTCTTCCTCTTTAAAAGAGCAGTGTGGATTTTATGTATCTGGGTAGTAATGTGTTTATGGATCAAACACCATATTTTTCCATTGTCATGTGCCACATAGGGTTTTAAGTTGTACAATAACAAAGTCATCTACAAAGCACCTATTGGGAAGAGAAGACAGGACTTAAGGCCAGGTAAATTTCTTGCCATGGTTTTACTCTAGTTAGTTTAAATGTTCTTTTATTTACCCTTCTTTAATGGTCTTTATTTTATCTATTTATGGATGCCAGGTTTTTCAGTAATACTGAGTTGATTCAATCATGGGATTCAACTAATTAAAAAAAATTCTACTTTGATATAGCACCATACCATTGTAATTAATAGCAGCTAAGATGCAGTTGAACTTTTATTATGTATATGTAGCCTTATGTTCCAGATATTACTTTATCAAATTAAACTGATCCCACATAAAACAACATGGGTGATTTTCTGCCTCTCATTCTTGGAAAGTCACAGAGAAAATTATTCTACAATCTAATTTGCATATGGGGATGCAGTTTGTATTGTAGGAAAGAATTTAAAGGAGCTCTGAAAAATTGGGCAAGTTACCTAAATTACAAGTATATAAATTTAGTTAAAAGTTAAAATGGTAATTCCTATATCATGAAACTGTTGCAGAGAATATTTGAGAAAAATTTTATGTGGCATTTGTTATAATCCTTAGCAATATAAGCAGAATCCCAAACAAAATATACTCTTCTATTTCTAGATTATTTTTAACAGTTAAAATCGTTCTTAATGGTTTATATGTCCCATTATGAAATAAAACTTAGAAAGTAACCCCTTAAATGCAGAGATATTATTAAAAAGAGTTGTTTTATTCCTGGTTTCTTGATAAAAGAAACAGAACCATTTTATTTAAATCCTATCTACCACATTTCTACATCTTGAAGCATAATGTAATTATCATAGCTAAGACTCAGTCTATTTCCCCAGTGGAGAAGACTGCTGCTGTAAGTTTATGTGTGCTATAGAAAAATAGACTCTTTTGCTGTGGTTTATGTATGGTACTAGAAATTGTTTACACAACCTATTGCTGATGATCATGTTCCACATTTTTAGATCCCTAATGAGTGACCCTCTTGTTCCCATTGAAATGAAAAGACCCCCAACAAAGTAACATGTTGGCATATATGTCAAAAGATGCATCAAGAAGAGTTTTAAAATGAAGTCAGAGGAGGATGCACCATGAGGGACCCCTTTGTCCCCCACACTGGGAAACTTCCACTGATTTTCTTTATTCAGATAATTTGGAACTTACGTTTGACTGACAACAGTATGATCATTACAACAGAGAGAACACAACAGGATTCCAGATTAACAAAATCTGTATTATTGAAATACAACTAAAATATATCTGTATGGTATTTCAGAAGAAAAAGCCAAGACTGATTATAGGTTTTGAGTGTATCTTTCAGGAAAGTGAATATCAATCTGGAGACATTTTTATTTTTATTAAATATAAACATGTCTTCAATAATGGAATAAATCATAAATACTATCTAGGTATGTGTATGTATTTTAACTGTTGTAAAATCCTATACTTTTGCCTTCATCTTTCCCTCCCTGTATTAGCTTTTCCCATAGAGTTATAGATATCTTGTGGGTTATTTCAAGTGTTTACTCAATTATACTGTTACTTTTCCTCAGATGAATGCAGGTACCCTACCTATATCCTCAATGTAATATGTGGTATATGCTAAGTCCCTCAAAATACAAATTAAAATTGCTGCATCCCCTTCAGCTCTTCCAAACGATGGCATAAGGGCTATCTTCCAGTATCACTGTTTCAATTTGATACTGAAGTGATCTGAATGGACTGTAAACTATCTATTTTTGGTAAGTGTCCATGTCTCCTCAAGAAACAGACAGGAGCAAAACAAGATCATGAAAACATGTTTTCTAGATAAGCAAGTCTCTCAATCTGCCTATCAGGTGCTGAACTTACTTTTGTTTTTCTGTTGGCCAAACTTTTAGAGATGCACTTAAAAAATGGTCTCTCTCACACACAACAGTAATTTTTGAAAAGAATGATATTTAAGAGTAACAGAACAGAAGTTCATACTTATGTAACATTGCAAGTGAAAGGGTAAACTGTTGTTAATTGACCAAATGCCTATGTTTAGTTCTCTTGTAAAATACCACTCCATTAATAACAACTTCCAACTATTGAGTGCTTGATAATTACTGAATGCAATTATAAGCACTTTTTATATATTCTCAGTATATAAGTAATAGGAGGAACCAACATTCAAAAACAAGTTTCTCTAATCCAAGCACCTGTCACCTGTTCCCTGAGGACCTATTTCTGGGGTGTTTGGACTCTTTCAATAAGAGGAGCTCCTCCATTCTGATTTTACCCTCAGTGCCAGTGAAGTATCTGTGTATGATCAACCCCTTATATGTTCAGATGTCCCTGTAAGTCCTGTGGTTATCCATAGTGCCCAGTGTTTGCAGAGAGAGCCTGAGAGGAGACTTGCAGCCCACATATGGTGTAGGCACTCTGGTGATTCTGCTTACAAGAGGACTGGAGGATTCTGTGCTGCCCTGGCTCCTCTTTACTCTGATTGGAAGCCTCACGTCAAGGCTTCCATATTACTCAGTATCCTAACATGTCCAAAGCCACTCCCAAACCACTTCTTTGTCTCAGGTTCCTTAGTGTCATACCAGATGTAACAGTGTTGCTGGAAGTGTGTCTACTCATGACATCTGAAATAATGAAGGATGGATTTAGGTTCTGGTGTGTTAGATAACTAAAATATTTCTGGCATCAAGAAGTACTTCATGTTTTCACAATTTTAAGTAAATATTAGCAGGAGGCCTATACAAAAAAAAAAAAAAAAAGCTGAAAAATATCCTGGAGTGTTTGAGTAATCCTGGGAACTTTCAGTTTCCCAGAGAGATATTCTTGATGGATCACTCCCAGTAAAGTGTGATAGTGATTAAAATGCAAAGAAATAACAGCAACTGGTTACATATGTAATCCCCAGATAGGATATCCTCATAAAATGTGCAGCTATTCGTGCAGTTATCTCTCATATTTAATGCAGTAGGCACTTTGTATACACTTGATATTGTCCATTATCTTGAGCAGAGGGTGAAAATAAGCATTCAAAGCAACAAAGAAAAACAACAAAAGAACCAGAAAGGTCATAACATTTTCTTTTATTGTTGTCTAATTTAGGAAGAAGTGAGAGCGTGTGACTTTATCCATCCACATTTTCATAGAAACATGGCACATATTAAGAGTCACTGACTGTTGTGAATAATGCAGCAATGAATCCAAACACCTCTGCAGTCTCCAGGTCTAGACTTGAACATCGAATTAACTTTCCATCTTTATCTTCTAGCATAATGCATTGTATCAGCTCTTAATGGACGTTTGTTAATTTCTGAACAAATATCAAGACAACAAGTCTGGGAAGCTCTTTCTTGCTATTTTCAATTATTCTTACACTCAGAATCATTTCTTCCAAATGGTTGTGTACTCAGAAATTTCTCTTCTCTGTATTTACGTTGGTTTGTTGATACTTGGGTCACACTTTGGCAGTTTGGTTCATGGTCTGGTTTGTGAGATGAGAGAATAAACTGTCCTTTTAAATCCTGGGCATTCTCTCTTGAAGTCTCTTTTGTTGGTTGATGTATTTCTTTTAGCTGAAAATATAAGCAAAAAAATGATCCTATTAGCTTGTAATTGACATCTCCTGGGGTTGCTTTTGTTGCCTAAATGGGGAACTTTTTACCGCTAAGAGAGGTCTAAATTGGTTCTGTTGCCCAATATGAGTCGCATACTTTATTAAATATCTCTACCAGTGATTGATGGGATGGCCTATTTGTAACTATAACGTGAGTGGCACATTCATACATAAATAGCCTGTCTGTCTTGCCTGCAGCAACTTCCTCTTTGGGGGAATTTTTCAAATTAAGCATTTAAAGAGAAATAAGACCTCTAAAGATCATCAAACATTGGAAAACATTGTATGAGAAATTGTATTCCCTCAGGTATGAAATATTTTTGAAATAGGCACATTTTATTTATTTCTTTAATCTTCTTATTCCCTATTCTGTCTGAAAGGCATAAATTCAATGGGGTCCTTGTGTCTTACCATTTTCAGAATGTAACAAAGACCTTGTTTCTCAGCTAATGTATCCAAATAAATCTTAGTCAAATTTAATAGTGTTTTCCAAGTGCCCAGTCCTGTGCTGATATACAAAAGTATATCATCTATAAAAGGCAAGATGTGTTAAGATGTGAAGACAAATCAACACACTTGTGTAGATTTTGGAGGGAAGGCTACCTTATAATGTGTAAAGAACAGATGATTTCTTCAATAAATTATAAGATTCAATCCAGGCTACGCTATTTTTACTAGCTTACTTTGAGCAACATATCACCTTTGCCTGTTTGTTTGGACTGTACGATAAGATTATATAAAGAATTATTTGAGGACTCAATGAGATATCATTTCAAAAACTGAGCAGAACAAGTGTCTCATAGTAGTTGACCGATTATAATGGCTAGTTGAAACACCCCCCATCCTTTTTTTTTTTCATATGTTTTCTCAGAAGGCTTCCTGTAAGGGAGGTGTACATCTGCATTGGATTTTGAAACATGTTAGGTTTCATAGGGCAGACAAAGACTGTAGCAAATTTGACAGAGTGAGGATGTTTGATGTTAAGATTTTTCATTAGTCCCCTCATTGTTTCAACATAAGTTGATCTTGGGAAATATCAGATAAGACTTCAGGGGTACAACAATAATGCAGATAATACATTAAATTTGACTCATTCTTGTTCCTCTTTATTTCTCTCTTTCTTTCTCTTTCTCTTAGATGACAAGGAATGAAAGCATAGTTATCAGACATAGTTATCTTTTAAACCTTTATATAAATATTATGAGTCATCACTCAAATTATCTTGATGAGCAAGCATTATGAACTGTTGCAATTGTGAGAGCTCAATAATCATTTATACCATTTTGTCAAAGACATAATAATTACCCTCTCTTTCCTCATGCCCATGACCCAAAGCCTACCCTTGTACCTGACCTCATAACCACCACTCTCTAAATGTTTGCTGAATGAGTACATTTGGGCTTAGATTTAATTCTTCTATCCTTAGGTTCATTAAGTGCAAGCCAGTTATACTATTGCCATGGAGAGTCTAAATGCTGTTAATTTCTGATATTCATGGTAAATAGGGTATTTGTATTCAGCTGGTGTTTGGTCTAACTTGCTATCTCTTCAAATAAGGCTGTGTGGCCAAAGTCCTTTCAGAACTGAACAGCATTGATTTTTTTTTCTCCTCTTACAAAAGCAATAACAAATATATACACTCTCTTTCTTTGGTGAGATGTTTATATGCAAGAGATTCTGCTTCTGTCTGTTTCTGAATACATACTCTTCAGCCTGTTAGCTATATATTTAAATATTTTACAGAATCTATTTTCTACTAATTGACCTTCTGACTAAGCAATTTGTGATCAGTAAAATTAACACATCCATTTAATTTGTTTAAAGAATGTAATCAAAGCAAATTTTCAGTGGAAAGCTATCCAGTCCATTTTAGAAAGCTAGCAAAATCCTCATACCCAAATGATAGGATAAATAAGTATTAGGAAACAGATATAAAGAAGTTAGGGAATCCTCATTCATGAAAACATATGTATTAATGTGAAAACAATACTACAATACGTTTTCTTTGTAGGTATGTGAACATGTACAAAATGATTCCACCCTTGCTAACTGGAGTCTGCCATCCTACACCATGAACACTTCAGAAGTTTAAAATCAGTTCCTAAACATTTTCTTAGTATAACAAGAAGAAAAGGATAAGATTATCTCAGGTGGTGGACATTCTTTATAATGGATATATCTTTGTAGAATTATCAGTATCTTATCCCTACTTGGTAGCAAAACACTAGTGACATTCGAAAACAAATAAGCTTGTTCCACATTATTTTTTCAACACTAATCTGTATATTCTAAATAGCATAGTATGGAAAGGAATAAGTAAACCAAAGATAGCTTTTTAAACACACAAGTACTGAATTTACAAAAAGACATTGTGTATTTATATACACAACATACATAACTTTTAATATACAACATATGTATACACACACATACACATATAAACAATATAAACCCATGCATTAATTTTTATATTTGCACTCCCATAATACAGATTAAGGTCAACCCTGAACCAATTCACACTACTGGAGTCTGAGGGGGAAAAGTGTCACATCATACCATATTCCAGAATCTTATTCAGTTGAAAAGGAGACAAAAGTGTCAGATATGTATCAAAATATACAAGCACTCTCTCATACCTAAAGATATGTGGAAGTTTCTATCACAATTAAACTTACCTCTCTCCTATCACAGGAAAAGCAGTGATCTGAGCCACAGCTGCCCACTGCTTGGTCATCCTTATAGACTAGCAAAATGGAACAGGAGAGAATCTTTGTCATTGACCTATGGATTGATAGCTCCTTAGGGAGTCAAAAGACCAAAATTACTCAGGAGTATCATCAAATAGTTTCTAATCTGGTGATAAGAGTGAGAGACAGAGTGTCTATTTGTGGAAGGATAGAAAGCCTGAAGGGGTCACCCCAGTGATTCTTTTTCTTAGGAGATGTGACATTGAGAATGGAGTTGGAGCTACAGGGAATCGTCTACCCAAACATCCCTCACTAACATCCCCCACTTTTTCACAGAACTCCAGTTTCATATGGTGACTATACAAAGAGTGTTGGTAATATCAGGAAATTCCCTTTATTAAGAAATAAATAACCATGTCTTTATCCAAGAATGATGCTAAAATACATGAGATGTGTGTGCAACAAATTCTGTGTGATGGAATAAAATGTCACAAATTATTTGACATGTTTCCCATGAGAGATAGAGAACTCTGTATTCCCTTCCCTTATTTCCAGGCTGGGCCTATGACTCCCTTTTATCAAACAGAATATGTCAAAACAAACTGTGCTGATTCTAGAATGATATTCTAAGTCGTTTAGAATTCTCCCTCTGGGTAAAGCACACACTATGTCAGAAGTCAGACTACCTTGACTCTACGGTGCTATAAGGAAGTTCAAAATAGGCATGTGCCATGTAGATGTAGAATAGACCACCAGAAAAGAGAGCAAAAGAGAAGCAGAGAGAAGAGAGAGAGAAAGAGAAAGAGAGAGAGAGAGAGAGAGAGAGAGAGAGAATGAATGAGAATGGATGTTTGGATAGCCCTGGCTGTGACAGTCATCAGACATGATTGACATTAGACATGCAGGTGAAGCAAGCTAAATATCTGGGACCCAATGACATGAAGCAGAATCAAAGAACTTAGCACAACAAAATCTAAGCATATGGTCTCAATGGAGTTGCCCCAGACATTTTCAACTCTTTAAGCCATGCCAGCTGGGGTCTCAGTTGTTTTGGAAAAAGAATAAGCTCTTTCTAGTGTATCCGACATCAATTTCAACCCACAAAACTGTGTGATAGGATATGTTGATGCCACTAGCATTTTGTGGTATTTTGTCCCATAAGAATAGATTACTGGAACACATGTATTTCAATCATTACTTTAAAACTGCAACTGACTGAATTTTGAATGCCCTAAATTCATTTGTTGGAGCTATAAGTGGTAATACAACTGAACTCAGAGATTGTTTTTTTTTTTTTTTTTTTTTTTTTTGTGGTACCGGGGATTGAACTCAGGGGCACTTGACCACTGGGCCACATCCCCAGCCCTTTTTTTGTATTTTATTAGAGACAGGGTCTCACTGAGTTGCTAAGTGCCTCGCCATTGCTGAGGCTGGCTTTGAACTCGCGATCCTCCTGCCTCAGCCTCCCAAAGTGCTGGGATTACAGGCGTGCGCCACCGCGCCCGGCAGAGATTGGGTTTTTAAGAGGTAAAAATCCTGATTCAATAGTAATAGTGTCCTTAACATGGAGAGATATCAGCAGAAGCCATAACAACCCCCCACCCCCCGAACTTTCTGAGCACACTCAGAAGAAAGACCATGCAAGAATATAGCAAGAAAGTGGCCATTTGCAAGCCAGGAAGAATGAACTCACTAGAAACAAATGTGAGCAGACTGTAATCTAGCACTTCCAACTCTACAACTGTGAACAAAGAAGTTCTGTGTACAAGTCACCCAATCTGTGTTGTTTATTATGACAGTATAAGCAGACTAATAGAACTACTTATTAACTGCATGACCCGGGAAACTATTTGAAATTTTTGATTATTTATTTACTCATCTGTAAAATGAGAACAACATACTGGTGTCTTTCTTATAACAGCCTTAACTAGATTAAATGAAATAATATAAACGAAGTCCTAAACCCAATACCCAATACAGAATATAAATTAAATTTAACTATTATATTTTGGTGAGATGTATCTCTGTAAAATTAAAGAGTAAAAAAATAAATAGTATTACAACACTGGTAGAATCCTTAAATAAATGTTATGCTGAAATCTGAAATAGTCTTGCTATGGAATTGCATAGCAATTCCAGACTGAATTAGTCTGAAAAATAAGTTTCATGGTATCATGGCAATGTTTGAGTTACATACTTAACAGTAATAAGTTTATATTCTAGAATGATTGCATACCTCCCCCAATGTGTTACTGTGTCATTTCTAAGAGGAACCATGACTGTGGCTTATTCCAATGGAAGGAAGCAAAGAAGGAAAGAAGGAAGGAAAGAAGGGAGAAAGGAAATTCTATTAACATGATAGTTATAGTCAATTTAAAAATTTATTTAATGTATATATTCAGAGCTTTGAAAATGAATACTGGTTCAGTAATTTCTCCTCAGAAACTCAGAAGAAATTCAGAAATACCTCTACATAAAAGAATATTTATTGTAATATTATTATATTAACTAAACATTGGAAATCACTTGAAATATTCAACAATATTTATTTATGATGACTCTATCTTGAAAAATTGTATGATTTCATAAATATATTTATTTAGAATGAAGGCATAAGATAAAAATGATTAATGTCTCTATGCCTAATAATAAGCATAGGCCACAGAAGGATATTTATAATGATGATTGGAAAGGGATCACAATATAGTATCAGCAGCTTTCAAGGTTCTGTGAAATTATTAGTAATTTGTTTCAACTTGTTCCTTCTCTATAGTTCCCAAACTTCTACTAGGAATATATACTTATTTTATGAATACATAAACAAAAAACAAACTCTCTGTTTTCATTTAAATAATATCAATTTATAGAGTCATCAAATAGTTTATCTTATAGACAATATGAGTCAAAAATCCCAAGTGAAAGTTTCATTATTATTTTTCCACCATGAAACTCATCCTTCATCTCTGAAAACTTTTATGACAGCCTCATTGTACATGTTAAAAAATGAAAAGATACAAAACAGAAGAAAATTACGAAGAACTTTCCTCTTTTCCTTGTAAAAGTGTGTCTTGGGAGAGATCTTCAGAAAATTTTAGTCCAGCTTTGATTAATCTTCTTTTTCACAATCAGATAAATAACATCATATTACTGTCAATCACATCAAGGAATAAAATATAAGATTCCATTGAGCATATTCTCACATATCCCATTATTCATCCTCAAGATATAGTAATACTTGAAAAAAAGTTGTTTTTCAAAGAACTCTCATGTGGCCCATATATTAAGAGAAATTAGAACTTAAAATTAATTCTCTTGACTAAATCAGATGCCTACAATATTCATGGGTATGAATAGACCTAACTTTTCTTTTTTCCATTTCCTTTCCATGCCAAGAATCCTCATCTCTCCAAATTTATCTTTCACCAAACATAGGCAAATATTTGAGAAAAACTTGTTTGCTGGTCCAGAATTGTGGTCCTCCCAACAGGCACAAAATTCCATTAGAAGTGGTGGTTGCCAAATTTTAGAAATATAAATCTGACTTTTCCTCTTTTTCTGTTTTTTTTTTTTTAATCATTTGATTTACAAATCCTTGGTAATATGCATTCAGTTGAAATAGATAAACTTTAATGGACTCGTCTTTTATTTATATGTTACACTAAATGTATTTGAGGTTGGCTTTTTAATGGTGTCTTCTTTTTAAGTTTCTTATTGGTTTTTGTTCTTTACAAGTAACCATATTTCTGTTGCTGTTTGAAGAAGTTTGAGCAATTAGCCTAGCATGCCAAGCTTGTGTGAAATCATCTTTATTCTTGCACAACTAGATACTCAGGAGCATGGACAGGGTCTGATTTGGAAACTGCCTCATAAAAATCTCATCAAATACTGGCATGTGATTCTCATAGATGAACAGTGTTAAGACATTAATCTGCATTCATGCCCAAAATGTAGTTGAAAATTTCACCATGGTAAGTCACTTGGAAAAAATATCTTTAGACACTTGTTATGAGTATGAAGTTGCCAATAACAGATCTCTTTAGGAATAAAAAACATATTTTTTGCAATATTAGTAGGCAATTGTAAGAGAAGAAGGTCCTGTCACGACTCTGTCCTTTTCCTACTTCTGGAAAGGATATTTGTTTGGGGCCAAAGGCTGTTAACATACAGCTTTCCTCCAGAGACTTCCTTCCTTAATAGTGCTAGAATTGAAACACATACAATGGCTTCAGAATATATAAAGTTCAGGGAATTTTTTTTTGAAACCATAGATTACTATTTGTTGTTCTGAAGGGATTAAAGCCAGAAAATTTGGTTCCAATCCTTGTTTCTGAGTTACCACGTTTTTTGACTTTGTGCAGCAAGCCATTTACTCTTCTGAGTCTCAGTTTCATCACCTGTGAAATGGGAATAACACCTCCAAGCTCCCAGTATATTCACTGATGTAAAATGAGATCATTGCTTAAAATCTCTCTGGGAACTGGAAACCACTAAAATCATTGTGAAGCTATCTAATTAGGTTTGCCATTAGCCTATCTGCCCCCTGATACAGTGTTGTTACAGGGAGTTAGACAGACGTCAAAAAATATTGAAGAGTCTCTCAAATGGGTATTAAATGAGGAGGATTTAATTTAGATATCTCCTTTTAATAGGGAAAAATTCAATGTTTGCAAACCGAAGTGAGAGCAGTCTGCTAAGACGCCTTTCCTTTTCGATCCCACGCCTCAACCATCATCGCCGGCTCATGAGCCCTAATTACTGTGGGTGGAGAGCTGAGTGTCTCCATTCTGCCATTGATTGGAAATGAGATTCAATTATCAAATGAAGGTTTATTAAAGCATGTGTTTCTTGCTAGCCGACTTCTCACCACCCTAGCAATTCGCCCTCCATGAGAAACACTGCCCCTGGCAGCATTACAGAGGATGTTAACATTTTATGTGCATGGGGGCTGAACACAATTTCTAGCCAGTGTGTGAAAAGTCTGGAAAGAAAACAGTCCTTTATGAAAGGAAATGAGTTTTAAGGTGGAAGAATGAGATTTTGGTGTGACAGGGGTACAATTTCTTGCTTTGAATGAAGGCACAGAGCACCAATTCCTCCAGAGTTACAGGTGACCCCAAGTCTGATGGCGGATATGAAAGTAATCACCCTTCTCCTCCATGGAATGGGACCTTCATTCTGAAAGGAGGCCGGCGTGCTGATTAGTTCTGCTAAGTGACTCTGAAGAGACCCATTTGTTTAGCGCTACGTGTAATTTTAAAGGAAAGGACGTGTCAGCAGCAGGGAGGAGAGTCAAATGAGGTCACTTGTGAAATAGCGGGAGGAATCTGCTGGCGCCTCTGCCTTGTCTTACTCTATTCCATCTCCACCGACCTTTGCTTCTGAAGACGGATGCACCAGCTAAATGGAACCTTCATTTTCTCATTCACTGAAAGACCAGGCCAGCTCCTTCCTGCCCCCGGAAACTGACCTTCATTTCTCTATTTCTGGGGACACCACACCTAACCCTTCATGTGATAAGGCAGCTTTCACCTGCAGAATCTCCATGGGTGTGAGTTGGTCATCTCACAGAAATCCTATACACATATCTGATGTATTTTTGATTTCTGTTCCTGATAGAATAAAGTATGTGCCACTCCCGCAGAAACCAGAAAATATCCTAGGCAGACTCTTTGGAGGGCCTAATCACGACAACCCAACAGAGTAACTGCCTTCTTACTTACAGGTTTCTCTCAAACTTAAATTGGTTTATAACCTGAAAACCAGGTTATAACCATGTTCTGTTTCAACCACATCATGAATCTGAACTGAAAGACATCAATGTAATAAATGTAACATTCTTCACCTTGATACCAACCATTTCTGTGTGTGTGTGTGTGTGTAAAGAGAAAAATAAATAGGACTCAGAAATTGGTGGAGCCAATTGTTTCTTTCTGGGCAGTTCCAGAATATTGAAAATGTGCTGGTATCATTGTTATGATCACCTAATATTAGAAGTCTTTAGTTAGAACCGGTGAATGACCTTGCCTTATTCATCTCTGTCTTTCAAGGTTCTAGCTGAAGTTTAGCACTTGACAAGCACTCAGAAGTTGGAATTGAACACATATATATATATACTGAATAGGATATAAATTTTCAAAATATAAGAAAATGAAAAATAAAACTGTCATTATCATTTAACATTTATTCCTTGCTATGTTACTGCCTATTATGGTTTGGATATGAGATGTCCCCAAAAGCGCACATGTAAGACAATGCAAGAAGGTTCAGAGGAAAAGTGATTGGATTGTGAGAGTCTTCTCCCAATCATTAAATTAATCCCTGATGGGATTAACTTGAGTGGTAACTAGAGGCAGGTGGAGTGTGGCTGGAGGAGGTGGTTAATTGTGGGTGTGGCTACGGGATATATATTTTGTATCTGAAGCCAGAGTCTCTCTCTCTCTGCTTCTTGATCACCATGATGTGAGCTGCTTCCCTTTTGACACACAATCCACCATAATGTTCAGCCTCATCTTGAGCCCCAAGAAAAGGAGCCAGCCTTCTATGGATTAAGACCGCTGAAACTGTGAGCCCTCAAATAAATTCTTCCACTGCTATAGTGGTTCTGATCAGATCCTTCCATCACAGCATTGTAAAAGCTGACTAAAACACTGCCTTATATTTTTCCATACAAAACTCTTATCTTCTTTGCCCTGCCTATTATTCACTATCTCTGGTATCAGCTGCAGGTCTTGATACATCTGTGTCCAGCACTTCTGAGCTACTTTTAAAAGGTTTTGAAATATGAAAATTTGAGGGGGGTAGTGTTTGTAGGTTCTTTTTAGTTGTCTATTTTCTTAGGAAACATTAACCAGAAGCCTATTTTGGGCTTCACGGATTGGTTTGTTATTTGTTTCCTTCATTGTGGAGTTTGTGATCTGTGTTTCAACATTCGCTGGGCTATGTGGCTTTTATAAATTGTCAAGGATTTGAGAATGGAAATATCCCTGAAATGAGAACTACCTCTGTGAGTTCTGTGTGTATTGTGTGTGGAGTTCATTTTATCTTTGTGAAAGGCAAAATGGAGATATGGAAAAGAAGCTAGTATAAATGATATCATATGTCTGAATGAAACCCAGCCTATTGACTCAGCCAGGTAAACATAATCTCTCTGGGGTCCCCTTTCTTGTCTATATAAATGAAGACAATACTTGCTTTGTGAAGTGGATGAGAAAATTAAATGCCATAATGTCAATTTATTCATTAATTTTTTTATTGAGTAATATTAGCATCTGGAATATTCCAGAGTTTTTTGTTTGTTTGTTTGTTTGTTTTGTTTTGTTTTGTTGGTAGCAGAGAGGAAGCAATGACAAGCAGAAACAATCCCAGAATGAATTCCTGTATGGTTTATGGTCTACATGAAAAAAACTAAATCAATCAAATACTGTATAATTCTAACTTCCTAACTCAACATGTGTTCTGGAGAAAGGAAGTAGATTTTATTAGTACACTGACTATTCCCATAGAATAAATTCTTAGGAGGCTGACTTAGATGAGCTACCATAGCAGATCCCCTTGACTTAAGTCAAGCAAGATGTACAAAATGATGAGACGTTTTCCAGATGAAATAAAAATAGGGAACATTCTTTAGCAAAAAGACCAGCAAGGGCTAAGGTCTCAGAGTGGCAGCATGTTGAAAAGTTTGAGAAAATAAATGGACAATATGATGGCAGGAAATTGATGGAGTGGTAGACTGGTACTGTCCAGAGTATGACCCTTGTAGATGATGTTAAGTGATTCATATAAAAATCTTTTAAATAGTCACTACTGCTCAAATGTACTATTTTAATGCTTCCCAGATTTAAACAGAATCATATATTTATTTCACAAGTCATATTTAATGTGATTTTTTAAACTTAGCTAAATGGCCTACAGCCTAGTCATTCCATTCTGATCCCCAGTCATCGAGGGAGGGTATTATTTGTGTATACTCCCAGGTTAGGTTACTCTAGTTCTTTTAGAATCTCAGGATTGAAATGAATGTCCACCAAGTGTCTAATTGAATAATGTGAGCACAAGAAGACCATCCTACCATAGACACTTCACAGATCAATAGCCTTCCTCTGCTATTTGGTCCTAGCACTTTCTCTTTCCCTTCTTTCCTATCTCCCCAAAACCCTTTCCCTTTGTTTAGATAAGAGATGTCCCCCCCAAATCTTCAGTGTTAATGCAGGAACTTGGGGAGGTGAAATGATGAGATTATGAGAGCTATAACCTAATCAGTGGATCCTAGTTGGAATAGATTCACAAGGTGGTAACTGTGGATGAAAAAGTTTAGGTCACTGGGGCTATGGCCCAGAAACATTCATCTTTTCTGTATCCCTCTATTTCCTGGCTACAATGAGTGGAGCAGCACTCCTCACCAGTCCCTTCCATCATGATGTTCAGCCTCATCCTTGGCCAGAGCAATAGAATCAGATCACTGAACCTCTGAAATTGTGAGCAAAGTTGTTTTTGTAGGATATTTTGGTCACAGCAATGAAAAGCTAATGAACACACCTTCAATCTCCCTGTCTCCCTTTCTCTTTCTCTCTGCAATATGCCCCCTCCCGACAAACATTGCACTGCACAGAGGTAACAACAGTAAATCTATTTAGCATTGTTCTGTCATGGGTAAAGAATATCCATGTGTTCATATGATAAGTGGGATATATGAAAAGCTGAAATGAGAAAGAGGGATTAGGTGAAGGAGAAAAAATTAAAATTCAATGTGTGATATCAGAAGGATAAAACCCTCAAATAAATGTAGTTTGGATCTAAAATGTCCCCCAAAGTTCATGTGTTGAAGGTTTGGTCCCCAGCTGATGGCCCTATTGAGAACTGGTCATTGGAGGTGAGCCTTTGAAGCACATACTGAGATCACACCCTCTTCCTCTCTTTCTCTTTCTTCCTGGCCTTAATGAGATGAGCAATTTTGTTCTACCAATGCTCCCTGCCATGATGTTTTGCCTCCCCACAAATCTAAAAGCCATAGAACTAGCCATCCATGGGCCAAAATCTCTAAAATCATGAGCCAAACTAAATCTTTCCTCCCTTTAAGTTGTTTATTGTCAGGTACTTTTTCACAGTAACAGAAAGTTAACTAAAACATTTAATTAGTCACAAATATAAAGTAGTCTATCATTTTAACTTCTAAAAAAATACTCCCTCCTCCTATCTCCACGGCCTTTACCTTGGATCAGCCTGTCTGCAATTAAAAGCTGAAGCTGTCTCTCCTCTACCTAATATCTTTCAATATTTCCTCTACAAAATGCATAGCATTAAGTTTATTGTCTTACGCTGCAAATCTATACAATGGGATTCTTGGAGAGTTTATTTCATGTGAATGAGCCGGGCATCCCCAATACACTAGTGACTAACTATTCTTCTTCCTTATTTGCAAACAGCAGTGGGTTGTAGCATTATGGTAGAGCTCATGGGATCAACAAAACAAGTCAAATGTCCTCTTACTAAAGATAATGGACACTGTTAAGAATTGTACTAAACATTTTATGTGCAATGTTTTATTCTGTCTTCTTGACCATGCTTTAAAATATGCAGTGTTATCATATTTATTTTACAGGTACAAAAACCAAGGTTCAGCAGTGTAAAATCTTTTCAGGATCACATGGTCAGTAAATGGCACAGTCTTAGTCTAGACACAGACAGGTAGACTATCCATGACACACATTCTTTACCAGTGTTCTATATTTTCATGTCCTAATTGTGTCTTTTTTTATTTTCTTATAGACAAAATCTAATGTACTTAAACCAAGTTGGAGGTTATAAGCTAGCTAATTAGATCTGCATATATTAATTTTAGATACTAACTGTAATTTTTCTGATTTCAAAATTACTTGGCTTAAATTAAGTTGGCTATCACTGAATCCTTAACAACTTTGTGTTATGCCAAAATTCCACACAAAAAATGCCTGCGACAATAGGATCTAAAATTCAACCATAATCTAACCAGTTGTCAGTTTCTTTAAGTCTATTGATTAGTTCCATCTCTCTGGAAGAATCTTGAGTTAATGCTTATGTTCCATTCCCTGCTCCACAGACCAATCTCATCAGCCCTTTGAGATTTTGCTAAAAGCCCAACACACTGTATTCCAGGAGCATTATTATATGGTCTTAGTAACCTGAACTGAATAAAAATGGACACATTACACAGCCTTGGCTCCTCCAACAGTGATTGGAAATAGATCGAAAAAGCTGCAGCACTAACTCAACCAGCCATTCCATCATCAGCCTGTCTCAGGGTAGTAATAAACTTCTTGGTCTGCTAAATTTATGGAGTAGAAGTGGGAGCACAGCCTCCCCATGGTACCCACAGCTTTGATCAGGTCAATAACAGTGGTCTGGAGGTCTGCATGCTGACCATTATAAGTGCCATGTGGACTTTCACCAGTGTGCTGTTATTAGTGATTGCTTCCATGCTAGCTCCTCAGCTTAGAAGATAAATCAGGCTGCCTCAAAATGAGTGTTTTGCATGTGATTGCATGCAAGTGTTTTCCATGGAAAAGTATAAGATTAAGGATTTGATTTCCATATACCATCTATGTCAGTGTAATCTACTATCTTAACCAATAACAAGGAATCATAGAAAAGCTAAACTGGTGTAGCCATGGATCACCATCACCTTCTCATCTAATCAAGGTTTGACTTCTACCTCTACAAGGGCAATGGTGTCCTATAACACAATGGGGAATTAAAAAAAAATAAAACTAAAGTTATGTGATTTATGACATTAGTAAACACAAGTTGCCCACACTGCATTCTGTGTCATGATGTAGTTGAGTTTATATCAAATGGAAAGACAAATTGTACTGGCTCTTGAAAGATCATGCTTACTCTGTCATGAAAGTCTTGCAGGTCTTATTCCATCTGCCTTGATTGTTGCTTCTCTCTTAATTGCTGACTTAACCCTTGCTCTTCTTCTGGATGGCTGTTCAGGAGCACTGTCTCACACATTGGTGACTAAGTCTCTACACATGCTTGCATGTGAACACTCATTTCAGTATAGGCAATGTATTTGGAGATGCCCAAATTCATGCATGGCTCTCCCATTTAGCTGCTAGCACTATGAGGGCCAGCATCCTTAGGTCCATTTCTCACCATTATGTTCCTTGTACCCAGTGTGGTCTTCAGCATACAGTAGGTGGGAAAGACCTATTTCAAGAAAGAACATAATGAGAAAAATACTTCTAAAATTTAATAAAGAGGTACCTTAAATTTTTCAAGGTGCCTGAAGGGAATTGATCATCTCAAATTCTCAAATTATTAATCCCTTTCCCATTTTTTGCAATATGTATTTCTTGATCTTCCACTATTTTCCTAGGCATTTATAGGACCGGGATCTACCATGGCAAGTAAGCAGATATAAATGCAAGTTTATGTGAGTAATTTTTTTTTTTTTTAATGTTTTCCATTCTCCTTTTCCTTCTCTACAAAATAAGATACTAAAAATGGAATGGTTTATATCCTAACCATATATGTATATGTCAGTGTTTGCTGGAAAACTTTATATGTTTCTTCTAAAAGTACAGGAATGTAGTTCATAAAAAGGGTTGTTTATAATTGCTCAAAATTCAAGGAAGAATTTCTTTGGAAGGAGATTTTGGCTTGATAATTGGTCATCAGGATGCACGAGTTCTACAAATAATATCAAGAAACAAAACAGAAAACTCTTTTGTAGACTAGGAATGATATCTATAAAATACCATTTTAATGTTAAATGGGGATTTCCTCCCTCAGAGGATCACAGCCTTTGGAAACCATTGCTAGACAGCAAAATAAGAACAACATGCTAGTGAAATGAGGCTTTGGGATATTCATTCAGCAGGTATATGTGCTTCATGTACATGAGGTATAAGTCTCCATCAGAGAACTGCCTGGAGTGGAAGTTGGGTGGTAGAGAAAAGTTTGGAATTCTTGCAGCAGCATGTTGAGTAAAAGCCAAATGTAATAAGATACATCTGGCTTGCTTTCTAGAGAGATCTAAGAAATTAATTTCTCTGTAAACTAGATTCAATTTCTATTGAATCTCTCTTTATAAGCAAGTTAAGATTGATCATAAATACCTTTGGTTCATGTGATTTTTTTAAATAGTTGCTTGTTTAGAGGAAATAGAGAAACAATACAGCACATTTTAATAAGAGTTTACTGATTTTTCACACCTTTACACAAGTGTCAAATCACACAAGTGATTCCCAGCCTGGAATATTCATATGTTTGAACAAAAATAACTCCACATAATAACCTAAATATGAAACGTTCATGTGTAATTCAAGCACAAGCTACACCTGCTCAAAGTTTTGGTAGAACACATAAAATGGAAGCTTATCTTATCTCACAGTTGTTCAACAGGTGGAGCACCATGCTGTGCCTTGACTGTTTTAGATTGCAGTTTCTCAAAGTGCAGTATCTGGACCAGCAGCATCAGCTCCCCACAAAAACTTGTTAGAAATGCAAATTCTCAGGTCATACTCCAAACCTACTGAATAAGAACCTTTGGGAGTGGGGTAGCAATCTGTGAATTAACTGGCACTCCTGGTTAATGAACACTCAAGTTTGGGAACAGTGCCCTAGGTAAAGCTGTATTCAAGTTTAGTTCTGGCTCTGTGGTATTACTATTGTGGATATCACTTAAATTCTTTGCACCCCTTTTTTATCATTTATAAATTAGAGATGGACCAAATCACATGTAAGGATTATGTGTGTTGCCGGTCATAGGAAGTTCACAGGCAGATAGAATTTTCCCCTTACTAACAAATGGGTAGAGGTCGACAATAATGAAAAGTAATTTTTTTGAGTGTTTACAAGGTGCCCAACTCCATGTTAAGTGCTTTCTTTACCTTTATCTCAATATATCCACACAAAAATGATAGAAGATAATATTGTAATATTGTTCCCACCTTATAGATGAACAGCTGAGATTCAGAGAGGTTTTGTGAACTGCACAACTGGAACTAATGGTAGTGTTAAACTGACTCCAGAGTCCAGTGTGGATTGTGGCAATTAGGAGTAATTCTTCTCAGTACAAATACTGCCTAAACCTGAGTGAAATGGAAGAATGCTATAAACATCATACTCAATTGGTTAGCCACACTTGAGGAATGTGAACTTTGACGTACTATATCTGCTCAAATCTTATTTTTTTTCAACTTTCTATGCTTCTGATAGAATAATCCATGATAATGTGAATATATATGAACTAAATATATGCTGAGGTTATTATTAAAGTGAAAATTGAGATCTCGCCTCCCTTTGTTTTTTGTGTTGTTTTTGTAACATTAATTTTAGCATATTTTACAAATTCAGTTATTCCTGAAAAGATTTGTGTTAGCTTTAAATCACTGTGACGAATACATTAGGAAAACAACTTGGAGGACAATAGACTTATTTTGGTCCTATTTTCAGCGGTTTCAGCCCATAGTTGGCTAGCTCCAGTGCTTTGGGCCTGAGGTGAGGCAGATATCATGGGAGAAGGGCATGGTACAGTAAAGAAGCTCAGTTCATGGTATCCAGGAATCATGGAGGGAGGAAAAAGTCCAGAGACAAGATATAGCACCAAGGGTATGCCCTCAGTGACCTATGTACTCTAACCATGCCCCACCTGCCTATAGTTTTCACCACCTCCCAATAGTCCACTTAGCTACCATAGGATTAATCCACCGATGAGGTCAGAGCCCAGATCATTCAAACACTTCCTAAAAACCCCACCCTTGATCATGGTGCACTATCTTTTTGATATGTTTTTGTATTTGATTTGCCAGAATTTTATTGAGAATTTTTGCATCTATATTCATTAGAGATAGTGGTCTGAAGTTTTCTTTTTTTGATTTGTCTCTGTCTGGTTTTGGAATCAGGGTGATATTGGCCTCATAGAATGAGTATGGATGTGTTCCTTCTTTTTCTCTTTCATGAAATAGTTTGAGAAGTGTTGGTGTTAGTTCTTCTTTAAAGGTCTTGTAGAACTCAGCTGTGTATCCATCCGGTCCTGGGCTTTTCTTAGTAGGTTTTTTTTTGTAATAGCATCCTCTATTTCTTTGCTTGAAATTGATCTGTTTAAATTGTATATATCATCTTGATTTAGTTTGGGCATATCATAGGTCTCTAGAAATTTGTTGATGCCTTCGTTATTTTCCATTTTATTGGAGTATAAATTTTCAAAATAGTTTCTAATTATTTTCTGTAGTGTCCGTTATGATATTTCCTTTCTCATTATAAATATTGGTAATTTGAGTTTTCTCTCTTCTTTTCTTCATTAGCATAGCTAATGGTTTATCAATTTTATTTATTTTTTCAAAGAACCAACTCTTGGTTCTGTCGATTTTTTCAATTGTGTTTTTTGTTTCAATTTCATTGATTTTGGCTCTGATTTTAATTATTTCCTGTCTTCTACTGCTTTTGGGGTTGATTTGTTCTTCTCTTTCTAGGACTTTGAGATGTAATTTTAGTTCATTTATTTGTTGACTTTTTCTTTTTTGAAGGAATGAGTTCCATGCAATGAACTTTCCTCTTAGTACTGCCTTCATAGTGTCCCAATATCTTAATATCCTTCTTGATGTCTTCTGCAACCCATTGATCATTCAGTAGCATATTATTTAGTCTCCAGGTGTTGGAGTAGCTTTTCTTTCTTTTTTTATCATTGATTTCTAATTTCATTCCATTATGATCTGATAGAATGCAGGGTAGTATCCCTACTTTTTTACATTTGCTTAGAGTTGCTTTATAGCATAATACATAGTCTGTTTTAGAGAAGGATCCATGTGCTGGTAAAAAGAAAGTGTATTGGCTCATTGATGGATGATATACTCTATATCTGTCAGTTAAGTCTAAGTAATTGATTGTATTATTGAGTTCTATAGTTTCTTTGTTTAACTTTTGTTTGGAAGATCTATCCAGTGGTGAAAGAGGTATGTTAAAGTCACCTAGAATTATTGTGTTGTGATCTATTTGATTCTTGAACTTGAGAAGAGTTTGGTGAATGTAGATGCTCCATTATTTGGTGCATATATATTTATATCATTCCAGGGATGCAAGGTTGGTTCAACATAAGGAAATCAATAAATGTAATTCATCACATCAATAGACTAAAAAATAAAAATCATATGATCATCTCAATAGACTCAGAGAAAGCATTTAACAAAATACAACATCCCTTCATGTTCAAAATGCTAGAAAAAAAAATAGGGATAACAGGAACATACTTCAAAATTGTAAAGGCCATCTATGCTAAGCCCCAGGCCAACATCATCCTAAATGAAGAAAAATTGAAAGCATTCCTTCTAAAAACTGGAACAAGACAGGGATGCTCCCTTTCACCACTCCTGTTTAACATAGTTCTTGAAGCCCTATCCACAGCAATTAGACAGATGAAAGAAATTTAAGGGATATGGATAGGAAAAGAAGAACTCAATACATCACTATTTGCAGATGATACGATTCTATACATAGAAGATCCAAAAAATTTCCATCAGAAATCTTCTAGAACTAATAAATGAATTTAGCAAAGTAGCTTAATATAAAATCAATACCCATAAATCAAAGGCATTTCTGTACATCAGTGACAAATCCTCAGAAAAATAAACTAGGAAATCCACCCCATTTACTATAGCCTCAAAATACATTAAATACTTGGGAATCAACCTAACAAAAGAAGTAAAAGACCTCTACAATGAAAACTACAGCACACTAAAGAAAGAAATTAATGGAAAGATATACCTTGTTCATGGATAGGTAGAATTAATATTGTCAAAATGACCATTTTCCCAAAAGCACTATATAGTTTCAATGCAATGCCAATCAAAATCCCAATATCATTCCTCATAGAAATAGAAAACGCAATCATGAAATTCATCTGGAAAAATAAGAGACCCAGAATAGTCAAAGGAATTCTTACAAAGAAGAGTGAAACTGGTGGCATTACAATTCCAGACCTTAAAGTGTATTACAAAGCAATAGTAACAAAAACAGCATGGTATTGGCTCCAAAATAGACCAGTTGAACAATGGTACAGAATAGAAGATACAGAGACAAACTCACACACCTACAGTTATCTTATATTAGACAAAGGTTCCAAAAATGTTCACTGGAGAAAAGACAGCCTCTTCAACAAATGGTGTTGGGAAAACTGGAAATCCTCATGTAATAAAATGAAATTAAATCTCCTTCTCTCACCATGCACAAAACTTAACTCAAAGTGGATCAAGGACCTAGGAATCAATCAACAAATATATGAAAAAAGGTTCAACATCTCTAGCAATTAGAGAAATGCAAATCAAAACTACTCTAAGATTTCATCTTACTCTAGTCGGAATGGCAGCTATCAAAAAAAATAATAATAATAAATAAATGCTGGCGAGGATGTGGGGAAAAAGGCACACTCTTACATTGCTGGTGGAACTGCAAAGTGGTGAAGCCAATCTGGAAAGTAGTATGGAGATTCCTAGAAAAACTTGGAATGGAACCACCATTTGACCCAGCTATCCCACTCCTTGGTCTATACCAAACTCTTAAAAACAGCTTACTACAGGGACACAGCCACATCAATGTTTATAGCAGTATAATTCACAATAGCTACATTGTGGAACTAACCCTGATGCCCATCAACAGATGAATGGATAGGGAAACTTTGGTATACACACACACACACACACACACACACACACACACACACACTGGAACACTACTCAGCACTAAAAGAGAATAAAATCATGGCATTTGCTGATAAATGGATGGAGTTGGAGAAAATAATGCTAAGTGAAGTTAGCCAATCCCCAAAAACCCCTTTGATATGAGGATACTGACTTATAAAGGCAAGGGGGGAGGATGAGAGGAATGAAGGAACTTTAAATAGAAGAAAGGGGGGAAGGAGGGGAGCAAGGGAATAGGAATAATGGTAGAATCAGTTAGACATCATTACCCTAAGTACATGTATGAAGACACAATTGTGGTAAAAATAATTCATGTAAAACCAGCAACTTGAAAAACTATGCTTTTTATATGTAATATGAAATGAATTGCATTCTGCAAACATGTATAACAAATTAGAATAAAATAAATTAAAAAAAAACAACACCCTTGAACCTTACTGTAATGGGGATGAAGCTTTCAACATATGAGACTTTGGGGGACATTCCAGGTCTAAGTTATAATAACATTGAGGGGATTTTATGCTTACTCAAGTCTGCAGATTCTGGGGTCCACACTGTAAAGGGCTGCCAATGATCACTACTATGCCCCCTTCACTATTATGCCCCTGTGTGATCTGCCCTACTCAAATGTCGGTGAGCATTTGGAGTTGATTCTAACCAAAAAAATAAGGCAGAATTGATGGGAGTATCACCTACATGACCACGATGCATGAGATGATAACATACATCTGGCTGGCAGACTCTCCTTGTAGACTCTCTCTTGGTGGCTATTAGAGACTCAAGCTGTGATCCCATGAGCTTCTCTGTAGACAGGTGCAAGTTGCAAAAAATGGAATTGAACGTGGCTGTCATGCAAGGAGCAAGAGATGCCTTCAATCTGACAGTCCACAAGGAATAAGTCTTACAATGATTACATTAGTTTGCAAGAAGATTCTTCCCTAGCTG
This sequence comes from Tamias sibiricus, assembly GCA_025594165.1. Lineage (NCBI taxonomy): Eukaryota > Metazoa > Chordata > Mammalia > Rodentia > Sciuridae > Tamias > Tamias sibiricus. The sequence continues at coordinate 21,844,410 of CM046672.1, read as the reverse complement.
GGCTTTCGGATTTCATCTTAGCACTAGATGATACCTTGATTGCATTCTGGTGAGTGACCCTGAAACAATAAATCCAGGTAAGCCATGCAAAGGTTTCTTACTCATAGGAACTGTGATATTATGCATGTGCATTATTTACATTAAACCACTAAAATTTGTTATACAGCAATAGATAGTATAAAGATGAAATGGTCTCAGCTGTAGGCCATATAATAGCTCCTCCATTCTCTTTTTCCATTAAGTAATTGTCTATCTTCTTGCTTTTCTCTGGAAATAATATGTCAAAAATACATTTAGAGAAAAATTTCAGTGGTTTCTTTTTTTTTTTTTTTTTCAGCAGAAAAACAAGAAAACAATGTTTTCTAGAAATAATAGTGAAAGCTCATAGAAGAATAGAAGGTTCCTAGTAGGAGAAACACAAAGGCAAGAAAATGGTCTACCAGCAAAGAGCAGTCTGCTTCTCAAAAATGGAAACTTCTTGCCTGTTCATCAAAGGCTCTGACCAGGTATCCTCTCCTCTAGAATTTTTCCAGGGAACTCCATTCTGAAGTTACCTCATCTCCTTCTGCATCACATGTAACCTGACTCCACTCTCTGTGTTCCTGCCTCCTTGTCCCATCCACCAGACACTAAGATCTTTTTCTGTGTCTCTTCCTTTATTCTCATCTGGTACTTATTCTGCCACCTTAATTCTTCACATGAGATTCCCAATAGTATGCCCAATACAAGCTTAGCATACATTAAAGAAATAAAGAAATATGTTAACTTTTTCAATGGAAGAATCCAATAGGAGTTTCCGAAGTCAGACGCAACTAGTTCCAGAAGTTGAAATCCTGTTGTCAAGTTTTGTCATCTTTGTGTCTTCTTGTTCTTCCTCTCACTTATTTTACACAATTTTTTCCTACTAATTTTATTATACCTATCCCTCTGGTTTTCTTTGACTCTTTCCCCTCAATCCAATTTTACCTTTCTCTCCATTAATTTTATTCACAAGAAAATATTTCCCATGTGATTCAATGATGCCTCCATCAACTTTAAACTTCTTACATCTTTGTAGATAAGCTCCTTTTGCTTTGTGTTCTTAAACACTTCCATAAAGGGTCGACCTTGTCCTAGTTATACCATGTGACCACTGCTGGGTGACTCATTTTATCTGGGGTGATATTCTGCTGATTGGCTTATCTGACAAAGTCTGTACTTTTGTAGAGTGAATCATGTGACCATTTGCCACAACAGAATTACATGGAATCTTAAAGGGATTGTCTAAAAGAAAAAGTTGCATTACAAACTTAAAAATAGAAGATGGTCACTAAGTCCTACCATTGAGTGACTCAGAAGTAAAATCTCAACCAATTTCAGGTACATTCAGCATTTCCTGGTACTCATGTCCTCATCTCTTTGGTTTTCAGCACATGTGTGCTAATTTACCCTGTCCTTCTCTCTTAAGAAATGTTCCAGCTATCTGCAACCCTGCACCAATGTAAATTGACTCTTGTTTTCGATACCGTGGGTCTTGACCAAACTCAGTCGCAGGGGTAAGAGACGCAGTGTCAAGACACAAAGGACACGCAGAATTAAGACACAGACATGGGGAGCTGGGTGGAAGCAGGCACTTGGCGACCATCTTGCAAGCTTGTTTATTGAGGAAGCATCTTAATCTTTTAAAGGCCCCCTGCCCAATCATATTATGCCATGGTGTGTAAGACCACCAAGTTCTCCCCTCGGTATCCCTGCAACACTTGCATAATTTGTGGGAAGGGGTTTCCTCCTTCAGCCGGCCAGAGCAAACACTCCTTCCTGCAGGTTTCTAATTATGGGAAGGGGTCTTACTCTTTCCGGTCAGAGCAGATTTCCAATTGTGGGGTTTTTACTCCATACGACCAGAGCGGAATGCTCCTTCCTACAGATTTTTCCTGTTAGGCCTGTGTGTGTATAGGTTTTCCTTATACACGTGAGACATTCACAGCTGCCAGCCAGGAACTGGTAGTTTCCCCTACAAACTCTTCTTCTCTCACACTTTCTGAAGCCCACTTCTCCAGCTATTCCATAAATGAAATCTGTCAGTCCCTTGAGCCAGCCCTGGAAGATTGCATAGGATTTTTCCAATGGTGGCTCATTCTTCGCATCCTCTGTTACTGTGCAGAATGGCTTGTGATTTCTTCCAACATCAGTTCACACCTGGCATCTGCACATGCTGCTTTCTCCCTCTGGATTGCCCATTCTCACCCGTCCTTCAAAGGCTAGCCTGGGCCTGGTACCCTCTCTGCTAGAACATTTCCCTAGGAAACTCTCTTCTGAAGGGAGGTACCCTCATTGATGATCCCGCATAAATTGATTGCTCTTTTTAATCCAGGTATGTTGTGCTTCCCTTGTAAAAAAATGAGACTCAAGAGATGACATTGTGTCTTTTATCTCTACAGCCCTTGAAATTAGCCAGGTGTATGGCACATAGTAGGCATGAAATCATTTAGTGCCATGAATTCATAGCTCTATGTAACCTACGCCAGTACCTCTGGGATAGATACAATATATTTTAGCATTTTAATATGTACTTGTGGTGATCAATAATAATGTACTCTACATTTCTAAAATCTAGAAAAAAATAAGATTTGGAAAAATTTCACCATAAAGGAATAATAAATATTTGAGATTGATATGTTAACCTGATTCCAATAGTACTGTGATTACCTGTATTAAAACTTCACATTGAAATTTTTATGTTTTTATATATTAGTCAAAAATAAATATAATTTAAAAAGTAAGAAAACATATTTTGGCTTTGAAAAAAAAAAGAATATTTTAGAGACAACAATGAAACTGACTTTAAAATACAAAAAAAACTTGCTCAGGACAGAAATTTTGGAAAGTACCAAATAGTATGAAATATAAAATCAAATCAGCTTATATGCTTACCATGGAGAGATAATCACTGTGAACATTTTGGTGCATTTCTTTCTAAACATTTCATTTGCATTACAAAAAATAGAGTTATGTTCTGCAATGCTTCCCAGGGTTGTTTTCATCACTCTCCTTTTTGAGGAGGTACCGGGTCCAGCAGCAGCCTTTCTTTGCTTCCATCTTTTTGAAAATGCTGGTCCTCTTCTTACAAAGCATGCACTCTTGCTCCACGTTGCAGAACACTCTTGTGTGTTCTCCCATTCAATAACTTGATCGCCCTGCCCATTGTGCCTCCTTGTCTGAGGCTCTCAAGTTGAGTTATTTACTGCCTTCTCTGTTGGTGCACTATTTACCACGATGCATTTCTTGTAACCTTTATGGATGTTTTATGTTAAGAATGATCACTAGATATTTTACCCACTTGGGACTGCACATCTTACCTGTGCCTCTTACTCAATCTGTTCTTTCTGCTCCTTCCTTGCCCCTCTCTGCCCTCATCCTTCACCTGTGATTTAATATATACTATCCATTTGCTATGTGAATGCAAAATATATGAACCATGCCATGATCTTATAGTTCTGTACCTGATGCAGACAGGGAAAGAGAGGTGTGTGTAAGTTACATCAATTGCCCAAGGACACACTGGAATGTTCTTTCATTTTCTTGAAGGAGAAAAAAAAATCAATATTCCACAGTGTCTTTCAAATAAATTAACCACACATGAGCCAGTTTTACATCTAGAGTGGGCATTTGCAATATCGATGCTTCAAAATAAAATGGAGTGTTACCCATCACCAGAATGTCTTAATGCCAGTGACTTAATATTTCCATCAGGCATGAGCTGCAGTTGAAAACTGGCTTTATTCCAATGGCAGCTCTTCCAGGCACAGACACCTAATTCTCCGAACTGGGTGATCTACACAGAGGCAGGGGTGGTTTGCATCACTGGCCAGATGCATGTTAGTTTTATTAAGGAGGACAAAGACACAAAGAAAAGGAAGGTCCTTGTCAGATAAGAACTTTGTTCAGGCTACTGCTTCCTTTCCCTTCTTCCCCCTGATTTTGCTATGCTGAACTATGATTGTAGCATCTTCTCTTTGAGGGAGACAGGGATATGAAAGCTCTCACTTGTGTGGATAAAGAGCTTGTGCTCCCCGAAGTCATTCCAGCAATGCACAATAGAGCTTGCCACAAACACGCCAGCAATGTGATCTGTCTACTAAGAACATCTTCCAGATGCTACCTTCTGTGCTTTTGGATTGTTTTCTTGTTTGTTTATTTGAGAAAACGACACAGTGATAAAGAAAAACAAGAGGTACATGGGTTTTGCTCACCCAATAATAACGAATAGATAATTGTAAATGAATTTCCCTGAAAGCCATTGCAGAGAGATTATACAGCTGCATGAGACAAGAGAAGGCACAGTCACACAGAGTCCATTATTAAAATCCCAGGGCTCAAATCTTGTATTTCCTATTCTGACAGGGTACTATTTTAACCCTCCTTGAATGATCTCCACTCTTAATCTGAGTCATCTGTTCAATAAGTCAGAAATGTATACTAAGTGCCTACTGTGCACACAGGTGGGAAACTTCAGTAGCAGCACTCTGTGAAGACAGCCACTTGGCGCTGCTGTACTAACCCACAATTACTGGTCTGAGAGAGATTCCCCAGGTTGTGTTCCTAAGGGCCCTGACTAGAATCACCAGCATCCTTCTCAACAAAACTCCCCACACCCAGCATAAAGTAAAATAAGCAATAAATAGACCAATTCAAGATGACTATGGTAAATTTCCTTTTTAAATGCTAATGAGAATCTAGAAACCATGAATGATTATACTAATGTTTTTCAAATTATAAATGTCCAAACCCCATGCCTGTAATTTCTAAAAATAATACTTAATTCCATGATGCACATTCTGGTAGTTCAGGATACCAGCTTATGAAGAAATGTTCTTTTCCATTTCCCACAAAACATTTTGTAAAACCTATGAACAGGAACAATGTATGTCACCTTGGCCACAGACTTCCTTCTCTGTCACTCTTTTCTTCAGAATTAATTGCAAGTCCATGAGTGGCAATAAAAGTTAAATGAAATATTTTCCTAGGTAGCTCACTCTTTTCTAGACATAGCTTGTTGGAATCCAGTAAAATTATATGGTTTAATCATAACCAGCGGGGCAGAATGAACAGTATTGCATTCATTTGCTCACATTGCAATTTACTTGTTCATTCAACAAATATTCTCATGCTTGTTCTGGGCAGATCTTAATGTTCAGGAGTGCAGATGTAAAGGCAAGAGACACAAACAGTTTTTTGTTTTGTTTTGTTTTGCAGGACGGGGTTCAAAATGGAATAAGAAAGAAAAATATAGATAAAGCTAACAGATCTGACTGCACAGTGGCATCAGCAAGTAGAAAAAAAATGACGATGCTGAGAGCAAGGTGGAGAGGGTTGTCAAGGAGGTTCCCAGAGGGCCAGGTGCCTGGGCTAGTGGGATGGGCTGGGGAACTTGTTCACCTAATGGGCCAGTGCTTGGCTTCCTGGATAATGCTATGGCTATAAATGGAATATGGAATATGGTTTTTTAAAAGCTTTTTCAAGGTATAATTGATATTCCCCCAAATTGCATATAGTTAATGAATACATTTTGATGAGTTTGAATATGGGCATACATCTGTGATACCATCACCACCAGTATTGTCCTTCTGTTCTTTCATGTGTGTATGTGCATATCTGTGTGTGTGTAAGTATACTTAAGATATATCTTCCTAACATATTTAAGATGCACAATACTGCATTTTTAGTGATACCTACTATGTTGAAAAACAGATCTCTAGAGCTTTTTATTTTGTATTGAACAATACTGTTCCATTTTTCTCTTTTCCTGGACCCTGGCAAACACCATTTTATTCTCTGATTCTAAGTCTTTGACTATTCCAGATACCTCATGTAAGTGTAATTGTGCAGTATTTGTCCTTCTATAACTGGCTTCTTTCAATTAACATTATGTCTTTTAGTTTCATCTTGTTGGTACAAATAGCTGGATTTGCTACTTTTTTAACACTAATATTTCAGTGTGTGTGTGTGTGTGTGTGTGTGTGTGTGTGTGTGTGTCCCATTTTCTTTATGCATTCACCTACCTACAGACATTTGAGTTTTTTTCCATATTTTGCTTGTTGTGAATAACGCGGCAGTGCAGGCACTATGGAAAACAATATTGAGATGTCTCAAAAAATTAAAGTAGAATTATTAGGTAATGATACACTTTTGAGGTATATAGCCAAATGAAGGGAAAAATTATTTTTTTTTTTAACAAGGGCCAAGCACAATGATAATGAAGAGGGTAACAGCATATGCCAGAGGAGTCCAATTGCCTTCTAAGTCAGAATGCTGGCCTGGTCACCTGAGCACCATTTTTCATTTGTAATATACTGCTAATAATGGTATTTGGAGTGTGTTGAATATTAATTTCAAGATAATACACTCAAAGTTTGTGGTACCCTAACTACCTTGCACAGAGACAGTTATGTATGTTCAATAGAGTGGGAATAAAAACTGTAATAAGTATAAAGTGAATTAAGCACAAGTTATAAACCTAAAATGATCAGAGAAACTAGAAAAGCAAGAATTGTTCCTTGGTAACACAGCTAGAATAAATCTGCACAATGAGCACACCAAATGTACTCCTAGAGCACCTATGTATTTAGTGGAAGCTAACATTTCTATACAACCTACTGAGGGCTCACTGAAATTTCTGCCTGAGAAATGAACAGAAGAAAATTTTACTCAGTCCATTTGAAGTATGTAGAAGTAGCCTAGGGCATAAAACATGTGAGTGGCCTGATTAGTTATTTTTAATAGGCCATAGGCTTGCTGATGACCTTAGCCATGCTTGCTTAAATCTATAAATCCGGTTCTTGAAACAGTCCTAAAAACAAAACAAAACAAAAAACAAAAACAGGTAGCAATCCATGAGTATTGAATGAATGAAAAACCAAAAGTTTAGTTTTGATTTTTTTCCTCTAATTTTTATGAGTCATTGTCAAAAATGCAATAAGTCTGAACCGTACATCTGAAACAAAGATAAAATATTTGATATGTAAAAAGAAAACACAATAAAATAATTTCCTCATTGTGCAAGCTTTTTAATCTTTAATATAATTTCCACAATGCATGCACAAAATGGCTCTTATCCATAATTTCTTCTAAATTGTTGGTTTATATTTATGCCCCATGACAGGTTGAGATATTCCTAAGGTTTTTTGTGCCCCTTTTTCTTTAAAAGCACTTGGGAATAGACTGGAAAGAATTAAATTGGTATTGCATGAATGAATATAGTTAGCTTTGCCTTTTTCAGTATTATCCTTTATATAACCATTCCTTATGTGGAGAGAACAAGCATTTACATTCATGAGATCAATACTTGGGTTAGGAATTGACTTACCATGTAAAAGGAAACATAGAACCATCAAGGTCAAAATACAAGTACAGCGTCAACTCTTTAACAGTGTACTTTTTCTATCCTACATCTCTTTCAAATTTTCAGCTTTGAGACCCCTTTCAAGTGATTTTGTTGTTCAAAATATATCGCTGTACATCTGGCACTATCCCTACGTTAAATCACAGTTGTCTCTCATTTTCAAGCAACAGTAGGCATACTTAATTGTCTCTAAGTTGACACTGTTGGGGTCAGAATGTTTGATGCCAGAGAACCTACTTCATTCTACTTTGCATGTTATTATACTTTAGATTTTATGTAGAAGTTTTATGGAGCTTGATATACTTTATAAAAATTGTTCTATATATACTTCAACTTATATAAAATGTACAGGACATGTATATGATGTCACCAGGGTTTTTATACTGTTTCTGAGCACCTAACTTTCTGGGTGGTGTATTCTTGAAGAAGACAACCTCCCTCAGCTTCACCATTAACTGAATCCAACTTGAGTTCAATAAGATTAAATTTCTCAGTATTTCACCTGATGAGAAGAGAATCTTTGTCCCACAGATGTCCATTATCAAAATTCCGGGACTCTAGGATTCTGTAAAAATATCTCACATACCTTGAAATTTGCCCTTATATTCTCAAGGTGAACATTTTACTAGCAGGAAGAATGAAAGTACAGGTCAAAAGAAGAACAACTCCAGGAGTGACAGTAAAAAATATTTTTAATTGGGATTTAATAATGACATTAATTTAATGAAAAAGTGAGTGCTATTGTCTTTATATAGCCAATCAAAACTATCTTATGATATCTCTTGCTGCTGCAGAGGAATTGATGGAGTCTCTCTATTGTGAGTAATCATAAGAGTCATTAATACTAATGGAGAGCAATATTTTTTTTTTTTTTAATGTGGAGATTGCTGGAGTGAGCATGAGAAAAACTTACACCAGCTTGAATTATAAATGCATCATCTCCAGGTCAATACAGCACTAATGGGTGGGTGTCTGTATACCAGGATATCATGAACAGTGATGATCAAAGAGTTATTAAGTTATAAGCAAATCCTCCATCTCCAAGGGTGACACCATGCAGGAGGTCAACTCTTAGATCTCTCCCATAAGGAGAGGCATTAAGGAGAGACAGACCAATCTTTGCAGCACATAAAAAGAAAAAAAAGAAAAAGAAAGAAAACATCACTTCATACTGTTGAATAATGCAACACAGACTCATCTTCTCCCCTTGCAGTGTCAAGGTCTTTGTCCTTGTGCTTGTCTCTCTAACAAGAGCATGTTTCTCCATTATATGCTCAGGCTACTTTGATACCCAAAATTTAAGAGGAGGCTCCAGAACAAGCATTTTTAACTAACAATTTAAGGGCTTGGGATGTGAATTCTCAAGGACCCACATTTGGAGCAATTCTTCTCGCCATGTAAGAATTATGTTGAAAATGCAAACCAATCCTCACCTCCCTACCCACCTCACCCAACCCCTACCCAAAACCACCTTTTGGGATAAAATCTGCCCCAAACTTCATCTTCAAGTTATAAATTGAAGGCCGCTCAATCATGATATGCTTGATTTGGCTTATACATTTAAAACCATTGAATACACTGTCAACATTTTTAAATGGTAGATTATACAGAAACCAACAGATTTAAAGTTGTTCTTGAAACACAATCTCAACATGACTTTATTCAGGTTAAGGGCCATTTTCTTTCAATGAGGCATAACTTATCTGATTTACTTCTTCCCAAGACTTCCCTTCAATGATACCAATCTGGCTCTAGCTTCTATCTGATAAGATTCCTCAGATATTTGAGATTTTCAGACCTTCTACAAAATTCTGTCTTCCTCATGCAAATAGTCCTTCCAATGTCAACACAGCTTTTTGACTTTGTGAAACATGAGTTGGTCACTAAACACTTTTTTTTTTATTGTTGTCTAATTTTTAACTCTCTTTGTTCCTATACATTTACATCAAATGCCTAACCTCCATAATCCTAGGGTAAATGTGTCTTTATTTTGAAACTCAGCTCAGACATTATACAATTTAGAGTGGTATAAATTGCTACTTCTTTACTTTCATATTAACATTGCTTACTAAGGCTTAAGTTCATTTCTTAAACGATTGCATTGTTTATTTGCTTTGAAATGCTAAACTTTTAATTTTAAAGAGTTGAGACCCTAAGTTAATCTTTGTATTCCTAAGGTCTACCTTCAAATCAGACAAGTAGTAGCTGCCCATAAATATTGAATATGGATGCATAAATGGATTTATGCTATAAACATACTTATTTTCAAACTGTAGCTTCTATGAACTAGCTTTGTCTATTATTATCATTTAATTTCATGTGTAAGGGACTTAGAAATCAAAGTTTTTAGTAAGTGTTGAGAAAACAAAGGTTGAAGGAAGAAGATAACTTTCTCTAAAGTGTTAGTTATTCACATCCATTCAGTCCCTTATTCATGAAAAACACAATTACCACCAGCCATATATAGAAGCTGCCGTATATTTATATTATCCACCAGATCAGGGACAAAAGAAAGGGATCCAGAATCCAGGAAAGTGTCTGTCACAAAGTACATTATTAATAAATACTTGCTGAATGGTTGAATGTGTGGACATAAAATGAATGAATTTTAAGAAGAATGTGATTCCAGACATCAAGGAATACACATTCTAATAAGGACAGGGTCTGGGTTACTATGACCAATCGTCCTGATAGAAATGAAAAAGTGTTCATCTTGGTTCCAATTAATCATAAAATGCAACCTGTTCCAGCACATAAATCATAAAGCATATGCTTCTTATTGAGCTAATTAGATCCAGTCTCATGACAGAGTGTTGCCCAATACCCAGGGCTATCTTTGAACATCCCCTCACTTGTCAAACAGGACACAGCCTCTGTAGCTAGATAAGGCAGTCCTGTGGGTGTGTTCGTAAAAGCACCTTCTGCCAACAGGCTGTGATAATCTCCAGCCAGAGAGTGTCCTGGAGGGCAGGGGAACCAACATGAGGGGCTGTCCATTCAGGACCAGCCAAAGTCAAGGGACAAAGTGGATATCTGAAAGTAACAGCAGATGATGAGAAGAGGCAGGCAGCTGCAGGACACAGAAAGGCATTCCAGACAGAAATTCAGCATGGGCTTGCACACAGGAGAGGTTCAGGGAACTCTCTTTCAAGCAATGTGTGAACATGTGCAAATTTTGTAAACGGTGTTACAGGAAATGAAAGAAATTGTAGGATGTTGTAAGAAACATCCTGTGGGTGTTACAGGATATTGAAAAAAGCACACAACTGAGAGTTAGGCAAAATAATAAAAGCAAAGTAAAATTCAGTCCCATTGAGCACTATAGGTGCTGGGAACTATTCAAAATCCTTTAAGGACATTAGTGTAGCCACACCTCTCAACAACTCCAGTTATAATGACAAGTACCCCAAATCTAGATACTTTCTGTGCATCACCTTATGTTTTAGAAGTCTGTGCATTGAGTTCACTGTTATCTTCATTTCAGAAAAGAACAAATCATATATTTTGAAGTCAGTCTATTCCTAACCTGACGCTAAGAGTGATTAAGTTATAACACAGCTCCTAAATGGGAGAGTTAGGATATTTCTGACCAGATCTTGCTACTAGCAAAGACAACTAGCCAGTATATTCAAGAGACAAATCACTGATGAGCCTGTAAGTCGATTCCCTTAAGTGAGAGGTCTTCCTGAGTTCAATCAGCTATAGTCAAGGTGAAGGACTTTGGTACAAAACACAGTTGCTAGGTCACAAAGTTTGCTAAGAAACACCAGCACTAATCATCAGAATCAGCAGGGAAGAGGCTGCACACAGACTCCCAGTGAGTCTAAGATAACAGAGAGAAACCTGGTGTTTCATTTTGTGTCTTTTTTTTTTTTCTTCTTTAAGCCCCACTGATAATTCAGAGAGACCACTATATTTGAAAAGATAATTTTATAACACTGTAACCCAGTGCTATTCAATGCCCTCTATTTGTACTTAGATAAGTGAGTCAGTTAAGGTTACTTTAAATTGAAGAAGTAACTTTTGCATTCCAATACAGAGGTTTATTTGGTAAAGTAACTACATGTACCCAGGGAAAGTTATAAATAAAGATAGAGTGGCATATGCTTAGGCCACTAATAATTGGAAATTAATCAGAGTTATCTGGAAAAAAGTAGACACACAGACAGTTATTGGAGGGCTTCTATACAGTATTAGCAGAGATTATATTATTTGAGTATTTCCTGGGAAGTCAAAATGTGATTACTAATAAGTTGTGACCTTATGTTATAAGGAGAAAGCATCTTTATTTTCATTTCAGGGATGAAGAAATCAAGGGTTTCAGAGTTTAAATGATGGTTCCTAAGCAATAGCAAAACTAAGGGTATCTTTCAGAGCTTTAAATGTCAAATCCCTGCACTATCAACCCCTGTGTGGTGCTAAATAGAAAGAAGGAGAAGAAAGAAAAGAAGGAGGACAAAGGAGAAAAAAGAGAGAATAAGGACCCTCTTTTTCTTTATTTGGAAAAAAAAAGCACCAGTTTTAGTTCTTTTCTTTTTTTTTTTTTTTTTTTTCCTTTAGTTGTTTATTTATTTTTGAGATGGAGACTCACTGTGTTGTGCAGTCTGGTCACCAACTGCAAGCTCAAGTGATCCATCTGCCTTAGTCTCCCAAATAGCTGGGATGACAGGCAGGCACCATCCCACCCACACCAGTTTTGGAGGAAACAGGGGTGAACGTTCCAAACTTCAAAAGATAAACAAAATTCGGTCCTGTAGCATAACTTAGAGCCTGAATGGATAGCCTATAATTATATGTTATGAAAAAACGTATTCAAACTATTAAACATCCGGTGACTGAATTGATGTGTTTATTTTATATTTAGTACAACTTTAGAATATTTATTTATTCATCCAACAAAGTGCATTGATTCTAGTCTTGTCTTTCTCTCCAGATACTAGAAATGGAGAGGATATAGAACCTGATTTTGAAAAGAAGAGATTAATTTTGGAGGTACCATAGAGGTATGAGTAAATGAGATATTTTAGCCCATTGAGGACACAATTGTCACAGAAAATAAACATATAGACTTAGCCATGAAAGAGGGGATGTCTGGATTGAATCTCAAATTTTAAGTAGGTTCAAATCAACTCAAGAGGAAAATAAACACTCATACTTGCAGACAGATAAGTCAATACAAGGAACCAAGAGGTGAGTCCAATTGAGAAACCTGAAGAAGGGTGACCAATTGGTTCCTTTCTAAGTGGCTATAGAGATTGACACAGATTCTTACAATCATTCAGTGAACATTTGGTATACCTCACACACCTGTCATATGACAGCATTGGTCTGATTATGTCTCAGAAGAACTCAGGGAAAAATTCAAACACACCAAAAATAGCACCTCTTGATAAGTGGATGGGTAAGCCTTGTCCTCCACATATCTGACAAAAAATTAGAGTTTGTAAAATCAGTGCAGCTCTTGGAAAGGGAGAGTATCAGGGGCATCAATAGTAGTTTTCATCTGTAAGTGCTAACAACATAATGATGTCAGGGAGAGCTGGGTTGAGATTTGTGGGAAACAGTACGGAATGGAGCAGACTCTGGAGACATTCACCAAAAAGAAAATTGCATGGTATGGAAAAGGCTTCATGGACACAGATTTTCATTCTAACAAGTGTTCTGTCTTAGGCAGGGTTGGGATGTGCTTAGTACAAAATGTTTCTTCCATTTCTATATCGCTGACTGGCTGCTGGGCAGAATGATCATGGGAAAGAAATATTAGTATAAAGTGAGGAGGGTATGTGGATGGGAAAAAAAGATTTGTTTCAATTCTTTCCAACATGAATACACATTTACTAGAATATGTCTGAATCTGGGTTTTGGTTTAATGGTCTAGCGGAGCAAAAGGGCTTCATTCAGGAGCTCAGCATACATCTAATGACAGAAGAAGTGGTTTAATGTACGGAGGCAGGGAGGTTCATGGCTTCCTAGAGTGTGCACTTAGGAGGCAGGTGGATGACCTCTGATTAGATTCCTGCTTGTGCCATTTACTGTTCTCCAGTGTCCTTCCCTGTAAAATGGGAATGACAACTGTACCTCTCGTGTGCTGCTGATGCCAATATGTAGTAACAGATGCTGGTGGGATACTTGGTAGTATGCTGGCCTCATCCATAGGAAGTACATTGTGCATGGCGTCTTCCCCTACTACACTTCCATATATTTCTTCCTTCACCTCTCCTCCTTTATTGCACCTGAATTTCCAAAATGCCTTGGGGATAGTTCATCGATATGACTGCTATTATATAAAAGGAGTATAGAACAATGTATACCACATCCTGTGTTATTCTAAGTAGCAGCAGGGAGGAGGAGGGATGAGGTGGGAGGGGTAGGGAGGAGAGAGGAGATGGGTATAAATCTTGTTCCCTCTAATGGTCCCCTATAGAAAAAGTTTTTTTTTTTTTCCTTCCACAAATATTTATTGAACCTCTTCTATGTCCAGACCCTCTGGTAAAGCTTTAATTTCCAATGATAAACTGTCACAGCTTGTCCACAAGGAAGGACTTTGTAGCTGGGAAGACAGTTACAAAAATGGGTTGTTTTAACTCACCAGGAGGGATGTCCCCATCACACTACGAGGCCTATGTTGAGAACACAGGGAAAGGCACACTCGCAATCACTGGCCTGTCAGGGAGAAGAAAGGCAACTCCTGGGTCAGAGAATGAGTGACTTTTGAGCAGGTAAATGAGCCAGTTGCAAATTCAACAAAATAGCAAGAGTTATGTTCATATGCTAGAACCCCTTTGGTAAGACTAGAATAAAAAGTGGAACATTAAGAGTTTAAGTGACTGCAGAGAAAAGTGCTGGCCAACTCAGGAAGGTCTGAAAAGGAAGTCTTGGAAACTGAGAGTTTATATTGAAGCCCTAGAAGGTTTTTGGATAAATCACTAAATCAGATTGATTACATTAGAAATATCAGTATTGCTCTTTGAAGAAGGGAGAACTGCAAGAAATGTTTTGCACATATTTGGAGGGAAACTTGGGAAAAATAATAGTAAAAATTAACTGAAGTGTGAATTAAAAAGAAACTTAGGTGACAAAGGTAAGAGTAAGTAAAAGTATGAATTTTGAAAAAAAACATTCTGAACACAGAAGTTGGAAAAAACAAGAATGATACATGACACAAATTAAATGCATGAGTTTCTAAGACAAATTTAAGAGTGAAGGACTGAGGTATCAACTTTTACTAGAAAGCCATGAATAAAAGTGTTTTCAAGATTACAGTATTGCTGGGTCTCATGGTGCATGCTTGTAATCCCAGGAGCTCAGGAGACAGAGGCTGGAGGATCATGGATTCAAAGCCAGCCTCAGCACCTTAGCGAAGCCCTAAGCAACTTAGTGAGAATCTGTCTCAAAATTAAAACAAACAAACTAACAAACAAACAAACAAAAACATTAAAATGGGCTGGGGATGTGGCTCAAGTGCCCCTGTTCAATCTCTGATACAAAAAATAATAATAATTTATAGTATTGAAGCAGTGTTTCTCTTTTTAGCATATGTGGTCTAATGATGGAAGATATACCTATAAATAAAAATTGTTTATAAATATCTAGTATATAATGATCAGAAAACTTAAGTATCAGACATAGGGTTTAATATCCTTCTGCTTTACCCTTCTCAATTATGTGTTTGTGCCAGAAGACTGGAATGAAACTTTTATTCATTTGATAGAAATTAGTGATAATCTTACTGTTTCAATGATCCTTATAAATACCTAAGAATTTCTCCAAATTAAAAGAACTCTAGTTAAGCAATCATGCATGTTCCTCACTTTAATTCAAGTGAGCTCTGTTTGAATGAATACCAACTTCTCAAATAATTTTCAGTGCTATCACTGTTGACCTCATTTTGAAGACACAAAGATAATTTTCCCCTAATTTATTTGCAAACACTATCAAAATTTCTGTGAAAAGTAGTATTTGGGATATTCGAAAATGCTTTGTTCACGTTATCTCACTACCTTCATTAAAGTGTAGCTGGATTTCAGGCACAAATAATTCTGATCTTGCAGTCTCCGTGGCCCATAAAACTTCTGCACACAGAATAAAGGAAATGGTCATTCATCAAGCTACCTAGGAAAAGGGGGAAAGATTGCCAAATTACTTCCTCCAGTCTACATTAATGCTGACTATCCAAACCATGAACTTTTTAACTATGTTGCTATTCTTGCATTTAGAGGTCATTTTTATATAACGACCTCTTACTATTTGAAAAATAAATCTTAGCCTACAGACTTTGTAAAGATAAAGGTAAGAAAAATTAATTCAAATAGCATTTGCTAAAATAGGTGCTGGCTTTCTCTGATAATAGATGAGTTCTTATGTTTTCCTGAATAAGGTTCCTGAGTTCTGCCCCAGATTTTTCCAAAGCACATTCAGTAAAGAACTTCTTAATGCCCCACTATGTATTATACAGCTCCACTCAGGTTTAATGATAGGGTATCTCAAGTTTTGTATTTTTTTTAATTAACACTAATGGAAATATAAGATTCAGTGACAGTACTTTTTAAAAATTAGTGATTGATACGCTGCATGTGAAGGAGTGACATCAACAAGAGATACCACATGTTAAAATTGCATTAGAATGCTTTGTATCTGGTATTAATAATGATAATAATAATTAAAATGTATTGATAACTGTGATGGTTAATTTTTTTAGAAAACTGGATTGACACATAGGGCACCCATTCTGTATAATTCTTTTTACCATGTTTTAATTTTAAAGAAATAAAAGTATAATTATAAACCAATGTAAAGAAAAAATAAGTAGAAGAGTATAGGAAGATGTGCAAAAATCATGACATTAGGGTATGAATGACTAAGGCTTAGGAAACCAAATGACTAAAACACACCTTCATAGGATTCTGGGGGCATCAAAAGTGCATGCTTTTAAAGTGTCTGAAATTCACTTTCAGCAAAACCCACATGTTGATTATTAAATTATTAAATTTAGTATCTTCAATTTAAATGTAAAAATTGGCTAGATGACTGAAGCAATGTGAGTTAATCAGCTTTCCATTGCTATGACAAAATACCTGAGAAAGTCAACTTAAAGGAAGATTTCTTTTGACTCATAATTTTAGAGGACTCAATCCATGTTCACTTGGTTCCTTTGATTATGAGCCTGTGGTGAGGCAGAACATCATGGCAGAGCAAACCTGTTAAACTCCTGGTAGCCAGAAAGAGGGGGGGGGGGGTGGAGAGAGAGAGAGAGAGAGAGAGAGAGAGAGAGAGAGAGAGAGAAGGGGCAGGGGGAAACTTTCAAGGACATGTCTCCCATGATGTACTTCCTCCACTAGCCCTTTCCTCTAAAAATTTACACTATTTCTCAATAGCACCAACAGCTGCAGATCAGTCTCCCACACATGAGCCTTTAGGGGGATATTCCAGATCCAAACACCGTTTGATCAATATAATGTAAGAAATGGAACTCTGGTACCTGAATTCATAGTGGGAAGCCAAATGTCCAGATCTGGATCTCTACCCATGATATAGAATTTACCTCTTACAAATGCTTTTTATTTTCATTTAACTTCTTGATGTCTTGTTAAACTGTTTTTATAACCATAGCTAAATCTGGCTCAGCAAATCAACTTCTGAACTGAACTGGAGTAACTTGGTTGGGTGAAATATCCACAAATGATTTATTATCCCATCTTTGGGAGAAACTTTAGCCTTTGCTAGGAAGTGATTTCTTGTTGTTATTCAGACTGAAACCCATTCTCCAGAGTCACCTATGTGGGAACACCTAAATGGCAGCTCAGTATGTAGTTTCTGAAGTGGCAGATCTCATGACTCAAACTGGATCACTTATTTCAGATGGCTCTGTGTTTTCTTTGCTAACTATATATTGTCAATCACAGAAATCCTCTTTATTTCTGAGTTTCATATACGCTAGGGCAAGACAACTTAATGATGAAGTAGAAGGCACAGCCCTTGAAATGAAACATTTACTATTAATAGTCCATTTTGTATTACACAATCAGAATACATTGTCCAGATGGGGTGAAAATCTACCCATATGATTAAGAAAAAAAAATTAAATTTGAGTTTGTGGATATTTGTGGGGTTTTTTTTTCTTCTTTAATAAAGCATATTGACAAAATCTATCAGTGTTCTAATTTTGTCCTTCTACTCCTGATTTTGACATCCTGTCTGTTTCCTTCCCTGTCATTCTGCTTCAGTCTTTTCATATCTACAGTGGACAGAGTCATACTTTCTGTAAGTAATACACTGAAGAATTGGTACAGTGCAAATGAGATGGCAAACATGAAAGTAATTTCTAACTGAAAGAATCAAAAAAGTAGATATGATTTCCACCTACCTGTCACTATAAAGAACAAGGTTTCAACCAGAACTAGATATAATAAAATAATTATGCCACCAGATTATAGTCTTTACTAGTACATTAGTGCTGTGAAATATTGATAATGACACAATGGAAGAAGTCATATTAGTAATTCTAGAACTAGTGACAATACCTAATACTTATTGCTTGCCATTACTGCTATTTATTATCAAGTGTCACTAGCTAATAATCCCTATTCTGCCATTGACCCTGATGGGTCACCTTGATCAATTTACATCATCTCTCTAAGCTTTAGTTCTTCAACCATTATGGTAAATAACAATAGTACAATTGGCTACATAAAGTTTGATAGATGGGCAGGAGCCAATAGGCTTAAAGGTTGCCAAAGGTCGCTTTGTTCCACAGAAGAGGGTCAAAAGGTCGCTCTTTTCTCTAGGCAGGATGTTTCATTCTCCCTGGGCAGGAGCCAATAGGCTTGAAGGCCACCCTCACCCCACGGGCAAAGAGCCAATAGCATTAAAGGTAGCTCTGGTACACCCCCCCACCAGAAATCCCTATGTAAGCTTCAGTGTTTGTTTGGAGTTTGGGGGAGACTCACAGACACAACAGCTCGTCCCTGCTGAGAGGAGGCAGCCACTGCACCAGCCTTAGACCCACTGTCTCCAGCCCTGCAGCAGCTGCCCCAGTTGACAGCTCCAGCCTCCAGCCCCAGGGCAGCTGCCTTCACCAACAGCTCCAGAGACCACAGCTGGCTCAACCAGGCACCCACCTTTGTTCAGAGCTCACACACTTTCCTTTCCCTGACTCCTCTTCCATCAGAGCTTGCACACTCCCCTCTCCCTGACTCCTCTTCAATCTCCGACCAGCCACAAAGGCTGGTGAATAAATCTCTTTGCTTCAAGGTTGTCACCGGTGTGATTTTTGCCCTTCAAAGTTATCTTAAGGATTCTTACAAGTAATGCAGAGAAATAGTACAGTTCTGGCACATAGAACATGTTCAGTAAATGGTACCTTATCAATAAATTAATAGATTAAAACATTGGGTCTGCTAAGTCATTTATCTAAAAATTACACTTTTTGATACATCATCTTCTTTTTATTAAAAAAAATATATTTTTTAGTTGTAGGTGGACACAATACCTTTATTTTATTTATGTGGTGCTGAGGATCAAATGCAGGGCCTCACACCTGCCAGAAGAGTGCTCTACCACTGAGCCATAGCCCCAGCAGCCCCCACCTCCCACCCCCACCCCTTATCTTCTTTTCTTTTTTTTTTTAATTTTATGAACTTAGAAATTTTTTTAAGTACATGAAATTTCCATATTATTATAATACAGTTTTATATCACAATAGTTCAAATGCACTTCTCTACAGCTTTCCAAAGCTTCTTTGGGATTAACCGAGTCATCCCTAATGTGGCTTTTCTTAAACAAATTGCTAAAACTCAGTGACCACTCGGAGAAACTGAGACCCAAATGCAGATCTGTCTGAGTAGAACCTGAGGGTTAAACCTTTCAGTTGTAAAAGCCATGAGTTATTCCCCTTTGTCAAAGTTCATAGATGTGCAAGAGGGACCAAAAGCTAGAGTGATGGAACCCCTCTGACCTCTGTTTACTCATCCGTCGTGATTTTGGTATAACTTATTTGAAAGATGTGGGCCCATGCAATAAGGAAGCATGTTTCTATATTAACTACCCCATAAGTGAATGCTTTTGAAGCTGACCCACTGTTAATATAGATATAACCTTAGTGAAAGGGTTTCTGAGAAGACACATCATTTAGAATAAGCCTTCTGCCAGAGGGCACATTTCTGCAGAAGCTCCCTCAGTAACTGGAGCCTGCAGTCCTCCTTCTGCTTTGCGTGCTCTTACAGAATGAGGGCTTATTTTTATAGTTATGCAGTATGTTGCTTTCTCCTATGGATGGCAAAAAACATGATTTCAATTGTTGGCTTTGTAAGCTATAATCATGTAATTGGAAACAGCTGTGCACATAAGAAATATAATTCAAAGCAGTTTAATTAATACATCTTCATTGACAAATTCCACTCATAATACTGATATTATTGTGTGATTCTTTAATCAAAAGGGGAGCCATTTCCAGATTATCTGTTCAATTTTTACTTTCTCAAGGAAACCTGGCAACGATATTTTGGTGATAACTTCATCTGATTGTCTAACTCTTGGACATCTTACTGTAATTCTCTTCCTTTTTTGAAGCTGCAGGTCAACAAAATTACGCCTCAACTTTTGGCTTTATAGTGTAGTAAGTACTGTGTTATATTGAGCACCCATCCCCTCTTCAAATCTTAGGTGCTCACTCCTCAGCAGCTGTGTTGGTTATCTCAAAATTTCCCTGAGTGAAAAAGAATTGCCTTCTCCGAGGCTATGGCGCCCCCTGATGGGCTGTTTGTGTTTAGTGACTGGTCAGTGGTAGATGGTTGGCAGGCCTTGCCGGCTTGTCTTAATGGAAGACGGCGCTCCAGTAGTTTCAGCTGTGCAAATGACTACAGCTTTCTTTGCAAATGTATCACAGATCCTTTCTCCCGCTTCCCAGCCCTTCTTCCACTCACCTGTAGATGTGAATCAGAAGACACTCCCTTAAATTCCATATCAGCGTTTGTTCCTCAGGGAACTCAACTACAGGTAAATTTCCACTCATTTTTACATCATATAATTACTTTTGTCCTAAACTTTTGATACTTTGGATCTTTGATGCTGGCGCATTCTCCATTCATAGTTTCTTGCCTCTACTTTAAAATTTGCTTTTGTTCTCATGAGTTCTTGCTTACCTAACTTTGTAAACATTATTGTTTGAAGTAGAAAGCCGCTGTTCTAAATCCAACCTATTGCTTTGTGTAGAAACTGGTCATTGTTTTAAATAAATTAATCAATCTTTCCATCTGCATTTAAAACATATGTGCACCTGCACCACACACATGCGCACACACACACAAATGTCCTTCAAGGTCACAGGTCCAAATGTGATTCAATAAAAATGCATCTCCTTGCCTGAAACTGAACAAAATCAAGTTTAGAAGATTATTATCATTAGACAATAAAATAATGACAACATTAGCTATTTTTTAAATGAAGCATTCACTATATCTTAACAATACTGCCTTTTTTGCAAAATTTAAATAACTGCCTCATGCTTATTAAATTATTTATCCTTCATATCTATCCAAAGAAGTGTCATTTTCCCCATTTTACCATGAAAGAGATGGAGAAAGATGTCCTTAGTTGCCATGTTGCATCAGAACAAAAAGACTATTCAGTGAATTTAAACATTTTTAATGAGATAATTTAGATATGGTAGCAACAGATTTCTTTTGTGAAACATTTGTTTCAAAATGCTGTTGAACTATATTAAACTCCCTAAAGAAACACAATTAGCATGCACTTCTTTTCAAAAAGTTCACAGTATTGAAAACATATGCTTTGAATGAACATTTTTTAGTAAGCCTTTATGTTTTTGATCTTTTACAATGCAAATATTTTAATGGATTGCTATATATCTGCATCATAAACTTTGTCATTAGCTAATACTACAGTTCAAATTCAATTATGATTCCCAATCAACTATCTCAATTTAGAACATTTATTTGAATACTTGAGAGATTACTAACCTGCAACTCTGAACAACTTTATTTCTCCATTATAATAAGCTCACATAAAGGAAAATTAAATTCCTAGAAAAAAAGGACAGAGAATTTCCATATCTCTTTCCTTCTGATCTTAATGCAAATCTTATGTTAATCTTTACATCCTCAACCCTAATAGAATATTATGGTTATATGGGTTGTAGGTTGGATTTATAAGGAAATTGAGAAAATGTAATAGAAACAAATCCATAATCAATATTTAAGGGTCAGAGGAAAAGAGACATTAAATTGAATTGCAAATCAGAATTTCCACTTGTTAATATTCTCACCTTAGCACTCTTGTAGTTGAAGAAAATTCTATTCACCCTCAGAGATAAGTTTTATTCAGAACCTTAGGTGGTTCTAATTTGGGTATTATGATCGACATTTCATCCAGTCCCCAACAAGAGTAGCAGAAAGTCATATCTCAAGTGCCTGCTGATGGTGAAAAAATTAGTAACAACATTGCATTCATTCTGTTTTACTTAAATTCCTTTAAAGATGTTTCTGATCTAAACTTAGATGATGCATGGCCTAGGTGATCACTTTATCTAAACATTTTTAATGAGATAATTTAGATATGGTAGCAACAGATTTCTTTCCAGGTACATTCTGGTTCACATACTCTTTCCCTTTGTTCTGGTATTAGCAAAATCATGTGTTTCTGTGTTTGAAGGAATAAACTCCACAAGTTATGCACACTCAGTATCTACCCTGAATCCTAAAGCAGAATTTTAAAGGAAATCAAGAAATGTAAAAGGTTCTAATAGGAAGAGGAAAAATAAAAAAGAGGAGAAATTCTATAAGAATAAGACCTTAGGGATCCTCATGAAGTGAACCATTTGCAGAAAAATGTGGCTATAGACTCGTGAATGGAATTATACTGCCCCCTCATCATGATTGGGGGTAGGGAATAGTTTACAAGGCCAAAGACATACCCTGTATGGTTTGAGGGTGTTCCGACAAATTTGCATGTGTCCTAAGTGTGGTGATGTGGGAAGTGATGAGGCCTTTAAGGTGTGGGGCATAGTGGGAAGTCCTTAGGTCCCAGGTGGAGCTGACCTACAAAAGGATTAAGGTAGCTCTTGTGGGATCCCTGGGGTCACATGAGAGTGAATTGTTACAGGAATGATCCTGACTCCTGAATCATTTTCCAGATTTCTGTTTTCAAGATCTGGTTTCTTCCTTCTGCATACTGCTCAACATTGCCATTTGCCTTAGGGTGATGAAGCCAAGGGAGCCCTCACAGGAGCTGAGCTGATGTTGATGCCCTGCCTTTGAACCTTCAGAACTGTGAACTAAATAACCTGTTTTCTTAGTAGCTTGCCTCAGGTATTTCATTATAGTAATGCAAAATAGAATGACACAGTTTAACTCTGAAAGTGTGTACACTAAACAGCATATGATGAAGCCTGACTTCTACAAACCAACGTTTGTGAGTATGTCTTAATAAAGCAGCATTCATTTACATTGATTTTGTTTTCATTGTTTATTTTTGTTAATTTGTTATATGTGACATTAGAATGCATCTATGCACTTTGACATATCATACATAGATGGGATATAATTTCTCATTTTTCTGAGTGTACATGCTGTAGAATCACATTGGTCATGCAGTCACATATATACATACTGTAATAATGTCTGTTCCATTCTACAATCCTTCTTATCTCCACATCCCTTCCTCTCCACTGCCTTCATTTCCCTCTACCTAATCTAAGGTAACTATTTTTCTCTAGCGCTCCGCCCCCCTCATTGTGAATTAGCATTCCACATGTTAGAGAAAACATTCAGCCTTTGTTTTGTTGGGATTGGTTTATTTCAGTTAACGGCATTCATTTACATTGATTTTGTCCAAAAAATGAATCTATTTCTCCTTCACATCAAAGCTCTCAAAGCTCTGGTTCTGCTGGGTGGGGTGGCACATATGTGTAACCCCAGTGTCTCAGAAGGCTGAAACAGGAGGATCACAAGTACAAAGCCAGCCTCCACTAATTAATAAGGCCCTGTCTCAAAATAAAGATAAAGTAAAAGAAAACGAAAGGGCTGTAAATGTGGCTCATGAGTAAAGTGACCCTGAGTTAACCCTGGGTTAAAAAAAAAAAAAAAAAACCTCTGGCTCTCCCTTAAGTGGTTATGCAGTGGTCTGTATATCCTCCAGGTCCTCCTAGAAGCCCTTGACTGGGTTAACACATCCAGACAATCCAGGGAATAAGATAAATTAGAGTGAATTATACAAGATGCTTTACAGGTCAGGCCCAGGACTGACAGAATTACTGCTAATGCATTCCAGCTATATGGTACCATCCTAACCAAAAATAGGCTGCATATGTGGTGTACATTTTGTACTCTGGGAAAATAAATAGGATTTTCCAAGAATCTGAATTCTGCTAACTTCCTGCACCCATGTTTTTCAACAAATGACTCTGGTCTGCAGGTCAAATCTAGCTCAAGGTCTGGCTTTGTTCACCCATGAACTAAGAATTTTCATAAGAGTTGTAAAGTATTTGGGGGAAAATATCCCAAGTGAATAAAGTAGGGAAAGTGCAGAAGAAAAATGTTGAAGAATATGTTGAGAAAGAAGGTAGAAGGAAGAAGAGAGAAAAAGGAGAAGGAGAAAAGGACAGAGTGGCAGAAGGAGGAGAAAAAGAAGACAACAACAATGGAGAGAAAAGAGATGAAGGAGAAGAAATAAGGAGGAGGAGGAGGAAGAGGAGAAGAAAAAGAGAATGAGTGTTAGGAATTGTCAGGCTCCAAAAGCATAAAATATTTATCATCTGGCCTTTTACAGAAAGTTAAAGTAGGACCCTTTCTGGAAGAAAACACAGAGACTAAGTATCCAAGTTGATATAAGAACTGTGTAAAACTCATCAGAGTTTGTTCAAACAGTGTTGTGTGTGTGTGTGTGTGTGTGAATTGTTACCTTTAGTTTGGGGCACAAAGCTGCATATCTTATCTGTTTTGTCCTCCCTCAGTCTATGCAGAGACTGACAAAATGAATCAGTAACTCTTGGAATTATAACCGTATTTGTTAGAGTGAAATTATATCTGTGATAACCAAGAAATAAGTCTAGAAAATAAGTTGAATGTTTTATATATACATGTATATATATATGTGTATGTGTATATATATAATTTTCCAATTAAAATAATTAAAACAGGAAATCATACTGTCTATTTAGAAACCATTTAACTCTGCGGTCATAGCAATACATCAATCATATATTATTCACAAATGAATGAGCATGGATATTTTGATAAGAATTTATTTACAAAAATTTTCTGCAGGAAGATTTTGCTTCATAAGGTGTAGGTTTTCTGAGCATTAATTTCAAAGATGATATTATCAAGAAAAGAGCAAGAATGTGATTATAATATGACATCCTAGATTGTGCTAAAATTATTCTTGATAATAAGGGGTATGTGGATGGATATCCATTAAAATATGATAAAATTAAGTGAGCAAAAATTAACATTTTTAAATAATACATTAATTTCAGATTATCAATAATATAATAAATATACATGTACTAAACTCATAATTTAAAAAAGAAAGCAGAGAATTGTCCTGATAGATAATGTTTACTGAATAAATAAATAAGACATAGATAAGTTATGTTTAAAAAGTATGATATAGTTCTATTAACATAGAAAGTAAACTTTTATAAAAATATATAATATATCATTTTGTATTTTTTTAATGATCTGAACAACACAAGAAGTTTAATAATATGGACATATATAGTATTCTCAAGTTTTCAAGTTCCCTTGGGACATTAACCAAAACAGAATTTTTTTTTTTCCTAGACATATATTGCCACATATCAAATCACCTAACTTCATTGCTTAAAACGATGATAATTTTATTATTATTCTCATGGTTCTGTTGTTTGCACTCAGTTGGATGATTTTCATATTCTCAAATACCTACAGTCAGATGGTACCAGAACTGCGATCATATAATTTTTCCTTACTTGAAATTCTAGCACATGAGTAAGGAAGAACACCAGCTGATAGCCAGAACACCAGTTGCTCCATAGGCATCTCTATTTCCATGCACCCTTGCCATGTTCTATTTCCATAATGAAAGCTCAGTACATCTGGACTCATTACAGGATAACCTGAAATCCCAAAGTTCAGGGTCCAGTGAGACAGAGAGAGAGCCAGAAGTTGTATTAACTTGTGTGACCCAACCTTGGAAGCCCACAACATATGTTTTTGATGTTCTATTACTCAAGATAGTTTCAGAGGCTTGTCCAGGTATATTTATGAATAGTGAGTCAAAAAACACTTACGCATGTTTTAAAACCACCCCAATGCTGTAGGCCACAAGGAAAATCTCAAGACAATACAAACTAATCTTTCAACATTCATGGTAATTTAGTGTTAGAAAAATTAACATGTAATCCACAATATCAACAGATTAAAAATGATCATAATTTATTTTCAAATGCTACAGACAAGAACTACTTGATAAAATTCATTAATTATTGAAAAAGGAGAATCAAGACAACCCTCATAGCAAAGTAAGAGTAGAACTTCCTTTACTTTATACAGGAGAAAATAAAATCCTAGAGTTAATAATAATCTTAAGCAATAGAGTTAGGAGCATTGGCCATAAAATTGAAAATGAGGCAAGATTAACTAGTATAACATTTCCATTTTGAATTTATCAGCAATTAAGTAAAAGGGAAATAATTTACATGGAAGAGGTTGGAAAGGACATAAACTATCATTATCTGTGTTTTGATCACTTGTGTAGGGACTTCAACAACGGGTACAGGGACAAATTATTAAAAGTAACAGGAAATTTGGGTAAGGTGGCTGGGCATAATATTAATACAACACAAGCTGATGAGTTTATTTTTTAATCAGAGAGCAACTAATGATTACAATACACAAGTGTAAGGAGAATTTATCTAAGTACCAAAGAACATTGAGTACTTCAGAAATCTAACAAAAAAAAAAAAAAAAAAAAAAAAACAGGTGCAAAACCTCTATAGGTAAAGCTGTAAGATTTTAGTAAGGAACATTTCAAAAAGAACAAATAAATGAAATGGTACTAATATATGTGGATAGGAAGGTAATATCATAAAGATTTCTCATTTTACAGAATAAATCCCATAAGTGCAAGGAAATCTCAACCAAAACTTCAATGTGGCTTTATATTGTTACTTGATTCCAAAGTATATATGGAGAAGTAAAATAATAATGGTGGCAAGATTCTTCCATGGAAGACAAGGGATTGATAGAATCTATATAATTAGGCTTTGCTTATACCTTGATAAGAGTTTGGATTATGTTGTAATTATTTGTAATTATTTTGCAATGAGAAGCCATCTGAGAGTTTTAGAAGTCATCAGATCTTTCTGTTTTGAAAAATGAGGCAGAAATAATTCAAGTGGGACCAGATCAAGATCCCAGCAATCTATGATTGTAGATTGCCAAGGCAGTGATAAAAAGTAGTGAAATCTCTAGCTGACGGGATTGACTGGACATGATAAGTCAGGAAAATAGAGGAAACAAAAATGAATGGTCACTACTGTTCTAGAGCAAATGCGTAAGTAATGATGTCATTCTTTGGAACAAAGAAGGCTTGGAGGAGGCTCTACTTTGGAGAAGGACCCATAGTTCTGTTTGGGCTATATTGAGATTCCTGATAGATGATAGGATAGGCAGCTAGATATATGAGCCTGGAACTTAGGAAGGAGGTGGGACATAGAGATTGAAATGTGAGTGCCAACAGCAGATAAATGATATTTGAAGACCAAAAAGTAAATGGATTTTCTCCGAGGGAGTAAGAATAGAGAAGATGAGGTCTGAGGGGCTTCAGAATTTAAAAGGTAAAGATAGAAAAGGGAAAGTCAACATCAGCAGCCTTTCCCAGGAGGAGGCAGATTTTCATTTCTTTTCTTATAATCATCAAAATCTAGACTCACCTGGATCCATCCTATAAGTTGACTATTTGAGTGCTTTATAGATAGAATGAAGTTCCAAGTGCCTCTCTCTAAAACTGACTGCACCCTGTGAAGTGTATCTCCAGAGTGTCTCTAGACAACCTGAGAGGATTAAAAAAGGCAGTAAGTAATCAGATTATTAAAATCTCAACCCTTAAAGTCGAACAACCAACATTTTCAAATTTTCAGTGAGTTTGCATAAAAATAGCTTTACTATGAGGTAAGTCCCAACTATGAAGTTCTGATATTTGTAAGGGTCTAATCTGTTGCTTCAAAATGTTCACTTCAAAATTGAGCCCTTATGCAACTGTAACTTTCTCTCTTGAGGAATGATGATCAGAAAAGCCCAAATCCATTCTCCATTTAATTTACAATTTCGTTATACTTAAAGCAGTTTTAAATGGAATGATTTGTGCTCTCAATTAGCTGTGTCTAAAATATGCTTCTGCCACAAAAATGATTCCTAGAATATTTTATTTGAGCTTAATATACTTTTTAATAGGCTCCAAATCACAGAATGTTAAATGTGTAAACTTCTTAGAAAATGAATTAACATCATTAAAATAGAATACATATACACTTTAATTGCATTATCTAATTTCTTTAAAACATGTTTTGGGAGAGAATGATGATGTTTAACTTAAAATTTTACTATGGTGCCTGATTTCTCTGCACCCTTGCCCCAAGCCTCCTCATGAATAACAGGGACTGTCTCAAAATTATCTTAAGACTATAGCAAAACTGTGTGTGTGTGTGTGTGTGTGTGTGTGTGTGTGTGTTCTTAATATTACTCTGTAATCCTGATGTAGTTGTTTTACAAATAATATTTCTCTTAACTTTTCTGTAGTTGTTTAAACAAAGTAACACTAGTTTGGTGACCTTGGATAAGTCTCTTTATTTCTTAGCTTGAAGGCTTCTATAATCATAAATCTAGAAAAGATAGTGTTTGCTGTTTTCAGTTCTATCTTTGTTATACATGAGGACTTCAGAATGGTGAAAAGAGAAACACTCCCCAAAACCAAATTTTATGCTGTTAATATTGGATTAAGTGATAAAAAATTTTAATATATAATTCATTTTAGAGGACACATGAAGCTTCCCAAAGCCAGAGTATATCCAGCATACCCCTCCCCCTAACATTGGCTGCCTTGATGCCCAATTTCTTAGTCAAAGCTCCTAATGACCATGGTAAGTGCATGTAATTGCACCCGATTTTCAATTTCTTGTGAAGTCACAGTCCTTTCTTCCCATGAGACTTTTATCATCACCCAGGAAGCAATTGTCCAAGCACCTAGTGGTCTTGGAGAGGAAACACTCAGACTCAGCTAAGTAATGTCACATAGAAGGAGGAGGAAGAGCAAGTCCCTGAACAGGAGTTCTGGGAGGTAGCTCTAGCTTCAGGTCTATGTTGAGAAAGGAAGTGGGTATTCTGGAAGAAGATTAGGTTGTAAAAGGTGTTTTAAGTTCTTTTAGTCCTTACACAATTTAGTTTTGTAGCTCAAAAAATTGGTCTCAATGATTTGGGTAAGTTAATGCTATTGATAGGGAAGAGTTAGGTGGGGTACATCAAGGTCAATATGAAGTGAGATTGTAGAGGTAAGTTCCTGATAAGTATAATTATTGATAAATTTATTGTTGGACTCAATTAATAATTCACAACCGAGGTTCAGTATAGTTATCCCTAATATCTGCAAAATAAATCCTCTAGATCTGTTAAAATAGCTGAATCAAGAGGTTTATTTTCCAAGGCATACATTTTATGCTTGGTGAAAGCTAAAATAAAAGGTCAATTTTGCATATATGTTGCAGGCAGCTAATGCCATCTCACGTTTCATGTTTACCATGAACAGTTAAATGACCGAATAAATAAATGACAACTTTTAACAATTGCAAAACTAATAGGTATGTTAATTAGATTAAATATTTTCCCAAAGTATTTGCAATCTCAACTCCAAAAAATGAAATCACTTAGTTTATATATGCTCTTAATATTTTTAAAAATAGGCTTACAAGGACTTTAAAAAAATATAAACTGGAAAGACATAATCATTTTATTTATCAAGGATGTGAAGTGTTCAAGTTCATGGTAGCCAGGCACAGTGGTGCACACCTGTAATCTCAAAGGCTAGGGAGGCTGAGGAAGGAGGATCTTGAATTCAAAGCCAGCCTCAGAAAAAGCCAAGCACTAAGCAACTCAGTGAGACCCTGTCTCAAAATACAAAATAGGGCTGGCTAGATGGCTTAGTGGTCCAGTGCCCTGAGTTCAATCCCCAGTACCATAAAAGAAGTTGTTCCTGGTAGATTCTAAAGTGAGATATAGTATGAATAAGTACATTACTTGTGCACGTTTATTATTTTATTATGAAAATCAATAGCATTTTAAGAGTATTTTCTTCATCTCAGTGTGGGAAATGTTCAAGAATTTCAGGAGCCAGGCGCAGTGGCGCACGCCTGTAATCCCAGCACTTGGGAGGCTGAGGCAGAGGGATCTCGAGTTCAAAGCCATCCTCAGCAATGGCGAGGCACTTAGCAACTCGGTGAGACCCTGTCTTTAATAAAATACGAAAAAAGAGCTGGGGATATGGCCCAGTGATCGAGTGCGCCTGAGTTCAATCCCCCCGCCACCGCAAAAAAAAAAAAAAAAAAAAAAACAGAATTTCAGGATGTATCTTAGGGAATGACACTGGCTTATATAGATCAGTATTTGTTATACATAAAATAATATTATTCTCAAACAATGCTTATTTAATGTAAATGTTTGAGAGAAAAAAAAAAAATAACAAGCAGAAATAAACATAATGCAGCTGAATCCCCCAAGGAACACTATGTAAATTAGTGCATTGTCCTCAATTCTCCATTCATCCTTCTGTGTTGACCTATTTGTCCCTCCTGTCATTCTGTCTTTATGTGACAATTCTGTTTCCCCCCCAGGAATATCAATATCCATCTGTCTGTCCCTGTACTGCTCTATTTCTCTCTGCCCCTCCCTCTTTCTCCCTCAAATGTATGTTTTAATGTGCATGTAAAAATAACATTGCATTATATGTATTTCAGCAACTTTTCACCTTAATATTAAATGAACATACATGTATATGTGTGTGTGTGTATATATATATATATATATATGTATGTAATATTGCTTATATGTAAATCATCATTAGAAATTGAACAAATGCAAAATGTTTTAGGGAAAATACATCTAATGCAACATATCATACACATATCACAAGTTGTAATATATGTGAATACCTATGCACCACAGAGCTTTAACAAATGCACGTATTTTCCATGTGTTTTTAGATGGTTGATTAATAAAAATATAAAAACAATAATTCTTTATACTCTAACCAGATTTACATGGCATTGTATCTCAATGGCATTGTATCTTTTATTTAAATTATTTTTAGGATTTTTAAATTTGTATTTATAGCGGTAGCATGTATTACAATTCATGATGCATATATAGAGATCTTTTTACATAACACTGTTTGTATACAAAGTATATTCGTACTATTCTACTATTCAAGTCTTCAAGCATGCAGTTCGGATAACAATATCCATCTTATCTACCACCTTCTTGTTTTTTTCCCCCTCTACACCCCCTTTTCCCCTGCCTTCCCCTCCCTCCCTTTTGACCTTTCTAGTGTTCCTCTAATCCTCCTATGTACCCCTACCCAACATCACTGTGTATCATCCTCCTTATATCAGAGAAAACATTCGGCATTTGGATTTTGGAGATTGACTAACTTCACTTAGCATTATATTCTCCAACTTCATCCATTTACCTGCAAACGCCATTATTTTATTCTCTTTTATTGCTGAGTAAAATTCCATTGTGTATATATGCCACAATTTTCTTTATCCACTCATCTACCAAGGGGCATTTAGGTTTGTTCCACAACCTAGCTATTGTGAATTGTGCTGCTGTAAACATTGAAGTGGCTGTGTCCCTGTAGTATGCTGATTTTAAGTCCTTTGGGAATAGACCCAGGAGTGGGATGGCTGGGTCATAGGGTGGTTCCATTCCCAGTTTTCCAAGAAATCTCCATACTGCTTTCCATAATGGTTGCACCATTTTCCAGTCCCACCAGCAATCTATATGCCTTTTTTTCCCACATCCTCTCCAACATTTATTGTTGGTTGTGCCCTTAATAGCTGCCATTCTGACTGGAGTGAAATGAAATCTTAGAGTAGTTTTGATTTGCATTTTTCTAATTGCCAGCAATGCTGAACACTTTTTCATGTATATGTTGATTGATTGTGTATCTTCTGAGAAGTGTCTTTTCAATTCCTTAGCCCATTTATCGATTGGGTTATTTGTTTTTTTTGGTGTTAAGACTTTTGAATTCTTTATATATTCTAGAGATTAGTGCTCTATCCGATGTGCATGTGTTAAAAATTTGTTCCCAATTAGTTGGTTCTCTATTCACCTCACATATTGTTTTTTTTTTTTTTTTTTTTTGCTGAGAAGTTTTTAGTTTGAATCTATCCCATTTATAAATTTGTGATATTAATTCTTGCGCTACAGGAGTCTTATTAAGGAAGTTGGGGCCTAATCCGACATGTTGGAAATTGGATCTTACTTTTTCTTCTATTAGGCGTATTGTCTCTGGTCTAATTCCTAGGTCCTTGATCCACTTTGAATTGAGTTTTGTGCATGGTGAGTGATAAGGGTTTAATTTCAATTTGTTGCATATAGATTTCCAGTTTTCAAAGCACCATTTGTTGAAGAGGATATCTTCTCTACTGTACATTTTTGGCACCTTTGTCTAATATAAGATAGCTGAAATTATATGTATTAGTCTCTGTGTCCTCAATTTTGTACCATTGGTCTACCATCCTATTTTGGTGCCAATACCATGCTGTTTTTGTTACTATTGCTTTATAGTATAATTTAAAGTCTGGTATGGTGATGCCGCCTGCTTCACTTTTCTTGCTAAGGATTGCTTTAGCTATTCTGGGTCTCTCATTTTTCCAGATGAATTTCAGGACTGCTTTCTCTATTTCTTTGAGGAATGTCATTGGGATTTTGATTGGAATTGCATTAAGTCCGTATAATTCTTTTGGTAGTATGGACATTTTGACAATATTAATTCTGCCTATCCAAGAACAAGGTAGGTCTTTCCATCTTCTAAGGTCTTCTATAATTTCTTTCTTTAGTGTTCTATCGTTTTCATTATAGAGGTCTTTCACCTCTTTTGATAAGTTGACTCCCGTTTGTTGTTGTTGTTGTTGTTGTTGTTGTTGTTTTCGATGCTATTGTAAATGAGGTAGTTTTCAACATTTCCCTTTCAGAGGATTTGTCACTGATGTTCAAAAATGCCTTTGGCTTATGAGTTTTGATTTTGTATCCTGCTACTTTGCTAGATTAATTTACTAGTTAGTAAAAGTATTCTGGTAGAGTTTTGTGGGTCTTCTAGGTATATTATCATATCGTCAGCAAATAGTGCTAATTTGAGTTCTTTTCCTATCTGGATATCCTTAAATTTCTTTCGTCTGTTTAATTGCTCTGGCCAAAGTTTCAAGTACTATGTTAAACAATAGTGGTGAAAGGGGGCAGCCCTGTCTTGTTCCAGTTTTTAGAGAGAATGCTTTCAATTTTTCTCCATTTAAGATGATGTTAGCCTGGAGCTTCGAAAAAATAGCTTTTATAATGTTAAGATATGATCCTGTTATTCCTAGTTTTTCTAGTGTTTTGAGCATAAAGGGGTGTTATATTTTGTCCAATGTTTTTCTGCATCAATTGAGATGATCATAGGTTTTTTTTCCTTTAAGTTTATTGATGTGAGGTATTACATTTATTGATTTCCGTATGTTGAAACAACCTTGCATCCCTGGTATAAACCATCCTTGATATGTTTTTGTATTAGATTTGCCAGAATTTTGTTGAGAATTTTTGCATCTAAATTAAGTAGAGATATTGGCCTGAAGTTCTTTCTTTTTGCTGTGTCTTTGCCTGGCTTTGAAATTAATGTAATATTTGCCTCATATAAATAATCTGGAAGAGCTCCCTCTTTTTCTATTTCCTGAAATAAATTGAAGAGTATTAGTATTAGGTCTTTTTTGAAGGTTTTGTAGAACTCTGCTGTGAACCCATATAGAACTGGGCTTTTTTTGGTAGGTATCTTTTTGATGGTGTCTTCTATTTCTTCACTTGAAATTGATCTGTTTAAATTGTGTATAGCCTCCATATCTAG
Organism: Tamias sibiricus; assembly: GCA_025594165.1. Classification (NCBI taxonomy): domain Eukaryota; kingdom Metazoa; phylum Chordata; class Mammalia; order Rodentia; family Sciuridae; genus Tamias; species Tamias sibiricus. Next base: position 21,810,884 of record CM046672.1, on the reverse strand, counting down.
TTTGGGCAATTCATATGACTCTAGGAATCTGTTGATGCCTTCAGTATTTTCTATTTTATTAGAGTATAGGTTTTCAAAGTAATTTCTAATTAATTATCTTCTGTATTTCTGAAGTGTTTGTCTTGATATTTCCTTATTCATCACAGATGCTAGTAATTTGAGTTTTTTCTCTCCTCTTTTTCATTAGCATTGCTAAGGGTCTGTCAATTTCACTTTTTCAAAAAAACAACTTCTGGTTTTGTCAATTCTTTGAATTGTTTTTTTAGTCGCAATTTCATTAATTTCAGCTCTGATTTTAATTATTTCCTGTCTTCCACTGCTCTTAGCATTGATCTGTGCTTCTTTTTCTAGAACTTTGAGGTGTGATGTTAAGTCATTTATTCGTTGTTGTTGTTTTTTTTTTTTTCTTTTAAGGAATGAGCTCAGTGCAATGAATTTTCCTCTTAATACTGCCTTCAAAGTGTCCCAGAGATTTCTATATGATGTATTTGTGTTCTCATTCAACTCTAGGAATTTTTTAATCTGCTCCTTGATGTCTTCTGCAACCCCTTGTTCATTCAGTAGCATGTTGTTTAATTTCCAATTGTAGGAGTAGCTTTTTTAATTTCTTGTTTTAACAATGCTATCCACTTCCATTCTGTTATGGTCTGATAGAATGCAGGGTAGTATCCATACTTTTTTTTTATATTTGCTGAGATTTGCTTTGTGGCATAATATATGGTCTGTTTTAGAGAAGGAGCCATGTGCTGCTGAGAAGAAAGTGTATTCGCTTGCTGAGTGATGAAATATTCTATATATGTCTGTTATGTCTAAATTATTAATTGTAATAACGAGGTCTAAGTTTTCTTTGTTTAGCTTTTGTTTGGATGATCTATCTATTGGTGAAAGATGTGTGTTAAAGTCTCCTAGAATAATTGTGTTGTCATCTATTTTACTTTTGAACTTGAGGAGGATTTGTTTGATAAATGTAGGTGGTCTGTAATTTGGGGCATGTAGGTTTATAATTGCTATATCTTGTTGATGAATGTTTCTCTTAAACAGTAAGATTAACTGTGGCTTGTGGTCTATCCTATTTGATATCAGAATGGAAACCCCTGCTTGCTTCCGCAGCCCATATGAGTGGTAAGATTTTTCCCAGCCTTTCACCTTCAGTCTGTTGATGTCTTTTTCTATGAGGTGGGTTTCTTGGAGACAGCATATTGTTGGGTCATTTCTTTTAATCCAGTCTGATAGTCTGTGTCTTTTGAATGGTGAGTTTAGGCCATTAACATTCAGGGTTATTATTGAGACATAATTCGTATTCCCATCAATTTTTATTTACAGTATTTAACTTGATTTGGATTCTCCTCTGGATGGTGTTTCCATTAGTTTAATAATTCTCTTTGCCGATTTTCATTGTTATTTTCCTTTTCTTCTTCATGGAATATTTTGCCCAGGATTTTTCTGAAGTGCAGGCTTTCAAATTGTAAAATCTTTTAACTTTTGTTTATAGTGGAAGGTTTTTATTTCATCCTGAAACCTAAAGCTTAATCTTGCTGGATATAAGATTCTTGGTTAACATCCCTTTTCTTTCAGAGCTTGAAATATTTTTTTCCAGAATCTTTTAGCTTTTAAGGTCTGGGCTGAAAGATCTGCACATAGTCTAATTGGTTTCCTCCTATATGTAATCTGATTTCTTCCTCTCATGGCTTTTAATATTCTCTCCTTGTTCAGTCCCTTAGGCATTTTCATTATAATGTGCCTTAGTGTGGATCTGTTGTGATTTTGTACATTTGGTTTTCGGTAAGCCTCTTGAACTTGGTTTTCCCATTCATTCCTCATGTTTGGAAATTTTTCTGCTATTATTTCATTGAATAAATTACTCATTCCTTTGGTTTGGAACTCTGCACAGTTCTCTACCCCAATCACTCTTATATTTGGTCTTTTTATGCTATCCCATATTTCTTGAATGTTCTGCTCATGGTTTCTTATCATTTTTGCTGTGTAATCTACACTTTTCTCCAGAATATATATTTTGTCTTCATTATCTGAGGTCCTTTCTTCCAAGTGGTCTAATCTGTTGGTGATGTTTTCAATTGAACATTTAGTTTGGCTTATTGCTTCTTTTATTTCTAGAATTTCTGTTTGGCTTCTCTTAGAACCTCTATCTCCCTATTGAAGTAATCTTTTGCTTCCTGTATTTGTTTTTGGAGTTCTTTGTCAAAATGATCTTTTACCACCTGTATTTGCTTTCTCATATCATTTTTAGTTAATTCTTAAGTTCCATAAACATTTGGAATATGTAATTTCTGAATTCCATCTCTGGCATTTCACCAACTGTGCTTGCCATGGAATCTATTGAGAAGGTATGTTGATTTGTTTGAGTCACTTTCTTCCCTTGTTTCTTCATATGTCTTGTGTGACTTTTCTTCTAGTGCTGTGGAACTTTGACTATTTCCTTTATACCTTAAAGCCTTATGATGCTCCTTTAGTACAATGCTATCAGATCCCCTTATAAATACTTTACACTTTAAAACCAGACACTTTCTATTCAGATAATCACAGTTTGATCACAATGTACAGGTTTAGTTAACTCAGATATTGTCTCCAATATAGTCTGTTTGTTTGTGATGGGGTTTATAATTTCAAGTATTGGACACAGCAGTGATATGTTTCGGAGGAAGGGAGTGAGGATATTGAGTTGTTCTTTCTTAGGAATTGTGAAAAGAGAATTCTATGGAAGTAGTTTAATATCAGCAGATGAGAGAGGAAAGAAAATGGAGTGAATGATTTAGTGAAAAGACATGTATATATAAATCAAACTCATATAACAGTTGAGAGAAGAAAAAAAAAGAAGGAACAGAAAAAAAAGAAGAAAAAAAAAGATGACAGAGAAGTAGGAATTAGTGTAAAAGAGAAGAAAGAGAAAGTGAGTCAAAAAATAGAGAATAAACTATATATAACCCCGCTTTGACGTATAGTTCAGTTGCCCCAGTTCTAGAAATCCCAATTTCTTCATATAACTTGTTTTCGCCTCTGTTGAGAATGCAATGGCACGGTGTAAATAGGAAATATGAGGGAAGAAGAAAAGAGACAAAAGAGAGAAGGAAAATAAGAAAGAAAGGAGGAAAAAAAAAATAAGTAAAACAAACACACACACACACACACACACACAAAAGAAAAGAAAAAGAAAAAAAATTGAACCCAGGAACAATTCTCTGTCAAGCAGCACCCTGGGAAGCCCTTCTTTTTTCCTTCCAATTTAAGCCAGTTGTCCTAGATAATGTCCAGACAGTCACAGCGGAAGAGTGGCTGGGGGTGTGGGGTGGGGTGTCAACAGGTAAATGGCCCCAGGAAAAGGTCTGTCCAGAAGGCTTCCACTCCCCATGCCCACCCACAGTTGTAGCATCTTGGGGCCTCTGCGCTGGCCTCAGACACGCCCTCCTCTGCTAGCTGCCCGTTTCTCACCCAGGTATATGCTGTTCTCAGAGCACTGGCCAGATCCTTGAATGCCTGCAGCTGCTTCTGCTTTCTTCCTTGTTTCTTTGTCCCAGTCAGCTATGGCTCTCCTCAAAAATGGCAGTGATCGCTTTCCTTGGGCTCAACAGAACTTCCCTAGACCTGTGTGTCACTCCAGAGCGTGCAAGTCCCGCCAGGCAAATTGCATGAAAGAACTCTGTGTGAATGCTGCTGCCCATGTCTAGCTTTCTTTTTATCCTTCTGCATTGTTCAGCTTTTAAAGCCGTTGCTCGGGACTTTCCCCTACCGCGCCAGCTGTGCTGTTACTGTTGGTTCCTCTGTAGAACTCTCGTGCTGGGCCCCCACGCGTTATCAATCTGGAGTTCCTTGTATTTCACCGTCTCACCATCCGGAGAAGCATGAGTGTCCCAGCTCCCTCGCAGTTGCAGGAATAGTGCTAGCAACTTGTTCAAACTTTCCACTAAGCCTCTTTCAGTGATTGACACCCGAGAGCACTTCCCTCCTGTCTTCCATCTTTGGACACAATCCCCATTATATCTTTTAATGAGATAGTTCTCTGGTCGTTAAAGGAACTAAGTATCTTCTTACATATACTACTATTTAAGTTTCATCCCACATGGATAGCCTTTTTGTATGGTGGAAGTTAAATTACTGTATGTCCCAAACAAATTAAATTTATCCTTGATTAAAGTTTATATAAATAATAAGCCAAAAACTTCAAGAGATTTGAGAGGAATATAAACTTTGGGATGTTGATGTGGTGCTTGAGAATTCAAAACACAGGGCTGGATTTAACTATGTGTCATAAAGATGAAGAAAGAGAGAAGAATATTTACTACAGAAACACACCCATTGGAAAGATCCTAAGTTGTACTCTATGAGTGTATAATATATCAAAATATACTCTACTGTCATGTATATCTAAACAGAAAAAAAAATGGAAAAAGAAATCCTATTTTCCTTGAAAAGTTATCCATTTCAAATAAATTTTCAAATTAATTAGCAGAAAAATAAAGAAAAGAACAGTCAGTGGACATTTTTTATAGTTACACATATTCTAAATCTTATAAAACACCGTATTGACTCTTTGACCTTTATTCTTTCTCCTTTTTTTTTTCAAGAAATTAATTGTGATCCAGAGACTTCCACAAGCAAAACAAAACAAAATAGTAGTTCATTGTTTTATAAGTCCTAACCTCAATACTGTTTGTGGTAGATAATTACATGTACTCATTGATCTTTATTATGGGTATTTAAATGTTACTTGCCAAACAACATTTACCCATATTAAACCCAATGATTATATTCCACAACTGTCTTATAATGAACTCAGATTATAAAACACCGGTCATGTTCTTTTGGTATTTCTCTGCTAATCCTTTTTCAATTCCAGTCACTGTAAATATTTTTTTCCTTCTGAGTGATTTGTCTTTTCACTTTGATTATAAGGTCTCTCTTGGAATGAAAGATTTTCACATTTATGTAGTTTGATTTCTACTTTCTTTTTACATCATGTTTAACATGTGTGTGAGTGAATATGCTATGAGTGTATGTTTTAATAAATTCTCCTTTACCATTAGGTCTTACCAAAATTCCCACATATTTACATTTAATGAGGTTATAAAGGTTTGATTTTTAATCGTAGGTGTTTAATCTACTATGAAATGATTTTGCTTAATGAATTGGGGAAAGATCTCATTTTTTAAAAATTTTATATGCATGGTAATTTTTTCCTTGTTCCATTTACTAAATAATCTGCTTTCTCCACACACTTTCAAAGCCAACTTATTAGATAATGATTTTCCACATATGCATTGTCAACTTCTCATCAAAACATTTTGATAATGATTTTTACTGTCAACAGTTAATTACATTTACCAAATAGTATTGACAAGTCTTATTATTGATGGTTTAAAGTCAGAACTCTTGGGTGATAAATTCCATTTCTTCTCCTTTACTTTTGTCTCCATCTTTCTCACCTCCCCCAACTTCTTCCCCTCCCCTTCCTCAACAAAATCTAATTTAACCTTCATTCTTCTGGCTTCTGTACATGTAAACTTTTTTTTTTTTTTTTTTTTTCTGTTAACCATCTCTATTTATTTAGAAAATTTGAATTGAACATAGTGACGGGAGCATTTAGAACAATACAACATTATTTTTTTTTTAGTTTTTTTTATTATTTATTTACTTATTCATCATGCACAAGTATAGTATCTTTTTACATACAACTGCTTGTATACAAAGTATATAAGTACCATTCAGATCTTCAATCATGCATTTAGGATAATGATATCCATCTCATTCAATCACCAATTTTTTTCCAACCCCCCCCTTACTCCCTCCCTCCCCTCCCTTTCCGTTGACCATTCTAGTGTTCCTCTGATCCTATGTACCCCCTTCCAACAACTCTGTGAACCAGCCTCCTTATATCAGAGAAAACATTCGGTACTTGGATTTTTGAGATTGACTAATTTCACTTAGCATTATATTCTCCAACTTCATCCATTTACCTGCAAATACCATTATTTTATTCTCTCTTATTGCTGAGTAAAATTCCATTTTGTATATATACCATATTTTCTTTATCCACTCATCTACTGAGGGGCATCTAGGTTGGTTCCATAACCTAGCTATTGTGAATTGTGCTGCTATAAACATTGAAGTGGCTGTGTCACTGTAATATGCTGTTTTTAAGTCTTTTGGGAATAGACCCAGGAGTGGGATGGCTGGGTCATAGGGTGGTTCCATTCCCATTTTCCCAAGAAATCTCCATACTGCTTTCCATAGCGGTTGCACCATTTTGCAGTCCCACCAGCAATGTATGAGTGTGCCTTTTTCCTCACATCCTCTCCAACATTTATTGTTGTTTGTGTTCTTGATAGCTGCCATTCTGACTGGAGTGAAATGAAATCTTAGAGTAGTTTTGATTTGCATTTCTCTAATTGCCAGTGATGTTGAGCATTTTTTCATGTATTTGTTGATTAATCGTGTATCTTCTTCTGAGAAGTGTCTTTTCAATTCCTTAGCCCATTTATTGATTGGGTTATTTGCTTTTTTGGTGTTAAGTTTTTTTAGTTCTATATACATTCTAGAAATTAGTGCTCTATCTGATGTGCATGTATTAAATATTTGTTCCCAATTAGTTGGCTCTCTATTCACCTCACTGATTGTTTCTTTTGCTGAGAAGAAGCTTTTCAGTTTAAATCTATCCCATTCATTAATTCTTGGTAATAGTTCTTGTGCTACAGGATTCTTATTAAGGAACTTGGGGCCTAATCCGACATGTTGGAAATTGGAGCTTACTTTTTCTTCTATTAGGTGTATTGTCTCTGGTCTAATTCCTAGGTCCTTGATCCACTTTGAATTGAATTTTGTGCATGGTGAGAGACAAGGGTTTAATTTCATTTTGTTGCATATGGATTTCCAGTTTTCCCAGCACCATTTATTGAAGAGGCTATCCTTTCTCCACTGTACATTTTTGGCACCTTTGTCTAATATAAGATAGCTGAAATTATATGTATTATTCTCTGTGTCCTCAATTCTGTACCATTGGTCCACCAGTCTGTTTTGGTGCCAATACCATGCTGTTTTTGTTACTATTGCTCTATAGTATAATTTAAAGTCCGGTATGGTGATGCCCCCTGCTTCACTTTTCTTGCTCAGGATTGCTTTGGCTATTCTGGGTCTCTTATTTCTCCAGATGAATTTCATGACTGCTTTTTCTATTTCTTTGAAGAATGACATTGGGATTTTGATTGGAATTGCATTAAATCTGTATAATGTTTTTGGTAGTATGGACATTTTGACAATATTGATTCTACCTATCCAAGAGCAAGGTAGGTCTTTCCATCTTCTGAGTTCTTCTATGATTTCTTTCTTTAGTGTTCTATAATTTTCCTTATAGAGCTCTTTCACCTCTTTTGTTAAGTTGATTCCCAGGTATTTTATTTTTTTTGATGCTATTGTAAATGGGGTAGTTTTCATCATTTCCCTTTCAGAGGCTTTGTCACTGATGTACAAAAATGCCTTTGACTTATGGGTATTGATTTTGTATCCTGCTACTTTGCCAAATTCATTTACTAGTTGTAAAAGTTTTCTGGTAGAGTTTTTTGGGTCTTCTAGGTAAATTATCATGTCATCAGCAAATAGTGCTAATTTGAGCTCTTCTTTTCCTATCTTGATCCCTTTAATTTCTTTCGTCTGTCTAATTGCTCTTGCCAGAGTTTCCAGTACTATGTTAAATAGCAGTGGTGAGAGGGGGCATCCCTGTCTTGTTCCAGTTTTTAGAGGGAATGCTTTCAATTTTTCTCCATTTAAGATAATGTTAGCTCTGGGCCTTGCATAAATAGCTTTTATAATGTTGAGATATGTCCCTGATATTCCTAGTTTTTCCAGTGTTTTGAACATAAAGGGGTGCTGTATTTTGTCAAATGCTTTTTCTGCATCTATTGAGATAATCATATGATTTTTATCTTTAAGTCTATTGATGTGATGTATTATGTTTATTGATTTCCGAATGTTGAACCAGCCTTGCATCCCTGGAATAAACCCCACTTGATCGTGGTGCACTATCTTTTTGATATGTTTTTGTATCCGATTTGCCAGAATTTTGTTGAGGATTTTTGCATCTATGTTCATTAAAGATATTGGCCTAAAGTTTTCTTTTTTGGATGTGTCTTTGCCTGGCTTTGGAATTAATGTAATATTGGCCTCATAGAAAGAGTCTGGAAGAGCTCCCTCTTTTTCTATTTCTTGAAATAGTTTGAAGAGCATTGGTATTAGTTCTTCTTTGAAAGTCTTGTAGAACTCTGCTGTAAACCCATCAGGTCCTGGACTTTTCCTTGTTGGTAGCTTTTTGATGACATCTTCTATTTCTTTGCTTGTAATCGATCTGTTTAAATTGTGTATTGCCTCCAGATCCAGTTTAGGCAACTCATATGACTCTAGAAATCTGTCAATGCATTCAGCATTTTCTGTTTTATTAGAGTACAAGTTTTCAAAGTAATTTCTAATTATTTTCTGTATATCTGAGGTGTTTGTTGTGATATTCCCTTTTTCATCACAAATGTTAGTGATTTGAGTTTTTTCTCTTCTTCTTTTCGTTAGCATTGCTAAGGGTCTGTCAATTTTGTTTATTTTTTCAAAGAACCAACTTTTAGTTTTGTCAATTCTTTGAATTGTTTCCTTAGTCTCAATTTCATTAATTTCTGCTCTGATTTTAATTATTTCCTGTCTTCTGCTGCTCTTGGTGTTGATCTGTTCTTCTTTTTCTAGTGCTTGGAGGTGTGATGTTAAGTCGTTTATTTGTTGGTTTTTTTTCCTTTTAAAGAATGAACTCAGTGCAATGAATTTTCCTCTTACTACTGCCTTCATAGTGTCCCAGAGATTTCTATACAATGTATCTGTGTTCTCATTTACCTCTAGGAATTTTTTAATCTCCTCTTTGATGTCTTCTTCAACCCCTTGTTCATTCAGTAGCATGTTGCTTAGCTTCCAGTTGTTGGAGTAGTTTTTCTTATTCCTTGTTTTGTCGTTGATTTCCAATTTCATCCCTTTATGGTCTGATAGCATGCAGGGTAGTATTTCTATTTTTTTATATTTGCTGAGATTTGCCTTGTGACATAGTATATGATCTATTTTGGAGAAGGAGCCATGTGCTGCTGAGAAAAAAGTGTATTCATTTACTGAGGGATGAAATATTCTATATATGTCCGTTAGATCTAAGTTATTAATTGTTTTAAGGAGGCCTAAGATTTCTTTGTTTAGTTTTTGTTTGGATGATCTATCCATTGGTGAGAGAGGTGTGTGTTGAAATCCCCTAGAATAACTGTGTTGTGGTCAATTTTACTCTTGAACTTGAGAAGTGTTTGTTTGATGAATGTAGGTGCTCCATTATTTGGGGCATATAGATTTATGATTGTTATATCCTCTTGATGAATGGTTCCCTTAAGTAGTAAGAAATATCCATCTTTGTCCCTTTTGATTAACTTTGGCTTGAAGTCTACCTTATTTGAAATGAGAATGGAAACCCCTGCTTGCTTCCGCAGGCCATGTGAGTGATAAGACTTTTCCCAGCCTTTTACCTTCAGTCTATTGATGTCTTTTTCTATGAGGTGTGTTTCTTGTAGACAGCAGATTGTTGGGTCATTTCTTTTAATCCATTCAGATAATCTGTGTCTTTTGAATGGCGAGTTTAGGCCATTAACATTCAGGGTTATTATTGAGATGTGATTTTTATTCCCATCCATTTTTATTTGTATGATGATCTTTAGCTTGATTTGGTTTCTCTTCTGGTTGGTATTTCCCTTAGTTTAATATCTCCCTTTGTTGATTTTCATTGTTATTTTTCTCTTCTTCTTCATGAAAAATTTTGCCCAGGATGTTCAGAAGTGCTGGCTTTCGAGATGTGAAATCTTTTAACTTTTGCTTGTCGTGGAAGGTTTTTATTTCATCTTCAAATCTAAAGCTCAATTTTGCTGGATATAAGATTCTTGGTTGACATCCCTTTTCCTTCAGAGCTTGAAATATGCTATTCCAGGATCTTCTTGCTTTTAAGGTCTGGGTAGAAAAATCTGAACATAGTCTGATTGGTTTCCCCCTATATGTAATCTGCTTCCTTTCTCTTGTGGCTTTTAATATTCTCTCCTTGCTCAGTATATTAGGCATTTTCATTATAATGTGTCTTGGTGTGGATCTGTTGTGATTTTGTATGTTTGGTGTTCGGTAGGCCTCTTGAACTTGGTTTTCCCCTTCATTCCTCAAGTTTGGAAAATTTTCTCTTGCTCTGGTTGCAGCTGGGCAGGTCGCACTCCCCCAGGGAGTGGAGGAAGCACTTCGCCAGGTCTGGCCCCGCGTGCAGCAGCCGGGAGATGCTGTTCTGGGCCCTGAAGACCAGGCAAACTGGTGGCTGGGTTTCTCCTTCCAGCAGGCGGGAGTCTACCTCTTGCTCTGGTCGCAGCTGGGCAGGTCCCACTCTTCCCCGGAATGAAGGAAGCCCTTCCCCAGGTCTGGCCCTGTGTGCAGCAGCAGGGAGCTGCTACTCTGGGCCCAGGCGGCCAGGGACACTGGCCTGTACATGTAAACTTTATCTTTGAATTCTACAGTTTTATCACTATACTTTTTTGGTGCACACAAAAATAGTATTCATCTTCCCTGTAGTCACAGTGCCATTTAAATTTAATCATGCACATGTTTCTTTATTTCTGAAAAAAATAATCACCTTTTCATATACCACATCTTTCCATTTTATCTATTGTCATTCAGAACAATTGAACTTTATAGTGACATCTCCATCTCCCTCCCATATGCCCTGCAGAGTGGGCTAGCTGTACTTTCTAGTTAGTTCACCTATTCTAAACTCAACAGTGTAAAATATTGACATTTTTCTTTTATATCAGTCTCTATTCAACATTAATAGGCTTTTATTTGGGAAGTTTTCATATCCTCCTATATTCTTGTTCTTTTATGATTTTTTTTTTTCTGTTTTTAAATCAATGTTACCTGTTCCTTTTCTCTGAAGACCTGGAACTTCATTAATTTTGAATTGTTTTATATTGTTCTGTTAGTTTTCAAGTTTTGAGGCATTTATTTTTGTCTCCTGACAATATTTGTGATTCTTTACATTTACATGATTTTCATTTTATTTAATTAATTAATTAATTTTTTTGCAGGCTCCTGTTGACTGAGAATCAACCTCTTTTTCTCCAGGCCCCTCCATCTCCTCTCCCACTTTCCAAACTCCTACATGTTTGTCTCACCTACTTCTTCCTCCCTTTCTCCCTCCACTCCCCTTTCTCCCTTTCATTGCCTAAGGGTTTTGTCAAGACATCCCTTTGCCTCCCTCTTCCAGCAGGAATTTGCAGCCCTCTTCAGCCAGTGTTCAGAGTCAGAGATGTGTGATTGCAGCCTCTGTCTCAAGATATAGTTCTTGTTCTGACCCTGGCAAGCTCTTGTCTCCTTATCATCCATTGCTTGCCAGGAGTGAGCCATCCTTGCTGGTGACTTTGCTTCTGAGCTAGGAGCCACGCAGGAACCAGCTTTAACTGGTTATCTTATTGCCTTTCCTGCCTTATTGCCTTCTGCTCTAGTCTTCTCTGTGAACATACTTATTTTATTGATGGATACTACACTGTCTTCTCAAATATATCCTTTATTATTTGTTTATAATTGCTTAAATAGGTTTAGTGTAGAGTGGAGTATGGAGGCCCAATCTGATTTTATGTTGTTTTCCTGACTGTAAATATAAAAATGTCTTTTAAAGGTACTGGCAAGTGACACTGCTCCTATTATTATTATTTTTGGTATGTTTTTCTATTTTAATTTTTCTAAAGTATTTGAAGTGAATTTTCTACATTAAAAATAGTAAAGCTTTCCATATGTGCTTTGTTTCTCTGTATCTTATTTTAGATAAAAGTATCTTTAACGACACATCTTTTAAAACTTTTATCTAAGATAGAGAGAAAAGATGATATCAATAATGTTAGAATGATGCCAGATATCAACTCTTACTTTTATGATTTCTTGATTTAAAAATCTGCATAGAAAACCTTATTTTCAGGGTGAAAAATAGAAAAAAATCATATAAGACTTTCACTAGTTTGCTTAAATATTTGCTGCCTTTGAAATTTATCCTCTAACTCTCCCCATGAGGATTAACAAAACAATTTATTGAATTATCTGTTATCTTTTCCCCTCATTTAAATTGCCACATTCTTACATCCTATGTTTGTGAATTTGTTGATTATATTTCTTGGCTTAATTTTATATTTATCTATTCATGTGTTGTAATCATGAAGTTTTATATGATACAGATTTATGATTAATTGAAGTTTTTAGAAAAAGTCAATACCTTCTTGTTAGTCTCTCTCCTTTTTTTTCTGTCTAGTTTCATAGGTTTAGCCTTTACATTAAATTTTTAGACTTACATTAATCTTTCTTTCATATTTTCACTCCAAATGTTTTTAGGATATCATTAAAACAAAATGAATAAAATGAGGCCTTTAGCCTAGGGTTGTTTCAGTACCTGGAACTCTTATTACATAAACACTCCTGTAATCAACTTAGAAATATTTCTTATAAATGACTTGGGAAAAAAATGAATTTTAACTAGAAAAAAAAATGAATTTTAGCCAGTCACACAGAGCCAACTAGCCAATTACCTAACTTGGAAACATTTTTATAACCGAATTGAAGAAACAAAATTTAAAAATGAGTTTTAGCCAGTCACAAATAGATAAGTAACCAACTGAGCATACATTTAGGGACTTCCCATCAGAACATACCCACATAAGACAAATGCCTTGTGGGGAGTTGCCACACAGAAGTGAGCACAGGATCCTTAGTCTTGAGAGATGGAGGTGTGGAGATGGGTTTCTGCTGCACACAGAAACAGATGGATCTACACTCAGCAGAGGAATGAAGCTCTGGGAGTGGGCGTCACCCAATGAGACAGGGCTACACTCCCCTGAAACCCAACCCCTTGCTTCATGTGGGTGGTACTTTCTCCAGTGTCTTCCCCTCATTAGATAGGGCTTCAAGTGTGCTTGATCTCTCTCTTTTGCCAGACTCCTCTGCCTCCCTTGTGGGAACAGGGGCAGAGGAACTGTCGCTAAACCCAAAGAAAAAGGTACTTTCTGTGTCTGTGTGATTATTTCATGCCAGCCCAATTCACTGGAGTGACCCTGACTAATTCACTTACCTGCCGGGCAATGCCTATACAGCTAATCAAGTAACCAGCCTATAGGAGCTCACTGCTCACGGGGCTGGGCAAAGCTATCTGAATCCCTTCTGGTTCTGGGTGCCTTTCAGTTTGTGAAGTGTTCTTTGCTAAAATAAAAAAGTCTTGAATTTTTTTTTTAATTTTTTCTTTTAATAATATTCATGAAAATATCTCTGAACATATGTATCAATGTAAGAATTTATAAGTTGAGCATTCTTATAGAGATGACAGTCTTTTTTTAAAAAAATATTTTTAGTTGTAGATGGACATAATGACTTTATTTTGTTTATTTAGTTTTATGTGGTGCTGAGGATGGAACCCAGTGCCTCACACATTCTAGGCATGTGCTTTACCACTGAGCCACCAGCCTGGCAAGTCTGTTTTTGAGTTATTATGTCCTTTGTTCCATCAGATCTCTAGAAAATTCTTGATATGCTAGTGACTATTCAAAGGGTTATGAGGTTTTTATTTATTCTTTTATACTTTTAGCCAGTCATTTGCATATAAAGAAACCATTAATTTTTCAACATTTAATAGTAAATAATGCATTTTCTTATTATTTAGATATTTTAAAATTTTTGTTGCTTACAGGTTTTCCAACACATTGACATGATTTCAAAATGGTTGTAGGCATACCAGCAAGGTAGGCTTTCAAAGATATCTCACTTTTCTTTTCTTTTATATTTTTTTGTTTAATACTTTTTAAATAGTGATAAATAATTGTGGCTATCATGAATCATGAACAATCACATCTTTATTTTTACTCTAGTAGAAATGTTGCAAGATTTCACAGTTAAGCATGAGACAGGCTATTGACCTTTGAATTTTATTAAATGTGTTCCTAATTCCTATTGAAATGAGTATATCATAAATTCCACTAATATTGCATCTTTCTTACAGTCTTGAATTGAACTTCAATTGGCCATGGCACATTACTTTATTATTGGATTCAGTATGCTAACAGGTTATTTTTTGTTTGATGTTCAAAATTAGATTGATATCTGGTTTTCCACTTTTGTGTTATTTTTTACAGATATTGATATTTTTGAGAATGCGCCTTTCCGCAATATTACTTCTGCTGCCCTATGTAGGCATGGACTTTCTTTAGAAAATTACTTTATTCAGAATGAGGAGATATGAAATTGAGACTCATTTGATTTTACAATGCCCATGCAATAAGTAATTCCAGGCAAATGTAGTATGTGAGGAAAAAGACAATTTCTGCATAAGCAAAATTTATTTACTCAATTATTCATAAAACAGATTAAACAAATATTTATTATATATGCATGTGTATATACACATATATACACATACATATATATACATACACACACACATATATATACATATATGCCAACACTGTTCTAGAACTTGGAATGGAATAAAATAATTTTTATTTGTGCAAAATTTCTGCTTTCCTGAAGCTTACATTCTAAAGAGGGACAATGACAGTAAACAAGTGAGCCAATCTTTCTATTTTGAAGTTATCACATTTGTAGACACACTGTTAAGATAAAAAATCATCCTGACAAGGTGAATGAAAGTGAATGGAAGGTTAATAATGAAGAAAAATATCCATTAGGCTCTTCAGGAAAGGACTCCAGAAATTATATTTGAGCCATTATATACAAGGCACAAAACAAAATTATTCAAATTTTACTTTGACAAATACAAAATGGACAACAGTGTCCTAAAAATTATATCTCCTTGCAGTAATTTGGTTTGCAAGATCAATTTTCTTTGTTAGTAATTATAGTTTTAAAAGAGGAAAAAAAACGTTTATAACAATGATACAAAGAAATGAATGTTTCTGGCAGTTATAGAAATATCTGCACATGCAAAGAGAACCAGCCTTCAGAGTGATCCCCTTGGCAAAGTTTATTTTTATTTCAACACTTCAGCCATGACTCAGCCTATTTGGGGACTTGACTCTGGGTATTATTCCCATAGTTAATAAAACTTAAAATTTTGTCTCCTTATTTTGTGTTAATGCTGTATTGGGTCTGAACTTCAGCTTGAGAAAAACTTAATTCACCTATTGTGTTTCTGAGTGACTAATTTTAGTTGTTCACAAGTGTTACTGGTGTTGTGTCCACACAATAGGACAATAGTGTACATAATTGTTCAGGCACTACTCTGCGAAAACGGAATGCTTTTTCTACATGGCAAAAGAATGATTTAAAAAAGATTTTAGAAATATCCCAATGAAGTTCCTCTCCTACACAAATAAAAATAATACTTCTATATTTTAAGTTCTTCAAAGAAAGAGATTGGGTTTTCTTATTTATTTTAACTCTCAGTTTAAACCTTAGTTTTTAACCAGACATAATGGTTTGCACTCAGTGTGGGTTCAATGATGATTAGAAAAAAAAAAATAAAAAGATTGTTTAATGACAATTGAAGGATTTGTTGGAAAATTACTGTACCCTGCAGAGTGAGCTATGTTTAATTCACAGTTTAGTCTAATGAATAAATATTGATTCAAATTACAAATAAAGTAAGTTAAGACTACTATATAAAGGGTGTTCTAACTCTTATCTTCCTATATTTTGCAACTAGAATAATATGAATGAATGAATTTGCTAGGAGAGGAATCCCAAGGGAGTCCAATATTATTTAAAGAACAACAGCCTGGCTCTTGCTGTGGGATTTGTGCATACTTGCCCTCAAGTAACTTCCTCATATTCCAGTGCCCTAGTATCCTCATATTTTCTTTTCTCTCCTGTTCATTATCCTCAGCCACTTTTTAAATGTATGTATGCAACTTCATTCTCTTTCACTGCCTAATGTTATTGCTTCTACTTTCAAAGATAGATTACATGCTTATAGGAAATGGAGTTGAAGCATCCTAAATACATAAATCATTAGAGATCTCATTTGCTTGCCCAGCTACTGATCAGAGTCTAGGTTTTAATGTGGAAAGATGTTTTCAACAGAGCATTTAGTATTTAGAGCTGTTTATCTGTTGCTCTGGGCATTCACGTTATTTTTGTACTCCAGCAGATTCTGGGGACACAGGGGTTGCTATTGAATGGATGATTTATGCAAACCCTTAGAGGAAAATGGCCTTAGCATATGCCATCACCTAAAAAGTTGTGATGACTTCTCTTTTTACATGGGTAAGAAAGGGACAACAGAGCTGAAAATTACCTTCTGAACCAAGCTAGCATAGAAGACATGATGCCACGCACGAGTCCAGAACTTTCTCTCATTTGAGGTTTCCTGGGTCCTACTATCATATCCCTACTCAGTTGTAGGAGCTATCTTAGAGTTAACCTCTTGTGACAACTACTTACCTCACTGTGATATTGCTTTTTAATTCATTGTTGCCTACTACACATTATTTCAGAAATACTAAGTTTATAGTCAGGTAACAAGTTTTTGTCAGTGATGGTGATAATTAATAGAATAGTTCACCTGTCTTAAGATTAGCTTGCCAAACATATTTGATTATCTTGAGTAAATAGCATCATCCATCATCCAAACACGTTTCCATTCATTTATAAATTATTTCTTTAAAAAATATTTGAATGTTACACACTGGGCATTATATTCATAGTCCTTAGCTTCCTTCAGAATTGAATATTTGTTAATAAATAGGATCAATTCAAACTTGTGTGTATATTTTTATGTGCCTTGTGAACAGGATTCCTTCCACTCTGCTACATTTATTCACTTATATACTTTACTCTTCTGAAGTCCATCTTTGAAAATGTGTCATGAACTTGGAATGTTTTAAAACTTGTTCACATTTTTATAGCTGTGTATTTGCATACAAAGGTCATTTCTTTCAAATTATCACTCACCCTTATAGGAAGCTACAACTTAGGACACATTTGCACAGAAAATGATTAGGGAAAAAAAATGTTTGAGTCTCTTGAAAGTGCATTTCATATTGCTAGTGTGGCTTTTTGGATTTATTTGTTGGATTAACTCTATAGAGCAAGAACAATGGCCAAGTGGATGTTGTGTATAATTACCCCAGCCATCTGGGAATTTTACATTACTGTGTAAGCATCCTGAGGGAAGGTGCATTGCCTTTTGCAAATGTCTATATTCCCAGGATAAACAGCACTTTACAACATTTTTAATTGAATTATATTGAAGAAAATTGCTAAAAGTGTCACTGTGTGTCTCTCTCTACCAAATTAGAAAGATGTCCTTGATGATCAGAGCTGTGTTATCTTACTTCCATGCTTCTCAATCTTACTTCTATTTCCAGACGTTGAGTTAAAATAATTACATGGACATTCAGTTGCTTCCTAAGCTAATGTGTAATATTATTATATGTGAGAAATTTAATAAACACAATTGTATTCTATCCATGCTTGAGTCTTCAGGATTTTATGCTCCCAATTTTACTTTAGTTGTTTTATCCACACTCTTTATTCAGTGTTTTAGAGAAAACATCATGAAAACAAAGAAAACCAACATTTAATTAAATTAATTAATTTATTTTGCTTAGAGGTGAATTTTTTCTCATATCTCAAGGTATTAAGCTTAATGCAGATATCAGTTATTTCAGGTTCAGAGAACAAATACTTACTTTTACTTACTGCTAATTTTTTTTTTTCCCTTGATTTCCTTAAAACCTTTTGGTGAGATTATATGAATTCTTTTCTATTATGAGCTATACTCAGGGAAATGTCCTCTCTTTATGCAAACAGTCTTCCCAAGACAAAGTTATTTCCTTTCACGGCCTAACACATTCTGCTCTTGGATCCTAAATGTCCTCCAAAATCTGTGTGATGAGGGCTTGATTCCTAGCATGTGGTACTGTTAGGAGGTCATGGATCTTTTAAGGGTGGGGCCTAGTGGGAGATCTTTAGGTCATTAAGGATATGCCCCTGATGTGGACTGTGAGACTCCAGTCCTTTTCCTTTTCTGTCTTTCAGTTCCCAGATGTGAGGTGAATGGTTTTCTCTACCACACACAGCTACCATTATGTGCTATCGGGAGCTCAAAGCAACAGGGTCAACCAATCATGGACAGAAACCTCAAAACCATGAGTCCAATGAGCCCAAGTAATCCTTTTCTCCATATAATTTGATTATAATAGGCATTATTTATAGTCATGGAAATTTAACATACATGCATACAAAGTAACCTGATTATAGAAGCCCAAGTATTAAACTTATTGGGTTCAGGTGTAAATTGAATTTGGAAAAAGTGTGAAACAATGAAGGTAAAGTGTTTTTTTTTTTTTTTTTTTTATACTAACAAAAGAAATTAAAAAAAAAAAAAAAAAAGAAAGAAAGAAAACTCAACCTCACCATATTAACAAACCCATAACCATTCAGATTGAATTCAATGTCAGGTTAATTGCACTTTTGAAGGCATGTCTGATTATGAAAGATGCAAATTAGACATTTGTATTGTTCTGACTTTTGTACCTGGGGAGTATTCTATTTGGATGAAAGAAGCTTCAGTTTGATTTTAAAGTTTTTGGAACGGTTCTGATGCATCAGAATTCTTAGGTTTGTGTGTACACCGCTCAACATGCAGGCAGGGAACAGCAGGAAATGATTGCTTAATACTCTAATGTCTTTAAATTACAGTCTTTATAAAGCTGCTTCATTGAACTGGTAGATTTTTTTCATCATTTTATTAGACAAATTGGCTTACATTGAAAATGTATAGTATATTAAGGCCATAGAATTAAAATACTCAACTAGAGTTTGTACAATGATTATGAATATCCCAGCATCTAATTTGAACTGTTATCATTATAAATAAATCATTGGAATACCCAAACAAATCTTGTTTATTATTCAAATTGTTATTTTTTCTGTGCACTTGCCACATTATTTATTCATTTAATAACCAGAACTTCTAAGCCCATGCATGTTTTTATGAACAATCATAAAATGTTGCTGTTGTGATTCACAGAGCCAAAAATGTATTTCAAGGTTAGTGCTCCTCAACAGCTAGTAGATCTTAATTACTAGTTGGGTGAAACAATGTCTTAGATATGCAAGTCCTTTTTTTTTTTTTTTTTTGATCACAATTACCCCATATGTATTCAGCGATTCAGCCTTCTAGACAAGTATTCTTATAGGAAGATGTAAATTAGTTTTTATGAGCATTACAGGGAGAAGAAATTGATCTGTCCTTGTAGAAGGCCTTGATGGGAGGAGCCTGTGTATGGAATGGCCATTTATTGCTCACAAATGATTTTTAGAATATGCATTCATTTTTACTCATTGAATATGAACTAATTATCTACTAATAACCAAGCACTGTTAGCTGTGGTCACACATGCCATTATATTTAAATCTCACAGCTGTGTGAAAAAAAAAAAAAAAGATGCTATTGTTTCTAAATACATGCACAACAATTCAAGTTGAGAACCAGCACCTGCTTTGAGGTCAGCAACATGTAGTTTTAAAGCAGTTTTATTAGTGATATGCTATATGGCCTTGACATCATCAGTCAACCCTACTGAGTTGCATATTCTTATGCATAAAGGGATAGGAATGTTAGGCTTCAGGGTGTTGCAAGGGTAATTTTAAATAAAATGCTCTAACATATGTAGACCACTTTGGAGATTTTATAACATACAGGGAATTATTGATAAATGTTAGTTTCCTCCCCTCCTTTTACTCAGGGTAAATGTTCCCAACCAGATGGTGACATGCTCAAAATCAAACATCACATGACAGGCAAACCTGCAGCTACAACTTTTCATTCCAGGCTCAGGGTTTTTTTTTTTTTTTTTTTTTTTTTTTTTTTTACTAGAACCAACTGTCCATCTAAGTAAGGTGGGATCATGGGATCATTTCATTTTTCCACCCAACATTTTCAATTAAAATTCCCTATATCCCTTCCCTTGTTCATTGAATCATGGCAATGCCAAAGGATTAAGAACTTTCAATGTATATGTTCTTCTTAGGAAATTAAGGAAATTTCTATCTGCCTACCAGTGACAGTCAATTTTACATGTCAGGTTAAGTAGATAGCCTCAGTGTGGAACTCACACCTTTGTTCTTCTGGTTCTCAGGTCTTTAGGCTGAGACTGAAGCTGTGCCACCAGCCTCCTGGGTCTCCAAATTGCAGGAAATCCTGAGACTTTTCAGATTCCCAAATTGCTTGAATCCAATTCCTTGTAATAAATAATGCTTATTAAATAATTACATATTAAATATCTTCTGTACTATCAGTTCTGTTTCTCTGGAAAATTCTGGACAATAAGTCATCTATCTATTAATCATCTACTTTATTAATTTGTCCAGAGGGAATAGTGTTGAAATAAAGTAATTTCATCTAAAACCCTAAAAAAATTGAGAGAATAAATATTTATGAGACATAACTCCATGTAAGGCACATCTATTGAAACAATAATGCTCTAAAAATCAACAACAAAATCCTTAATATCAGAGTTTGTATTTTCAATAAGAAGATAGTTTGTAATTGTAATAAAATGCATAACAATGATAATAAAAAGTAACAAAGAATAATTCCACCAAAAGACATATTGGGAGTTATAAATATGAACATATTGGGGTTCAATTCCCAGTACTAAAAAAAAATGAATATATTGGGGATCTGTTTGGTCTGGAGATGAGGAAATACATTTTTATGAAACAGACTTTTCTCTCTCTTTTTTCCTCCATCTATCTCTCTCTCTCTCTCTCTCTCTCTCTGCCTCTCTTTCTTTCTCTTTCTCTCTCTCTCTCTCGTTTTTCTTCTTCTTTTGGTGTTGAGTATTGACCCAAGGGCACTTAACACTGAGCCACATTCCCAGTCCTTTTTTTGTTTTTAATTTCAAGACAGTATCTCAACTAAGTTGCTTAGGGACTCACCAAGTTGTCAAGGCTGGCTTTGAACTTGTAATTCTCCTGCCTTGGCCTCAGGAGTTGCTGGGATTACAGGCATGAACCACCACATCTAACTAGGAACAGACTTTTTATATATATATATATTTAGTTGTAGGTCGACACAATACCTTTATTTTATTTTTATGTGGTGCTGAGGATTGAACCCAGTGCCTCACACATGCCAGGCAAGCGCTGTAACACTAAGCCCCGTCCCCAGTCCTAGGAACAGACTTTTCAAGTGAGTGATGAAAGATAATACCACCTAAGGAGGCAAAAGTGCTGGGTAGCAGGAGGAAACAAGATGGACATTAAGTAGATATGAAATTGCAGACACACAGAGAAGTATAGCATTTAGAGCAAAAAATTGAAAGAATCTTGAAAGATTAATGCAATGAAAGTTGAAAAAGCCAGAGGTGATGGATGTCCCATGATGCCAGAGCAATGAGCAGGACCAGATCTCATGAAAACTTTAAAGCTATAATGAGGAGCACAGTCTTTGTCCTGAAAGTATTTAACACAGAGAAGATAAAGATATCTAACCAACAATTGAAGTAACTAGATTAAAAAAAAAAAAAATTTAAGTTTGTTTTGGCTTTTGCCTAGAAAACTGTTCAGAATGTGGAAGCAGGAAAGCTAGTTTGGAGGTTGGTAGAGTGGGCCAGATACTAAAAAAGGATGACTTAGAATAAGCTGGTGACAGTGTTTGCTAATGAACAGGATTACAGTGGATCTGAATGATTTGTAGGATGTGCTAAGCAAAATCAAAGGAGCAATGGGTTTTGTTTACTTTCTCTATCTAATTAGCTTCCAATTATATCTCCTGTTGGAAATCATGGTATATTGCTCACTTGACTTCCATAATTCAATAAATCCTGTTGTACTATAATTGAAGTGTTTGCCATGACTTTGTGTATTAGTGAAAATATACAAATATCTCAAATGTGATAAAATGCAGGTATTTGCACATAATTATGCATGCATGCATATGCACACTATGTATGTGTATGGGAACATTAAAATATTTTCATAACAGTATAATGCCATGGAAAATGTACATGGCATATTCTTAAGTAAATAAACAATTCTATTAAAACACTTGAAAAATGATTCCTCCTTCATTTTTGTTTAGTCTTCTTCTAGTCCCCTCTCATACACATATATTAAAAAGAAAAAGAAATGAGAAAGATGTATTCACGTTATGATGGCCATCCACTGGGATGATGGGATATAGTTGACTTTTGTATTGTGATTTTGCCTTTTTTTTAGTTTGCACATTTTAGAGATTCAGAATGCAGTACTTTCAAAAGGTGAGTAAATACATAATATACCAGTTCTTTGTTAATTGTTTAGAAACTTGGATAGCTATAACAATTGGGATTATCTCCTGAATGTGGGACATTTTTCCTTGATAGACCCAACTACTGAGTCAACACTATGAGCTCCAAAACTTAGGGAACAGGCATGTCTTGAAAGAATGAGGGAGTTTTAACATGACAGAAAAATTTGAGCCAGATCTTTCAGCTGTATTGTAGCAGTTGAGTGAGGAATAGTAAACACTCCAAATATCTGTAACAAGGAAGGGGTTGAAGCCTTCATTTATTCAGCCATTATGTAATGAGCATGTACTAGGTGCCAAAATTTCTTCTAGTCACTAGTGAAATATGTAGATGTGTGAAATGTTCACAGAGTCTCAGAATGTTTAACATAGCTGAAGAGTCAAGCTGAAATCAACACATGAAGAATGTTGTAAGCTCTGTTGAAGAAATTTGGATTCTTATTCACATAGGTCCTAAAAATATTTTATTTATTTATTGTCTGTTTGTTTGTTTGTTTGTTTATTTATTGGTACCAGGGATTAAACCCAAGGACACTCAATCACTGAGCCACATACCCAGCACTTTTTATTTATTTTTACTTTCATTAAGTTGCTTAGGGCCTCCCTAAATTGCTGAGATTGGCTTTGAACTTATGGTCCTCCTGCCTCAGCCTCCCAAGCCTCTGAGGTTACAGGCATGCCCTAATGTGCAGGTCCAAAGGGTATCTTTTCAACAGAAGGTTTGAACATCAGATTTCTCTTTCAACAAATAGGAGTTGATACAATTATTGCTTAAAGCTTTAAGTATTTGATGATGAGAACCAATGTTTTATTTCAAGGTGCTCATGATCAGAGTGAGTTTTCATAAAGCCCAGAAGAAGCAAATTGTAAATGAAATGCAAAGATAAATTTGTTATGCATAGTTAATTTCTGAGGCCATGTGAGGTAAGAGTGATGCCTTCAATTCATTTGGAAAACATTTGATAACATTTCATATAACTAAATTCACAGTTCTTTCACATATAATTGGATGTATAATTATTGAATAGTTTTCAAGCTGCCTTTGTCTACACTTTGGATCACCTACACTTTCATGGTTGAATATACAAGTCTATCAATGCTTGAAATCACACTATTCATCTTCATTATTGTCACCATTGTTCCATTATTTTGATGCATGAAGGTGCCATGCCCCTGGCAAGTGTGAGAACCTCTATGCATGAATATCAGATCGCAGGGTTTCAGTTCTCATTGCATAATGTCATTCTTACCCTTGAACTAATTTAATATCTTCCTGAAAAGGATGGTTCTCAGAGCCATTTTTTCAGTTATTCCAAACACCATCAAGTGCAAAAGCTCTAGATAAAAAAGTAATAATAATCCATTATATTTGGACTGTACAGCATTTTATATTTTAAGTGCCTTTACTCTCTAATTTGACATAATGATTTTAAGCATCTAGGCAGCAACAATCTCCATGTTAATACTGAAGATTCAATATGGAGTCATGCTTTTAATAACATGTGGAGCTTTTCTTAATAAATATTCATGGCAGAGAGGAAAATCATTGGATACCCCCAATATACACATAAAGAAAATGGCATGATCTATCAAAGGACACACATGTAGCTTATAATAAAATTATCTTGGTTTTCCATAGCCTGTGGCCCTATTCCACTTCACATTTTAGCCATATATTAACTTAGTTTATTGCAATTTCTTAATACTGAAACATTAAAACTCGGGAGGAATAGAGTACTATATTATAAAAACCAACTTTCTTACTTGATGGTTATAGGATAAAAACCTTTATTGTTTATAGAACAAGTGATAAAGAATCATATTTAGAAAATTAGGTGAAATATGCAGATTTTGAGAAATAAATTTAGTGGAAGGCATAGTAGCAGTGCCTCAAAAAGAAGCTTAGGACATGTGATGTTGAGAAAGTTGGCATATTTGTAAAGTAAAAAAGTGAAAGTTACTCCACTATTGAATTTATCACGATTACAAAGAAAGGGACTGCTACTCCTATGCCCACCCAAGTCTATTATAGATAATATAGTTATCATCACTCCCTATATACAATATACTTCTGATATTTGACAGGGATGTACAAATATCTGATGAATTCAAGCAGAAGTAAAAGGAAGTAAAGAAAATGCCCTGAGAGGAAGGGGAAGAAAGGGTAGATTCAAGTAACATTTTGTCATCTTGGGAAATGAAGGAAAACTAGTTAATCCTAAGGTACACCTCCAAGTTTATTTCTGTTTGTGATATGAACACAGTCTTTCATCATTTCACATTTATCATCTCTGCCCTGTTCTCCTGGAAAAAGAAGTGGACATTTCAGGCTGTCAACAGATTCCTCAGAACAAAGAGCTACAATAGGCTTCCACGAGAACTCCAGAGTTTGGAATATCTACTATTATCTATAAACAATGATCCAAGTAGACAATCCACTATTAAAGATTTTGTGTGAGAACATAAAATAAGGAAAAAAATTGAAATTATTAAATGTGAAAATTTCTTAGTAGATTAAAATATAATGTGATAAAGAAAATAAGAAGTCCAAATCCATTCATATAATAAGTGCCAGAGAATATGGTAAAGGCTTTTCCATTGAAAAATGAACAATTTAAATTTGTTGCATCCCTTCATCTTCCATTGTAGGTATTTGTGATTGAGCCATTTCTTCCTTGAAGGCCCTAGATTCTCCATCTATTATCTATTCATGCTTGTATATAGCACCTACTCTGTGAAGAAGACTATTAAATCAATAAGTAGTTAAGTCAAAAGGTTGAAAATAAGCAGAAATGTTAAGTGTATCTTTTAAAACTTGGCATAATTTTTTTCAGATGAGAAAACAGGTGTCAAATCAACTTTACAATATGATATATTACTAAGGACTGAAACTAGACCAATTAAATCCTACAGTCATTATTAAAATAGTACCATAGAAGTTTATTTCTAGAAGGATCCTTAGATATCAAATGCAACTATACTTAAGCAGTAGCTTCCTCAGTGGTACAGAAGACATTTTACTTGTGTTGAATTAATTAAAATCATTTGATGTTTAAGAATCCTTATCCAATAATATTTAATCTGGATTATTACAAGAAACTATGAGAGAGTTTTGACTTAGAAAAATCAGAAAATTTAACTCAGCAAACTTAAAATATCGGTTTTAAGAAAAAAGAGAAATGTTAAGCTTTTCTTTTTAATCTTAGCATAAATTTATTTCCAGGTAAAAACACTAATGTCAAATCAATTTGACAATATGATAAACCATGAAGAACTGATACTTGTCTCATTAAATCCTCTAAGCACTATGTGAGTTTGAATTAAGGAACCTCAAACTACTTCAAAAGAAAGGCAATACCATTTACAATTTGTCACTAATACCCCATAAAGATTTTAAGTGTTATGTTTATGTCCTGGAAGTCATATCCTATTGAGCTTATCACCATTTCTTATCACATACCCTTCTGTACTTAACAATATTTCTATTCCTCCTTCTCTTAGAAAGATATCTTTGAAACATAACCAAGCCAAAACATTTCCCTTTCTGTAAAATCAGCTCATATTTCACCAACAAAGTGATATGCTCTGATATCCCATGAAAATTCATACTCATTAAAATTTTGATTTTACACTAAAAATATGTAATTTAAAATACAAACTCAGTAAAGAGAATACAAAAACATAAATATTTTGCAATGTATGTGTGTGCTGAAATATAATGTGCTACCCCATTAATATGTAGTATTTTTGTTTTGGTATGTTCAAATTAAATATTGAAATAAAAATATACCATATATCCTACAACTTAGTAGAAGCTTTAATGGTGCTAATGATTTAATGATATATACTTCAATAGCAATGAGTATAATTCTGATATATATAATAAATATGCTCACATATATGTAACATATATGCATAATATACCAAAGTACATAATATGCATGTATGTACACATGGAGTGCATTCCATACAAATGGATAGTTAATACACATATCTATAGAATTTTCCCCATTCTATAGGTGATCTTATAATTTTATACATCTGACAATTATTTATAATCATGTAGTTACATATGTGGAAAACAATAGACATGTAGATATGCACTGATACAGATATGCAAATAAATGTTTTACAAATAAAATAAATATAAATACTACAAAGAACACTCATTTTCTATATAAGAATGTGGAATTAAGGTATAAAGAGAGTAAAGAAATTTTTGTAGTCGCAATGGCAGAGCAGATCACAGAACAGAGTATAAATGCAGACTTTCACCTCCCAAGTTTAAAAGCAATGTCACAATGTTTCTCATAGGTGCTGTAACCTATTTAATCAGTCTACCTAGAGTAAAATAATCAATAAATATGTGTTGAATGGATACCAGCTTATGAATTTTTACCTTCCATAGGTCCAATTTCATGTGGCAGTATTTTAATAAAATGGTGTGCCTGTGAATTGGTTTAATATGGGTTTGTACTGAAAATAAATTATTTAGAGGGAACTTATATTTAATTGGTTTCAGTGCTCTTTCCAGATAAAGTCAAGGCATTTATGCTCCAACAGTCCCTGGTACACAATAATATTTCAGTATTAGAATATTATTTTCATGCTTTATGGTAATAATTTACTCTCCACAACTTATTCCTGTTTGTATGATAAATTTTCTTCAGAAGGGTGCCTTTCGTAAACTCAAAGCCTTCTTTCATTTGATATTGCAGGTGCTTGTTATAAATTTTCAGGCTGTTCCTCACCTCTTGCCTTTTCCATCCTTATTCCTCCTCCTTAAATTAGGTAGATCATTTTCTGTTGAGGCTCTTAAGCAGAAAGTGTGTAGTAGCTTGGCTTTCTCTCAGGCTACAACATAGACACAAAACCTAGTCTATGTTGTAGTGTTGTAGTTTTCTCCTTAAAAATGTGGCATTCCTTAATCAAGGAAGCATTTTCTCTTGCCTCTGCATGATTCATGAAATGGATAAGGGGAACAATATAGTTCCCTTTGCATATTTTTATTGCCCAGTACTCAAACACCTACAATCATCAGGATGTCCCATTTTCAGGCAATTCCTGTTCCAGACTTTACTTTCACATTTCAGAAAGTACAGGGATATGTGTATTAAATGGATTGTTAGTCCAGGACAGCAAATTCTGCAAATTGGGTCATGGTCCCCAATTAGAACTTTAATTAAGTCTCTATGTTCAGGTACACAGTAGAGATAATACAAATCTCTTAGCTGTTTTTCTCCCTGGGTCCCTTATTGAACCGTAACAGTTTGCTTTGTAGAAAATCCTTCTAGTGACTGTTAATAATCTCAACTTCCAATGCTGGTACAGCTGTATGCTTGTTCAGTTGCCTTGCATGAATATTACAGGAAAAGGTAAAAAATAAGTAGCATCATAAATTCTCTCTTGCCTTGTTCAAGAACATCATGCCATCTTCGCATCTGGCCATTATTTCTTTATGACTTTGTGTGAAATTATCTCAAAATTCTCTTTTCATATTTTTCTTAATGTGACAGACCTATTTCTATAATATTCTTTGGCTCTTGGGTTCATCTCTCTCACAAAATTTATTTATCCCTTGAGTATCAACCTCCTTTTCCTTTATTTTTCAGCTTTTGTGCTTTTGTTAACACCTTTTGAATGATAAGGCATATCTAGATTCATATTCTTTTACCAATTTGCATAGGATCCTGGTTATCACCCTTTTTGTGCTTGATTTTGGGAATTGGGGAGAAAACGTCAGCCCTACTATCAGAATGACACTCTGATTTTGTAGAATGCAAATTACTGGGAAACGAAGAGTGATAGATTTTAAATAGCTTCCATATTCACTTAACCCCACAAGTATAATGATTACATATATTTACGTAATAAGTAACCAGTAGCCTCACCAAAATATTTTTTTTTTATTTCTCTCCTAATTTCAGTTGAATATTGAGTTATCTGATGTAATGTTGAGAGAAAGTCTTTGCTATTGATAACTTTCTTTTTGCTTAATCTTCCTTTTCCTTACAGTGAGTTGAAAATCGTCTAAGACTTGGAAACAGGCAGATTTCAATTTTAGTATGTAATTTTATGGACCAGAGTGCATTGAATTTTCTCAGGCATGATTTTGAGATGATTCAAGAGGTATTTTCAGGATATGCTACTAAGACCCAACTTTAAACCTGTAGTCCCCAGAAATAATTTTAATTCCATAACATACTCTACTGCCTAATAGAAAATATAATCAATTTCTCTTGGACTGTATGACTGGGCAGAAATTGGGGTAATGCAAGAGCTACTAGTTAAGTATATAATTCAGAAGAGTGTCTAGTCTCTCAGTCACCCTCATTATTTTTCTTCTAACCAATATTCCAATCTATCTAATTTATCTCATCCAGAAGTGAACAGAAAACTGGAAATAGAAATTTTGAAGTGACTAAATTGTGTGTGTTAGGCTAATAGGGCTTATGTTTAATAGCTGATATCTCCCACTTAAATTTAGCTTGCTGATTTGGAAATCAGTAATTTTATTATATTGAGTTTTTAAATGTTGTCATGAATTATGCTTTTGTATGTCATAAAAAACTCAGAAATCTTGTTAGCACTTAACCTTACTTTAACAAAAATATTTTTGAGACTATTAATCTTTTTTAATTTAGAAATTGATGCCAGTTTACAAAAAAATTCCGACTATGAAAACATGAATAAAAGTGCTGCAGTACCATAAACCAGAGAAAATAAATAAAACCAGAAAGACCAATGAAAAGTAGACAGACTTGTCAGCTCAATTTTCTTTAACTGTTATTTTTAAATGCCTCCATCTTTTAAATTATAAAAAATATAATTATTTTTCAAGCAAAGATGTAGAAGGATAGGAAAGATCTTTTTTTTTTTTTTTTTTTTTTTCCTTATGGTTAAAAGCAAAACCGCAGAACCAAGAAAAAATATAAACTATTTACTTTTATAGGGTCACTGGAGTGTGATGGAAAAAAGAAAACAATAAGAGAATAAATTCTAGAAAATAAAGCCTTCACCAATATGAAAAATCTTTGCCATTTTCCTTCTTATTCATAATGAGAATGCTCATATATTGCCTTATACATGGAAATGTGCTTGGAATATATAGGGAATCACATATGCGCTATTACACAATATTCTTGACAATATATGGACAAAACAAAATTAAATTCTCAAATCCAAGATATTGATAGTGCTAGCCATGCCAATTATACCTATCAGTTTATTTGTCGAAATTCTGGAAGAAATATCAGGTCTTTTATAACATAACTCTTACCCAAATTTGCCATTCTTCTTTAATAGGATATAGCTTTCTAAACTGACAGGTTTGAATTATTTGATGTTAACAAATATTCACATTCTTTAAGCTCTATATTATTCATTGAAAATGTTTAAGCTTAAGGAGCATTTTTTCTGAGAACATTAAAAGTAAACAATATGGAGGAAAAATAGAGTTACCTATGGTCTCTTTGAAATTATTTTAATAGTGAACACTCAGAAAATGCAAAATAGTTCTGCACACACAATTTATAATCATGCATTTAAGGGAACATGCCATCTAGATGACAATTATGGAAATGAAAGAACAAAAATATCAGTTTCCAGAGGACATAAAGCAAGACAAATTGCAAAGGCAAATATGAATAACCAACTCAGGCAGAAACTGGGGGAAAGGCAAGAGCTACTAGTTAATAATTACTTTGGGTGAAATATCCCCAAATGATTTTTTCATTTCTGCACAGTGTCAGAACTACACATAATGTATATCATTTGTATTTGGCCATCCACAAAATTAAGTAACAATTCTAGAACAAAATTTTCAAATGCTTTGGAATTTCCAGGTTTTAAATTATTCATTTTTGTACTTATATACTGTTACATTTTTTTTCACAAAAGTTATCATGAATTAAATTCTCATTAAAACACATTATCACTAGAAATGCTGAAAAGTGGAAAAAACGCATTTTCCTTCTAGATCCCTCAGCATTCAGTCACTAATTTGTCACTGTCTATGAGTCCATACATATTCTCAACTGAAGCCACTTTACTTTCTCCATGATTTGCATAACTTCTTAAAGCTCTTCTCGTTGGAAAACTGCTATCTCATCATTGTTTGTCCAGGTTCCCATTGAATTAACTAGAACATGTCTATCACATATTTTTGGTTTGCAGCTAGGAGCTGAGCTCATCCATTGCTAAATCAAACTTGTATTTTTCCTCTTTCTTCAGTTGAACATAGATGACATCCTGATCCATGGTTGTGATTTGAATATAGTTTGACCTCTGTGAAACATGTTGAAATTTGAGTTCCATGTAGCAGCATTGAGAGGTGGTAGGAACTTTAAGACATGGCATAGTGATTAAGAAGGATGAATGGAGTTCTTAAGGAGCTGGATTAGTTACTGCAAGAACAAGTTGTGATAAGATTATGTTTTTTTCTCTTCCACACACCTGTTTGCCCCTCTGATTTCCACCATGTTATGTGGCAGCATGTTATGTGGCCCTTGATGATGCGGCTGCCTCATCTTGGATTTCTAGTCTCCTGAATTGTAATTTAAATGAACTTCTTTCCTTTACAAATTTTCTAGTCCTATGCAGTCTATCATAGCAACAGAAAACCGATGAAGACATCATTCTTTGGGCCATAGATATAAGCTGAGGAAGGGACTCTGGCTCAGCATTGGTTTTTATGAAGCTCAATTATTCCTTCTTTTCTTAATGTACCATTTCTACCTTGTAATAAACTGCTGCTGGTTCTTTGCATCTTTACAATATAGCTCCTCATAATGGACAACACTGGATACATGGAAGCTTGTCATCCATGGTCAACTATTTCACTTCTGCCTGGCCTAGCAGTTCTCTAATCGTTATTTTAGTAGGCATACAATTATTCTCACATATATCACCACCTTTCTCTAAATCACAAGGACCTACATTGTGATTTTTTCCAGTGGAGCTTGCCATAAACTCCACTTGTATCTTTATTACCACTGATATGTCCAGCCCATGGACTATGTGGTTCGAGAGACAGAGTTGCTAAATGGACATTCTGAACCTGCCCAGAGTTCTAGGTTCCATTCAGAATGGGCAGCCTTCTTTGCTACCCAGAATATACATCACAGCAGCAGTGCTACGTATGGAAATGTTGCCTCCAGAACCCCAGAGGTCCGCTAGGAGCATCCCTCTTTCTCAAGACATAGGTGAGATGAAGCAGTCATTATTTTGCTTATGCAAAAGAGGGGAAATGTCAGCACAGCTTAGATATTATAAATCCCAAAACATTACTAAAATGATATGGTCAGAGATCTAAACATTGATACAGTTTATCTCCTATTCCCTGTAGAACAGTTTAGAACCTCCTGCTCATCCTGCCCCACCAGCAATGAAACAGGTAAATGTAATGTTCTCTAAGATGTTCAGAAGCCCAGATCTCTTTGGACTATATTAGGATTTTGAGTGGGAGATTTTGCTACATGAATGAAAGTTCTTTCTGATTATCTTTTCCTTATAGGTATTGAAAATAAACACATTCACCAAATCAATGACATCTAAAGTTCCTGAAGACATTTTTATTTGTTCTGGCAAAGATACCATGTTTGACACTGCATCAAGGATTACCCTTTGGTTAAGATATTGGCAAGAATCAGACTATAAAACTTAATGAAGAAGTTATAAGGTAATCAATATTAAGTCATATATATATATATATATATGTGTGTGTGTG
Source organism: Tamias sibiricus (assembly GCA_025594165.1). NCBI lineage: Eukaryota > Metazoa > Chordata > Mammalia > Rodentia > Sciuridae > Tamias > Tamias sibiricus. The sequence goes on along the minus strand of CM046672.1, from coordinate 21,778,824 downwards.
TGTGTGTGTATATATATATTTTGGTGGTACTGTGTTTTGAACCCAGGGAGTTGTGCATATTAATGCCCTTACCATTGAGCTATATCTCTAGCCTGAATTCTTTAGATCTTTACGAGTGGCATGTAACTTGATCATCCCTTCCATCTTCCTACCACCATCTTGGAATGTAATATATTGGCAAGAATGGGAGGTGAGAATGAAAATTTTAGAAACTTCCAGTTGGGCTTGCTTTTCCACAATGAGAGAACTTTTGCCCCAAACCTAAGACCTAGTAAGGATGTTACTTCATCAATCAAAAAATCATATTTCTTGCATAGTGCATTTTTTTCTGAAATTAACTCTCCTCCCTAGCTATCCATTTAACCACTTATTAAAGTTTTTAACCCTTCAGTGCAGCTTATCTTAGGAAAGCAATCAGACTTAATTGGTATTAGATGCAATAGTGCATACAATCATTTTAATTACTTTGTTAAATTTAGCTGTGTGGAGAAATAGACCTCTTTTTGGTTATTTAAATGAGCAGAAATGGACAATAGTGTGGATTTCAGTATTAAAAAAATATGCAAGTAAGAACTTCATAACAGCCATCGTAATTGGGATTGGGATACATCATTAGACACAACACAATATTTCCTGCTTTGTGAAAAACAGCTTATATGTAAATAAACACACAAAGATATGTATGTCATCATATGATAAGTACTGTAGGGAAAAATATAGGCTTTGGTCATGATGGGGCTGATGATGACATTTGGCTGCCATTTTTAATAAGGTAGACAGAAGTTCTCATGAAGAAGGAGGTGACATTTGAGTTTGGGTAGTAAAAGGCTTAAAATTGATGAGAAGATCTAGTGGATGGAAATAATCTGTTTAGAGACCTGAAGAAGCTGCCCAGATGTTAGTATCTAGAGCAGAGTAAGTGGCAGATAAGACCAGAGATGAGCTCAGATTTGTCAGAGGATGGATGGGATCATGTAGGGTCATTATGAAGAATTGGGCTTTTATCATAACTGAAGTAGAAAGATGTAAGAATTTTATCAAAGAAACAATAAGATTTTGTTAGTTGTTAAATAAATCATGCAGTGATAATACTCAAAAAATCTCAGAGGTAACAAGGGCAAAAATAGAAGCAAAGAGGCTTATGTGGTGGCTAGTTGCTGAAACTCAGACCTCAGTGCAGTGGAAGCATTACTATAGTGAGAATGAATGTGGGGTGAACTGTTTGTTGCTGGTTAATTTGTGAAGCCAGAGTCCTCAGGATTTCCTGCTGGGCAGTCTGTGGACCCTGAGACAAAAAGGTGAGTCAAGAAGGAATCCAGTTCTTTTGGCCCTAGTGTCTGAAAGGAGCTGAGAACAACTTAATTGAAAAACACAGCACGGAAAGTTTGGGGAGGAACAATTGGAAGTTGTTTTTTAGGCATGTTATAAGAAAAATACATATATGAATTAAATGGATGGCAAACTCCACCTATTTATCATTTATTCTGACATCAAATGATGGGATATTGATGACACTCACTTAGCCTTCCAAACTGTTTTCCTAAACATTACAGGAAGTGAACGTAATAGATTCAATGATATTTGCTACTTTTGGAGAAAAAAAAAAAGTCTTCATATTCTATTTGAAATGAGTAGTGTGGTCCTTTACAATTACTGCTTTCCTCTAAACTGTTCCAACATTTGGAGGGAAAATGACCTTATCAGGTCATGGTGGAGTCTTTGCTATGGCTGAACTAATAATACGTGTTTTGGAAAACTCCATTTAAATGGTGCAGATGAAAATCTATGCCTACTCTCTATGTCACTCCCAAATGCATTGGAAGATGAGCCACAGGGGAAGCCCATATGTTGGAAAGGCATGCTTCATTTAGCTATTTCAACATGATGGCTGAAGGGTGCTATAGATGGAGTTGCTCAGAAAAGATTACATCTCTTGGCTTCTGGCAAGGAAAAAAAAGCATAAAAAGGCTGTGCTAAGGGCTAAGAGCTTTATTGAAATTCTACAGAAGCCTTACAGGAACTGTGAGCTCCTGACTTGTTATCAGGTACCTGCATTTGGGCATCCTGACACTCTATAATTGAAATTCATTGCTCGACCTTTAGTCTATAAAAATGGTATGCTGTCATTAGCACTGACTGCTTGCTGTATTCTCCTGTCACTCCTTAGGCCAGCTTAAACCATCTCAGATGAAATAGCCTATTTCATGTCAGACCTCAGAGTTTGCCACTATTAAAGTAGAAAGCAAAAGCAATGTTTAGCAATGTGGTAAAGACTAACACAGTAGGATTGCTAGAGAAGTAGGAGTCTTTCTCTTTTTAATTCCCCTGAAAAATTAATGCTCTCATATGGTACAATCTCTATTACACTGGTCCTGACAGAATAAGACTTATTACTTTTTTAATTGCATTTTAATTTAACCTGCTAATGCCACACCGTCTACCTTACACTTTAAGAAGTATTTGAATGTTAGTTCAGCAATAAGACAAGTTAATGTAAGAATTACAAGGTAATATTTCACACTCATCATGTGAAGAATTGAGGCAATTATGTGAATACTTCAGAAAGAAAGAAAGAAAAAAAAAAAAAAAAAAAACCAAGCTACCACAGTTTTTTGAAATGCCTAAGTAAGAGAGGAAATTCTTGTTTGGGTGACTAATTCTTCCTTTATTCTGGGAATGACTATATTTATCACTCATTGCCAAGAGTCAGAGTGAGATGGTCAGAGGAACAGTTGTTGTCCTGGTTACCTATGTTACAAGGGGAGTCACCTCCTTAACTAAGGAAATAGGACAGCCTGGTTGTTGACAACTACAACACTTGAACTGTCTCAAATTACCTAAATACATTGCTAATGAGGACTGACCTTCTTGGTGAATTTAAGAAAATAAATTACAAAAACATGGAAAACAATTTTAATTCACTCTTCCACTGTCTGGTCTCCATGTCACTTTGAGTGATCTGGAAGAAACAGAGTTACATTTTATAAAATCCTGAAATGTTTTGTTTTTATTAATTTTTTTTAATTTGTTTTAATTAGTTATACATGACAGTAGAATGCATTTTGACAAGATCAAAGAATGGTTTTTAAAAGTGATGGTAATGATTTTTTTTTTTTATATCAATACAATAGTCTACTCTTGGTCATTCATAAACTTGACTCTTTATGTGCTTAATTGTTGAGGATTTTTTTTTTTTTTTTCATCTTTCCTCCTAACTTTAAATTTTTTTAAGATTCTAAACATGTTTTTTAAACATTTTTATTTCTTATTCTCTTAATGAAGTCAAACAGCATTGCAATGAATGCTAGCATATACGCATTCATGTCTTAGCTTCACTGTTGATGACCACGATGCTCCTAACTTAAGCCCTTTCCAACATCTAGTCCCAGAATCTTTACACTCTGGAATGCACAGTTTGCACTTAGTGCTCTAACAGGTGGTATTCACTCTCTTGGGCTCTGATTCTTAGAATCTGTAGGAATCTTCCTGCCCTTGACCAGTGTAAGGCTGCTTTGACTCACTCTTGTCCTTACTCAGAATCACATGTGTGAGAGACCTAGAATTCTGAGAAGAGGTCCCAATGGAAAACCCTGAAAAAATTCTCCATGTTGCCAACTCTGAAAATACCATCTCAGAGGCAACAGCACACATGGAGATAATGGGATCTGAGAAAGATAAGCAAAATTTATAACTAAATTGTGATAAAGCCATTAGATTTTGCTGCTTCAGGATGTGGTGGGGTTGTGATTAGTTCCATTAATAGGAAACTGCCAGGAACCAGAGGAGTCTGTGTCATAGAGAATGTGCCTCTTTGTTTTACTGTTGGAGTAATTCCTTGAGTACAGTGAAATCCCATCTTATTCATCTCATTGTGCCAAGTGCCCAATGTACTAGAGCAAGTGTCCAGTGAATATTTAGAGAAAAGAGCAAGTAACAGAAAGAGAGGAAGAGAGGAAAAGAAAAAGGAAGGAAGGAGGGAGAAAGGAAGAAAGGAAGGAAGGAAGGAAAGAAAGGAGGGAGGGAAGAAGAAGAAGTGAAGTTCATAAGGATGGGGAAAGAACAGAAGAGAGCATTTAGCACACAAGCATTTACAGTCTTTTTTGATACTCTTTTTGTCTCCAAACTTGAAGACCTTAAGTTTACCTGACACAACTAGTGAATATTCACTTCCTGTCTCTTCCCTATCAGAGTCATGCTTCAGCTGCTGTTCCATCCGTCCTCCCTGTTGCATCTCGCCAGGACTGTGTAGCCCCCAATACTTCCCATCTTGAGTTCCTGTGGCCTTGGTTGGTTTCATAATTCCAGCACCCATACTGTTCTTTAGGAGAATTAAATTAGAAATTCTGGCGGTAAAAACTAGGGGCATCATGTTTTAAAACTCTTCTTTATCTATTTTAGGTATTGAATCATTTTTTTTTATTAATTAGGTAATTAAATTTTCGCACTCATCATCCTATATATTTTTGGGGGGAATAAGCTTCCTAATTGGGCTATACCTATATCTCCATGTCATAGAATTAAAAATTGAATATCTATTTCAAGAATATACAGATAGACGTGGATATAGATATTTAGATAGATACACATATTTGTTCAAAACTAAATGTACTTTGATTTGGTAGAAGCATTGATTAAGAGCACATATTGTAGAGGAAATACATGATATTTATACTCTAGGAGGGAAAAAAAATACCACATATAAATAATACTTTTGGAACTAAGCAAATTAGGATCCAACTAAATGATATAAGGCAAATCTGTATCCCCCATAAATTCCTGCCGTAGTGTTGAGGTCAAGGAAGTGGACAAAATGGGTCTCTGTAACTCAATCAAGCCCCCCTCAAAGGCAGGAATGGACTGACTTTATAATTCATAATTCCTTTATTTTCTTTTCAATTACCATAATTAAGATTGCTCTCTTATACAGGAGGTATGTATCCTCTTCAGGTGAGGATATGTTTATTTTTTTTTTAACCTCAAAATAAAATCTTATGATGAGTCCTCTGCCTGGGATAGATCCTGGTGAAATATGCACAAGGGCACAGCAGAGTAGATTTGGGGGTAACTCTGCCTTCCACAGAAGAAATGAAATACGATATAAAGGATGGCTGCTGCTCCAAGGAGACGCATATCAGGGAAGAACAGAAGGTGAGATGTTAGTCTCCATTGGCAGAAAAAATTGTCATTTCATAAATAGTGCCAGTGGTGGTGATTATAGTTGTATATCTGGTGGAGGAGGCAGAAGACAAATAGAAGTCATTAATCCTCAATGAAAGCCAGTCCAGATAAATACCCCACACTCACCGCACTCACGGTAGCCAGACGTCTGGCTGAATACAGATATTAACATACATATAGATTTTAAAATAACTAATAAACGGAGAGTGATTCAGTAGACTTCATAATTCATAAAGAAAACATACACTACCACACCACACAGGAGGAAAAACAGACAATAAGAAAATATTTTGAAAATGTAAAATAATTCATCTTCCCATAAATGGGTAGAGGAGTTCCCAAGGAAGGATTAAATAAAATAATGACTAGGCCTAACTGAAAGTGAAACAGAGAGAGGAGAGGGAAAAAAGAAAAGTAAAGAAAAGATCAGGATTTCTCAATGGCTATCTATTTTGTTGCCCACAAGGAAAATAATAATGATAGTAATATTAATATTTGGGGGGATAATTAAAGAATACTGCTGTAGAAGAAAATTTTCTTGAACTAAAGAAGCTCTTTAGTTTTCAATTTGAAAGCATTTACTGAGGGTCAGTAGATTAATGACAGAACCCATATCGAGTTCCTCTTTTTGATTATCCCAAAGGCATTGAGAATATCCAGAAGATTTTATAGAAAGTAAAGAACATGAAGTCAAAAAGAAAAGTGAAAGGAAGAAGTCAAGGAAATGGAAGGAAACTAAAGATGGACAATGAAGAAAATAAGGATAGAAGAGGAGCAGGTAGGGAAGAAAAATCATGGGGATTTTTTAGACTCATTTTTTGATTAAAGATTTTTTTTAAATTTGCTTTGACCTATTTTCTAACTTTCTACATGTTACTTTTACAATCATTTGAAACTTCATTTTTAAAAGAAAGAAAGGGAAAAGGAGGGGGCCAAAAATGGAAGAAATGGACAATCCACCAGTGGTGTGAAATTCTCCTGGCTCCATTACCCAAGGTCAACTCATTTTTTAAGCATTTTTAAACTACCCTAAGGCAGGGCACCCTGAGGCACTAGCACAGCATTACTCTTTGATAGGGCATTTTCTCATTTATTTGACTTATTTTTTACAAAGCAGTTTTCTCTCATTATAATTAGCTGGAGGCAGTAATCTCTGGGTAGTCATGGCTTTGTGCTCAGAAGGAAGCTCAGGGTCTTGAAAGGCTTAGGATTGCTGGTGGAAGAGGCATGCCATCAAAGGGAAGAGGAAGGCAAATGAGTAGATGATAAGGAAACTAAGCGATGTGAAACAGGTTGCAGGAATTCTTAAGAAAACTTGGCCTGATCTTGCATAACAATATAAAATATTTAAGAGAACACATTATATCAGAAGGAGAAAAATTGTGAGTCATTAAGATGGTGGAAGATAAAAGTTTCAGTTAAAACAAGGACTTCTTTTTTGGCTATGTCTTATAAGTATAATATTATGCTCTTAAAAAACTTTAATAAACAATGCATCTTGAGATATATCTTCCATATTATTAATAAAGGGATAAAGAGGGGAATTTTCACCAATGCTTATAGTCTGAACTTCATCAATATTTTTTTTCCATCATACAGAATGAAGAGAAGCCTTACAGTTCACCTCTACTGGATGATGATGATGATGATGATGATGATGATGATGATGCAATCAGCAGGGATAGGGATGATGGTAATATTGGTGATTTTTTTTTTTAAAGAAAAATTGCAACTTCCTTTCATGAGCTGCTAATATTGGTGATGTGGTAGGAACTATAATAGGGACTTGTCTTATGAAATTTCCATTTCAACCCTGATGGAGCTCACGCTGCAATTTCCATTGGAAATGAAAACATGATATGTTCAATCTCTCCCACTTAGCAACTGATGGATCTAGGATGCAAAAGTAGGTCAGTCTGATTCCCTTATTTGTCCGGTGTCCACATGGTCTGCTGGAGGGGGTGCTTCTCTGAGGATGACTAATCCCCTTCTGTGGGCTTCTTCGACAAAATGCTACTTTGGTTCTGGATTTCTTGCGTCAAGTTACAAACAATTTGTCATTCCTACAGTCACATTTTTAGCTCCTGTCAGCTCGGTTAAAGAGCCATTTTGTCAGTTTGGTTTTTCCACTCCCTAAGCAACTTTTGGATTGTGATCTCCCATGCAAGCAACTTGTCATTTATTCAGTTTTCTTGCAAGTTTCAATTCAGAAGCAATACTAGGGCTGTTTTGATTTAATCCCACTTTTCACTGGAAGTGTCTATATAGTCTGAGCATTAATGTCCAAACTCCCACCATTATACTTTCCTCTGTTTTGACACAAATGATCTTACAGCAAAATCAATTACCTTTTTCTTTTCTTAACTCATTCAATGTTTCTTTTTGAATCAGGTGTTGAGGGTGATGCCAGTAACTGCTGCTTGAGTCCTTGACTACGGTTTGTTGTAATAAATGAAGATTTTTTTGTCTGTTTCTCCACAATGTACACCACTGACAAAGAAGTAAGAAAAAATTATAGAGGAGTGGAAAAGGCTAATGAACTAAGAGAGATGACTGGATTGATACCCGACCTTCCCCCCACCTCTCTCTCTCTCTCTCTCTCTCTCTCTCTCTCTCTCTCTCTCTCTCTCTACACACACACACACACACACACACACACACACACACACACAAACTGCATCTTTGGATAAACTACTTGTTATTTTTTAGTTAGTAATTCCTCTTCCTTGGAGCCGATAAGTCCTATATAAAGCAAGAGACATTTACAAAAAATGATGGACTCTTTTACAACTAAAAGATCATGTAAATGAGTTAATAAATTGAATTCTCTACTTTATAAATGATTAACTTTTGTACTAAAGTGAGTATTTTCCTCTTTATTACAATTGCCTAGCTGTTTAATTAATCTGTTTTCTATGAAAATTCTTTAAACTAAGATCTAGTTGATGCAGACATTTCAAACTAGTTTATAAATGACAAACATATTAGGATATTGAATAAAAACTGCAGCTTCCAAATTCTGCTTGAGATTATGAAAAAATTTTTCTGGGTCAATTTTTCGCCCTACAAATGCAACTCTTTGAAAGGAATGGAGTTCCATGCTATAATAAACACATAGGACAAAAGAGTAGTTCGAAATATCCTGTAATATTTATATGTATGTTTCCAGAAAGGCAAGATGATGGCTCTTGGAAGCCTTCAACACAACAACTAGTATAGAAATGACTTTTGCATTAAAATCCTATGTTCACTGAAAGAAAGTCATAGTAATAATGATAAAGAGGAAACCAAGTGGTTGTTCCACAGTTTGTAGTGGGGGAAAGGAAATGGCTTCACAAGGCATCTTTTACCACAGAACAAAGAACTTTTATTTCCTTTAAAAAATGTGGTAAAGAAGATTTTAATGCCAAAACAAATTTGATATTCTGTGCCAGATGGAGATGTTCTCTGATATATGATTTCAAGCTTTTACCAACAAACAGGTTGTATCCTCCAGAACAAATGATTCAAAATCTCTAATCCTCATTATCCTTCTCAATAAAACAAAGCTAATACTGGGATCCCCATGAGTGTTAGTCACCCACTTTTCATTTACCATCCCATCAGAAAGCTGGCTTGAGTGACCTTCGTTCTTTACCATTGTCTCAGCTATCAGTGATTTCAAAGGGGTGATGTTTTCCGACTTCTTTTTAATGTCTTAGGAGGGAGACTCTGATGTTGGCAATGTATTCAATCCCTCACCACCATAAACTTCAGACTCTGCAATTTTCTATAGCTTTTATCTTTATCCAATTTTTCAAGCAGATGCCAGTTGTATAAGCAGTATCTACAGCCATTGCTCAGCAAATTCTTCCTCCATTTTATAGCCTCAAGTACTTTCCATGTTTCTTAGTTATGGTCAATTTTGTAGGAACCATAATGTTGAATTTAGTCCAGAAGAATGCTCATCCACCCCCTTGTACTTCTGTGCTCAAAGTCAACTAGCAGCCGTGATACATTTCCCATCTGGTGGAGTTTCTTCTGGTAGGAAAGATATGGCTAAGTATATTGGAACTATAAAGCTTCATTGAACTTCGTGCCCCAGAGAGGCCAGCAACATCTTTTTCCTGAGACAACTGGATGTTTCTTACTTGTAATTCTTTTTCAACAATGTTAGAAAATGAGGGTTAGCCAAGAAATACAATGTACTAGACCTTCTTGACTTAGTCAAGGCTAATAGCCCTAGTCCTTAAGATATCACATTGCATAAGGCCCCATGTATATAATTATGGAATGAACAAACGATGATGTTGCATTGTCTTCCATTGTTCTTTAAGTACCAGCCTTCTCACATGTACATAAGTACTCAATTGAAGTAAGTCTTGGAATTGACAGGTAAACCCAGTCATATCCATACTGATATCCAGCACCAGATTGAATTGTTGTTCCCTTCTTTCTTTCTATTTTGGCCCTTCTTTCCTTCCTATCTCTAAACTTACGACCTCCAGACTGAACCAAGGTCTTTCTTCCTACATATTCATTTTTACTGGGTAAGTGTGTGTGTGTATGTTTATTTCTAGGGTGGCAAGAAGATGAGGTATGAAATTTACATAAAATCAGTTTCCAGAGATTGTTTTTTTTTTTCCTCCCATAATATGGTTGGTAATTGAATATCCCCAGTAACAGCCATAATTGAAGATATAGATTACTCTGAGGGTTATTTGTGACATCATGATAAATAGAAAGATAAAGACCTAGGAATTAGACAGAGACCCTGCACCTAATAGAAGAGAAAGTAGGCCCAAATCTTCATCATGTAAAGATAAAGATTCTCCAAATCTTAAGAAGAAAAGAGAATGGGGAAAACTGATTTGATAACAGCTACTTACATTAATTTTCTATATCTTTGTATCCTTTGCTGTAAAGTTTTATTGGAAATAGTTTTTATATGTTAGTATACTGATAGAATTATTTGATCATTTGATCACTATTCATTATGTGAATAATAAGAGGTTATTTGGGAACTTTTATGGGGCTATACTGGTTGATTCAGGGTATCCTGATAAATTACCAGACAGCTACTCCAATTTGAATTTCAGATTAAACAATGTGTTCAGTGTAATTATATACTATTCATATTTGCATGGGACATACCTGTAATAACAAGTCATTTCTTGTTTATCTAAAATTCAAATTTGACTGGGAATCCTGTGTGTATATTTGGTAATGTCGGCAATTTGCAATACCCCATTTATTATATTTTTTTTCTTTTCCAGAATACAAGCTGGGGAAACTAAGGCACTAGAAGCAATTTAGAAAACAATTTCAAACTACATTATTTTATAACAAAATAAATCAGAACAACCTCCCTTTTTTAACTGTGTGGTTTGTCTATAGATCTTTACTTATGACTTTTGGATCATTGGGGAAAAAAAAAGGAATTTCTTGTGAGAATAAAAAGAGAAATTTAATATAAGGTAACTGAAGTTGCTTACAAAAAATAAAAAAAATATGGTTATAAAAGAAACTTTTGAAAAGGAAAGTTGCTAAGACAGCATTTGGAATTTCCTCATTATATAGTTATTTCTGCAATTGCTCAGCTCTACCTGCATTCAGTTGTTGTGAGTCTGTACTCAAGTTTCAAGTTCCTGAGAGAGAACTGTTTCACCAACAATCACATTCCTAGCCCTGTGGACACTGCAGTGGACTTTTCTGAGAGACAAGGTTAGGACAGTACAATACGCAAACATGCATAGAAGCTTCCAAGACACAGATTAAATGATTCATTGTTTTGCCATTCTTCTGATATGAGGGAGTCAGCAAAAATATATCTGAACTCTTTGTTAATAGAAAATGCAAATTGGTGACAACATCTTCATCATGACTTCATGCTCAGCATCTTCTGGAAAGTCAAATATGTAATGTCTAGGATCCAATGTAGAAAATTTACACTCTTAGCAGTCAGATGCAAATTAGCATCAAGGAATTAGTTTAGTGGGACTATGAGCCTTTTATGCATTCTTATCAAGTTAAGATGATTCCAAGATTAAGAACCAGAAGACTAAATATAATGCAGTAAAGTCATAAAAACATAGGTGAACTTAAGAACCTTTCATTACTTTCTGGTGCTAGATTTTTTTCAACAATTTGCATCAGAGAAGAGAACATTACATGTGGAGCTCAAATTGCTTAAAAATGGCAGAAGCCCTGTAAGCAGTGGACTGACAGGCTATGGAATAAAAGGAGCATGATTAGTGCCAAATGTCAGTAGACCTGGATTTGAATCCCTGCATCATGACTCCTGTCTTTTTATCTTTGTTATTCAATTAAAAAAAAAAATCAGAGACAACGAACTCAACTCAAAGTGGATCAAGGACCTATGAATTAGATCAGAGACACTGCACCTAATAGAAGAAAAAGTAGGCCCAAATCTTCATCATGTGGGATCAGGCCTGTCTTTCTCAACAAGACTCCCAAAGCATAAGAAATAAAATCAAGTATCAATAAATGGGGGCTGGGGTTGTGGCTCAGGGTAGAGCGCTCACCTAGAATGTGCGAGGAGCTGGGTTCAATCCTCAGCAGCACATTAAAATAAATAATTAAAAAAAGATATTGTGTCCAACTACAACTAAAACATTTTTTTTTAAAAAGGGTGGATTCAAACTAAAAAGCTTCTTCTCAGCAAAAGAAACAATCATTGAGGTAAAGAGAGTGCCCACAGTATGAGAACAATTTTTACTACATATATATCAGATGGAGCACTAACTTCCAGGATATATGAAGAACTCAAAAGACTTAATACCAAAAACTCAAATAACCCAATCAATAAATGGGCTAAGGAACTGAATGTAAGAGCCTTTGATGAGGAAGTAGCTCTGAGATGGCAGCTGGCTGAGAGCCAAGAGGTGGTGCTTACTTGTTTGTCAAAAGCAAGGCTTTGTTTACTACAACTTACACCTGACTTTTATAGTAGCTCATGGGCACTACGTGCTGTAGTATTAAGTCAAGCTTGTGATGAGACACGTGTATGCCTGTTAAGAGAACTAATGCACCTGTGATGGGTAAAGAGTATTTAAACAGACTATAGGGGCGGAATCAGGGAGAAGATAAGGAAAGAAGAAGAAGAAGAAGAAGAAGGAACAATAAAGGAACCACTAATTCCCAGTCTGCCTCCTATTTCTTTCCTGCAGTCTCGTTGCTGCAGATGGCAACAAGTGGTGGCCCGTGCGAGGAACTCTTTGGCATGGAAGGTAAGTACTGAGGAATCTCGAAGGAGTCTCTGGCCAGAGCGGTTAAGGGCGAGGGAAAAATGGGTTCAGAAATTTCAAGGAACCAGATGGTTAAGGTTATTAGAGATTTGTTAAAGATAGTTAGGGAATGCCTGCTCTCAACTAGACCTAAGGTTCAGGAAAGTGTTACTGAAAGTGCCGAAGCTTTGGGACAGGTATAAGAAAGGGAGTCAGTTAGGGCTAGTGAGGGTAATATTAGTGAGGAAGAATTCAACTGGCTTCTCCGGACTTCAAGTTACTCCAGGAGTGATAGAACCTGATTAAAATACAAGGAAACCAATGTCTCCGTAGTTCAAACTATCAATATGACCTTCCAACCTACGCCTGTTTGCATAGCCCCACCGTTCATATTCATAGTATCTAATAGTTCTATTTTTAATGATAGTTTGAATTGCACTCCTACAACTTGTTTCTTGACTCAGAGCTGGAATGGCAATGCCTTTCCTCTAATGATTATTGCTCGAGTTCCTAGATACATCCCTATGCCAGTCTTAGCGGACCCTGAAGACTTGCCGGTGGCATTGTCTAGACATAAAAGAGATGGCTGCTGCTGCTACAGCTGCAGGGGTCACAATCACTACAAGCATCCCTACTGCTCAAGCATTAAACAACCTCACCAGCAGTGTGGCCTCTGCTCTGCATGCACGGGGCCTCCTAAATCAGCATCTACATTTTGAAATTATTCTTCACAATCAACGTATTGGTCTTCTCCAAGAGCAAGTGGACATTTTGGCAGATCTTTCTACCATAAGATGTTTAGGACATTACACAGGACAATACCTTATGGGTATCCCTTTTCTTAACCTTAGTAGGGCTGCTAATTTGTCTAGAGAACTTAGTATGCTACTTAATGGAACTTGGAACCATAACTTTGATAATCTGACCAGAACCTTAAGAGCTCAAATAGTTTTAGTTGGCTTTGTTTACTACTTCTTTGGATTGTCATTCTATTGCTTATGTAAATACAGCTCGTCAGCGCAAAAACAAAATTATAATTAAAAATACACTAGCCGCCTTAGAGACCAGATCATCTCCTCATGCTTGGTTGGCTCAATTGGACGACTGGTAGTCAAAGACGGGAAAGTCTCATGTGACCAACATATCAACCTAAGACAGGAGTCAAGGGCACTCTATCTACAGCCTTGATTATTCCATGACGGGTAAGAATGTCGGTTGCACATGCAGACACCTAAGACAGGCACAGTCGATCCTGATGTGGTGAGGGTCATCACCCATCCATTTAAGCTATCCCTCTTTTAAAACAAAAAGGAGGAAATGTAAGAGCCTTTGATGAGGAAGTAGCTCTGAGATGGCGGCTGGCTGAGAGCCAAGAAGTGGCGCTTAATTGTTTGTCCAAAGCAAGGCTTTGTTTACTACAACTTACACCTGACTTTTATAGTAGCTCGTGGGCACTATGTGCTGTAGCATTAAGTTGAGCTTGTGATGAGCCACGTGTATGCCTGTTAAGAGAACTAATGCATCTGTGATGGGTAAAGAGTATTTAAACAGACCGTAGGGGCGGAATCAGGGAGAAGATAGAAAGGGAGGAAGAAGAAGAAGGAACAATAAAGGAACCACTCATTCCCAGTCTGCCTCCAATTTCTTCCTGCAGTCTCGTTGCTGCAGGTGGCAACAACTTAACAGACACTTTTCAGAAGAAGATATACAAACAATCAAACAATATATAAAAAAAATGTTCAACATCCTTAGTAATTAGAGAAGGGCAAATTAAAACTACTCCAAGATTCATCTCAACTCAGTCAGAATGGCAGTTATCAAGAATACAAGGAATAATAAGTGTTGGTGAGGATGTGGGGGAAAAGATACACTCATACATTGGTGATGGGCCTTCAAATTGGTGCAACCACTTTGGAAAGCAGTTTGGAGATTCCTCAGAAAACCTGGAATGGAGCATCTATTTGATCCAGCTATCCCACTCCTCGGTCAATACCCAAAGGACTTAAAATCAGCATATTATAGTGAAATAGCCAGACCAATGTTTATAGCAGCTGAATTCAAATAGCTGAACTTCAGAACCAACTTAGATACCCGTCAATGGATGAATAGATAAAGAAATGTAGTATATATACACAATGGACTATTACTCAGGATTAAAAGAGAATAAAATTATGGCACTTGCAAGCAAATGGATGCATTTGGGGAATATTATGCTAAGCAAAGGAAGCTAAACCCAAAAAACTAAAGGCTGAATGTTTTCTCTGATTACTGGATGCTGATCTATGATGGGGGGGTGGGGCATGGGATAAGTGGAGGAACTTTGGACTGGGCAAAGGGGAGGGTAGGGAGGTGTTATGGGGGTAGGAAAGATAGTGGAATAAGATGGACATCATTACCCTTGGTACATGTATGATTGCACAAATGGTGCATCTCTATGCTATATACAACCAGAGAATTAAAATATTGAGCTCTGTTTCTATACAATGAATTGAAATGCATCCTGCTGTCATATACAACTAAGTAGAACAAATAAAAATAATAATAATTTAAAAAATGAAGATTTTCAACAACAACAACAAAAAGATCAGAGACAACAAAACTGAAGTGTTCAGCATGAAGATTAAGGAAAAGAGTGTTTGTAGGAATTCTACTTGAGAGCTTCTGGGGGGGTGTATGTACAAGTATGTATATATATGTATATATATATATTATATATATAATATATGTGTGTGTGTTCATATATATTGTTACAGGTATGTATGTATATGTGTTCCTGATAATAGCAAAATAGTTCTAATGGAAAAGTTTTTCTTCAAATAACAGTAAACGGCAGATAACATAAAACGATGTGAAGTTCAAGGAAACACTGGAGAACATACAAAATCAAGACAGTAATGAAGGAGAGTTGATACTTAGAACAAGAGTATAGCAATCACTCAATGGTAGATAGAAAAAAAATATTGGATCTTATGATGCTGAGAGAACCCCTGAACAGAATCAGATCCTTGATCTTGACTTTTCTGCTATATGAGCCAAATCTTTTTATTTATTTATTTATTTATTTATTTATTTATTTATTTATTTATTTTGCTTAGGCCTTTTGGGATTCATATGTTGTAACTGCAGTTGGTATATAGTTTATATCTTTTGTCACTATTGAGTAAAATAATCAAAGAATCAAAACAGATGAAGTATTCTCAAAGTTGTTTTTTTTTTCCTAAGAATACCTTATATTCAATTATTCAAAATCAAAATTATCTCTGCAAATATATTAAAATCATATATTCAACATATACAGGCTCTGATTCTGCACAGGAGTTCTCATAACATCATCAGATCCAGTTGTACACATAAAGATGTGAGTGTGTGTGTGTGTGTGTGTGTGTGTGAATGTTTATCTACCATTCACTATTTTTCATGTTCACTTTTTTATCTTATTATTGTGAAAACATACTGAGAGAAGTTCTAATCTTATATTATCAAATCTGAAAACCCAGTGAAGAAAGACACCTTACAAGGAATGCCTACAAATCTGATTTGATGATCATATGTCATGGACTCTCCCCTTAAAGGCCACTGTAGCCACAGAACCATAGCATGCTTGTTTAGGATGAACACCAAAATAAAACAGAGGCGCTACTGCTATATTTTTAGAGGAATGAATGCTATTAACTGTGCAGCACTGTATCCCAATAAGAATAGAAAAATAACATCTCAACTGCACATACTGTTAAGTCCTAAATTTCTTTGTAATTTTCAAAATTCCTTCAACTTTCTGCAGTTGTTGGTGTTTTTCACTAATGATGTTTCACTGCCAAATATACCATATGTTGATCTTCTCTAACAACTTTTAAGGAAAGCAGAAAGAAGGGGCCAGCAGGAGCCATTTAAATCCACTTACTGAAGCTGGATTCTTCACTCTCACCCAGACAACGTTCACGTATGTCCTAAAATTCCCTTTTGAAATAATGGGCTTGTTTTGACAAGTTTTAAAGTGACAACAATTTTTATGGTTCAAATGAGAGTTATGTCCAGGATCCATTAAGATGTGGAGCTATCTATATTTCTGGTGATTAAAAAAAAAATCCACAAAAGTGAAACAAAACAAAACAAACATACAAAAGCAACAACATCTTTCATCTGATTGCATCAATCTGAAAAGTCATATACTAGAACACTTTCTGATTAACTCCAATATTAAAATATATTTGATGCTTTAATAGTTCTTCAGTATAACCAGGCTTTACAATTGTACAGTGTAAGAGAGCCTAACATAAAATATTTACTCAGAAAATGTTAAGTGCTTAGGACTCAGGATATAGCTCAGTTGGTAGAGTGCTTGCCTCCCATGCACAAGGCCCTGGGTCTAATCCCCAGCACCACACACACACACACACACACAAAAAAAAAAAAAAAAAAAAAAAAAAAAAAAAAAAAAAAAAAAATCCTAATCTCTTT
Organism: Tamias sibiricus; assembly: GCA_025594165.1. Classification (NCBI taxonomy): domain Eukaryota; kingdom Metazoa; phylum Chordata; class Mammalia; order Rodentia; family Sciuridae; genus Tamias; species Tamias sibiricus. Next base: position 21,761,962 of record CM046672.1, on the reverse strand, counting down.
ACTGGTCTATCTTCTATTTTCACGAGATTCCTTTCTCACTTTATTTTCCTTCTTATGCTCTAATTTCTACCTACCGAGAGAAAACATTATCACCGTTGACTTCTGAGTTTGGCTTATTTTGCTCCACATCATGCTCTAAAATTTCAATGTTTTCTCGCAAATGACATAATTTCATCCCTTTTTTTGTGGCTGAATATATAGCTCATTTCTTTATCCATTTATCCACTCATGGGTATGTAGGGTGATTCCATAGTTTGGTTATTGTGAATTGTGTTTTTATAAACATGAGTGTACATGTATCAATATTGTATGCTGATTTCAATTCTTTTGGATAAACACTAAAAAGTGGTATAGCTAGGTCATATGGTTCCATTAATAGTTCTTTGAGAAACCTTCATACTGATTGCCATAGTGGTTGTACTAATTTACAATTATACTAACAGTATACAGGTATTCCTATTTTCTTATATCCTCTCCAACATTTATTTTTACTTGCATTCTGATGACTCCCACTATAATTAGTATTTTCCCTTTTTCCCTTACCTTTAGCCTCTGGTAACCACCAGTGCCTCACACCTGCTAGACAAGCGCTCTGCCACTGAACTACAGTCCCAGCCCTGGTTGGCTCTTTTCATAATTTTTCAGTTGTAAATGTATGTTGTTTATTTGATATCATTATAATTTACTTATTTATTTGGGGAATAAACTTTTTATTTTGAAATTACTTTAGACTCACAGGGAAGTTACAAAAATAGTATATACTACTCCTGTATCAATTTTAGACTCCCCACATGTTAACATTTTACCACATTTTCTCAGTCTATTTATTTTTTGAAATATTTGACAATGTTGCAGATATGAATCCACTTTACCTTTGAATGCTTCTACAAGTATTTCTCCTAAACTTATATACTGTCCCATATTCAAATCAGGAAACTAAAATTTATACAATACTACACATTTTATTCAAAATTTGTCAATTGCCATTCTAACACACTTTCTTCTTTTTTAATGTTGACTTTTATCACTAGAAAACTTCACTCTAAGGACTGCTATTATAACTTCCCATAAGTTTTGGTATGTTGTATTTCACATTTGAAGGTATTATGGACTTTTCTAATATCCTTTTTGATGTATTATTTTACTCCAATAGTTGAGAATGTTGTTTCATTTTCACTAGTTTGTTAAATAGTTTTCTTCCTGCCACTGGCTTCCAGTTACATTGCATTATGGTTGGTAAAAGATATTTAGTATGAATTCAATATTGTCAAATTTGTTAAGACTTCTTTGTGCAGTTGGAGAGGTGGAAGATGGCAGACAGGAGGGAGGTGCCCTTGGGAGTCAGTCACTAAAGGAGGCATAGTGGGAAGCTTGGATTTGCTAGTGCTATTTCTGCAACTGCAAGGGAGCTGGGACATTCTTGCTTCTTGGGACCGCGAGATGGTGAAATAGAGAGAGGGTGAAACTCTAGATTGCCCACAGGGGCCCCCCCACATGAGAGTTCTACAGCGGAGCAGCATGGTAGGGGAAAGTCCTGAGCAATGGCTTTAAAGTTGAACAGCACCTAAGGATAGAAAGAAAGCTACATTCGGGCAGCTTCCATGCGGAGTACTTTTCGCAAATTGCTGGGTAGGCGGGGCTGCATGCTGGGGAGCGAAACACAGATCTGGAGAAGTACTGTTGGGGCCACGGAGATCGATCGCCACCATTTTTGAGGAGGGCCTCAGCTAACTGGGAGAAAGAAACAAGGAGGAAAGGAGAAACAGCTGTGCGCGGAGGCCAGCGGGCATCCAAGGATTCTGCCAGTGCTCTGAGACCAGCACACACCTGGGTGAGACACGGGCAGCCAGTGGGGGAGGGCGTGTCTGAGGCCAGTGTGGCAGCCCCTAGACGCTACAACTGTGGATGAGCATGGGGAGCGGACGCCTTCTGGACAGATCATCTCCCGATGCCATTCACCTGTTGACACATCCCCCTGCCCAGCCATTCTTCTGCTGACCAGAGGTGCAGTCTTGACTCCGCCCACAGGTTATCTGTGACTGCCTGGGCGTGATCCGTGACAGCTGGCTTGATAGCTGGAGAGGGACAAAGAAGGGCTTCCCTGGGTGCTGCTTGATTGAGACCTGTATGTGGTTTCATCTTTGTTTGCTTGTTTGTTTGATTGTTGTTGTTGTTTTCCTCTTTTCTTTCTTTCTTTTCTTCTTTCTCTCTTTGTCTCTTTTCTTCTTCCCTCATCTTTTCAATTTACACCTTGCCATTGCATTCTTAACAGAGGCAAAAACAAGTTTTATGCAGGAATTGGGATTTCTAGAACTGGGCAACTGAATAATACATCAGAGTGGTGTTATATATAGTTTATTCTCTATTTTTTTTTCTCACTTTCTCTTTCTTCTCTTTTTCACTAATTTCTACTACTTTGTCTTTTTTGTTCTTTCATTTTTCTTCTCTCGACGTTTCCATAAGTTTGGATTATATATACATTGGTCTTATCACTATATTGTTCACTCCAATTTCTTTCCTCTCTCATCTGCTGATATTAAACTACTTCCATAGATTTCTCTTTTCACATTTCCTAGGAAAAAACAACTCAATACCCTCACTTCCTTCCTCCTAAACATATCACCTCTGGGTCCTGTGATTGTAACTATAAATCCCATCACAAACATACGTAGTATATTGGAGACAATATCTGAATTAACTAATTCTGTACATTGTGATCAAACTGTGATTATTTGAATAGAAATTGTCTGGTTATAAAGTTTAAAGTATTTATAAGAGGATCTGATACCATTGTACTACAGTAGCATCATAAGGCTTTAAAGTAAAAAAAAAAAAAAAAAAAAAATTCAAGATTCCATAGCACTAGAAGAGTCACACAAGCAATATGAAGAAACAAGGGAAGAAAGTGACTCAAACAAATCAATATACCTCCTCAGTAGATTCCAAGGCAAGCACAGTTGGCTAAATGTCAGCGATGGAATTCAGGAATTACATATTCCAAATACTTATGGAATTCAAGAATGAACTCAAAATGAAATGAGGGAGCAAATACAGGTGGTAAAAGATCATTTTGAGAAAGAACTTCAAAAACAAATACAAGAAGCAAAAGATTACTTCAGTAGGAAGATAGAGGTTCCAAAGAGAAACCAAACAGAAATTCTGGAAATGAAAAAGCAATAAACCAAACTAAGTGTTCAATTGAAAGCATCACCAACAGATTAGACCACTTGGAAGAAAGGACCTCAGATAATGAAGACAAAATATATATCCTGGAGAAAAATGTAGATTACACAGCGAACATGGTAAGAAATCATGAGCAGAACATGCAAGAAATATAGGCTAGCATAAAAAGACCAAATTTAAGAGTGATTAGGGTAGAGAACTGTGCAGAGTTCCAAACCAAAGGAATGAGTAATTTATTCAATGAAATAATAGCAGAAAAATTTCCAAACATGAGGAATGAATGGGAAAACCAAGTTCAAGAGGCTTACCGAAAACCAAGTGTACAAAATCACAACAGATCCACACCAAGGCACATTATAAAAAAATGCCTAATATACTGAAAAAGGAAAGAATATTAAAAGCCATGACAGAAAGAAATCAGATTACATATAGGGGGAAACCAATTAGATTATTATGCAGCCCAGACCTTAAAAGCTAGAAGATCCTGGAACAACATATTTTAAGCTCTGAAAGAAAAGGAATGTCAACCAAGAATCTTATATCCAGCAAAATTAAGCTTCAGATTTGAAGATTAAATAAAAACCTTCCACAAAAAAAAAAAAAAAAAAAAAAAAGTTAAAAGATTTCACAACTTGAAAGCCTGCACTTCAGAACATCCTGGGAAAAATATTCCATGAAGAACAAAAGGAAAATAACAATGAAAATCAGCAAAGAGAATTATTAAACTAATGGAAACACCAACCAGAGGAGAATGTAAATTGAGTTAAATACCATAATTACCATAATCAAATAAAAATGGATGGGCATATGAAGCAGGTCTCAATAATAACCCTGAATGCTAATGGCCTAAACTCACCATTCAAAAGACACAGACTATCAGACTGGATTAAAAGAAATGACCCAACAATATGCTGTCTCCAAGAAACCCACCTCATAGAAAAAGACATCAACAGACTAAAGGTGAAAGGCTGGGAAAAATCTTACCACTCATATGGGCTGCAGAAGCAAGCAGGGGTTTCCATTCTCATATCAAATAGGATAGACCACAAGCCACAGTTAATCTTACTGTTTAAGAGAACCATTCATCAACAAGATATAACAATAATAAACCTATATGCCCCAAATTATGGACCACCTACATTCATCAAACAAATCCTCCTCAAGTTCAAGAGTAAAATAGACGACAACACAATTATCCTAGGAGACTTCAACACACCTCTTTCACCAATAGATAGATCAGCCAAACAAAAGCCAACCAAAGAAAACTTAGACCTCATTATTACAATTAATAATTTAGACCTAACAGACATATATAGAATATTTCATCCCTCAGTGAGTGAATACACTTTCTTCTCAGCAGCACATGGCTCCTTCTCTAAAATAAAACATATATTATGCCACAAAGCAAATCTAAGAAAATATAAAAAAGTAGAGATACTACCCTGCATTCTATCAGACCATAATGGAATGAAGTTGGATATCAATGTTAAAACAAGAAATAAAAAAAAAGCTACTCACTACAACTGGAAACTAAACAACATGCTACTGAATGATCAAGGGGTTGCAGAAGACATCAAGGAGGAGATTAAAAAATTCCTAGAGTTGAATGAGAACACAAATACATCATATAGAAATCTCTGGGACACTATGAAGGCAGTATTAAGAGGAAAATTCATTGCACTGAGCTCATTCCTTAAAAAAAAAAACAACAACAACAACAAATAAATGACTTAACATCACACCTCAAAACTCTAGGGAAAAAAAGCGCGAATCAATGCTAAGAGCAGTAAAAGACAGGAAATAATTAAAATCAAAGCTGAAGTTAATGAAATTGAGACTAAAGAAGCAATTCAAAGAATTGACAAAACCAGAAGTTGGTTTTTTGAAAAAATAAATAAAATTGACAGACCCTTAGCGAGGCTAATGAAAAAGAGGAGAGAATAAACTCAAATTACTAGCATCTGTGATGAAAAAGGAAATATCAAAACAAACACTTCAGAAATACAGAAGATAATTAGAAATTACTTTGAAAACTTATACTCTAATAAAATAGAAAATATCAAATGCATCAACAGTTTCCTAGAGTCATATGAATTGACCAAACTAGATCTGGAGGCTACACACAATTTAAACAGATCAATTTTAAGAAGAAATAGAAGACACCATCAAAAAGATACCTACCAAAAAAAGCCCAGGTCCAGATGGGTTCACATCTGAGTTCTACAAAACCTTCAGAGAAGAACTAATACTAATACTCTTCAGTTTATTTCAGGGAATAGAAAAAGAGGGAGCTCTTCCAGACTCTTTTCTATGAGGCAAATATTACATTAATTCCAAAGCCAGGCAAAAACACAGCAAAAAAAAGAGAACATCAGGCCAATGTCTCTAGTGAATTTAGATGCAAAAATTCTCAACAAAATTCTGGCAGATCTAATACAAAAACATATCATAAAGTGTTGCCGCCTGAAGCGCTTGGAGCAACGGAGCCGCGGGAAAAACTTCAGAAGCAAACTGGAGACAAACAGCTTTTTATTCTGATAACTTTTCTCTCTGGTTCTAACAACGACTAACACACGCCAAACACACCACTAAAAATGGCGCTGACCCGATCAGCAATTTCAGCCAAGTCACTCGAGATCCCGCAACAAGTCCCGTGAGACTACGGGAGGCGACAATGCCCAAATCTCCACGGCTCATAGTCAACCGCAATTCAAGTCAATCCCCAAACAGGGCTCCTGCAATAAAGATAGTGCACCATGATCAAGTAGGGTTTATACCAGGGATGCAAGGTTGGTTCAACATACGGAAATCAATAAACATAATACCTCACACCAATAGACTTAAAGAAAAAAAACCACATGATCATCTCAATTGATGCAGAAAAAGCATTTGATAAATACAACACTCCTTTATGCTCAAAATACTAGAAATACTAGGGATAACAGGAACATATCTCAACATTATAAAAGCTATTTATGTGAAGCCCCAGGATAACATCATCTTAAATGGAGAAAAATTGAAAGCATTCCCTCTAAAAACAGGAACAAGACAGGGATGCCCCCTTTCACCACTGTTATTCAACATATTACTTGAAACCCTGGCCAGAGCAATTAAAGAGATGAAAGAAATTAAAGGAATCCAGAAAGGAATGAATGGATAAAGAAAATATGTTATATATACAAAATGGAACATTACTCAATAATTAAAAAGAATAAAATCATGGCATTCTCAGATAAATGGATGAAGTTGGAGAACATAATACTAAGTAAAGTTAGTCAATCACAAAAATCTAAATGTCAAATGTTTCTCTGATATAAGTAGGCTGATTCACAGTGGGTTTGGGGTAGGGATCATAGGAAGATTGGAGGAACTCTAGAAAGGTCAATGGGGAGGGAGGGGAAGGGAGGGAACAAGGGGGTATGAAGGTAAAAAAAAAGAAGATGGTAGAATGAGATGGATATCAGTATCTTAAACACATGATTGGAGACATGAATAGAATGAATATTCATTGTAGTCAAACAGTGTTATGCTAAAAGGTGCTCTATATATGTAATATGAAATGTAATGAATGCTATTGTTATATGTACAATGCTGAATAAAAAGTAAAAAGAAATAAAAAGTCTTCTTTGTGGCTTAACACATGTATGGAATATTCCTCACGAGTGCTGGAGAAGAATGTACCCTGCTATTGAGCAGAATGTTCTGTATGTTTCTATTAGGTCCATTTCTATGTGAATAAAGGTTAAAATTATAAATTTGATATATAAAATCTGTAGCCTACTTTTCCCTGTAGCATCATTTCTCATCCTCCTACTATCTCTAACCATATTTGTGTTCCTGCTGGTCTTTCTTATTTGTACTTCAGAGTATAACATATTCCATTTGTTCAGCTTTGGGGACATTGCTCCCCCTCTTCAAGAGGGAAAGTTTCTTTGCCAGCATTTAGGATTCAGTTAAAAGGGTATTTATGTAGGAACATCTTCCTTAGTGTCTCATGACAACATTGCATGTGAACTTTTCTTCTGCAGTACTTTATAGCTGTGATGATGTAGATGTTTTTATTTAGTTTCACATCTTTACTCCTTTCCATTCCCTTTGATCTTGCCCTTATGAAAACATCTATCTTCTATCTCATTTATTATAAATCCCCAGATGTTAATAAAGGACCCAACATTTATTATGTATTCAATAATTATTGGTTGTCAAAATGAATAAATAAATAAATGAATGATCCATTATAATAGCATATTTTTCAATGTCTTTTTCATTGTAAAACTATGATTGGACTATACTGTATATGCAAATAAGATCAAAAAGGTTTTGCTTTATACGACTTTTTAATTCATTTTTTTTTCCTATAAGTTTCTGCATCTTCCTAACATTTGGGGGGAAGCAATTACAGAATAAATTTTATATTATGTCATTAACTAAATGTGGAATCATTTATATAGAAAAAGAAACAGAAGCTGTTGTCTTCATGAGAATGTTCTAAGTGTAAGAAAACATCACAGAAGCTTACTTTTCCATTCCAAACAAGGGCCATGATAGATGAATAGTTAATTTATTCAAAAACTTGTATTGAGTAATTCCTAGTTTTTTTTTTTTTTCTGCTAGATAAGGTATTCTATAAGAAAAATTAACAGAATATAACAAAGCAAAGATGTGATAGAGTCTGGTAGGTGGAGACCAAGGATAGTTTCCCTATGTCAAGAGAGTAGAATATAAGGCTCATTAACAGCAATTCAGTGAATTACAGGCCTCTTAAAAACACTCACAGGAAAAGGCCAATGAAGGAGGAAACTTACAAGGAGGGCATTCCATAAACAAGTTTCTGGCTGGACAATGGAGGACTCCAGAGGAAAGCATTCTCTTTAGTATTTTCTAAAGGCTTTACAGTGTTTGCCCAGAAACCAGAGAATCTCCCTGCCTTGGAAAATGAAGAGCCAAGGGTGTTACAGTTTTCCAGCTTTCTGGCCAAAAGGGCTGATGTCCTAAGACAGGCAGTCTTCTCTTCAGATGATACCAAATAACAGCAGTAATATCAGGGATGATTCTCTCTCTCTCCCTCTCTCTCTCTCTCTCTCTCTCTCTCTCTCTCTCTCTCTCTCTCTCTCTCCACATCAAGCCTGGTTCTGCTTTACATGTATATTATTCAGACTTTCATCTCTGTGACCAAAAAACATGAGAAGAACAAGTTAGAGAAGGAAATATTTATTTTGTCTCACTGTTGCATAGGTTTAAGTTCATAGTTCCTTAGCCCTATTGTTCTGGACCTGAGGTGAGGCAGAATGTCATGGCAGAAGAAATTCATCTGGAAGAATAAAAGACCCAGAATAGCTAAAGCAATCCTTAGCAAGAAAAGTGAAGCAGGTGGCATTACTATACCAGACCTTAAATCATACTACAGAACAAAAGTAACAAAAACAGCATGGTATTGGCACCAAAATAGGATGGTAGACCAATTGTACAGAGACCAATACATATAATTTCAGTTATCTTATTTTAGACATATAATACATGGTATTATGGTATTGGCATGGTATTGGCACCAAAATAGGATGGTAGACCAATTGTACAGAGACCAATACATATAATTTCAGTTATCTTATTTTAGACAATGGTGCCAAAAAATGTACATTGAAGAAAAGATAGCCTCTTCAACAAATGGTGCTAGGAAAACTGGAAATCCATATGTAGCAAATTGAAATTAAACCTTTATCTCTCACCATGCACAAAATTCAACTCAAAGTGGATCAAGGACCTAGGAATTAGACCAGAGACTATACACCTAATAGAAGAAAAAGTAAGCTCCAATCTCCAACATGTTGGATTAGGCTCCAAGTTCCTTAATAAGACTTCTATAGCACAAGAACTAATATCAAGAATCAATAAATGGGATAGATTCAAACTTAAAAGCTTCTTCTCAGCAAAATAAGCAATCAATGAGGTGAATAGAGAACCAACTAATTGGGAACAAATTTTTACCACATGCACTTTAGATAGAGCACTAATCTCTAGAATACATAAAGAACTCAAAAATCTTAACACCACAAAAAACAAATAACCCAACCAATAAATGGGCCAAGGAACTGAAAAGACACTTCTCAGAAGAAGATATACAATCAATCAACAAGTTCATGAAAAAATGTTCAACATCTCTGGCAATTAGAGAAATACAAATCAAAACTACTCTAAGAGTTCATTTCACTCCAGTCAGAATGGCAGCTGTTAAGAATACAAACAATAATAAATGTTGGAGAGGATGTGGAAAAAAAGGTACACTCATATATTGCTGGTGGGACTGCAAAATGGTGCAGCCATTATGGAAAGTAGTGTGGAGATTCCTTGGAAAACTGGGAATGGATTTACCTTTGACCCAGCCATCCCACTCCTGGGTCTATTCCCAAAAGACTTAAAAGCAGCATACTACAGGGACACAGCCATATCAATGTTTATAGAAGCTCAATTCACAATAGCTAGGTTGTGGAACCAACCTAGATGCTCCTCAGTAGATGAGTCAGGGGATTTGAATTGCATTTAGTGATACCTTAGTAGAAAATTGAATAAAGAGTAATAGAAGAGAAAGGATATTAATTTATATTCTCCAGGGCCTAAAATAAGTATTTTCCTTTACAAATAGTTCTTTTAGTGTTTCTTAAATTAAAAATATGTTCAACACCATAGTTCTTTTGCATTCTGCTTTTTTGACTTACCATTATAAAAAAAGAATTGTTCATGGTTTTCCCAATTTCAAAATTAGAAAAGTGATTTTCTCCTCTGAAGATGAATAGTAACTTATTTAAAGAATCTTCTACTCTTAGGCATTTTAGCCATTTCTATTTTTCATGATTATAATTAGTCATGCAAAGTAAAATTTAATGTGCATTATTATATTACCTCATTTGCAATTATTTTTAGCATCCCTTCCCAGAATTTGATTCATTAGGTCAAGATATTTTTGATTTTGAAAGCTTAATCACTTGCCAATAAGGTAGGCTACTTTTAGTCTAGCTTTCTCACAAATCCTATGTTAATTGTTTAAACCTTACCAATTGAATGAATACTAAATAGAATTCAACTATTTAAAAAATCATTTAATAAATCATCTAATGGTTTATGCAATATAATCCATCCTCCAAACTAGAACTTCCCTTTAAATTCTGGAGTCTGATAAACCTGAGATAAATCCCAATTCTCATTTTCATGATATAATAGAATATAATTTCCCCCCCCAGCTCATTTCATCTCTCATTATTTTACCTTTGAATAAACCTCCCAGCCACTAATAAGTGAAAAGATATACAGAGAGGGTGAACCTCTTGTATATTTGTCTCTAGATTATTTTTGTAATTTCCATAATTGTTACATTCTCTCATATTCACACATCAGATGGTCACAGTAAAATAAAATCATAGCACTGAAAAATTAAATAAAATATTTCTGTTGCAGGCTCTGCTACTATACTACTGTGTCATGTTTTCTAACTAATAACCTCTTAGGTCCACCTAAGAAATTAGATGGTGAATCTCAGGTTTCAATGTAATTATTCTTTCTTTGAAAAACTTTTTTTCTTCTTTGAAAATTCATATTTGATAAAATTGTTACTCATTCTGGTATTCATTGTTTTTAGTAATTAATACTTCTGGAATGAAAGCAAGTGTTTCCATAGATGTCAACAACCAGAATAAAGGAGAAATTGATATTAACAGTAAACAAGTGTCCTATGATATACAGGTGTGTCATTACATGATTATCTATGTGACTGAAGTGGTGGTATTCATGTAGACAGATTTTAATTTAAACTTAATTTTTAATCATCACTTAATATGTGTTTCATTAGGCTTTAACATGATGCAAGATTAAAATATAGTCATTTTGTGAATAGATCATTTCCAGTCACATGTTAGACAATGTGATACCATAAATAGAAAAATTCAAGCTCTCAGAAGGGGTTAAAAGTCAATGATCTCAAAACTAATGTTGTTTTGAGCTGTCTATTTACCATCAAATCTTACTTTTATACTAATTTAAAAGTTTCCAGGTAATATTATAGAAAAGTTCTTCAATTTTAAATACTATGTAACTTAATTAATGAAAAATATAAAATGATAGATTTAGTTAACAAATGAATTTTTGGGATAAGTCTTATTGTATTGATATTGTATCTCAACAAAGTAATATTCATATTATCTTGTTCCCTCATGTATTATAGCTGCATATCAACAATTGAAAATTAAATTATTTTGGTTTTTCAAAGATCAATTAATTTGCTTGCTTTTGTTAAATATTGAACATTTTTATAGTATTTAAATTCCTATCTTCCATTTTTTTTGTAAAAAGTTCTATTATATAGTCTCTGGAAATACTAACAGATTAAGAAACTTGAAATTATTCAGGAGAGATCAACATTTCTTATAGAGTCTGGAAGTCACACTAAGAATGGAGTGCGGTGGGCAGTAGTTCATTCGAAGGTCCTAAATAAAGATTAGTCACCCTCAAATGAACTTGCCTGTAAAAATCCAATGGAAAATTGCTTTAATAAAAAAATGTTATTGAACTATTTAATGACTTCAAGTAGGAAATTGGAAGTCCTTGGTCAATTTTATAATCATTATGCTTCTCATCTCACTATATGTTTCTATGAAACATAAAGAATTTTAAAATGACTCTAAAATCATCAATTATAATAATTTTCCTAGAATGCCTGATCTTTTGACACTGAGCCTAGCACTTTAACCAGGACTGCCTCTGAACTTGCAAAATCTGCTTGCAAATTTCTATTTGCAAATTTCTGAGTAATAGCTCATTCCTCTCATTTGGCTCTTGGTTTGGGGTCCCCTCCCCGTGTTTCTTTGAGAAGACTCTCTGTGCAATGGTAATTAGTCAAGTAAATGTACTTAATGTATGTTTTAACACCAAAGGACTCTTCAAGATAACTAGAGGAGCCCAGGTGTCACAGAAGGAACTAAATGATACAGGAAGGGCTTACAGATTTTATCCCTTGTAGATTTTAAGAGTCTTCCAAACGTTTTCATTTATCTGGACAGTGACATTCACAGGGCTTTGGGAAATGTAATTGGAGCAATTCCATTACACTGAGAAAAGTTCAGAAGAGTCATGAAGAGAAGTAATGTTAGATGGGAGGAACACATTGATTTAATTTAATTACTTGAAAAATATATTAAAGTGTAATTTGATCTTACGTTTGCCCAGAAGTATGACTATTAAGAAATCCATATTAAATGTAACTACCCAAAAATGCTAAAATTGTGATTAGTGTTTAAAAATGTAAAATCACAAATTAATGCAGAAAAGCAGGAAGAAAGCTAAGATTAGGTAAAATATCTCATTGGATTTTAAATTGACTTTAAATGTGTCCGGAGGGAAGCATCTTATCTGTGCATCCATTGTAATCTCCTTGAGTTACTATTTGTTCTTCCTCTGTAGTGAGGTCTCTTTTCTGGAAAATGCCACTTTTTCCTGCCATACTGATATCAAGTAGATTCAACTACCAACTCAAATTCAACAACTTTTCAAAGTAAGATTATTCAGATACTTTCCTGATAATAATCTGAAAGTGTATGTCCTTCCCAAATGCATATGCTATTGTAAATGTGGATCATTTCTTAATTTCCTCCTCAGATTGTTCATTGTTATTTCATAGCAGTAAAACTGATTTATGTGGAATTCAATGTGACATGTCAGAATGGAAGTGACTACAGGCAAGAAGAACACATGTGGGGTGTCTGATATGGGGTTGCTGAGATAAAAAATGATAATTTAAAATCTGGTGTTACATAAATTAGAAAGCCACTAATCATTCCATTATTTCCAAGATGTAAATCTAGTACCTTTCTGTTGACACCATTCTGAAATTGAAAAAGATGACATATCCTGTCTAAAAATCCCCCTCACTATAATAATATAGTTCATTGCAGAAGTGATAAAGGCACATGATTTCTATTGTTTAAGGTAAAATTTATGCCTCTGTAGAGAAGTATTTCTAGAGAGTCTCCCTACAAACATTTTTGAATGAATGAACAAAATACAATATATAGAGAAGAGGGAACATGAAATACACTGTACATCTCAGAGTGTGATAAACAGCTGACATTTAAGAAATACTTTTGGTTACACATACAAATGCTCCTGCTTTACCGTAGGGTCATATCCTGATGAAATTAAAACTATTGTAAGTAAAAAAAAAAAAAGTCACCAAATACACCTAACTTAGAAAACATCATTTAGCAACACAGTAAATTGCCAATTGTATACCCTGTGATCACAGAGCTGACTTGGATGGACAGCTGCTGCGGCCCTCTTGCATCTTACATCTTGAGACAGTATCAAGGCTCACATGACATATCATACACCCAAGGAAAAATCAGAATTCAACATGTGAAGTACAGTTTCTCTCAAATGTATGTGGCTCTCAGACCAATGTAACTCTGAGAAGTTGAGAGTCAAACTATCATAAGTTGGAGACCATCTGTATTCTTCCATGAAACTTTGAGTCTCAGGATTACCAATGGCTTGGCTTGCCCATGACAAACATCCCTTACAGGTTAATGACAGCTGCGTAGGAAAACCCACCTGTACAAGCAAGCACATATACATGCAAAGTCTTTCTGTTGATAGAACTTTAGTTCTCATGGTATATGTGCAGTTCATTCACCCACTTTTTCAACCATCTCACTCCAAATTTCCTTTGCTAAAGAACATTAATGTGCAGGACAGAATTACTCAGAATCACACACGAAACAAGATTTCACTGGAAAATCCCTATTAGCCACATCTGTCTTCTCTATGTGTTCCTTTTTCTAAGCCCTTGTATTTCTCCTGTAATTTATTCTCCAGAACTGGCCTGGCTTCTCTTCCAGAAATTCTCCACCTCCTCTTATCATTCCCGTGTAAAGAACAATTAAATATGCTCCCCTTGTGCATTACAAAGCTCACCTGCTTCAATCCACCAATTAAGAAATCCTTAAGTATGGCATTGACAATTATTCAGAAGATAATGATTTTGTTTGTAATCAAGAAAGCAAAGAATGGACACATGCCAGAATCAGCCCTACTAAAAAGGAAATGAGAATTAAAAATTATAAAGATTTTGTTGTTGTTGTTGACTCACCTTCAAAAATTTTGAGAGGATTTATTTGGTGGGTTGAAATGGATAGAGCAAATTTTCTTTTCACTATTTAGTTGGAGCTCTGTATAGAAATCTGTACCAATTGACACTATGTTTTTAGATTTATGACAACAGTGTTATATTTGTTCTACTATTCCACCCTCTAATCACATTCTATGTTCAATTAGTGGGCAATATGAAATTGTCAAATCTGTGATTGAAAAACCATTGATGTCAAATAAGAAAAATGTTGCAAGCTTCTGGTTCCTGAATTTTTAATAGCACATGTTTATTTTAACATACTCATCTTCTATAGTACACCTAAGTCAACAGCTGTCTACCAGAACAGATTTGCTACCATACAGATATTATATGCCTTCCCCAATTTGATGATTTCCATCAATAAGGAAAACTATACCCTCCAAGAGTCAAAGCAAATCCTGACTATATTAGTCAGTACGTTGTGGCATGAACAACTTAGATTAGGATTTATTTTGTCCCACAATCTCATAGATTTCAGACCATGGTCAACTGTGTCTATTGATGAAAGCATATGGTGAAGTACAGCATCATGGCAGAGAGGGGATGGTGGAGCAGAGCTGCTCATCCCATGGTGTTTGGGAAGGAAGTGGGAGAAGGAAGGGGAGTAGAAAATGAAATTGAGGAAAAGACTGGGGACAAGAAGTCCCTTCCTTGGAATTCCCCTACTAACCATTTTCCAGAAACTATGCCCTACTGCTACTATCTCCCCCACCTCCCAGTAATCCACTCATCTATCATTGGATTAATACACTGATAAGGTCAGAGCTCTCATGATACAATCAAACCCCCAAATCCCCTTCTCTGACTATTGTTAAATTAAGGAACAAACCATCAACATATGAAGGTCAACTCATATCTGAACCATAACACTGATCTTAACAGTTATATCACTGAAAAGAGACAATTTTTGGCAAATGTGTATCTTCTAGCAATTAATACCTCTCCTCCCTACTCTCTTTTCTCCTTCTTTCCTTCCTCCACATAAAGACATTTGTTAAAAATGCAGAAAAAAGTCTTTACATCTACAAGTTAGACTGATAAAGGAGAAAATGATTATCATTCAGAGACTAACAATTTAAAGATTAAAAAATTAATATTCAGGGAATTGACCACTCTTCCTCTCCATATGATGACAGGAAGAAAATGGATGATTTTTGGGAGACATTATTCTTCCCTACAATTCTCATTTATTAAGGATCTGTTACATGTCAAGTATTTATTAGTCATTGTAGAACAAATTATCCCACAATGTATTAAAAGAAAAAATTAAAATATGAATTAATAATGAAATAATCATTATAGGGATTTTCAGTATAGGCACCAGGCTCACCTCTAACCTTTTGGGGACCTGAGGCAATAGTATACGTGGAGACTCACATAGTTTATTTCTAAATATTTAAAAGTAACACACAGTGCTGATGACTGTTCAATAAAATAATGAACCTTGAAAAATACCCAGCCATGTATAAATCCTTGCTCATTATACTCCCTTAATCTTCTCTTCTAATCACTTGATAAGTCCACAAGAAAAAAATTCTACTTTCTTTTTCTCTTTTTTCTTTGGGAGATATAGGAGACTCATTTCCTTTCTCCATTTCCAAGGTAAGCTATTGACCACCTAAAAATCAATGCTCCCTTCTCTATCTCTGCTTGGTATATTCCCCCTAGACCCAGTGCAGAGCAAGATGCATGTGTAAGGGTTTCACAGCCCACATGACTCTTTAGAATCTGAGCCTCAAAAAACCAGTTTAGATTTTGAATTCTCATAACTTAGCGGCACAGGGAGATACTTTGCTTATCTCCCTTGTTATCCCATCTCTAGCCTATCCCAAATCACTGATAGTTTCTCATGCATTTATTTATAATAAAAAGCATACTCAGAATTCCAATCACAACTTCTTCTCAGACACAAGAATTGCCTCTGAAGTGCAGACTGGAGGACATAAATAGTACAGGCCCAAGAAATACATATGTGGCCATTTGGGCATAGGATTTTGGGGTTCAGAAAAGTGATCAAGAAGAGGAAACCTTAGGTTGGGTATGTTTTTTAAGCCATCAAACTCTTCCCATGAGAAAGGACAAAACTGACAGAGTAAGGATCTCTAGTGCCACAGTGTCTGGTTATGTAGTCCAATATAGAAGCCAGTAGACACACATTGCTATTTAAATGTACATCAAAATCTACTAAGCCGGGCGCGGTGGTGCACGCCTGTAATCCCAGCACTTGGGAGGCTGAGGCAGGAGGATCACAAGTTCAAAGCAGCCTCAGCAATGGCGAGGCACTTAGCAACTCAGTGAGACCCTGTCTCTAATAAAAATACAAAAAAGGGCTGGGGATGTGGCCCAGTGGTCGAGTGCCCCTGAGTTCAATCCCTGGTACCAAAAAAAAAAAAAAAAAAAAAAAAAAAAAAAAAAAAAATTTACTAAAATTAAATAAGATTAAAATTTTGGGTCCTCAGTGTCACTAGTAACATCTCAAATGCTCAGTAGGTGCGTACAGCCAATAGCTACCATCATGGATGGTACAGAGGCAGAATACCTTCATCATGGCAGAAAGTTCTATTGGACAGCAGAAGCCATCAAATCTCTGGCAACTGGGATTTACTAAAATATTTCCACTCAAATTAATTAGAATCCCCTTTTCACTATTGGTTTAGAATAAGTTATCATGCCAAAGTGAACTGAGAAAAAAGGGTGAGAAAATCATGTTTGAATGTAGAAAGTACTTCATGATTCATGTTGGAACATGGCCTATTTTTAAAATTTTTATTTGTTATATATGACAACAGAATGCATTATAATTCATATTTCACATGTAGAGCACAATTTTTCATATCTCTGGTTGTACACAAAGTAGAGTCATATCATTTGTGTCTTCATACATGTACTTAGGGTAATGATGACCATTGCATTCCACAATCTTTCCTATGCTCACACCACCTCCCTTTACCTCCCTCCTTTTTCCCCCTTTTACCTATCTAGAGTTCATCTAATTCTCCTATTCCGCTCCCCCCCCCCCCCAAACACACACCCACAGCATATTATGAATCAGCATTCTTAAATCAAAGAAATCATTCGGCATTTTTTTTTTTTGATTGGCTCACTACACTTAGCATAATATTCTCCAACTCCATCCATTTACCTGCAAATGACATGATTTTATTCTCTTTTAATGCTGAATAATATTCCATTGTGTATATATACCACACTTTCTTTATCCATTCATCTACTGAAGGGCATCTAGGTTGGTTCTACAGTTTAGCTATTGTTAATTGTGCTGCTATAAATATTGATGTGGCTGTGTCCCTGTAGTATGCTGTTTCTAAATCCTTTGGGTATAGACGGAGGAGTGGGATAGCTGGGTCAAATGGTGGTTCCATTCCCAGTTTTCCAAGGATTCTCCATACCACTTTCCATATTGGCTGCACCAATTTGCAGTCCCACCAACAATGTACAAGTGTGCTTTTTTCCCACACATCCTCTACAACACTTAGTGTTGTTTGTATTCTTAATAGCTGCCTTTCTGACTAGAGTGAGATGAAATCTTAGAGTAATTTTGATTTTCATTTTTAATTGCTAGAAATGTTGAACACTTTTTCATATATTTGTTGATTGATTGCATATCTTCTTCTGAGAAGTGTCTGTTCAGTTCCTTGGCCCATTTATTAAATGGGTTATTTGTTTTTTTGGTGTTAAGATTTTTGAGTTCTTTATATTTTCTAGAGATTAGTGCTCTGACGTGCTGTGGTTAAAATTTGTTCCCAATTAGTAGGCTCTATATTCACTTCACTGATTGTTTCTTTTGCTGAAAAGAAGCTTTTTAGTTTGAATCCATCCCATTTATTGATTCTTGATATTAATTCTTGTGCTTTAGGAATCTTATTAAGGAAGTTAGGGCCTAATCCGACATGATAGAGATTTGGGCCTACTCTTTCTTCTATTAGATACAGTTTCTCTGGTTTAATTCCTAGGTCCTTGATCCACATTGAGTTGAGTTTAGTACATGGTGAGAGATAGGGGTTTAATTTAATTTTGTTGCATATGGATTTCCAGTTTTCCCAGAACCATTTGTTGAAGAGTCTATTGTTTCTCTGATGTATGTTTTTGGTGCCTTTGTCTAATACAAGATAACTGTAATTATGTGGGTTAGTCTCTGTGTTCTCTATTCTGTACCATTGGTCTATGGATCTATTTTGGTGCCATTAACCATGCTGTTTTTGTTACTATTGCTTTGTAGTATAGTTTAAGGTCTGGTATAGTGATGTCACCTGCTTCACTCTTCTTGCTAAGGATTATTTTAGCTATTCTGGGTCTTTTATTTTTCCAGATGAATTTTATGATGGCTTTTTCCATTTCTATGAGGAATGTCATTGATATTTTGATTGTAATTGCATTAAATCTGTATAGTGCTTTTGGTAGTATGGTCATTTTGACAATAATAATTCTGCCTATCCAAGAAAAAAGTAGATCTTTCCATCTTCTAAGGTCTTCCTTAGTTTCTTTCTTTAGCATTCTGTAGTTTTTGTTGTACAGGTCTTTCACCACTTTTGTTAAATTTATTCCCAAGTTTTTTTTTTTTTTTTTTATGCTATTGTAAATTTTGTAGTTTTCCTCCTTTCCCTTTCAGAGGATTTGTCACTGATATACAGAAATGCCTTTGACTTCTCTGTGTTGATTTTGTATCTTGCTACTTTGCTGAATTCATTTACTAGTCCTAGAAGTTTTCTGGTGAAAAACTTGTACTCCAATAAAATAGAAAATATCAAAGGCATTGACAAATTTCTAGAGTCATATGATTTGCCCAAATTGAATCAGGATGATATACACAATTTAAACAGGACAATTTCAAGCAATGAAATAGAAGATGCTATCAGAAGCCTACCAACCAAGAAAAGCCCAGGACCGAATGGATACACAGCTGAGTTCTAGAAGACATTTAGAAGAACTAATACCAATATTCTTCAATTTATTTCAGGAAATAGGAAAAGAGGGAGCACTTCCAAACTCATTCTATGAGGCCAATATCACCCTGATTCCAAAACCAGGCAAAGACATATCAAAGAAAGAAAACTTCAAACCTATATCTCTAATGAACATAGATGAAAAAGTCTCAATAAAATTCTGGCAAATTGAATACAAAAACATATCAAAAAGATAGTGTACCACAATCAAGTAGGATTCATCCCAGGGATGCAAATTTGGTTCAACATATGGAAATCAATAAATATAATTCATCACATCAACAAACTTAAAGATAAGAACCATATGAACATCTCAATAGGTGCAGAAAAAGCATTTGACAAAATACAGTACCACTTCATATTCAAAACACTAGAAAATCTAGGGATAACAGGAACATATCTCTACAGTGTAAAAGCTATCTATGCTAAGCCCCAGGCCAACATCATCCTAAATGAAGAAAAAATTAAAGTGTTCCCTCTAAAAACTGGAATACAAAAGGCATGCCCTCTTTCACCACTTCTATTTAACATAGTTCTTGGAACACTGGCCAGAGCAATTAGATGAAAGAAATTAAAGGGATATGAATAGGTAAAGAAGAACTCAAATTAGCACTATTTACTGATGATATGATTCTATAACTGGAACATGGCCTTTATAGAAAACTTTAGATTCTCTACCATATCCTCCAGAATGATCATGATCACTACGACCAGATGAACATCATATGGACAATGAGCTTAGACAATGCACAAGGCCAAGGTGGTTAATAACATCACATTGGCTTAGTAGAGTTAATCTTGATATTGAAACAGAGAAAGAGGCAAAATAGTCTGGCCACTAACTGAGCTGTGTGGAGCACAGGTCAGGGATAAATAATGAAAAACAGAAAAAAATAATTCTACCCCTATCGTGATTTTAGAATTAGATGTGATTTTATATCTTTTTTGCCGGGGTTTCTAGCTCCCTCTAACCCAGGTTTGGCCTTCTCTGGCTGGCAGAGAAGGCTGGGGGAACACGCCCCAGAGGTGAGGCGAAAGGCAGAAGTCGACTGGTGGCCACTCTCAGCCCTCACAATAGAAGACAATCAGGCATACACCAGGGAGTCCGGTCAAGGCACAAGCTCAGTTTATTGAGGAAGTTGGATGGCCTTTATAGAAGACATGGGCCAATCAGCAGTAAGGCTATAGGGCACATAGGGAGCATGAGCAAATCACATTGGCGGAGCCATTAGCCTATTCTAGTAGCAGTCTGACCTCTGCCATATGTCAGGGGAACACCCCTTGTCTAGGCCAAGTTCCCGTATCAGGAAGTGGGAGAAAGCCACAGAGTTTCTATCTACTGGCATGTTGTTAACATCCCCAACACTTTCTAATTATAGACATGTAAGCTCAATTTATTAATTTTAGTACTGTAGAAGCCAACTTCATTCAAGAGTGATATTACTCCTTAGAGTCACAGAGGCATTGCTCTATACTTAAATCTCTCTTCCTTAAAAGTCCAGCCACATTCTCTTTTGGCAGAGTGAAGATTAAAGCCCTTATGGCTAAGATTGAGAGTAAACTTCCAACTGTCTTTTAAGGTTGTGTTGTCTGATCCTGGCTGATTTCTCTGGAGTCAGAGCTGAGTTTTTCTTCCTTCTCCAGTTACTTCGGGCATCTTTTTGTGTCTGGGAGTGTCAAGCTCCTTTGGTGTTTGAAATGGTGAATGTTATGTGTTAACACTGCTAGGCTATGGTGCCCAGCTCTTTGGTCCAACACTGGTCTAGATGTTGCCATAAAAGTAATATTTAATGTGATTAATACGTACATTAGTTAAGTACAGCATACCATCCTTATGAAGAAAGATGTTTCCTTATGCACAGGATGCTCCTCAACACATAGGACTCTTGCCCAAGTCTCAGCCTACTCCATGGAATTTGGATCTCAAGATTGCAATGTTCATTTTTATCTTAATTTCCAGCCTGCCTTACAGATTGCAAACTTGCCAGCCCCCATGCAATGAGGTGAGTCAATTTCCTGAAATCTCTCTTAGATAAATAGATGAATAAGAATGTATGTATACAGTAATCTTCTGATGAATGTGGGTTCACTATCCATGGCTTCAGTTTCCCACTGTCAAATGCAGTCAAACATGGTTTAAAAATACTAAGTGAAAATTTCAAAAACAAGTAATTCACGAATTTTAATTGCACACCATTCTGAAGAGCTGGATGTGATTTCCTCTATGTAAATGCTCCTTTTTCCCAATGTAAACATGCTGTCTCTGTACCTGTCCATTAGTCACTTAGCAGATATTTCAGTTATTAGATAACCTGTAGTGGTATTGTAGTGGTTGTATATAATGTTTGGTAATATATTCATGTTCAGAAATTTTTTATACACACACACACACACACACACACACATACACACATATAGATGTCATATCTATGTGCATACCTATATATGTCATATATATATATATATATAACATTTCTATATATAACATGTATATGCTCTTTACATAATCTGTATGTAAAATGATTATATACATATATCTTTATCTATATGCATATGTATATAGAAAAAGGATGGATACATTATTTATCCTTATGTATATGCTATGTATACATAACGCTAATCTTCTATTGGTTCTGTTTCTTTGGAAAACTTCAGTACATTGTCTTCATACATGTAGTTCCATCTTCCTATAATATTCTCACTTCCCCAGTCCCCCACACAGATTCTCAATTATCTAACTCCTGTTCATCTTCCCATATCTCTTTTGAAGTCATTTTCCCCAGAATACATCCCAGGACTGCATAATATGCACCTTTTGCAGTTTTCCCAAGGTCTCCCAAAGTTCACTATCTTAACCCTCACAGCGTGACTGTGTGATTACCACAAGTTTTAAGAAAGCAAGGTTTCTTTCTGTGTTTTTCACAAGACCACCAGTACCTGGAATATAGTAAATTCTCCTTACATCTGTGATGAGAAAATGAATTAATTAAGTAAGGAATGAATAAGGGGCTGAAGGAAGGACAGGATAAGAAATAGGGACAAAAGATGTCATGAGAGAAAAAACAGGTTTTTCCAGAATATCAATTGACAGGATTTGTGGAAGGATATTAATAAAAGATACACCACAGATAATACCTGTGAGAAGGGAAAGCGCCGTGTGCCAAATGGACACTCAAGTCATCACCCTTACCTAATGTCCATTGTGTCTGTGATAAGTGCAGACACTCTTCTAAGAACTTTTAATAAATCCTTCTATTGTATTGACTTAAAAGCCTTCTTAAATACCTATTATGTTTATCTTAAACTAATGGATTTCCCAAACAGATGACAAACAGGAGGCTCAGAAACTGTGCACTTTGCCCAGACTCATACAACATAGGTGACAGAGCAATGGTCTAACCATTTCAGACTAGTTTTGGGGCTTCTGCTTCTAAGGACCTTAAAATACTACTTCAGGATTCCTTGAGGAAAGCATCCTCATTGTGGAGGACTAAACCACACATTCTCTTCATCTCTAATCATATCACAAGAATTATTTTCTCATGTGGTGAACTTAGATTTTAAGTTGACACTTACTTCTTTTCCAGTTTTCCACCAGTAAAGCTTGCATTAATTTTATAATTTTACCATACACTGTGGTCTTACACATATGAGCTTACCTAAGCAAATCCAAGCATTCAAAATATAAGAAGCTGTTCTCAGGTTAAGTAAAGGGGGAAATGACTGTTTATCAGGAAATCTTTATCAGTGTGAAATGGAGTGAAAGTGGGTGTTATTAGCATGAAAATCACGTAGAATGACCCTGAAAGGTTTTTAAAAGTAATCAGGAATATTCTATCCATGCCTACCAATTCATAATTGCCACAAGTTCACCTATCAAACAAGAAAACAAATTCTCAATTCACAATTTATTTCTATTGCAAATCAAGTTGTGCCTAAAAGATTTGTGACCAACAACTAGATCAAAATGGATAGAACTGTGCCAGTTTGAGTTCTTCATATCCTTAAAAGAAATTTTAATAACATATGATTTGTTAGGATGAAATATGGCTATTATAAAACATTATATATGGAAAAAAATTGATAGGTAGGTCAAGCATTTAAGAGAAAATTTTGATTATTTCAGTGAATGCAACAAAATCTTTGATAAAATTTAATCCATTTCCAAAACCTCCATCACTCTACCTAATATGCATTTTATTGGTGAAATACTTAACATATACAACCCAAACATAAAAGAATGAAAAGGAAATCTAAGTGAATACCTGATATCAACAAATTTTGTAAAACTTAGATATAATGAAAATAGAATAAATAAATAAGTATAACATATCAAAATAGAAGTGAGATTAAATTTTGAAGCACTGATTTCTTATATCTGTAATAAATGGGAGAACAGATTAAAATATTTCATATGGAAGTAATTGCTTCCATTATTAGAACAAAATGCTAGTAAACAATAGAAGGATGGCAAATACTATAAGTTTGAAAGAGACAAGCACAGAATCATAAAAGATGAAAATGTCATGAAAAATCAAAATAATCTCAGCAGTAAAATTAATTTGAAACAATAGATATCATATTTTTTGTCAAATTAGATAAGAAATGCATATTTGATTTTTCAAGCTCATCTGGCTGTGATGCAATTCATAACTCATACATGGCTTACAGGAGTATAAATTAGAAGTTTTAAAAGCTATTAATAGAACTGTACAGATCAGAACCTTTGAAAATCTTCCTGTCTTTGGAGGTAATAATTCAACTTGTATGAATATACTTTGGATGAGGGCATTTAGAGGTTTTAAATAAATATACAATTGTGTCTATTTAAACACTTTATAACAGTGAAAAATGAAAACCAATATAATTATCCAACATTGAGATAATATTTATAAAATATCCTTTAATGGTCTATTCTTGATTATCTGAACTTGGCCTACAGTAGAGTTGAGGAATAAAACAACGAAACTCTGTATTTATCTATTTACAGGGACTATGCCAACCATTATGGGCAAAACATTGAATTGCTTTGGGGAAAAAAAAAAGCCCCCATTATGATATAACAAACACAGTTAAACCTATAGCACAAAATCAAAGAAGTATTCTCCAAAGGGATAAAAAGAGTGCTTAGTTCTAGTTAAAACAAATGTCTTTTTTGTGCATTTAGTGTTTAAGATCTTATTCAGCCCAGATTATTTCACCTAAAACACACACACACACACACACACACACACACACACACACACAGAGAGAGAGAGAGAGAGAGAGAGAGAGAGAGAGAGAGAGAGAGAGAGACTGACTTAGATATTTAGAGAAAGTCAATCAAAATTAGTTAGCTTATGCCACAAAATGAGTTATGAGTTATTAACATCCTGTTACAAGTCATGTGGCTGATAAAAAATGCTCAAAATGTGAAAGTTCCTGTACCAGGGAGAACCAAGGGCTACTGCAGTTTTTCTCTTTTCCTTTACAAGAGTCTGGCAAGAGGGCTGGGGCTGTAGCACAGTGGTGGAGTGCTTGCCTACCACCTGTGAGGCCTTGGGTTCTATCCTCAGCACCACATAAGGAAAAAAAAAAAAAAGAAAAAGAAAAAGAAAGAAAGAAAAGAAAGAAAAAGAAAAAAAGAAAGAGTCAGGCAAGAACATGAACCTTGAAGGGTGAGGGTGATTTCAGATACACCAGCCTTTAATGTTTCTAGGAGTCCTAAAGCTAATCTGCAAGTGAATAACTTGCAATAAATGATTTTTTTCCAAACAATAACCAATGAGATGGGAAAGTTATTTTACACTAAAACATAGATTAGTGTTGCAGCAATGTTTTTCTTAAAGTCCTTATTACTGGTTACTTGAAGAGATTTTTTTTCCTACCTTCATTGCCCTCTTACTATTTTTTTTCCCTTTTTTCAAGGTTGTGGAACAAATTCCCAGTCTTATCCCTACAAGTACATTTTTTATTTCATTAAGAGTGTTCTTCTAAAATTACTATAATTTTCCAATTTTGTTTGAAATTTAGTTCCATATTCTACACTTGCCATTCTGAACTGAAGTCTCATCACCAAATTTTAGGTTTTTGTTTTTTTTTTTTTTCTTTCTTAATTACATTTAAGGCTATGTGTTTTCCTCTAAATACTGCATTAGCTACAGTATATAAATGATAACCTGTGGTAGTTATTTGCTGATATTTTCAAAATTTTCATTTATATATTATTTTAAAAATATATTTTTTTCATTTTCTCATGCATTTCTCATTTGTTATTTCTTTATGACTTTCTATGTAGCATGACAAATAGAAAAATTTTAATTTTTCTGTACACCCAAATTTTTTTTTCACTCACTCTTTGCTTGAGGCTGCTATTGGGTTGAATTTCTTAGTGGATATTTCAGTTTATTGGCTATTTCTATCTGACATAGGTTTGTCTGCTTGTGAAATGTGCCAATTTCTCTTCACAATTCTGGAAATGTTTTCTTTTAATTTTATTCCAATGATGCATATGCATACAAATTCACTATAATAATATTTCTCTACAAATTGTTCCCTTTATCACAAACAATATTCTTAAAAATATTTATTGTTGTCAAGTCTATAAGCTGCATTGAAATATTTGGAATTTGTTCTACTGTCCTGTGCTATCTTTCTTATTGCCATTGTTTATTTTACTGCTTTGGTTTTCTTTTCTAAACTCCTTTAAAATATTTTAAGGATCAATATTTTCTAAATAAACTTTTATTTTTATATCCTAAATAGATATTCCTGACATTTGACACGTATATTTATTGGAAGTTTTAAGTAATCAGTATCTCTATTCTCTTTTCATATGTGCAAAGACCTTTAGGACATTTTAATCCTAATCATTCTGCTATTTATTCCAGCTAACTTTTATCTAATTGTTTAGTTACCCCTCATTAAAAATAAATAAATAAATGGGAAAAAATCCCAGCCATAACAACAATGTAATTACTAAAGGTTATATTTTTGTTTTATCTACTGTTTTGTTTTCTCTTTCATTTTGTTTTATTATTTTAAGATTTGGGAGAGCTAGTCAGTAGCCTAGCAAGGATGATGCAGTGGACCCTGATGATGAGTGTGCTGTCTATAGAGAATTTAAAATAATATAAAAATAATAACAAATTAGTGTGCTTTTTATCATCACCACGTACTTATAATTCTAAACAATTCTAATCAAGAGCAATTGTAAAAATATTCTTCTATGAAAAATAAGTTCTAAACAATTGATGCAGTTACTATTGAGTTTTAATTATTTGGTATGTACTTACATTAGGATACTTTTATTCCTTATCTTTTAATGAATGTCATATTCTCCATTTAAGTTAGTTTGGAGAACTCAGTTGTACAGTCAGCCTCTACTTTGATGAACTCAGCTTGTGTTTAGTGAGTGAACTCAGAGGTTCAGAATCATTTTTGTTCTCTTTTAGTATAGTTGGTTTCTATTTCCATGGCACCTCAGATTTCTGACTATATACAGTCAGTGCAAAATTAAGAATACCATAGTGTTTTTAAAATTAGATACAAAACTTATGTGACATCAGTTTCATATTGTGTGTGCAAATCTTTCTCTAAACTTTATAGAGTTCTTACTAGAAAGTATTTTTTTTAATTTTTACTCCTCTTATTAAAAAAAACACATTAATGTAACTAAACCTATCAGTCTAAACCTTTTCCATTTTATGCACTATTAAATTTATTTCTAAATGGTTATAAACCAAGTTTAATGAAAGAAATTTTCATTGCTTGCATGTTTTTTTACAAGCTGATATCATTATCATGTCATTTCATGACTATTACTGAAAATGATTCAGTGGTATAGAGGAAGGACTGTTAAGAAACAGATGCAGCCTAGGTATCAACTATGGTAGGTGCATTTTTGCAGATAGTACCCTATTGAGCCTGCAGGCCCTCTGTCAAGGAGCACTATTTCCTCTTCTGGTATTAATGCTGGAATCCAGGCTTCACTGAAGAAAGGCATTTGGGTGTAGCCATAGCTATATGTGCTCATTTAGTTGTTATTAACTGAATACCTGTTGTGTCAGGCTGTTCTCCAGGTACCAGAGACTGAACAGTGAAAAACAAGCAGACAAAGCTAGCCTGTGTCATGGAATTTATTTCCTAGTGGGATTAGAGAAATACCCATGGAGCTAATGAAGGCTTCCCCTGTAGGGATATGGGGTAGCAGGGTCCTCAGAACAGCAAAAGGAACTTTCAAGAACACATGGACACTAACTGTAGGTTGTTCCTGGATGAGGCTGGCCCTATACTTCACTCAAGAATGCAGAAGAGCATGGCTCCTTGAACATATATAGAATGATTAGTAAAAGGAAACAATAAAAGACTCTGGAACTGCAGTAAATTAGGCTTCTTTGAATCTTGTCTTGGTTAGACAGGGTTGTCAGCACTGCATGATTTCCTTAGGGACTTCAAGAGCTGTGCTGGCTTCTTCTCTGTGTGGTCCTTTGCTTTCAATATCTTTCCAATATTTATTTTAATAAATTAAAACTTAATCCAGTACTAAAATGGTTGTGTGCCTATGACATACACAAAAACATTTTAAAAGCACAACTTTGCTGAATGTAAGAACTCACCTGTATCATTACCAAATACCACAGACAGCAGTACATTCATTTTCCATCTAAATGGGAAGCTGTTGTCTACCTAGTTATGTCTGCTATTTGTTCTTTTCCCATCCATGCGATGGGAAAGCTTACCTGTAATACAGACTTCAAAGTCTTAGTAGACTCTTATAAATTCTTGAGGAAGTTTGAATACAGCTTCATTTGCCCAACGTCTGGAAGGGTCTAATCATGTTCACTTCATAGAAACATTAGAGGATCAGAATTTTAAAGGTATACTTACTATTTGGCATCATCAATTTTAATATTCTTTGGTATAGTCCAATTTGTAATAAAAATATGTCCTTAAACATATAATCAATTTGTTAACCCATCACTATATCTCAATATGTGTACATAATTTAAGTAAAAATTATGTTTACATGAAAATAGCAACCTGGATTCAACTTATTTTGTATGAGACCACAGATGCATGACCCATAGGC
The DNA here is from genome assembly GCA_025594165.1 of Tamias sibiricus. NCBI lineage: Eukaryota > Metazoa > Chordata > Mammalia > Rodentia > Sciuridae > Tamias > Tamias sibiricus. Next base: position 21,733,578 of record CM046672.1, on the reverse strand, counting down.
TCACACTTATCTATTTTACATCATCACATTTCAAACCTAAACCAAAATCAAAATAAAATCCAACTATTGAGCCTATTACATTAATTATATATAAAATGATTTAGGGATTTATAATTATCAGGTCCAAGTAGACCTTAGTAAGTTATGTTGACATTCACATTTCAGCCAGATTATTAAATTTCAACAGATACAAAAGATCCTGTTCTGCAAATACAAAAGACTCAGTTCTGCAAATGAGTTCCAAAAATCCTTCCTGAAAAAAGTGTTATTGAAATATATTTGAAAGTCCCTAATGCCATTAATCTAACTTACCATGAATAAAAACTTTCCTTTAATAAAAATGAAAGTACTATGGACAATTACTCTAGCAATGATCCCCACAAGAAAGATATTTAATGATGTTAACAAAGGCTCCTCATTTTCCCTTGTCCCCCAACACTGCTCCCACTTTTTTTTTTTTAATAACTTCACTGTTTTGTTAGCAGTGGTTTCTTCTTGCCCTGCCTTGGCAATCATTATTATTAACAGCTATAAGTCGGCTTGGCCAGATGCACTCAGCTATTCTTATATTCTGATTTCTCTTTCATAGCCTAGAGAACTGACCTTTATTGAATTTTAATTTTAGCTAAAACTTAATAATTTCCATGGCTCAAGAATGAACTCACTAAGTGAACAAGTCAGAAAGACAGTTGCCATCACTGTTTTCACATTTTAAAAGAAAATAAACCTCCCTCTGGAAACAATATTATTCGTGTTCCGAACCTTTATCTGAAGTGTTCTAAACTTAAAAATGTCAGATCCCTTTGTCTGCATTCGGTGTCTTCTGTCAGGGCCACAAATGACCAGTTTGTGTCAAGGATGAACTGTGATGCTGAAAAAAGGTGTACCCTGAGTATCCTACATATACAAAATCCTATGTGTTATCTATTTATTTTTAGGTTTTGTAATTATCATAGTATTCAGGTATCAGATAGATGTACAGGCGTGAGAGTCTCCATCCAGAACAAATGCAGGTAAATTTCATTTCTGAGATTCTACCCCACCAATGCTGCAGATGGAAAACAGGTTTCCAGTATAGAAAATAGAATGGGATGTGGTGGTGTTGGTGTTGATGGGGCGCTCTTCTGAGGGGCGTTTGTATGATTAGTTTAGTTTTACCTAAATACCAAGTCATCCTTGTATAAACGGAAATGATGAACAACTGAATTATGCAGGAGCCAGCAAGAACATTCAGACATGCAAACAAGCACATAGGCAGACTGTATGAATTTCAAGGTGTAAAGCAGTAATGGACTAGGTAAACTGCATTTTTAGTGAGATTAAACTTGTTCTTTGCTTGTATTTTTATTTTTCCTGTAATGCACAATTAACTTTTAAAAAATAAAAACTATTTTAAAAACCTGAAAAAAAAAAAAAAAAAAAAAAAAAAAAAAAAAAAACTCCCACTGAAAACCCAAAGATCAAGAAAGCAAAGAGCTGATAAGTGATAGCAGTGAGTTTACCTCTAAGAAAACTATTTCTGGTCCTGATATTTGAACTGCTAAACATTGACAGATATGAGGGGAATTTACTGGATACATCTCCTTTATAAAAAGAAATAAAATAAAATATTGGTGCTTAAACTCTCAGGAAGAAATGGCTATTTATTTCAATATTTCTGTATGTGCATTTACCATAGAGATTATTTTAATGAAGAAATCCAAGCACTATAGTCAAATATGGAGCAAATCCTCATTACTGTGTCTCCTCTCTTGGAGAAGAACTGTGCATATTATCACATTAAAGACTGAATGAAGCCCTGCAGCCAACATATTCTTAACTTTGTTTAAGTAGCATTTCCTAAACTTAATTATCTACAGAATACTATTTTCCAGGAATAACTATTAACATTCTTTTACATTTATTCTTTGGATGTTTTAAGTTCCAGCAATAAAACTAAAGAGATGAATTAAATGACATTTAAGGACACATTCAGCTCCCAACTTCAGGACCTCTGCTCACCCAGAATGTGTATAGCCCCCCTTCACCCATTTCTACTCCTAGCCAGTTTCCACATTTATCATAATCAAGGGCAGAAACTCCTCCACTTTAGACCTCAATCTCTTCTTCTTTAATGCAAATCCATTCCTTTTTTCTAACTCCTCCTTGAACTTTAAGAGTCACTCCTGAGGCAGCACCCTTATCAGAAATACTTCCTTTAAGTAGTTACAAGGCCACAAATGTCACCTGTCAGTTCTCTAAAATAAATATTCGTTCTTTTATCCTTTCCTTTGAGGATCTATTCTTCTGCCTTGGTATCCTAATTCTCTTATTATAAATTTAGAGCCTATGGATGGATTTACACAATAGAAAAGAAAGAGTTTGATGATGTAATAAACTTAAGGTTTAAAAGAGTGAAGGCGGTGATCTGACTCCTGAATGTCCTTCCCAAGTCATAACAGTTACAGACTACAGGCTTGACCCTGTTTTTCCTCTGAGCTCAACCCTCATGGTTGTCCAGGTTAATGGAATGTTCATTTTCCATCTCTTCATTTTGATGACCATTTAGAGAAAATTTCAGACATCAGCAACACTATAGCTCAAAATACTCCAGCTAGACCACATTACTACTCACTAAGCAAGAACATAATCCTAAGCTTCTTGAAGTTAATTAAGTGTATGTGTCTAATTTTGTTCCATCAATATGATCAGAACTATTGTGTGTCATTGGGAAACTGTGACAACAAAACATCATACATAAATTTGTATAATCTCTCTTTATAGGCTGCAGTGTCTAAGGGTGAAACCTCTGAAAGATTGGATCCCTGAGGGATTGCATGGAGCAGAGCCTCCTACTCACTTATGTGGGACTGGTAGGATGAGTGAAAAATAATGATTTGTTAATCATATAATAATGATTTGTTAAGCATTGTGGCTGGTGTTTTCACTGTGTTTTGGCCTGATGATGTAACCCCTGATGCTCATTGTTTAAGCATTTATTACCATCTCTGTAGTGTGAAGAGATATCTGGACATGGTCAATGCCATGAAGAAAAGAGATGAATTTAATTACGTACATAAAGCAGTTTCTAATGACTATATTTTTTCTTTGTTTTGTTTTGTTTTTAAAATAGGGTCTCACCAAGTTGCTGAGACTAGCCTCAAACTTGTGATCCTCTGCCTCAGCCTCCTAAATCACTGGGATTTCAGGTGTATGTCACTGTGCCCAGAGTCTATTTCTAAATATACCTTCAGCCATTTTCAACAGCCCCATTCATACAGTCCTATATTAAGGAATCCCTCAAGACTATGTCATAGACCCCTTAACTTGAGGGTCCCACTGCCACTGGAAGAGAAAATTATAGTACCTATATTGGCTTCCATAAATGATTGACTCACACTAACCTTAATTCAGTCACCAGTCCACATATAGAATAGACCAAATAAATAGAAATGTCATCCTAAAAATATATGTTCAGATTTCTCAATAGGAAACTTTGTTAAAGCAATATTTGATCACTTTATTATTTGTTTACTATGGTCACATTCTAATATACACTTCTCAAGAAAAAGATTAAAAGACCAAAAATACTTTTGTTTTTATGGTTGCTAGTAGATATAAAATAAATCAGAGTTATTATTCCAGCTTTCACAATTAAGAACTTTCAGTAAATTTGTTCAATATGGAAAATGTAACATAAAATTTTAAAACAGAGCAGTAAGCACTTTAGCCTAGACTAGCCAGGTTGTTACCACAGCTCAGCTCGTAAGGGAGATAAATGCATCGTCCTTATTTTGACAAGAGCAAGTTGAGTGTAGGTGAATTCAAGGGGGGCGAAAAGACACATAAATAACAATCTTTCAAACTTCTGTTCACGAATATTGTTTTTTGTCATCGCAATTGCACAATGAAATATGAAAGTTCAATTTTCTGTTCATTTCCTTTTAATAAAACTTCTGTTCATTTCATTTCTGAGAGAAGATTGAATCTAAATTACTTTGACTTCTCTTGGCCTAACTTTGGTGAATGCTACCCAGACAAGGAAACGGAGCCTTTTTTGAACATCACCCATAGAAATAAAGAGGTGCACCTCCATTTCTGTGTTTGGCTCTGGCTCTTTCCCTCTCCTCACGTGGGTCTTCTATGAGACCAGTGAATCCTGGTTGCATATTACATAGCAATCCTTGCTCCATCTTTTAACCAGGCCACTTGTAGAAAAAAAGGAAATCTACAAAGGGCCCTGTGTTGAGTTTTTCTCATCTATTTCACAGCAGATGTATTTCCTAAAGAGAGGAGAAAATAGAGTTCTCTTTGGAGAGGTGGAATTTGAATTCAAATATGATATCAGAAATGATTTTTGATGGACATATATATTATGGGTTCCATTGTGTCGTTAATAGCACTTAGGTTGAAGGCCTAACTATCTCAGAACACGAGTTTATCAGGAAATAGGACCAATGTAAATACATTTATTTAAGTTCAGATGAGATCTGAATTACTTCTATTGAAGTAGGGTGGTCCCCTACCCCCAAAGATGGGTGTCTTTATGAAAAGGGGAAATTTGGACACAAGACACGCCCACTAGGCAAATGCTACATGAAATTTGGAGGTGCTTTTCCACGATATAAGGGACTACCACATACTAGGAGACAATCCTAGCATATTTCTTCCCCTGGAACCTGCTGAGAAAGTGTGGTCCTGCCAACATCTTGATCTTGGACTTCTAGTCTCCAGAACTGTAATAATTGCCTCTTAGTTAAGCCCCACAATATGTGACACTTTGTTTCAACAATTTTAGTGAACAAATATGACCCAGAATATCACAAACCATTCAATGTTACTTTATTGCCTAAGATTAAAAGTAATGTTTTTTGTTTTGTTTTGTTTTTTATTTTTTAGGATGATTTGAGAGCTCTAATTACCTGGCCTCTGTGTACTTATTCAACCCAGTACTTATTTTACATAGTGAGACCATTAAAATTTCAATCTTTATTCTCCTAAAATTACCTTTTTATTCTATCTCATTCTCTTGAATTGGAATTCACTCTAAAAATGATACTAAAAATACATGTATATGTATCACTGTGTCCATGGTAGACTGCTCTTTGGTCATGACAATTTTTAGGAGTAATCCCAAGCATCATAAAGTTCCTCCTCAGGGTCTTCCATGTGATTAAATTTCAACTGAATTTGAATTTTGATATGAAATGTAACTAAATCCATCTTTTAATATTTATTTTTATGTAATACCTACTATGTTCTACGAATTGCACCACCATTGGAAAAAATGAAGGAAGGTTTTCATCCTCCCTAGGAAAGTCAGGAGTGTTTAGAGATAATGTGCAATTTTCTGTCTCTTGAGGAATTAGACATAGCCAGACATACAAGAGGGAAAAGCACTGTCAAATTTACAGGGAGAGATTCTAGTGTCAAGATTGCAGCTCACTTAGTATCATCATAGAGAAAACAAAAGGACTTTTGTCAGTCTTGAGACCCACTATATGTGGAGGTATGAAGTAAAAAAAAATAAAAAAATAAAATAAAAAAGTATTGTGTTCAGTGATTAGTAAAATAAGAAATAAGCAGAAAAAATGCAGTTTCCAAGATCTCCTTCCACCTCCACTCAAAACGCTGCCCAAAACAGAAGGAAAAGGCAAGATCTGTCCAGTGCATATGCAAGGCCAAGACAAATGGAGGTTGAGAATTGGCCATTTGCATTTGCAAGATAGAGATCAATGTTGATTATGCAAGTACTAGAGAATGAGAAGGCAATATAGACTCAGGTCTGATTGCAGCAGGTAAGTGTCACTGATATGAGGAACAGGACATACTTACGGAAGGGTTCATTCTGGGTATTTTAAATATCCTATAAAAAATAAAACACAGAGCCGGGCGTGGTGGCGCACGCCTGTAATCCCAGCACTTGGGAGGCTGAGGCAGGAGGATCACGAGTTCAAAGCCAGCCCCAGCAATGGTGAGGCACTTAACAACTCAGTGAGACCCTGTCTCTAATAAAATACAAAAAAAGGGCTGGGGATGTGGCTCAGTGGTCGAGTGCCCCTGAGTTCAATCCCTGGTACCAAAAAAAAAAAATAAAATAAAATAAAATAAAAAATAAATAAATAAATAAATAAATAAATAAAACACAGGCAAGAAGCAGATTTGATAGAATGAGAATTTTTTTTTTCTCTTTCTCTCTTTTAAAGCAAATTCTGGTTTTGTGCAAACAGATTAGGGAGGAAAGATATAGCCATGTAGAAGAAAGAGGATGTGAGCATAGGAACAAGGTCCTTGACTAGTTGTAAGAAGATGGAATCCTTAAATCTGGAGTTAAACTTGGATAGTAAAAAAGAGAGAAGACCCCTGCTAATGAGAAATAGGACTCTCCATGCAAAGAACTGGCTAAATTTGGTAGAGGGAAGACAAAGTGGTTTTCATATACAGACTGAGATTTCTTCAGTGGCAAAGGAAGTGACACCATCCTATTTAAGGGGGAAGTGAAAGAGGGTTTGGAAAGTTTCCCATCCCCAACAGGGAGAAATTAGGGAAATATGCAAGTATTTAGCTGTCCTCAGTGCTCACTGCAAACTTCAACTTGCTCCAGGGAGCACAGTGCTGCTCTTCTGTACTTTTTTTCCCCAGTTATACTCAGTTGTTCCCATCTGTCACAAAATAGGTGGAGATCATAATTTAACCGTACTTAGGATTTAGTCACAGGATTAAAGATAGGAGGAAGAGACAAGAGAACAGATGGTATATTTGAAGGAGTAGATTAGTTATGGGCTATATTCTCTAAATTGATTAAGAATACATACAGTAAAAAAAAACACATTTCAGTATATGAATTAGATGTCTCAGTGAGATGAGGGGCTTTGGGATGGGAAAGAGCGAGGGGAAAAATAGTAAGTGGGAAAAATAGAAAGAAGAGTTCTTGCACTTCAAATCAAGATGATGTGGATATTTGTGATGTCTTGGAGATGGCCATGGGACCATGCTACTGAGATGGACAATAGAAAGCTAATTATGAATGTGTTCAGACAGTCATGAGATGGGGTATTAAATGAATGGTGTATGTGGGTGTGAAATTTTCTAAGAATATTAAATAAGCAATAGGAACTAGTGCTCCGAGATAAATGGTAAAGATCTTCCATGAGTAAGAGAAGTGACCAAAGAACTAATGAAGGTGGAATGACTAGAATGATAAAACCTTATGTACTTTAGAGGAACTTGGGCTTTGGGGGAAGGAGGGAAAATAAATATTCTGGATGAGAAATTAAAAAAAAAAAAGACAAAGAAAAAAGAGGGTGAAGGAGGAGGAGGAGAAGGAGGAAAAGAGAGGAGAAGGATCCTTTTAAAGACCCTATGGCAATTACAGAATGGAAGAGAAAATCCTAACAGTTTCAAATTCTGCAAATATCTCACAAAACATATGAAACAATTAGAAAGCCGAAATTAACAAAGAAAATTCATAAGCATGTGAAATAAAAAAGTAACATCACAAACACTAAAATTGAAATAAGGGAAATCAAGAAAACCCATAAGAGCAGCACATATCTGATTTGGAAGAAGAAAAGGAGCCAGCAGTGACAGTGGCAGGAAACAGCCCACCTAATGCACTAGAGAAGGGACCCTATAAGAGGTGGGTCTGGTGTCCTAACAGTGGGCTCCCTCCTAGGGAGGGCTGGAGGGGCAGGGGTAGTCCATACCTGTGAACTCTCAAAACTGATCACCAGGCTGGTTTTTAGGACAGAGCCACACACTGAAAAGGAACTTCTGGGAAGGTAGACAAGACAAAGGAAAGACAAAGGCCACAGGTGGCAAGGGCAAAATCTGAGAATCCTCAGGAGATGAAACTTTATATATATATATAAAAAAGAAGCTGCAGCTCCATGAAGTTATAACATTTCCCTGAACCCCATTTTATGGTAAAAATCAGAAAAAAAATAATCTCACATAAAATTTAGCAATAAAATATCAACGTAAAGTCCTATAAAAACACATTATGGAAGAATAAGGATAAGGAAAAGAATAACATGACTGCAGTCCTGCAAAAGGCATACCAAAATATTGTGCCTACAAAACCAGATCAAAATTATACATGACTACCTCAAAATCGACCAAAACACTTCATTCAAGAACACCATAGAAGATAAAAGTCAGAATTAAAACAAACATGAGGGGATTACATTCATAAGAAAAAAAAAAGCACTAAAAAAAGAAAATATTTTACATTAAATACTAGAGAGAGATTAAAAGGAGTTAAGAATGATAAATGCTAAAGACAGATAAACAAGACTGAACATACATAACAATATTCCATTAAAAAAAAGCAACTTGAAGAAAGTGAATATATACTAAAACCTAATTCTAAAAAAAAAAAAAAAAAAAAAAAAAAATCTGAAAACCAAAGACCAAGATTGAAATGATGTATTTGAAATCACACAGCACATATCTGAAAATATCAACCCAGACACACCAACACCAAGATTCGTTCTAATGAAGTAACTGGACTTTCAAGAATAAGAAAAATTCCTTTGAATGTCTAGAAATAATAATATATGATTTATAAAGCCTGTACATTCAGGTCAAATGCCTCATGACTTCACACTGATATCTACAGTTTAAAGTCAGCAAAGCTTTTACCTAAGTACTTCTTTACATTTGTATCTTTCTTTCATACCAAAAATGACAAGGGTGCAGAGAACTTATAGATTTGGAATATGTCATCATCACATTCATCTTATCCACATTGCAAATATCAGCTTCAGAATATCAATCTTAATACTTCTAAAAATGTGCTTACTGAAAACATTACAACTTGAGGTATTCCCCATTTTCATCCAATATTTTAAAAAGTATATTATAGAAAGTAAAAACATTTTGCACTGTAATCATTTCTAGTCTTTGTTTAATTTTGTTTTATAGACAACTGTATACATGTACATATATCACTCTCATCTCTCCTCATGTCTATGTACATGTATGTGGGCTTATACCTAGATACAATATTGTATGAGAAAAGACTCAGTTACCAACCTTGGGTTGATGTTTTTGTAAGTTACTTTTATTGTCTGAAGCTCAGTTTTTAGGAGATTCCTCAGGAAAAAATCAGATAAGCACAATATTCCCTGAGTTCTTGCTTAATGGTAACAGTTTTATAGTCTTTATATCTGGAAATCACTTTTGCTGGACATAAAAAAAGTTGAGGCCCACATCCTTCCCTTAAGTATGGTATAGATATATATGCACATATATTTCATATATATGCATACATATACATATTATGTATATGTGTATATACATATTATGTATATATTATCATGTATGCACTACTTTATTCTCACATAAACTATCACACTTAAAATCGCTAATGATGATCCAATGTTCTTTATAAGTTCTCACTTCTTCCCAGTTTCTGCACAGTAGAGAAGAAGAGTGATCTTAGCATCAAATCATGTTCTTGATAAATCATTTGTCAGAAATGGAAACAAGGGTTTCTTGAAAAATTGGAGGACCCCAGTTTTGACAGAGAAAATGCACAAGATACACTGGGAACATCATGTCATAGTCTGGTATGGCATGATAGCAAAGTAGACCATTAAAATTGTGTCGGAAAACAAACCAAAAACAAAATTTGAAGGCCAAGTTGAAGAGACTCCACTAGCTAAAGATGAGACCCTTTGAGTTGTGATGATGATAGTAATTGCAGCAGACAAAGAAAATGTTGAATTTCACCATAGATATACAAGCAGTAGAATCCAAATTGGGTTCTTTGTCAAATGACCGGCATTTCTCATCACAAATGTTATAATGAAAGAGAGGGATGGAGAAGAAACATGTGCATTAAGGAGGCTTAAAAGACACATCAAATTAGGAAAACAAAATGGGCAATCATAAATTTCAGGGCCTACTGATTTATATGTGGGTAAAATAGCTAAAATGCAAAATAAAGTGATTGCTTTCAAAGCCAGTATAATGATTATTTATGACCTGATAGATGGTTTGCGATTGGGAAAGGGCTTCTGGGGTGAATACAAAGTTGTCTCTGAGACCTGAGTAATATTCATTTTATAAGCTTTATTAAACCATGCATTTAATTTGTGTGCTTTTCTCAGCCTTTATTTTATTTCACAATAAATATATTTTTAATTACTTGAGAAAATTCCATAAAAATTAAAATTGCCCTAAGAGTCTAGTTAGGGTTAGACAACAAAGTGAAGGGAGTATTTGGGGCAGAAGCCAGGTAGTAATGATTGGTGGTGACACACTGTGCGTTCATAAGGGCTTGATGAAGAACTAGGTGAAAGTTCTCATGGGTCCCTATGCATCACCTTCACCTTGAAGACAGGTTAAAGCAGGCTGCTTAATCCAAACACAAGACTTTGGATTCCAATTTTCAGGTAATGCTGAAGATAATTTTCAAAGGGTTCAAGTTGAGTTCTAGGTAGGGATGGGAACTTGAGTTGAATTAGTGGTCATGTGGACAGCGTAGGGTCTTCTACCTAATGAAAGAGTGTATGAGACATTGAGAGATTGGCTCTGATGGTCTTTTCTAGATAGCTGAGAACAGTATTTAATATATTGCAATTTGTTTGATGGGCATCCTTCTGTGGGACACTGGATGACATGCTTGAGTTGATTGAGCTTCATGACCAGCCATGACTGCCAGAGTCTCTAGCCCCATTCAGGTCCCTTGAGTCTTTAGTGGGTCAGTAACGCTAAACCACTCATAAGCTCATCCTTAGCACAACAGTGAAAAAACCTCTGCTTTAGCCCTTATGGTTTTAAGGAGGTCAGGTCAAGGGGGACACTGGGAGAGTGGCAGACCTCTCTTAAACTGAACTGTGGTTGGAAAGCATCTTGTGTTTTATTCACATCCATCACAATGTTGTCTGGCCTCTTTAATGAAGTAGACATTCAAGGCCACTATGGGACTCTTTGTTCCAGTTTACTAATTGCTTACTGCTAATTGCTTACATCTTATTTTTGTCTTAACTCTCCAGTCTCCCATGTTAGACTAATAACTATTCTCATTATTGATGGCATAGTAAAAATAAGTAGAGCAGAACATGATGGACTCATCCAATGGCTTGCATATTTACAATGATCTCACAAGCAGGCAATATTATCTTCATATGAGGAAACTGAATCTCAGAGAGTATAAGGTGTTGAAGTTCTCATATATGATTACTGAAAAAAAGTACTGGATATGAATCCAGTTCTGATTTCAAAATTCTCTCATTTTATGTCTTGCCATTAAAATACAATTAGCATGGCATGGTGGAATCTACAATGTTGGTTGTTCTGTCTTCATTTTACAGATGAAGAAATTAATCCTCAGAGAGGTTAGGTGGGTTCAGATAATGCAAATATTTATGTAGATGTTATTTAGAAAACAGACACTTGTTGAATACCTCCAACATGAACAGTATATCTCTATGCATTTTTATGCAAGCTATTTCTGTTAAACCTTACCTCAGAATAAGGTTGGGTGAGGTATTCCAATACTTATCAAACAGAAGGGAATCAGAGATTCACAGAAGTTTACCCAACATCTCCCTAATAGTACAGAACTAAGGTTGTGTTTGCTTAAATATATTATGGATGGATTTGCAATGTTTCATATTTTATTAAGCGGACTCTATTCTGTCCCTGTCCTGACCTTTTGTCTACTGTCAGCTATTTGACCTTGAAAAAAATATAATTCAGGAACTTGAGCTCAATCCTCTTCATATATACTTTTTTAAACTTCCAGATCTATTTTAACTTCAACATTTTCTGTGGCAAGATTGATCTGAAAGAGAAAGTCTGGGACACTGGAGAATGGAATCCAAGCAAGACCTCCAAGTTTAATTACATTTTGCTTACTAAAAAGAAAGCAGACCAAAGCCAATGAGTATGGAGGGAGAAACAAATCACTATCAAAAGATCCATTGGGACCCAATCTGGACCTTATTGATAGTATCAACATAATCAGTAATATTTATCCACAGAGAGAAGAACTGATCCAGAGAAAGGGTGACTTGGGCCAAAAGCCCCCAAATTCTCACATTCAGATTTCTGGGAAGGCTCTTAGCTCATAGGATATTTTTCTGGATGGGCACACTACTATGGTAGAAAGCACATAGTATCTATCATGATGAAGATTAGATATAAGGCTTGACTCTACCATTAAACATGAGCATGATTTCTTTAACTCAAAGCAGATCCCACAATACCTTTGCACTGCTATAAATATGAAATTAGAGAGTACAGATAAAGTGCTTTCCTGAGATTTTTCCATCCTTAGCTATTAGTATCATTGTACAAGTTGTTCCATTATAGGCACTTATTACAATGACTGAAATTTTCAAACCAAATTTTATCATCCTCATGTTCTTGCATGAAAATCCTCACAGGGAGGATGGGAGAGAAAATATTAAGATCAAAAATATTTCAGAAATCACAAGATGGGGGGCCCCTGAAGCTCTGGCCCTTGACCCACAGTCATTGGCTTCAGGACATGATGCCTGCCTGAGACATTTGCTGTAATTAGTACTGAAAGGGTCTCTGGGGGCTTCAAAGGAGGCTGCTTCCCCTATTGGGCTGACTTTCCTAAGTTTAGGCCGCTGGCCAAAGGAGCCAGATCAGTAGGGGAACAGGCTTTTCTCAGGAAGGAATGAGCAGATGAAAAGGAGAGAGGAAGGGAATGTCTGTGGACTTCCTAATGAGATCCCTCCTCATCCTGAGCCCTCTGGGCTGAGAAATTACTGTGCACATCATTTGCTAATGAGCATGGACACAGCCATAGAATAACCTTTAAAACCTGAAAGAATTTAGAATAATTCTATGCAGTACCTTCCCTGCCTTGGTGTGCTAAGAAAAGGGATGATGTATTTCAAAACTCAAGCCTGAAAAAGGACAACACTACTAAGCATAGATTCAAACAATTCAAAGACATAAATCCTTAATAGAGATTACAGGACTCAATCTTTGGATGTGCTGGGAGGCTTCTGGGAGGTGACTCTTCCTCAGGAATCCAAAATGGGCAATTGCCCAACTCATGTCCAGTTGAGTCTTTCTTTGCCCTACTTCCAGTAGTCTGGTAGGAAGAATTTCCCCTTTAAATCACAGGAGCCCAGTGAACATGGTGTCATGAACTCATGTTGTTCCAGCTGCATCCTATTTGTCCTTCTTTCAAATTACATACATCCTGTGGGCAACAGATTTAAGAGTTTCTTAAAGTTTTCTTGCTTTAGGAGACACATGAGAAGATGTAAAATCCATTGAGTAGATTTCTAAATGCCTATCCTGATATTTATAAATCCATTGGAACTGGATATCTGGGGCATCTTTTCCTAATTTGTTTTTATTAAACACCATCGTGTGCATGCATTACACTTTGATCTTTAATTCTGCAATTTGCGGGGGAAGAAGTTTTTCATGGTTGCCTAAGTCTTTGCAAGTTTATCAGGAAACTGTGCACATTCATTCAAGCTCTCCTAATGAACTGCTTCTGTCAATTTAGTTTTCATAAACACACCAGTGAGGCAGCATGGAGAGTGGTGATTCCTGAAACCCAGTCTGTGATACCCCAGGGTGTCTCCAATTATTTCCAGGTGGGGGCTGAGGGTGTCGTGATATTTTCTGACAAAACTAATTTTAATCCACTTCAATTTACAAAATTGCAGTCCACGAAGCACTTTGATTAAGAAGGACATTGCAGAAAATCAAGTGAGTCACAGTGGGGTATTGCAAGTGGAAAAACAAACAAACAAAAATCTTTGGTGTAGAAATTCATAACCAATTACATTTTCCCTGCTTTTGTCCACACAGCATGTGGCAGCACTTATTGTGATCCCAATACTTGGGCAAATACTAAGATGTAAAGGAGAAAAAAAAATATGGAATCCAATATTTATCGAGAATTTGCAATGTCCAGAGCATCCTAACAGAAGTCATTGCATTTTACGTTTATTATTATGCCTACAACATCCTTACGAGATGAAATCAATGTGGACTATTTTACAGGAAAGGAAACCCAAAGCCCTTTGGTTTCTCAAACCAAAGACCTAAGAGCTATCCTTGGTTTCTCTTTCCTTTGCACTCAATATTTAATATACCCACAAGCAATTCAGCTTGACCTTCACATTGTATCTTGATTTTTTTTTCATTTGTCCTCATCACTAACAGATCAATTGAAGCTACCACCGTTTTGGGAAGAGGGATTATTCTACTAACTTGGCCATATAATTTTCATTTTTTTCCTCCAAACTTGACTACTTCAAACAAATCAATTTTCCAAAACACAACAAAACATACCCCTTTAAAAGTACAAGGTACTGTCTATTACAGTTTTGTGTCTGTCCATCATCCTTAAAATAGGATCCAAGTCTTGCATCTTGGCCTCAGGCCCTAAATGGTCTTCTTTCTGCCTTTTCCCAATATCACTTATTAATCTATTGATTTTCCTTCTTCATGCTTGAGCCAAGCTGACCTCATTTCTGCTTTTCAGTTGTACGCAGTCTTTCTTGCTACCACAAGATGTTCACACTCCATAGAATTCCATTCCCCCTGATCTTTGCAAGGCCTCTCACTTTCTTCTCATTTAAGGGTTAACTCACATCATGTCAACCAGAGTGTTTCCCTGTGTCCAACCTAATCATGACACCCCCTTGTTGTCTATCAAACCATTTCCTTTAGTTCATGGCACTGCATGTATATTTAAGATTTTTCTTACATAGTTCTTAATCATTTTTTTTTTCCTTTTTTCGTTGACCCCACTAAAATAAAGCTATGGGAGAAACAAGAGACAGTCCCTTCTTGTTTAACATTTATCCCTGTGCATGGCAGTGTATCTGATACTTAGGATGACTGAATAGGTATCTGCTGCACTGAAAAAAAATAGTCAACCAATGTTTGAATAGGGGTTTGACAAGAAGAAGGTACTGTGTAGTAGGCAAGCAGGAATAACATGCGGGCTTATTATAGGGTGTGACTTGAATCTGGATATAATGTACGTGGCCATAGGAGGATTCAGAACACTAGGCACAGGGAGAATGGAGCAGGAAAAAGAAAGAAAGAAAGGGGAAGCAAAATATCATAGGGAATTTTCAAATTAGCCAGACACTACTTGGTGTGAAAGGCTTGATGCATATCCAATTTTCTGCTTCCTAACTTAGTTGCTCATGTACATATAGCAACTATAGTATGTATGGAGTCCAGTCTGTTTGTCAGAAGTATGGACAGTGATGCCCTTTAGAATTGACATGATCCATTCAAGGAAAAAATGCCCTATTTTGGTAAGTTATTTACCAATCTAACACTTTGAGAAGGCCCCAAACTTTAGGTACTGATATATTTTTTTGTTTGTTTGTTTGTTTGTGTTGGGAGTACTGGTGATTGAACTAAGGGGCACTTGACCACTGAGCCATATCCCTGGCCCCATTTTTTGTATTTTATTTCTGAGTTGCTTAGCAAGCCTTGCTTTTGATGAGGCTGGCTTTGAACCTGTGATCCTCTTGCCTCAGCCTCCTGAACAGCTGGGATGACAGGCGTTATCCACCATTCTTGGCTATTGACTTTTGAAAACTGTAGTAGGTAGGATTATTATTCAAAACTATTCATTTTTTTTCTATGATTTTACATAAGAAATGACTTCTCTGCCCCTGATTTTGGAACCAGCCATATGACTTTCATAAGTAAGATGAAACAAACAGATTTGACTTGTGCTCAGAGGGGAGGGCCTTGCCTCTCCTGCTTCTGCTGTGAGAGGCTTAGTCACTGTTCCCAAGTGGATGAGAGACACTAGAGGAAAACTGGAGCTAACCAGCAGCCTGAAGCCAAACCCAGCTGAATCCAGTCTATGCCAACTGGATCCCAACCAAGGTGAAGACTTGAGAAAGAATGAATATTTATGGCTTTAAGACACTGGATTTTGGAATGATTTGTTAAGCAGTGTTGTGGTAAGGCCTGACTGATACCGGATTGTCAGAAAACATATAGAAACTGTTAAAATTATTGAACTTGATAAAAGAATGAGTACAGAAACTTGTAAACAGACAAGTAATGAAAGCATATTAAAAATATTAAATAATGTGTCAATTATTTAATTGAATTATTTAAATAATTTGTGTCTTTTTTATCCCAATATAACTCCTTCACTCTTATACTATCTTTTAAAATGTATGCACTGATCCACTGTTAATTTATTCATTTATCAAAAATATGTATTTAGTGATATAGGCATTTAAGTTCTAGGGTTATAGCAGATAATATAATGTACATTATAATCTTGATATTCAGAATTTCTACAGTATACTGGTATCCTCAAACTGTCTGCTATGCTCCAGATCCATATTTCAAAATGTCAGCATGACCCTTTGGATGTCCCAAACGTATTTTAAAGATAACATATCCAAATGCCAGTTTATTAATTTTCTCACCTTTCAACAAACAATCTATTTCTTTTCGTGGTTTTCCCCATCTGTAAATCTGTCATTAACTTACTCAAGCCAGGAAATGTGGAACGTTGATTTCTTCCTTCTCCATTTCCAATCAACTTTCCCACCCCATCAGGACTAACTGCGACATGTCTCTTCTTTCTGGGCAATAATCTCTTCTCAATTGCATGTCGCCATTATGTTTATAAAACCTTTCACGACATTAAATCTACTATTATTCTCTGTGTGTGTAAGATAGAGAGAGACATAAAGGATGGAAAAAGTATGTAATGGTCTTATACAGTTGTCAGTAAAAGTATATCATTTAGTTTTTCTCTGGCTAGGAAATTCAAATCCATCTGCTAAATGCCAGCATAAATGCTATCTTTATGTTGGACATGAATACAGCCAGGCATTTGAGACAGAAAGACTGAAGCCCAAGGAAAAGTAGATACTTCTCCCAGATTTTTTTCCTATGAGCTAAAAAAGGGGGTAAATGGGAAAGACTCAAACAGAATACATGAACCATTTCTCATTTCAAAATTTTAATGAATAACCCCAAAATTAGAGCATCGTTATTTTTTTTATTTTCCACCAAATTAAAATTGCCCATCAGACTAGATTATTTGCAAAACGAAATACAAGACTCCAGAACTTCAATTTTCCTTATTAAAAATAAATGAATTTTGTCTTTGTTTGTGCTTAATCTTGGCTAGAAATGTACATTACCCAATCAGGAGTTAATAAGCCCCACAGGGAAAATCAAGTGCTGCATAAAAATTCCACAGGAAATCCACCAATAAATCAAGGCCAGTCAGGCAGTATATATGGAGATTTCTAGCCCTTCTAAAGTCTATTAAAAACCTTTAAATCCTGCTTTAGACAAAACATAAAGGAGGGTTGGGAGCTCTGTCATTCCTGAGAGGCCCTTCAATTTCCACATACTAATATTTAATCATTGAAAATGTCTATATATCCAAAATTAAGTCATTTAGTCTCCGTATATAGAACACATTAATTTTATATAAACTCTTATTCTGACATGGAGTGGTTTACATAAGAGGGAAATAAAATTCTCTGGAGCTGAGCAGAGAACAGTCTTCTTCTACTCCTCCTGTATCAAATGGGAATTGTAAGGTTGGTATAAAATGGCCTTTGGAAAGAAGATCTTGATGACATCTTTCCCATTTTTCTGTCAAAATGTCTATGAAGACATCAACAGAAGCAAGAAATTCCATCTCTGAAAACTACATGTGACTATTTTACTCCCAGAATTTTGGAGGAATTTCTACTAACTACAATCCTGAAAGGACAAAAGTGGAAAAATCACTGGAACTAGAGAATGGTAATTTCCCCAAAGAGTAAATAAGACTATTCTTAATTACATTCCCAAATCTTTGGTCCTTACTTTACAAGTTGATATTCTGTTGGATGTTGGATGTTGGAGAAGATGTGTTCTACCTCTTGCTCAACAGTATACTAACGTGTCATTTGCATATCTGTCTCTCTGTGTGGTTTCCCAAATGTTTCTTTCATTCACCTCCTCCATAAACATTTTCATTTTTACATCAGAGTAAAAAAATCTAAAAAGACAACTGACCACCAGGAAATAAAAGGCAATGATGGGCTATTGTACTCCTGGAGATGGAAATAAAACAAAATAAATAGCAGTCCTGTCAGAGACTGAACAAGGAAAGCCCCTCTGACAGCTGACCCAGCTATACATTTCCACTTTTCTCACACATTCAGAGTATTAGAAAACAAGGTGCTGGAGACAGTAACCATCACTCCCTGCTCAACAAGTACGCGTCCTGCAACATGAAAAGTCCCGTGGACATTGATAGAGAGGAGTCCAAGCACTCCAGAGAACAGAAAGGACAGAATAAATACATATACTCTATTGCTAAGTATGAAAAATAAAAGAAAAACACAAGCACACACACACACACACACACACACACACAAAAAAAAAAAAAAAACACACTCTGGGCATTGGCAGATACACAAAGGAATGAAGAAAATGGAATATTATGCTGAGTAGCCAATGAGATGAAGAACAATTTCCCTTCCTTTTTCATAAAATAACTTACTGAAGTAAACAAACTCTCTCTCCCTCTTTCTCTCTCTCTCTTTCAATATCTATTACATGTATAATTTAGACTTAGACCAGCAATTCCTTCATGGACAGTAATAGACTTTGCCTCACTCAGGTAGCTTTAAAATAGGGTACTTCTCATGTCCTTTGACACCACCCCCCACTTTCTTTGTTACAAATGACTCTGTATATATTAAATTATTCTGTGTTTTGTGGGTAAGGAATGGGAAAAGAAGTTGTCTTAAGTCTTAATATTAAAGGAAGTTTTCTGTACTGAGAATTAGAAGGTCAGAACATATGTGACCTCTCTTACTAAAATTCTTTAGTTGCTGTATAGTTGTGTAATATCCGTGGTTTTACTGTCTTTCCATTGGGGAAAAAAAATGGTACTTTAGCTTTCATTTTCAAAGGTCTTAAATTGGAAACTAAACAGATTGACTTGGCTGTTAAATAAGTAGTTCTCTGATGTGGGGCTGGTCCTTCAATTTCTCTAGGTCTCCATCTCTGTAACTTCAGAAGACAGTGATGGGCTTAACTTGTAGTTGTATGTCATGGTGTGTAAGGTTAAGAGATGATCCAGAGTACCCTGTTCCCAATGTTTGGAATTTAGCCATGAGACCAAAGAAAAGAGGCAGAGAGACCCAGGATTGCACAAAATGCAATTTATTAAGGAACTTACCGGTTGAAGCATAGTTCTGGATAGCAGAAAGACCAAGAGGACCCCCACCCCACCATTTAATTCAGAAAGAGAGGCATATATATTGATCAGGACAAAAATCATTTCACCCAAGTCAGGATGCACCAGTTTATCTCAAGCTAATATCAAAGATTCATTACATTCCTGGTACTGAGGTTAGATTGTACGATTCCACATATTGCTCTGTTTACTTATAGTATACTAGGAAATTATGAAGGGAAAATAAAGGAGGGTTATTCAGGGGAAAATATGGTGGCTATGACTCAAGATGGCCTCAGTCATTTCAAGTTGAGTCTATACAAGGGGCTTTAGGATGAAATTGGAGAGACAGGTGAAGAGGCAGGTCTCCAACATCCTTACTTCAAGGAGGAAGTACAGCATTCTTGTTCTCCTTACTGCTCTTCTCCATGACAGTAAGCCCTGCATTTCTTTCCCTTCTTTTTCTTTTCTCACCAAAAAGAAAATAGAAATTGAAATATTATCCTGAGTAGCCAGGGCCAAATCACTGGACCAAATGACCATGCCATCAAATACTTTCAATTATACCTGTACTGATACTAAGTCAACTCTTACCATGTTTTTCCTTCCAGAGTACATTCCTTATTTACAATAAAAAATATAAATAGTTCACTCTAACATATCCAAACCAGCAGTATCAACAATGTAATTCAGATGACATCCTTGATATTAGAACCCTGGTGTAGATAAAAATAAATTTTTGTTTCATTTTTCTAATCCTAAAATTTTAAATGTTCAGTTTGCTGACAACAATATTTTTTAAAATATTTGTTTCTGATGTTATTCATGCAGGAAATGTTCTTCATCTTAGACTTGACAGCATAAAATATGGAAAAACTATTACTTTGGCTCACAAAAAATATTGAAATAAGACGATTAATGGGGAAAATCAACTACTGAACAATTGTGTCATTTTATTCAAATGGATGGAATGCAAGGACTTCAGACTTTTCTATTTTAATCATAAATTTTACTTTAATATCTGGATATAGCTGATTAGGAAATGTGGAATGTAGTTCAAAAGAAATATAGCAGCAGCCAGGGGTCTATTGAAAGATCTCCTTGAGATGTATTAGCTAAAGCTCTATCTCAATCACTCATAAATTTTTGGAGAGAAATTGATTTTGTTTTCTCTTCACTGCAGCAGTAAATAATTTTATGGCTTAGAAACAATTCCTATGCAAACTCTACAGTATATATTTTAAAAGAGCAGAATTTGTCTTTGCAGAGGTGTGACATCATTCATGCAACCATAATCCTACATCTTCAATTAAAATAGACTCTTCCAAACCATTTTCGGTGCTACATGCATTATAATGACATTTTATTTTTAAAGTTATAATATAACTAAAATAGAAAGCAAAAGAAGACAACAGACAGTACTATCTGATCAAGTTGCATTCATCCCATCCACCGATGCAAACATACAGTGTTTGCACGTCTATTCTGTCTGGTCCAGTGCTGCCTACTGTAGACACAAACATGAATCCTGTGTGATTTTTCAAAGATCTCATAGATCATAAGAGTTTAGATACAAATATTAATACTCATGGTGTAATAGATGATAAATAATTGATGCATAGAAATAAATGTAGGTACATGTTGAAATGCAGCTGTCAGAGCTGGTAAGAAGACAGCTTAAAGTTGCTAAAATGAGAAATAAAATTGTATTAAATATAAAGAAGTGGGCTTTTGCTTAACACCAATCTAGATCATAAAATCCCATTTGGATCATTTCCAAGTATGTGGCTTTGGGCAGATTCTTCACATTTCATGACAGATATCTCAGGTATGCAGATGGGGCAAAACTAAGTTCCATTCAAAGATTTTGTGAGAATATAGAAAAAAAATGAGAACAATTATGAATATAGGCAGGCAAAATGAAATTTTAGTAACATTATTTGTTTACCTTTTTCTTCTTGTTAAATTTACCAGTTGAAGAGGAGTCATCACTGGGTGTCAATCCATCAAGCTGTGAATGAGAGCAAGAGGCAGGAACAAGAACTTTCTAGATGCTCCCTGTAGTGAATGAGGATCCTAGGATCCCAGAGTCAAGGTAACGGGGTGAGGTGTGGGTTGGAACAGAAAGTAAAGAATGACTTTTGAAGGACCTTGTGTGCCAGGCTGAGTTTTTTTGATATTATGCTCATTAACTCACCTTAAATATCACGATAGGCTGACATATACATGATAGAAATAACTCCAAAATTACTTTCATATGATAAAAATTTCAATATACCAATATTAGAAGTTCTTCACAATGGCTCCTTACACCAGAAGGTATTTCAAAGCCTATTCTAACTACGTTAAATTGCTAAATATGTACTTTATAAAGATATTTTAAAACTAAGAGGCAAACATGGATGAAATAATAAAGTATGAAGGGGCAAGATTTTTGTACACTTTAAAAAACAAAATACCAGAGAAAAGTATTGAGAGATTGAAATCGAGGAAATTGAAACTTTTTATATGCTGAAAAATAAAAAATTAACTTGAAGACAAATAGAAAGGAGAAATTACAGATCTGTATGTACTCATGACTTTCTCACACTGTGTACACGTTTAGCTAAGTTTATGTTCTTCAAACATGTGCCAAATTTGAATGCGAAAATCATTAAAGTCATTCAACTAATCCAAGGTTATTGGGGTCCACTAAAGTGAATGTTAGTTTTTTCAGATGAATGCTGTGAATGAATTCATTTGACTTAATCAAATTAGTGAGAACAAGGGTTGAAATTCTCAACATTTGTTTGCAAGTGAGAATAATCTAAAGGGATTTTTAAAATACTAGAGTTCAGATTTGTCTCAGAGACTCGGAATTTTATGCTTTGGAGTGGGGTTCAGGCATTAACATTTTCTTATGAAAGATCTCCAAGTGATCCTAATATACAAGACTGAGATGCATTACTTTAGATGCTTGCATATTTCAACAGCAGAAATTGAGGTTTCTGAGATATTTTCTGCATTAAAAATTCTACTCCTAATTAAACTACCTGGTTTAAGTAAATTAACAAGTACCTTTCCATTTGAGAGGGCTGTAAAGTCACCATGATTAGCTCATGCTACTAAGGTAGTCCTGTGAATGGTATGTCTCAGAATAAAAACCATAGGAAAACAAATGAGCTATTAATGAATATAGTGTGGTAAGCAAATTCAGATGTGGGGTTGATAGAAAATAATAAAAATAGTACTTTTATCAGGAAAACTTCAAAACCACCTCATACAGAATTATAATTTATATTCCAATTACTAGATTCAAGTAGGCCATGGATTCTTCTTGATTATGAAATTTGCAGAATACGTTAAACATAAGAAAAACCAATTCATGAAGAGATTCTGACAATTTTTAATTATAGAGTTGATTAGCTGAAGAATTTGGAGACATTTAAAAGCAGGTTTCCCAATACCCCTCTGCATTACCCTCTCTTTCCACTCCTGGGTATTAGTATATATTAATTTTTTTTAAAAAATCTACCTCCAAATAAGCATGAAAACTCTGAGTTAAAGAAAGGTAAATGTTTCTTGCTCTAGTACTTGTCAGAGACTAAGATAATAAAATATGTTATGACTCTTTAAGTAAAGAGTAAGTTTTCTCAAATATATTACTTTGTGGATATTTTTCCTCCCTGTCACTTTAAAGAGCTCCTGTAAATAGGCAGTCATATCAAAAAATCACACAAATTATACCAAACACCTGTCATGAGCCAAGCCTGGGTCTGATGTATCTCATGACCTGAATCCAGTTTTAACACATGTTAAATTTCATATTTCACAACAATAAGTTTGTTAAATAATTGCAAATTGACAGGTTCTG
The DNA here is from genome assembly GCA_025594165.1 of Tamias sibiricus. Classification (NCBI taxonomy): domain Eukaryota; kingdom Metazoa; phylum Chordata; class Mammalia; order Rodentia; family Sciuridae; genus Tamias; species Tamias sibiricus. The sequence continues at coordinate 21,710,554 of CM046672.1, read as the reverse complement.
TTACCATAGGTGATAACAGAACTATTGAAAGTCTTGCAAGATTCAGCACATTAAAGCAACTCAATCTTAAAGAGAAGGATTAAAACATTCTTCAGGATTAATAGAGGTCTGAGAGAGAGAGACAGAGAGGAAAAAGAGAGAATGTCCTCTTCTCCCAGAGGGAACATGGAAGGCAAGAATCACTGTGGCATGGTAAAAATGTCATGTTCTTAATTCATTAATTCATAGTTCTTAAAAGTTGTTACTTTTAAAGCCTGTCTCACTCATTGTAGTCTGAGGGAAAAAAAAATATATATATACATATACACACACACACACACACACACACACACACATATATATATATATATATATATATATATATATATATCTTCTTCCTCTTGTGCTCTTTTGTAGAAAGCTGTGGCAAGAATGAAGATGAAGAGAACAGCAGATTTCAAAACTAGGAGATAAAAGAAACATCCAGCAGGAGATCTAATTATTCTGCTCCTAATCCATATTGTAAAATCCTCTGCTAATGCTAGCACCAGAGGGATCAAAGATGGAATCTGCTTGAACAGTTATTAACAAAACACAAATGAAGTACTTTATGCATAAATATTTACATTGCATCAAGTTTACCCTTATATCTTTCCTTGACCCTGGTTTGGTAGGCAAATGCAGATCATGGGGTAGATAGGAAAACAATAAAAGTATTTTGATCCTGAAAAAATTGGAAATCATAGTATAATTGAATTCTTGTGTAACAACATGGCATTATTATTTGCCATCTAAGGCTCAGAGAGAAGGGAACACTTGTACTTACAGAACCAGGTGTAGTAATTGTGTGTCCTGCTTCTGAACACTGAGCATTTCCTTGCAAAACCCATTATGCTTTGTCAGCTTTCCCTTGGTTTCCCTTATTTCTCTAAGATCTCCAAGGACACATTATATGTACCATTTATCTAGCTACATATCATGTTGTATTCATAGTTTCCCAAATGTCCTCCATAATGTTTTACTCCTTTGGTATTCCCTGGAAAAGGAGAGCCAAGATGAAATCCACTGGTAAAACTGCAAAAGATATTTATTATTTTGATACTAACAATGCACATTAACCTATCAAAGATTCTGAGATGTTCTGCAGATAGGAAAGATGCTAGAATAGTTCATACCTGCATTTTCCAAACTTACATGGCTGCAGATTTTCATGTTTCTCCTTAAGACCATTATCCCTACCCCACAGAACCACATATTCTACTTTTGTATTCTGACATTTTCCAAGATCTTATATATATATATATTATTATATATATATATATATATTATATTATTATTTATTTATTTATTTTTATGTGATGCTGAGGATCGAACCCAGTGTCTTCCATGTGCTAGGCCGGCGCTCTACTGCTGAGCCACAACCACAGCCCACAACTCTTTCTTAAAAATAAAAAAAGAGTACAACCAACCTTAAGGACTTTCCCACGTTGGAGCATGCTCAGAACACTAAGGTACTAAACCATGGCAGGAAACCCTGTTAACCGCAGCAAATGAATAATTCATGAAATGGGAGGATCCCAGGTAGGCAGGCCATAAAACCTGCAACACGGAGGAGCAAGGCCGCCTCCTGTCTTGGGGCAATTTGTTTCAGGTACTCCCTGGAGCTACTTTCATTTCACTAAATAAACCTTCTATGCTTTTTCTGTCTCTTAACTGAAATCTTTCCATAAGACAAGAAAGGAGGAACAGAGCTCCTCCAGGAAAGAGAGACATCATGCAGACAATGAAAGGCCTCATGGAGAATAAGAGGGTCTCACCCGAACAGTCAGAACCAAGGACCCAGAGCCACAAGTGAGTCCATCTCAAATATTCCAGGCCTATACGTTTTCAGCTAAAGGAACCACATGGAAAAGGAGTCCCCAGCTCACTCACAGCCTCAGGAGCAAAAATGAATCACAATTGCTTTAAGCCACTTAATGTTGAGGTGGGTTGTTGTGTTGCAATAGATAAAAACAAAACACATGGCCATCCCACAGAACTAGAGAGAATCCAGGACCAGCCCTAATTTTGTAACTTTCTACTGCCTTTTCATTTAGACTACACTGGATGTTGAAAAAAGTAGATGTCCTCTGGGTTAGAAATCGCACAATCATGAGAGGAGATCCCTCTCTTTTTAGGATGACATACACATTTGAAATATGCTTACCTTTCTGCCATGGGTAAGTAACTTCCTGCCTTAATCATAACTCCTCCTAAATGCACAGGAACAGTAATGATGGCGCCGACTTCCACAGGCTCTGTCCTTATTCTCTTTTTTAACTCGTCTCTTTCCAGCCCATCTCCTATTCTTCCCATCAGACATTTATATCACTTTCCTGTGAGCTATGGGCCAATAAAAAACACAAAAATGAGAACTATCCAGCCATTGCAGTCTTAGACATAGAGAAAGCTATTGCTGTTATTGTTGTTCTTGATTTTGCTTTGATTTAAGTCTGAATTGCCGAACAATTTTAGGCAAGATAGCTATCCAACCCCACAGCATTTTTTTGATAATTTGTTTGAATGAATGTCTTAGGTGGGAGATGCCCAAATTATGAATACACAAAAACACTTCCTAAATGAAGCTATTTAGGAACACTTTTTTTTTTTTTTTTAATTATTATTCTCATTTATCCCTAGGCCCTACTAGCATAGGGACACAGCCAGCATTTAGGAAAAAAAAAAAAACTTGTTTCTTTAGAGTAGATTTGTTCTTTCCTTCCATCCTAACCCAATTGAAAAAAAAATCCACTAATCGTCAGTCCTAGCTAGTATTTCATGATCTCCTTATTATCTCCTTTTTTGCCCTTTAACATATCCAGGGGGTTGTAATGATAAATCGTTTTGGGATATGAAATCATAGATATTAAGAGTTAGAAGGATCCATAAAAGCTATCTAATTTATGCCAAATCTCTCACAGAAATGGCATAATACGAACCTTACTCCTCCACTCCAGAAAATGTTAAATCAAAGGTAGCGTCAAGTAAACCTGAGTTTGCCTGTCCCTCTCTTACATCTTGAACCAGGACCCAGATGCCTATGTAAATAATCCCAATTAGAAATGCATTCATCACATAAAAACTCGCCAAATGAATGCCTACAGGAAATAACACTCCAATAAATCTTGCAAAATGTCTGCTATTCACCATATTCAAAGTTATGAGCATATGGAAATGAACATAATGTTTGCAATTAAAAGACTTACTTGACTTCAGGTACAGTAAAAACAAACCTGAACCTTTCAAATGTACTCCAAGACTATGAATAAGGTTCTATAAAAGTTGGAACATGCTTTATTATATAGAGATTTATCATTTATTTCTTAAAAATTGTATTCTTTCTGTGACTTCCTTTCTCCATCAATGTGCTTTTTATGCACATATTACAGAGATGAAATCTGAAATTCTTCCATGTATTTCAGAAAGAAATAGGCAGCAATATTTTGTTGATGATCGTTAAAATGACTTTGCAGTAGCTATTATGAACTGTTAAACTCAGAATATTAATGCCTCCCACTCATGATTATTTTAATGAGGTAATCCATAAATTCTCCATCAAGCTATAATTCCCTTTATGGTACTTATTTATAAGGGTGTGTTTCTACAAAATATTTTTGGAAATTAAATCATTTTCTTCTCCATTGCTTCCAAACAGAGATTTCTGTCTTTTTAAAAAAAAAAGTCAGCAAGGCAAATTCAGAAAATTTATCCTTTAAGAGTCTCACTTTGCTCATCTGAGTTTCTTCTACAGAAGAGATTAGCAACATTTTTCTTTAAAGGGCCAGATGTTAAATATTTTAGGCTATTTGGGTCAACGTATTCTCTATTGCACTTACTCAACTTTGCTTAGTAGAGCCAAAGCAGCCACAGATAAAATGTAAATGAACAGTTTGGGCTAGATTGCAAATTAAACCTGGCCCAGAGGCCATAGTTTGCTGGCTGCTTCTGTATACTATTCTATTCATTACCAAGTTTCCTTTGGACCTTCTGTAGATAAGAACCATGTACAATCTTTCTTATTTTTCTTTTCCTTTTTTAGGATCTTTCTGATCTTGGAATTACTGAAAAAAATGAAGAGGTCCTACCTTTCATAAGATGCTCAATCCTGCCCTCATGTTCTGTTAATTTTCTTTTCCAGTCTCAGGTTCCCAAATACACAAGTATAAATAGTATCTTGTCAATTTCATCTGAGCATAGATCATTTGTGAAAGTTTATTCAGTGTGGCACCCAGATAAAGAACTGACATTCCAGGTGTGAATGGGTCACTGTCTTACAAAGTAGAAATATTATCCTACTGACTCCAGTTCTTATTTTTATGTTAGCAAATTCACAGTACTACTATCTAACCAACGATAGGCTAATAATCAATTATACTTTTAGATAATATTTTGGTTAGTTTTGTCACTGTGACCAAAAAAGACCTGACAAGAACAATATGGGGAGCAAAAGTTTATTTTGTCTCACATTTTCAGACTCTGGGTTCATAGTTACCAGAATTGATAGCTCTGGGCCCAAGGTAAGGCAGAACATCATGGCAGAAGGGTGTGGAACAGGAAAGAAATCAGGACATAGTAATCAGGAAGCAAAGAAAGCTGCATTCTGCTCACCAGGGATGAAGAATAAACTCCAAAGACACATACCCAGTGACCTAACTCCTCCATTTTCACCCTACCTTCCTACAGTTATAACCCAGTTAATTCATATCAGTAGATTCAGCCACTGATTAAGTCAAAGCTTTCATAACCTAATCATTTCACCTATGAACATTCTTGATTTGTCTCACACATGAGATTTTGGAGGACACCTCGCATCTAAACCATAACAAATAAATTAAGTTGAAAAAAGAAGTTCAGTAGGAGGGAAGAAGAATTTCATGTGACATGAATGACATGTGTTTTTTTCCACTGCAGTGTTGGGAAAGGAGATTAAATTAAATCCAATTGTATAGCAGCTTAGGGAAAGATCTCAGGATCTCATGGATAGAGAAGTTATAATTCAGAGGATCTGCTGCATCCTTGTCTATATACAGACTTGATGGTTTCATGGATAGAACTAAGAGATCTATTGTGTGTTATGGATTTCTAGGGTTTATGCTCTCTACGAGAAGGATGGAGAAACAGCATAGATGCACATTAGAATACTCCTCTAGCTGTACTTGGCTGGAAGAATAAATCAAGATCATCCAATGAATTATTGTTTATCCTCATTTTTGTGAATTCAAGTAGCAAGGTTATCACCATCTGTCTCCGTGGGTAAGAATTGTTGAAGTTAACCAATAGTTGGGAACTTTTTTTTTTTTTTTCTGCAAATGCTTCTCCTACCCTGTCTCCTTGGGTTCTCTTGCTCTGAGAGTTTCATTGTCAAATGTAGATTTGCTCCAACCATATCTCTGCCTGGATTCCTTGGTACCAGGCAAGTGAATTTGGAACTCTGTGACTTCTCCTGGAGGATACCTGAGAATGAGAGTCTAGGGTTAACTGAGGTCATAGCAGAGCAAGAAGGAAAGGGCAATGCTCAGAGCAGAAGCTAAATGTAGAGTCTCTCACCTCTTCAAGTTGACTGTGCAAGGTCAGAGGTTGATACAAGATTGTACAACATAACATGAGAATGGTCTGTCTCTACCTGCTGACAGCTTCTGTGCATTTTAGACCACTGTTCTCTCCTGTTACCTACCAGAGGTACTTAACCTCACTTCACCCTCTCCACATCCCTGCCATTTGCCTTCAAAATATGTCATCATACCTCTGATTAAAATTATGTGAGGAAATAGTGATTAAAATTTTAGATATACAAGCATGCAAAGAAGGGTTTATCTTTTTTTTTTTTTTTTTCAAATCATCCTAAGAATACCTGAGATAGTTCCAAACTCTCTATTTCTTGTTTATTTTTATTAACTTATTTTGGCTAGGTCAATTACTTCTCCATTGAGAATTCTGTATACAGCTTTGGTAAAAATGAGGAATCTTTGTTAAAATAGATATGCACATGTCATCACTCACATTTAAGTGGTTCCAGGTCTTTGCTTGGATGTGCAAAGAATGATGATAATTCTGTCTGGCACCCAAGTCTACAGCTCTGTCTTTACAATTGTGGAAAAAGATGAAACTTGAACAGATCAGACATTCTCAAAATATAATATTATGTCCTTCATTTGCAATAACTGGCTCTTCCATCTTCTTTTCTTTCAAAAATATTTTTGATCTCCTAATATGTGCCAGGCACTGTTCTAGCTGCATAGACATGGGGAACAACACTATAAAAGTTTATATATAATGTCACATCCAAAACAGGAAAATGTCCAGCACTCTGAATATTTTTTCCCAAACTGTTCTCTAGGTGAAAACATCCATGGAAAAGATACTTGCAAAGGAATATAACTCTGGGTCTAATGTCATCAAGACGGTAGAACAGGACTTTCCAGAGCTCATTCCCTGCCCCCGGAAACATCAATTTGAACAACTATTCATGCATAAATATACCCTCACAATAACTAAGGAAACCAGGTCTAAGATTATAGCATCTCAATGATGGATGAAAATAAGACATATGGAGGTTAAGAAAGACATTTCTCATGTCAAGCAATACAATGTAGAGAAAGGTAGCCTTTGCTTGGGGGAGGAGAGGGAGATAGGCACTGGTCTTGGCCTTTGATCCCAAAATTGGGCATGCCACAGTAAAACTGAGCTACAAGAAAGCCCCAATGGCCCTAGACTCCAGAACAGTACCAAAAGATGAAACATCCAGAAACATATAAGTGCCAGACTGCACCCAGCAACCCTGTCCCCCTTAACAAGCCAACCTCACAGACTCAATCTCCAGGTTCAACCTAGGGTTACAGCAATTCAAAACAAGTTTCACCCACACAGCCCCAGGCTTCAGGCCCATCCTAGAATTCAGTCATCACTCTAAGGGCTTTCTCAGATAAAGTCAGTCAGCAAAAGCTTGAATAAATCCCCACCTCTTCTAGTATTTAGACACCAATGTATAGCCACAATGATCAAGAATAGTGAAGGACAATGGCACTACCACAGGAACAAAATTAAATAGTTGTGACCATCCCTAAAGAAATGAAGACTTATGAACTTCTTGACAAGTATTCACAGTAATAGTTCTAAGGTAGACAAAACAACAAATAATCAAACAAGAAATTTAACAGAGAGATTGAAATAATTAAACATACAGAGAGAGAGAGAGAGAGAGAGAGAGAGAAATTCTAGAGTTGAAACATCTAGTGAGTAAATAGGGAAAAGAGATATAGAGTAAGTACATCAAGAACAGAGTTAATCAAAGAGAACATAGAATTCATGGGCCCAAAGACTACATGTTATTTGAAAATACATAGTCAGAAGTAGAGGAGTGCAGGAGCCCTGTTTGGGGAGATGGCTAAGATTGCAGTTGACTTCGGACCATGAAGATGTTTGGGCATTGCCGCCTTCCGTAGTCTCACAAGACTTGGCCCAGGATCTCAAGAGACTTGGGCCGAGTGTGGAGCGGGTCGGGGCCATTTTGGTTGTTAGTTGTTTGGTGGTGTGTGGTACGTGTTAGAGTTGTTAGAGCCAGAGAGAGAAGCTGACAGAATAAAGATCCTGTTTGTTTCCAGTCTGCCTCTGAACTTATTCCCGCGGCTTTGCTGCTCCAAGCGGCCATCGCTTCAGGCGGCAACAGAGGAGAAAAAAGAACAGGATGAAAGTGAATGAAGAAACTTATGAAATTTATAGAATAACATCCAATAAGCAAACATCAACATTACTGAAGTTTATGAAAGAGAAGAAAGATAAGGAGTCTTACAACTTACTCAAAGAAATAATAGCAGCAGGTGCCTGGTGCATACCTGTAATCTCAGTGACTAAGGAGGCTGAGGCAGGAGGATCACAAGTTTGAAGCCAGCCTTAGCAACTTAGTGAGGCATTCAGCAACTTAATGAGAACTTCAGCAACTTTTAGACAGTGAGAACCTGTCTAAAAACAAGATTACAAAAAGGGATTGGGATAGATCTCCAGTACCAAAGAAAGAAGAAAGAACAGAATGCTCTTCAAATATGGAGAAAGGTTTCCAATCAGATTTATCCCATGTAAGACCACACCCAGAAATTCTACAACAAAATTTAAAAGTAAGAAAGAAAAAAAAAAAAAAAAAAAAAAAGTAAAAGAAAAGAAAAAAACAAAGAAAAGCTCCTAAAAGTGCAAAAGAAGAATGAAGCATCATATATAAGGGTGTTTCATTAAGGCTGACAGTAAACTGCTCAGCAGAAACATTTGAAAATGCATATTCACTTTCAAGGAATAATCTTATATCATCTGTTACAAGAGAAACTGGCTCCTTTTATTAATTCTAAAACAAAGCATTCCATTTGGCAATGCAACTATATATATTTTTATATAATTTACCACACTACATTTGCCTGTACCAAGTTCAATGTTTCAACTATAGTAAAACCCTCTCTCATATCACCCCTACTAATGTATGTATGTATGTATGTATACATACATACACACACAAATATAGATTTTATATTTGCATGAAAAGAATCCAGTTCAAATTAGAGTGAACAAAAATAGTTAACTTTATCAGCTTATTATATATTTAATGATCCAGATGTATGGTTTCATACTTGACTTGAACTATGATTTCTTCACATATATTTGAGATATAGCTTTTATTCATTTTTTTTCTCATCTATTTCCCTCTGTGCTGTTTTCATTCTAAGAAAATGTTTCTATATAAATTGTCTATCTCCCTCCTTTACTATCTGAAGACATATATAATTGAATCTTTCAGTTAAACAGAAAATTATAATCCTCTCAACAATTAGGCAATAGAAAATATATTTCAGCCATTGAGACTCTGATTCATATTGGGCCTTCTTACTATCCCTGAATCAAACTTGGTTGACCAAACCTGGTCACATACTCAATTCCTAACGCTATACTGGAGTCAGTTCCATGGTGCTCAGAAGGACTAAAGATGATGCTTCCAGAATCTATTTCTGGGCAAAAGTGGGTTGGATGTTGAGCAGGTAGAAACACTAAGTATCCTGCATAATATAAAAGAAAACTTGGAATGAAACCACCATTTGACCCAGGTATTCCACTTCTTGGTTTTTACCCAAAGAACTTAAAATCAGCATATTACAGTGATGCAGCCACATTAATGTTCGTAGTAGCTCAACTCACAATAGTTAAACTATGGAACCAATCTAGGTGCCCTTCAACAGATGAATGGATATAGAAAATGTGGCATACATACAAAATGGAATGATACTAAGCTTTTAAAAAGAATGAAATTACAGCATTTGCTAGTAAATGGATGGAGCTGGAGAATATCATGCTAAGCGAAATAAGGCAATCCCCCCCAAAATAAAGGCTGAATGTTTTATCTACCATGTGGATGCTAACTCATAATAAGGGTGGGTAGCTAAGGAAGAATAGAGTTATTTTAGATTAGGTAGAGGGGGGTGAAGGGAATGGAAGGGTGTGGTGATACAAAGGACAATAGAAAGAATCAGATATTTTTACCCTATGTACATAGACAACTACAGGACTGATGGGATTTTATATCATGTACAACCAGAAAAGTGAGAATTTATACTCTATTTATGTATGATGTATCATATTACATTCTATTGTCATGTGTAATTAATTAAAACTAATTAAATATATATCTCAAGTACTTCTCTGGAAACCAAGCCCTAAGTGTCTTTACTGTTTTGTTTTGTTTTGTTTTTTAAATTATAACAGACATGAGGCACGGAAATATGAACTTAATGGGATAACTGTATAAACTGGGCCTACTGTGCTGTCCCCCCACATACTTTCTTTTTAAAGCAATTTAACTGCAGCCCTGCTTGGCTTAAGTCAGTAGGATATGATTCAATCCATAGCAAACAACCTGTTATCTGCAGCAGAAATGCAAGCCCAGAAGACTCCTTCTGGCCAACAAAAAGAATACAAGTCAACGTGAACTGAAGTAGAGAGGGCAGAGAGAAGACATTTTGGTTTTTATACTGCCCAGATTTCAGAACTCAGGGAGACAAAATAATTAGAAACAAAGCCCCCTAACCATAAAATCTGTAAGAACAGATTCCAGTTGAAACCAGTCAGCATGGTCCAAAGTGACCCAGTGTTGCCTGGGATCTTTAGCAGGTCATTATAATAGTCAGATCTCCCTTTCATGGGGTAAGACCGGGCACCACAGGGATTTGAAAGTCTGATGCAATTTGCCATCACTAATAAGTTAAGAGGTGGACAGGTGCAGGGCTCTCTGTAAACTTCTCTAGGACCCCCAATAACACAGGAGGGCAGGAAGCATGTGCTTTCTCTGTCCTCTCTAAGAGGACCCAGTTTCTCACTCAAATATGTCCCCTTTCCCTCTTTTTCTTATTCTTTATAATAAAATTGTGCCTACTATAATGTGCAAGGCATATAAAATTGTTCTGGTGTGATTGCAAGAAGAACTGATGAACTAGGACAATTCAGGTCACTTGGGTTCCACGGAAGAATCATGATCTGATGGGTCTCAGTACCACAGGGTGTATCCAACTCCATCACCAAATCACAATTCAGTTCAGGGAGCATCTACATTTTTAGGTGGACAATTTAAAATAATATGCAATGCAGTGCACATTATATTACATGAGTTCTGTACCTTTCATGTCATCTAAGTACGTCCTTTATAAACATAATCTTTACATTTATATTTCTTCACCATGACACAGGTTAAAAATTCACAGACACAAGTAGAATGCTGTATGGTTTTCTTCTTTGTTTTTGCTTTGGGTGTGTCTGTGTGTGAGGGTTCTCCTCCCAACATATGCAGTCACGATATAACTGAATTCTAAAGAAAGTTTTGCACAGCCAAACCATCATATCAGTGTACATTAAAAAAAAGAAAAGAAAGAAAAAGAAAAGAAACAAAACTCACAGAGGTGTGGAAAATCTGATTTAAGTCTTACCAAATAATTTAACTCAAGCAACACATGTCAACATAGCTCAGTGCTATAGAACCCTTGCTAAAGTCACCAGGGTACTAAAAACATCAGCACAAATTTTATCTTGACATAAGCAGTGCTGGTGAGCTTTTGCTTTATGTTAGGATTTAAGTTTACTTTATGTTTACAATAATTTAGCTGTTAAACAAATCACATATATCTCCCATCCCAAATAAAAGTAGCTTCTGGGCTGGGGTTTTGGCTTAGTGGTAGAGCGCTCAGCTAGCACATGTGAGGCACTGGGTTGGATCCTCTGCACCACATGAAAATACAAAATGAAATAAAGCTATGAAAAAAGTTTTAAGAAAATAGCTTCTAATCTTAGTTTCCAATATTTGCATCAGAGGCCAAAAAGCAATAGCATTTGTGTTCGGGGTTGTGTGAACTGGAAGCTATTGGAAATTCTAGCATGTAATAGTCTCCAACTGAATTAGCCAACACATGTTTCCTTTACCAATGCAGCAATGTAATCAGGAAAACCAAAATGACACCTGCTGTTTCTTTGACGTTCACTTTTCTCTCTCCTATTCCATCTGCAGAGAGCTATATATTTCTCACTTATTTGCACATTAATTTTTGTTGGACACTTACAACCAAAACACACATCTCACTTTACTCTCTTAAGCAATCAAAGAAACTTTGTCCCAACCAAACTCTATCCTTAAGTTACCTACATAATGTTCCAAACAGGTAATCCATCTATACATGTGTTTCATAAAGGGAGAGAAATTTGGCATGGTACAAATAATCTGTGCTGGGGCTTAACACCTAGGGTTTCCAATTCCAGCTCCTCCAGATGAATGGGTGATCTTGGTGATTTACTTCCTTCTTTCAAGGCTCAACATTATATGAAAATTGTGATGGAGATAATGGTATCTATTCCCTGGGGTTCTAGTAGAAAATAAAAAGTTCAATAGTTAATACTAATGCAATAAGCCTCTCACAAGGTCAGGTGTTTGTGATGAGGGATATATGTATATATATATATATATTTCTATGCATTTTATTATATCATTAATACCTGCTGACAAAAAGTTACAATAATATACAATGAAAGAAAAATATCATCTACAATTTTACTAATGAGAACCAAATTTTGTTAAACTTGGTGATTTTCCCTCCAAATATTTTTCTTTTGCATACCAGAGATCATCTGCATATGCTTTGAAGACATATTTTAATATAACATATGCAGCATAAACAACATTTTTAATGCTTGATTAACTTTCTTCTATCATGCAGTCTTACTTCAATTTACTTAACCATGACCCTGTACTTAAAAACTGAGGACAAACATATTTTTCAAGCCATATTTGCATAAAAACATGAGAACTATCCATATTGACACAACATTTGTTGGAAAGGAAATTGGATAATATATCCCTAATGTGACCAGGAGAAAAGGGATGTCAGATGAGATACCAAAAATAGTTTTTCTTCTAATTCTTCATTTTACTGACACTAATATTCATGCTATTACCAGTAATAGTACTTATTGAGTCCCTATTGTATATCAGGCTTGCTGTATTATCTAATTTAGTCATCTTAAAAGACTCATGAGGTAGTTTTTAATATGTGTTTACAGAAAAGGAAATCAAAGCATATGAAAGCCTCCTACAACCTTTGTGCCTCGAGTGACTAGACAGAATGTGAATCTAAATTTGAATGCCTAAAATGACCTGGTTTACTTCACAGGTCTAGATGGCCACGCTAGTGTGGTCTATCTGAGAATCTTACCCGGCATTAAGTAGGACAGGTGTAGTAAAGCTATAAATTCTTAGTTAAATTCCAGGAATCTATAATACAGATGCTATCAAAAGAAAAAAAGTATTTCTTCCTTCAAGAAAGACTTGAAAATAACATGAGCCTAGATATCATTCTGATTCTTTCCTCAATATTATAAATTCAAATAAGTCCAAACCAATGATGGGAATATCATGTCTTTAGCCAGTGATAAATTTTGTAATGGGCATGTGACTCAATTCTGGCAAATAAGTTTTTGGTGAGACTTTCTTGGGGGGAAGTGAGGGGAGGGTGAATTCAGGGAAACTGCTTCACGGTAAAGAAAACCAGTAAGTCACAATCCCTTTGTTTCTCTTAAATGTTTTGTAGAAAACCAACATGATCTCCTGCAACCTCATTGTTTCTGGTCTGAGGATATCAATGTGGAGATATGATCCAAAACCGAATCATTAAAGATCTGCCCCATTAACCTCCTCTGATCTTGCTTTTATGGAAGATAATAAATTCCTTCATTGTTTAAATCTAGTTTGATTCAGGTCACCTCTTACTTGCTACTGAGTTCATTCTATCTGACTTCAAGAGGATGTGTGGGGACCTGAGACCCTCAATTTGAGCTGTGTATCAATCAATCACTTATTGAATGCTCAATGGTATGACCACACTCCTGCCCCTTATCAACTAAAGAGAGACTCATAACTCACCTCCGATGGCTTGATGGCTTTAGGGCAGATATCATTATTCCATTTAAGTAATTGAAAATCTGAAACTTGGAAAAATGAAGTAACTCAACAAAAGTGGCTTAAATCAGGGTGAATGTCAGAATTTGAACAAAGATGCCATGCCACCAGGACCCATACTCCCTGCACCACACAAATCTCATATTTGGTTGCTGCAGTGTGGGATGCTCCTGTTCAGCCTTCCTCTAGATCTTGCATACAATCCTACCATTTTGCAAATACAGTTTTATAAGTTCACTCTTAAGTATATTATAGTCAAAGAAGGCATATGACACTTTCAAGGTCATAGATCAGGGTAAGAGACATAGGCAAGCATCACTGTTGTGAACTGAATGTCCCCACAACCCAATTTCCATGTTGGTGCATGACTAGGTGATGGTAATAGGAAGTGAGGACTTGGGAAGTAATGAGGAGTAGATGAGGAATGAGGAAGGAGCACTCGTGAATGGAACCACTGCTCTTAGAACTGGGAAGAGCTGGCTTCCTCTCTGTTCTCCACCATGCAAAATTCTAGGGATAGATCATTAGCCTGTCAGTACTCTGATACCAGGCATCTGGTCTCCATGACCATGAGAAATAAATTCCTGTGGTATTACTATGATATTTTTGTTATAGCATCCTGAGCTGAACAATATACCCACCTTTATGAATAAAGGAAATCTGCTATGATAAAACTGAAGGGTTCACCATGCAAACCCACGGATTTCAGTCTCTCTAGCAAAGTTAGGGACGTGAGGCTACTTGTGATCAGTGAGCTGTGAGCAGAATTGGAAAGGATGTGATTCCTTTATTATCTCTTACTATTTTGCATTATTTATGTGGCTGGAAGTTAAAAGCGTCACAATACCAGAGTTACCAGAGGGAAGCAGCCAAAATCCATCTGAGATTTCCAAGTTGACATTGGAAGAGAGCTGCAAACCTCAAACCTGCACAGGACTTAACACCAAGAGCCACATGCACACACAGAAGTCAATGCAAGTATGAAGTTAACTTTGATGCATAAGCCACTGTAATTTTGGGAGTGTGCATTACCACAACACATAGATCCTTTTCTATAGAATTCAGCATCTGTAAATTCTTCAATGGTAGATGAGTCTACCCAGCACATAAGGAAAGGTGTGGTATAACTTCCCGGCGCCTAGTGGACCATTTCAACACATCACACCTTTCTAGGTCTTCGGAGACTGCTTTAAAGTCATCAAATACAAAGTACTGGTGCTTTTTAAAGCTCCTTCTTCCTTTGTTTTACATGTGTGAATAGTTGCTTTATTTATTATGCAGTTGGTGGTGGTTATGGAGAATTTTTCTTCACTATGCTTGAGATTTATAGAGCTAGGCTGCCCTTTTATTAGGCAATATATTCAGTTTGGCATTCTTAGGTGCCTAGAGAATTTGGCATAGATATACTTTTATCATAAAAAAATCCACATAATGATTATTATTAGCATACCCTGTTGTTTATCAAGCCCCAGTGCAAAAAAAAAAATTTTTTTTTTTTAAATTGTGCGTGTTGTTTTGAGAGTCTATGTCTTTGGGTTTTTGAGAAGAACAAAGAATGGCATAAATTTTTTTTTGAGGCTTGGTGAATACACTGGCCAAGAAACACATGTGCTACTAAAATAACAAATAGGACATTGCTGCCGGCATCCTTGAAACTAAGGTTTCCCTACTGTACAATGGATTTAATACACCTGAATTTTCCCATGATGCCTTCAGGGCTTGGCAACAATTTACTTGAATCTCGAAACCATAAAATTTCTACTGATTGCTTTTGGGAAAAAGAGAAAAGCTCAATTTCTCACCCCTAACATGGGTAGAGCCTGAAGAAACATTGACAAGTACCTAATTGAGACCCGTTACATTAGAGGCAAGAGAAAAAGGGCGAAGAAAATGGAAAATGATTTTAAAAAAGTAACAAAAGCAGCTAGGGCCCAGCCAAATGAGTTGTTCCTCTGTTTATTTTATATTTTTTTTCCAAGAGTCAGAATGTCTAAGAAAAACTGTGCCACCTTTGTGTTCTCTCTCATACATACTATAGCAATAGTCAGCATGCTGGGTATCGTGGAAACTTAACGATGCAAAAACATATTCCTTTAGTCTGGGCATGACTCAAGTCATCAGCTACTACCAATATGTTTGAACACCCACCCAGTGCTAGAATTTTTAAAAAAATCATCATGACACTCCCATGAGTGGGAGTTATCACCTTTAAGAGGTTTAGAAAAGTTAAGTTATTTGTCTTGGGCATAGTGGGTACTTACTATCATCAAGCAGATACCTGCCACTTAATTTCCCTATCCTCAGAAACAAAGTGATGTATCATTATCTATGTCCAATTTATGGAAAGACAGCTGAGTCAAATGAATGCTAATTTTTTTAAGCTATCACATTAAGCCAGGAACTCAGCTGGAATCCACTATGCCCAGAGTCCCACTAGTCACAGATGTTTTCCCTCCTATCGAAACCCTGGTTTTCTGTTCCAGCTACATCCACACTAAGTTAAGAATGGAATAAGTTCCTCTAATCCTCCTATGCTCTCCATCCCAACCCCACTGTGAATCGGCCTCCTTATATCAGAGAAAACATAGGCATTTGGCTTTTTGGAATGGCTAACTTCACTTAGCATTATATTCTCTAACTTCATCTGTTTACTTGTTAATGCCATGATTATATCCTCTCTTATTGCTGAGTAATACTCCATTGTATATATATGCCAGATTTTATTTATCCATTCATCTACTGAAGGGGGAGCATAAGAGGATTAGAGGAACACTAGAATGGCCAATGGGGAGGGAGGGAAAGGGAGGGGGCAGAAGGGTGAAGGAAAAAAAAAAGATGGTAGAATGAGATGGATATCATTATCCTAAGTGCATGTATGAAGTCACGAATGGTGTGAATTTACTTTGTATACAACCAGAAATATGTAAAAATGTGCTTTATAAGTATAACATGTAATACATTCTGCTGTCATTTCTAACAACTTAGAATAAAAAATAAATTTGAAAAAAAAATCCCAACAATTCCAAGTTCCTTTGAAGATCAATATTACCTGAATGAGTTCATTACTGAAATTTTCCTTAATTTCCAGAACTTCCAACAACTTTATATTCAAAATACAAATATTAAAATATTTTAATACCAATTAAAAAAAAGAATGGAATAAGTAATTTTGTTTTCAGAGGAAGTGAAGTGTCTACACAGTAGGTGCAGCTCACTACCCAGAAAGCATCTGAGAGTATGTTTTCAAATTTAAAAGGAAAAGGAAGAGGTACTTCGGTTCATAACAGCACGTGGTTGATGCTTTGCTATTGTCTATGGCGAGAGGATTGACACCATAAGAGCCAGGCTAGTTCCAAACACTGGGACAGATTCAGGATGACATCCTGGGTCCTCATGCCTCAAGAGGAATCTCACAGAAATCCTTGAGCACTGCACATTCATCAGAAATGTTCTTTTTGACAATTCATTTCAGATCTTACAAAGAGGTATCCAAGAAAAGGTGGTTGCCTCCAAATTATGGAATTTAGATAATGGAACGTCTTGGAAAGCAGCAAGCCAGCTGCCTCATTTTGCAGATGAAAAAGCTGAGGTTCCAACTGGGGTAGTGGCTTTTTGCAAACTGGTAGAGCTGGGGTATAGCTTGAGTGTGTTCCCCAAACGTTCATTTGTTGGAAGTTTGGTTCCCTGTATGGCTATGTTGGGAAGGGTTGGAATCATTGGCCGGGGTTGGGGCAGGGGGAGGATAATGAAAAATAATTAGGTCATGGAGGATCCACCCTTGGAAGAGATTAATGTGGATTTCATGGGATCTCCTGAAAGCAGAGTGTTATAAAGTAAGTCCACCCTGTGTTCTCAGTCCCTTTTGCATACAGTACCTTCTATATTTTTCTTATTTCCTTCTTTACTTTTCTTTCTTCCTTCCTTCCTTCCTTCCTTCCTTCCTTCCTTCCTTCCTTCTTCTTCTTTCTTTCTTTCTTTCTTTCTTTCTTTCTTTCTTTCTTTCTTTCTTTCTTTCTTTTCCAACACTGGAAATGGAGCCCAGGGCTTTGCACATGGTAGGCAAGTGCTCTGTTTCTGAGCTACCCTCCCAACCCAGCCCTCTCCCTTTGTGCTTCTCTGCCATGGTGTGATGTTGTGATACAGCCAGGGTAACCCTCACTATTGAATGAACAGAAGGGTCTACCCTATCTTGTACTTCCAGTTTCCAAAACAGTGAGTTAATGAATCTCTTTCTTTTACAAATTATGCAGCCTCAAGTATTTTGTCATAGCAACAGAAAATTGACTACACAAAGGCCATACCGGTAGATTTGTGACAATGACTAAACCAGAAGGAAGGTTTTCATAAAGGTCACATCGTTATCAACTAAGTGAGTAGAAACGTGGATATATAATGTATAAACAGGGTCATGAAGACCTGGAGGCGAGGCAAGCTAGGCTGTAGAAAAGAGTGTTTGTGATGGAGTTTCCAATCCAAAGTCAGAGAAGGAAAAAAAAAAGTTGGAAAATAAGAAATTTTTACATTTAGATAGTCAACAGGTATCAACATGACTTCATGTGAAAGCATACCACTGGTGCTAAAGAAAGGGAGGGCACAAATGATATGTTGACCTGTCTTCAAGAGCTTCCTATTTTATTATGGAAGAGCAGAATTTAGTCATAAAGATTAGAAGAGATACATTTTAGAAAAGTAATGCAGAAATTTGGTACTAAGATAAGAGAAAGAATAGATTTTAGTGATGAGCAATGCTCTTCAATTTACTTAATTACGAGAAATTTTCCTCATAATTTGCAAGTTTTCACATTGTTAGAACTCATGCAATTCCTCAAGCTCAGGAAACTTCATGAGAAAATATGGAGCAATTAATTAAAATAAAACAAAGAGGAAGAGAGCATGGTGCCTTTTCTCCTCCACACATCTCACTCAGATGACCCTTGCACCTTCCTTCCACTCAAGCCTTGCTGTGCCTTCACCATGATGACCAAAGTCACCGCTTTATGTAAATTCCATCAGCCACAATCCTGCATGGTAATCCTGTAATTAACTCCATTTTCAAATGGGACAATGAGGTGCAGAGCTATTAGGATGCTTTAACCAAAGTCGCATGGATAGAGAACATGGAGGCTTGGATTCCAAACTCAGAACCAAAGCTCTGACTAGAAATGGGGAGAAAAAGATCACTAGACTAAAATTTAAAATATTATAATCACATGTCACTTAAGAGTGGGGGTGTGTTCTGAGAAATGTAACATTAGGCAATTTCATCATTGTGTGGACACCATCAAGTGTATTACACAAGCCTGGTAGGTACAGGTCAATCACTTGTTGTAGCCTTTTGACACAATCAAGAGTTGCAGTAAACACCAATGTATGAGGTTGCTGCAAGCGTAACATTGCAGGTTATTTGAGAGTAGACCTTTCCCTTATAAATAGGGAAATAAACAAAGTAATGACAAACACTATATTATACTAAATACTTGAGCTAGTAGATAGTCATTTACTATCATTTTCAAGTATGTACATAATTGTATGCGCAATAGTTTTATACAATAATAGGTTTTTTTATACCAATGTCAACTCAAAACTGTGAGTAATGCTTTTCCCTATAACATTATAACAGCTTTGACATCACTGGGCTATGGGAATGTTTCAGCTGCATTATGATCTTATGGGATCACCACAATATATATATATTGCTTGTTCTTGTCCCAAACATTGTTATTTGGTGCCTAACTGCATTCAGAAAGCACATTGGTAAATCTATCTATTGATCTGTTGACATAATAAAAATAAATTTGTCAAAATAGAATACCTATCAATTAGCTCTATATTTATACACTTATATGACAAATGTGCATAAAAAATACAAAATTTACATCTTGAATTATATGTTATCTACTAGAAATATATAGACATTATTCTCAGAATGTTCTTCCATATAGAACAAGTCAATTTTCCTTTCTTGGGTATAAGGCAAAAACAAACTGATTAAAATAATCTGCAGTGAGCAGAATTAAATATGTAAATGTCAGCTTCAGAAACTTCTGATTACAAATTCCAGGTTCACTATCTCTGATTACAAACTCCAGGTTCACTATCTCACTAGGTTGGAGAGAAATTATTTCATTTTTCCATAACTTAGTTTCACAGTCTGTGAAATGGGAAAACAATAGTCAATATCTCACATGGCTGTCCAGCATTAGACAATGTCATGTATTGAAACTATTCAATGCCTTTTTCTAGCACTGGACAGTCAAGAATTGACATTAGTATATTATTTGATGCTTTGCACACATGACAATTTGAAGTTATACAGAGCAAGAATATTAATAACATCCTTTTAGCCATGAATCTAAGAAAGGACAGAGCATCAAAGAGCTTTTAAACGTGAAAGCTTCACCCACAAGTGAAAGAAGAAAACAAGGATTTAAAATGTATCAGGAACAACAGCTAGCTGCATTACTGTGGGCTGCAAAAATAAGTGCACACAGGAGACCAGAGAAAAGAAGCTGCCAGTGGTTTAGATGTTGTTTCTAATTCTAATTAGCTTGAGAAGCTGATAATAACTCTCACTTAGTACCGTGGGCCTTCCTTTCAACGCAGCTTCCTCTAAGAATCCTTTTTGACTGCCATGAAAAGACCATGCCCTCTCGTAACAGGAACTTGCAAGACCCCATAGCCCTCCTTCATGTCATCCTTCCCTAACACCCCCTCCCTCACTCTCAGATCACCCATCAGCTGAGTTATGGTGTGAGCATTTATAATGGCATCCCCTGCTAGGAGGCGAGTTCTCTGTGGGCAGTGGCATCTTGCTCTTGTTTATCATTTTCCCTTACTTGGCCAGTGATGGCACCAGGCACAAGTCATAGATAAAAATCATGAGAATAAACATGGCAGTGAGAGTGGGGGGAAAGAGAGGAAGAAGCCAAGAGGGACAGAGACATGGGAAAATGTGATGATACTGGGATCTGACTTGAATCTTCCAAAGCCACATTCAGAGCTTGGCTTTTTTTTTTTTTTTTTTTTTTTTTGCATGAGATGGACTCTTTTCTTCTCTCCTCTTTTCTCCATCTTTCTTTCCTTATTTTTAAAACTTTCTTTAAAAAATATAGTACATATGGCTGGATGTGGAGCTGGCATCTCAGAAGGCCTGGGAAGCTTTGCATGCAGATTGAGGTGATGCTCAGTTGCACTATTAAACAACAGCAGTGAATGTGCTAATCTAGGGTAGCACAGCTCCCAGCTCACTTTCAGTAAAGCCCAAATAAGGCAGAGGAGGAGACCAGCTTGCCAACAGCTAACCTCAGTCACCCCGACGTCAGTAGACTGAAGATCGACAACACAGCACACAGGGCAGGAGAGGACCCCTGTACCAGGCAGCACTCTTACCCAAATCTGCTCTCCAGTCATCTAATACCTTGACCCTCCCCAAGATGTAGGAGTCAGTGTTCAATTGTTTGAACCAGGAACATCTTTATAGGATATCAAAAACCAAATTTCCTCCTGAGGTGACATCTCTTTACACCCAGTATTTCCTGTCTCATGTTACAGAAAGCCAGGTTCCATCAACCCTGGGTATCAAGCAAGGGCCTGACTTCTTCTAGACACTTACTTTTATGGATAGCTGGGACACTACCTTCTCTCCATTTTTATCTATACTGATTCAGCTAAGGACCAGAGAGGGTAAATGACTTGACCAAGGCTTAACATTATGCCATATCATACTGCAGTTAAATCTAGAACCTTTGGCCTGAGACCTAAGTATTATAGTGACAAAATAACTTTGTTTAACTTTTCTTTTTCCTGCTTTTTTTTAATGAGTTTTTTGTTTTATGTCTTTGTTTTTGTTTGATTCTAGGGATCAAACTGAGGGGAACTTTACCATTGAGCCACATTCCCAGTCTTTTTATATTTTATTTTAAGACAGGGTCTCCCTAAGTTGCTTAAGACCTAGCTAAATTGATGAGACTGGACTAAAACTTGCAATCCTCCTGCCTCAGCTTCCCAAATCACTGGGATTACAGGTGTGCATCACTGGAACTAACTTTCTTTTGTTTTTTGATGCATTGGAAATACTGGGACAAGCCTCAGTGGCTAGGCTATTTTCAAGGTCAAATAGCCAAGTCCTCATTGTACAATGCCACTGACTTTCTCAGACTTCTTCTGTGAAATCAACAAACAGGGAAGAGCTGCTCATTTTCTTTTCCTACTTTCGCCCTCATATCCAAACACAGGTTGTAGAGAAATCCTGCCTTCTCCATGAAACACACACATAGGCGCATAGGCCTTGACTTAGAGTCAGACTTGAAGTCTAGTGAATAACCCATTAAGTGCAACGCACACAGAACGGACACTGTTTAAATCTTATTAGAGTTCAGTTTAATATAATGTCAGTGATCACTAATGGTGCCCCAAAGGCAATGACGCTGCCCCCTGGTGCAGCTCCCAGTCCCAAACATCTTAGAAAAACAAACAAAAAGAAACAAGGTCCATATTTTTCATGTCTATTAACTTTGCAACATGTGGTAACCATGTAGGTTACTGTAATAGGAAACTGTTATAATTAAGCCCTTTTCTCCCTCTGCCTTGCTGGAGCAGAGAATCTGCCGGGAGCGATAAGAAAGTTCTGTTCTACTGAATGTTTTGACGTTGTCTTTTGAAATTTACAGCTATAGAATATAAAGCCTTTTTTATTTGGGTTATGGGAGATGGAAAATTGTATAAGCAATTACATGTGAATTGGAAATGCAATATTAAATGTTGAACAAAGGGTATATTTTCCCTTAATTCCAGTGAAGGTGCATTTTTCTAATGGACTCCCATGATTCAGACATATATAAAGGGGGGAAAAATAGGCTTCAATCTTCTCGTCAGTTATAAGACCCTGGTGTACAGAGAAACTTTGTAACAGCATGGGAGTTATAATCCCCCAGCAGGAGGATTAGAAATTTGCAATAGGAGAAGTCCTTAATCTTGCACTTACATAACGTGCACATTTTTAAGATTTAAATTGTACAAATCAAAAAAAAAAAAAAAATGAAGATCAT
The DNA here is from genome assembly GCA_025594165.1 of Tamias sibiricus. Classification (NCBI taxonomy): domain Eukaryota; kingdom Metazoa; phylum Chordata; class Mammalia; order Rodentia; family Sciuridae; genus Tamias; species Tamias sibiricus. The sequence continues at coordinate 21,688,021 of CM046672.1, read as the reverse complement.
TTTGTTCTTTTCTAAAGGGTACTCATAGATAAATGATGACTGGTTAGAGCCTATTGAATGTTTGAAACATTTGTAGAATGTAATTTATTCATACCAAATACATCAGAAAAGTAACTCTAGTGTTAAATTACAGCATGTAGAAATTAAAAGGCAGAAGTGAGCAGTTGGGTTTAAATGGATGCTCTGAGGTTTGTAGAAAATGTCAAAAGAGTTCAAATGTTCATAATGCGAAAGTAAATATTTGGGTCTAGTGCAGGAAGACTTCATCCCAGGGTAAGAGAATATGGTTCTTCATTGGATATGTTTGAGAGCAATGTTTAGTCTAGCTCATGTAATTCCCATATCATTTATTTATATACAATTATGCCCCAAAGGTGCTATTCTTGCTCTTCCTCTTCCTTGTGAATCTCGTTCCCCCATGAATTTCCTGTGAATCCAGCCACTCATTGTTTTCCTTGTTCTTAATGATTTTTCTTCATGTATCAGAAAATTCACTGCATCAATGAAGCATCTATCCCAGGGTCCTGAAGATGAGGCACAGAGAACACAGAGACCAGCAAACTGTGTCTTTGCAAATGGTTGGCTTCAGCCTTAAACTCAGTAAATGCAGCTGGAGTACATGGGGAATTATTTTTCTATGGCTTGAAATTTTAAATAATACCTCTCCTTACTTCCAAACTTCCATCTTGAAACTTACCACTGTAGTAAAATATCTACAGCAAGAAATATATGCATCAAACTAAAATTAAAAAAAAAAAAACTTAGAGACAAAGACTAGAAAGACTAGAATGAAAGAGAAATGTTAAACTGTTATGGGAACAATGATATGTCCACGTTCTGTCCATAAATTTTTCTGATAATATACTTTGGATCTAAACCGTTCTTCCAAAAGCCCATATATTAAAAATTTTGTCTTCATCTTGGCACTAACAGGAAGTAGTGGAACAGGAGGAATCTTATAAAAGGAAGTTAGGTCATTGGGAGGGTTCCCTTTGAGGCACTGTGACACCCTGGCTCTGTCACTTCCCTGCCATGAGGTGAAAGCATTCCTCCACCAGGAGCTACTGCCACAATGTCTTTGCTACCACTGCCCAAAGCAATGGTGGTGGTTTTTCATAGAAAGAGCCAAAATGAAACTTTCTACTTTTTAAGTTGATTTATCTCAGATATTTGTTACAGTAATAGAATCTGGCTAATAAACCTAACAGCCACATTGCCACCTAATATATGTCAAGGAAGCTAAACAATAAGGTCAGTACTCTTCTTTCTTCAAATGGAAATGATAAAATGCTTAGGAAAACATGTCTTTGGCTTTTGGGGGAATCAATGGTTTCTTAAATAGGACATTAAGTTCTTTAACCATAGTGGGAGAAAAAAAGAACAATAAAATTAAAAATACACATTCTTAAAGTCTCTACATATTTATCCATTTAGGTGAGGAAGAAATAAGAATATATTGAAACATACTAATAATTGGGAAAATTTAGTGAAGTATAATCAGTATGATTTTTCTTTGAGTGCTTCAAAAAGTACATATTTCATGAGAAACTCTTACTTACATTAGGTAAAGAGCCTCTATAAATTATTAAGATAAATAATATATTTAATGGAAAAAATAAAATTATTCTAGAGATCAGAGAAATACAAATTAAAACAACAAGATAATATCAAAGCATACCTATAAAAATAGGAGAGTCACAAAAGAAGAAAGAAAGGAAGGGAGGAAGAAAAGAAAGTGAGGTAGGAAGGAAGAAAGAAAAAGAAAAGGGGAAATAAGTGACAGACAAGGCTAAGACTTTGAATAATGAGGAATCTTATAAATTTCTGATAGAAATGCAATATGGCACTTTGACAAACTGAATGGCAATATATTCTAAAGGGGAATATCTCCTGCCTTATTATCCAGCAATTCTACTCCAGGCTCCAGAGTATGGATTCATAAGCACATTCACCAAAAATACCCACAAAAGGCACATTTACAAAAATATGCAAAGCAATGCAATCTTTTTTCATTCCTTCTAATTAGTAAAACATGACAGCAGTATGGATTTCTATTCATTGTATACAAATGGAGCACAGCTCTTCATTTCTCTGGTTGTACTTCTATTCATTGTATACAAATGGAGCACAGCTCTTCATTTCTCTGGCTGTACACAATGTAGAGTACATTGTGTTGAGTACATTACCTAGGGTAATAGTAGTCATCTCATTCCCCCATCTTTCTTGCCCCCATGGTCCCTTCCCTCCCCATCCTCCCCTTTGCCCAAAGTTCCTCCATTCTCCCTACACGCACACCCAATTATGGATCAGCTTGTAGTTATCAGAGAGGACGTTTAACCGTTGATTTTTTTTTTGGGGGGGGGGGGGTGATTGGCTTAATTCTCTTTGAATGATATATTCCAACTCCATTCATTTACCTGCAAATGCCATATTTTAATTCTCTTTTAATGGTGAATAATATTCCATTGTGTATATATACCACAGTTTCTTTATCCATTCATCTGTTGAAGGGCATCAAGTTTGGTTCCACAGTTTAGTTATTGTGAATTGAGCTGCTATTAACATTGATGTGGCTATGTCACTATAGTATGCTGATTTTAAGTCCTTTGGATATAGACCAAGGAGTGGGATAGCTGGGTCAAATGGTGGTTCCATTCCAGGTTTTTAAGGAATCTCCATACTGCTTTCCAGAGTGGTTGCACCAATTTGCAGTGCCACCAGCAAGGTATGAGTGTACCCTTTTCTCCACATCCTTGTCAACACTAATTATTGCTTGTATTCTCATTAATTACCATTCTGATTAGAGTGAGATGAAATCTTAGAGTAGTTTTGATTTACATTTTTCTAATTACTAGAGAAGTTGAACTTTTTTTATATATTTATTGGTTGATTGTATATCTTCTTCTGAGGAATGTCTGTTCAGTTCCTTAGCCCACTTATTGACTAGGCTTTTTTTTGTTTTGTTTTTTGTTTTTTGTTTTTGGTTTTTTGGGTTTTTTTTTTTTTTTTGGGGGGGGGTTCTTTATATATTCTGGAGATTAGTGCTCTATTTGATGTGTATGTAGTAAAGATGTTCTCCCACTCTGTGGACACTCTCTTCACATTATTGATTGTTTCCTTAGCTGAGAAGAAGCTTTTTAGTTTGAATCCATCCCATTTATTAATTCTTGATTTTATTTACTACACTGTAGGAGTCTGGTTAAGGAATTCAGGACCTAATCCAACATGATGAAGATTCAGGTCTACTTTTTGTTTTATTAGGTGCAGGGTTTCTGTTCTAATTCCTAAGTCCTTGATCCATTTTTAGTTGAGTTCTGGACATGGTGAGAGATAGTGATCTAATTTAAGTTTGCTGAATATGGATTTTCAGTTTTACAGCACCATTTGTTAAAGAGACTATCTTTTTGCTATTATATGTTTTTGGCACTTTAATATGAGATAACTGTATTTATGTGGGTTTGTTTCTGTATCTTCTATTCTGTACTACTGGTCTACGTGTCTATTTTGGTGCCAATACCATGCTGTTTTGTTACTATTGCTCTGAGGTATAGTTTAAGGTCTTGTATTGTGATGCCGCCTGCTTTACTCTTCTTGCTAAGATTGCTTTGGCTATTCTGGGTCTCTTATTTTTCCAAATTAATTTCATGATTGCTTTTCCTATTTCTATGAGGAATGTTGTTGGTATTTTAATTGGAATTCTATTAAATCTGTATAATGCTTTTTGGTAGTATGGCCATTTTGACAATATTAGTTCTTCCTATCAAAGAACATGGGAGATGTTTCCATCTTCAATATCTTTTTTTCTGTAGTTTTCATTGTATAGGTCATTCATCTCTTTTGTTAGATTGATTCCCAAGTATTTTTTTGAGGCTATTATGAGGGGGTATATTTCCTTATTTCTATTATGAGGGGTTAGATTTCCTCCTAATTTCACTGATATACAGAAATGCATTTGATTTATGGGGGTTGATTTTATATCCTGCTACTTTGCTGAATTCATTTACTAGTTCTAGAAGTTTTCTAGTGGAGTTTTTTGGATCCTCTAAGTATAGAATCATGTCCTTGACAAATTGTGATAGTTTGAGTTCTTCTTTTCCTATTTGTATCCCTTTAATTTCTTTCATCTGTCTAATTGCTCTGGCTAGAGTTTCAAGGACTATGTTGAATAGGAGTGATGAAAGAGGGCATCCCTGTCTTGCTCCAGTTCTTAGAGGGAACAGCAATGCAATTTTTAATGCTAAAAAGCTAAAAACAATCTAAATTCCCACTAGCAATGAAATAGAAAAATAAATTGCGGCATATGCACATAATAGATTACAATAATGAGAATGAAGGAACTCAGCTATACACCATAAGATCAGTGCATCTTACAAAGATCCAGTTAAGCAAAAGCCTTTCCACAGAAAAAGGTAGATAGACAGGATTACAATGTATATAAAGTTATAATTGCTCAAGTTAATCTACAGCATGGCCGTTTGGGTATGGTGAACAAGGTGGGACTGCTTCGAAGGGGTAAAAGGGCCGCTTTGTGGCCAGAGAATGCTCAATATTGATGTTAATGACTCCATTGTGTTCATCTTATTATAGTCAAAAATCATTGACTTTTATGATTAATTCAGCGTTCTGCCTATATTTTATTTCATTCAAATTTAACTCAAAAATACAATTATGAATCATTAAAGAGAACCTTTTCACAATGACGTGTTTTTCTTGAGTTTATGTGTTTGTGAATGTGTAATATAAGGAAAAATATTTCTATCTAAAAAAAGTCTAAGGACTCATTTAGAAGATACCAGTAGAAATGATATTTAAGAAAATAAAGTCTTGTCTTAAACCTGTTTTCAATTTCTGTAACCACTGTGAATGGAAAAGTGAATTGTCCTAACTCATTAACTTTATTTGTAAATCATCATTATTTAGACCCTTATGGGTCTCCAGTTGGAGAAGAACTAAATGTAGCAGTCAAAACATTCTAGGAAGTACCATGGAGAAATAAAATCTCAAGACTTTAAAATAACAAGGTCTCTTTCCCACAGGGCGCTGCTGTACATCATGGCCATCAGGGGACTTTGTTCTACATCACAGAGGATGTAGGATTTAGACCACTGGAGGAGCTGCCAATGTTGCTGGCCACTGCGACAGAAGGGAAAAAGAAGTGTGGTTAACTGTTCACTTCCTTTTAACACTTTTCTCCTAAGAGTGACACCCATCTCCACCAGGACCACTCACATTTCCACATCCAAAACAGGTCAGAAGACCACACCCAGCACCAATGAGAGAGAGACCTAGGAGCTTGTCCTCTGCCCAGAAGAAAATCTTCAGTGATCAGAGGAATCACGCTGTCTTAGATCCACCAAAGGTTCTCACATTTCTAAGCCTAATCAGAGCACATTTACAAAGCTGCGATCCAATGACAGGGAGGACTCATCCCAGATACAGGTGGGGCAATTGCCCGTGGGTCATCTACAATGAAAGCCCCACTGCTTGCCAGAGCGCATGATGTAGGACCTGTGGTCCCTGCGTGCTTGCTGACTGAAGACAGCTGAGGGTCGAATCCATTCTTTGAAAAAGATATCAATGTTTCTTATATAAAAGATGCAAAAAAGACAGACAGTCCATGTAAGACATTTAGAAAGCATTTAATCGCAAGCGAGAAGTCAAAGGGATACTATAAAAGTAAGAAAGTAGAAAAGTATAAGACGGACAAATTCAAGTGACTATTACTGCCCAAGCATATGTTGTAAATGAGCAAAACGGCCCAGAGATAAGATAATAAGGAGGAGTAGCAACTGTAGCAAGCAAAAGAAAGCCTTCTTCTTTTACAAGGTGCAGTCATTACTCAGTTGCAGCTAATAATCCCATACAGGAATAGGAGCTCACTGTTTTCAGAACTTTTCAAAATTGATTTTAGGATGTTGCCAAAGTTTCAGCTTTTCAAGTAATCAATCTCAAACTTCAAGCACCCAATAGGCCAATCAAGACACTTTTACTCACCACGTATAGTCTCCAGTTTGTGGATTTGTAACTACCCACTCGTGTTGTAAGTGAAATAAGGAGAACAATGATTGTGGAGAGCGGTGGTCCCACGGGAACTGAAGGTTGACAACCTGAAGGGGGTTGGGGGTTGGTGGGAGGTGGGGGTGGTAGGGGCGTGACTCCCTAGGAGGAGCCTTGTTTATGTTCCTTGAAATTTGCAAAAATGTTAATACAATTCAAGGTCCAGTGAAAACTGGCATAAAAATGAATTTTTAATGTTTTCAAAATTTAAGCTGGGCTAAAAAAATTCCAAGCAATCATTGCATTCTGTCTACAAGACAACAAAGAATTTGCTTTCTCAGTTCATACTGCTTATTTGGTGGGATAATAGTTCAAGGGCATGGACATAAAAGAAGAAATGTGTATGTGAGTACTTTGTTGCGGCTGCTGTTGTTAAACTACTCAAAACTCACTGGTTTTCATCATCATCAAACATTTATTTGAGAAAATACGTTGCAAAACTTTCAGTCCGAGTGAAGCAGATACAGTGAAAAGAAAAAAAAAAAAGTTCCCATAACCTAAACATTTTAGAATCAAGTAAGGAAAAAAAAAAAAAAAAAAAAAAAAAAACCTGCTTCTCATTAAGTATTTAATTTAATTATTTTCCAGTGCTTGAGGCTAATAGTGCCTGAACACATAGTTCTCCTTAATTTCATTAGCAGGCATTTATGAGTCCCTGCTGTGGGTGGATATGGAAGAAATATAAACTTTAGGGTATTTTTCTTTCTTACTAAGATAAAATGCAAAACAATTCATTGTAATTTTCAAGGTCAAAATAGAAAACTCTTTTGAGGCTGCTTCTGGGAAGTATCCATCATCTTCCCAACAGAGGGAGGCATAATTCCAAATTTCTACAACTCAAATTCATCCAAGGGACATATTTTAATTTAAATGTATACTCAAAAATTTCTGGGATATTAACTCTTCCTCTCCAAAGGTAGTTCAAAAGCAACCACTTGATCCTAAATTCAGAATTTATTTCCACTTGTTTCATATTCTTGTCTATCTCCATTATCAGGGGAAGGTATTGAAGATGCCAAGATGAAATCAGAAAAGATTAAACCTTCATGCTTCTTTGCAGAGTTCAGATAGCCCTTATATATTGTGCATTCTTGTCAACTGCACATGCCTAGGGGCTCATTTGTCATGCAGGACCGCCCTTCCTTGTTCATCCCCAGCTTTTAATATTCTCCAAAACCTGCAAGGTAAGGGTTAGGCAAAGGTGAATTCCATGTCCAGTGGAGATTCCTTGAAAATCTCCCTATGATTGTGCAGTTGAACTTTCCTCAATATACACAAGGAAGTAGATTAGTGATAATACATGATGTGACAGTTCCTTGAAGTAATAAATGTTTACTCAGTTCGACAGTTTCTACACCTCTGGATGCTCAATGGGCAAGTTCCATGAGATGTAGTAAACATGCATGGATACATTCCTCAGGTGAGAGGATGAAGAGAGACTAGACCACAAAAGGACAGCATTTTCAGAAAAACCTCTGCCTATCCTATTATTTCATAGAGAAATAAGAATAATAATCTGGGTATTTGTTTTATTTTGTCCTCAGTTCATTTGAGTTCTGGCGTTAAATTGAATGAATGGATGAAAATCCAGCTTCATCATTTAAGGTACATTGTATAAGTCACTTAACCTAACTGTAATTTAATTTCATCAGCAGCAAAAGGGCGATTATTACCTAACTGTAATTTAATTTCATCAGCAGCAAAAGGCTTATAGTATAGGCCTTGTGAAACCATCACACAATCTGAGAGATGGTCTATTGAGTGCATTGCACAGTACTTCCCACCATGCAAGAACTCATGAGCTCCTGACACAATTGTCTTTCATTTAATGTTACTGTTGCTATTATTATTATTAATGCTATTGTTGTTATTATTTTCCATTTCCAGAATGGAAAACTGGTTCACCAGAACTATGAATTAATTTAAACTTGGGTATTTGAGTCTTTGCAATTTTCTTCTTTTTCTTCAGGAACATAGGCTTGTTTATTTCAACCTTCAGACAATTCCATAACTAAAGGATGTTCTCCCAAGTCCTGTTTTCTATCACTCTTAGGACATCACTTCCGTAAGGAGCAAGGCACATAGGCACACTAACATTCACGCACAGACACACACACATGCAGGCCTGTGGCTCTTTTTATTCCCTTACATGTTTATTGCACAATGGCTTATTTTCATATGATAGCTAGCTGTGTACTCTGTCTCAGAATGCCTTGGCAATAATAAGAAGAGAATTTTTATGTATCTCAGATGCATGCTGTGAAAGTCTGTGAGGAGGTGAGAAGGGGATATAACTTCTAGAATTGTCCATTGTCCAGAGGGGGGCTGTTATATTGAATGTTTAGTGAGTGGTGTGACGGCTTTTGAAAATGTACCCTCAGGGCTAAATGCTGCAACAGGAGCCCTCTGCAAACCATCACCACCTTCCACAAACACCACTCTCATATTGTGCCAACCCTGGCTGACAGTTTTCTCCTCTTGGTTTTGCCACCAGACTGTTTCAGGTTTGGCCAGTCACCTCCGTGCAGCCTGTTCTTTGGGCTTTATTCTTGCCACTCTGATCGACAACTGGTTTATTACTTAGATTTTGACTGACGCTTCAGGCACTTCTCTAAGAAACATAAGGGCTAAGCCCAGCCCCACTTATCTTCGGGTATATTTTCTCTTCAAAGAATTAATTGCAAATCAGGGACCACTTTCTCCTCACAGGCTTCTGGATCCATGTGTCTAAAAACTCTTCGTTGGACAGCAAGAAAATTTGGTTACTCCTCCTTTAACACTTCTCTCTTACATGAATTTCTGTAGAACAATTTAGGTATCTAATTTTAAAGAATCATATTATTCCATCATTATTGGCTTACAGGATGCAACGATTTCCTCCAGAGTTCATGCCCAGAAGGCTATTATCTGAGTTCAGTGAGTTCAGTTAGTGTCTCAATGGTTAATTGATCAAATCCTGCCAATTTTCATTTTCTATAATTCACTTTTATTCAGGGTTGATACATTGAAAAAAAAAAAAAAACATGGAGTGATTACCATTTAACAGCTGCTGCACAAACCATTTATAGAGAATTGTTTTTTTTTTTTTTGTTTTCTTCACCAAAGCATGGCTTTGTGATAGGATGCCTTCCCATGATCTTCCTGAACCTCGATATATCAACAAGCCCTGATATCAATGACCCCACCTCCTCAATAAAAAAATCTGGGCCCTGCAAAACAACATAAAAATGCAGGCAAACAGATCATGAGTCAAATTCCAGCTCAGCTCCGTCTAACTGGTGGGAACTAAGGCAAATACATGCCTAGTACATAATTCACAAAATTCATACACAAATGAGGCATGTTATCTACATTGTGGGGCTTCATTGAATGTTAAATTATGTCAAGTTTGTGCACACCATTCAATTTTGTATGTGTGGGATTGGTTTTCCAGCAAATATTGGATGAAAGAATGCTGTAATGGTTAATGCGAATTGTCAACTTGACTAGATTAAGAGATGCCAATGATTAAGAGGCTTCTGGGTGTATCAGTGAGGGTGTGTCTAGGAATGATTGGCATGTGGGATAGCAAACTGAAGTGGAGACCCTCCCTACGTGTGGGTAGCACCGTCTAATAGTACAATGGCTTGGATGGAATAAAAGTTGCAAGAACAAGGAAGCAGCAACAGATGCAAGCTCGATTCTACTTGAATGGGGTCTTGATTGCTGCTGCGATTGTCAGAGAATATCAGACTCTCACTTCTTCACTCATCCAAAGCCGACTCTGCCAGTGATTCTCCAGGGAGTTTCCAGAAGCCTACAGTCTCAGACTAGGGTGGCATTGTGGATCCCTTTTGTTCTGGGACTTCAGCCTCTTGGACTGGGCAGCTACTGGTTCTTCCAGTTCTCTAGCCTGCAGACGGCCATTGTGGACTATCCAGCTTCTGGTTGTGTAAGCCAACCTAATAAATCCCCTTTTTAAAATTATACTTCCTGTTTGTTCTGTTCCTCTCCAAGAACCCTGACTGATATAAATGCTATTGTCTTTTTCACTGTGGGAATAGTGAGATGGGAAGAGGTACTGAGACCTTAGGTTCAAAGCTGGTGTTAAAAATACAAAACACTAAGGAGAGAGAGAGAATAAAATAAAGTAATTTTAAAAATTCTTGAGACTGATCAATACAAGCTCCACTCATAAAATGCCCACCAACCCCAAGACTGCCTGGATCCATCAATTGGGAACTTTTGTGCCTATGGAATTGGTGTCTCATGAATCTGTGCAATCAAATCAAAAAGGAATTGGCCCTAGAGTTTGGCTTCCCCATCCTGCTTCCTCTCTTCTATTTATATAGAGTCTATTAGCTGCTGTGCTTGAAATTACAGCCCCTGAGGATTTGAGTTGGATCTTGTTTGTCCCTATAATGTGACTGCCAATCTCCTGCCCCTAGCCAGCTGTGTGGGGCTGTATCAAGGCTCCCACTTAAATTCACCTGCAGCCCCACCAATGTCCTAATGTGCTCTATCACTCACTCTCAGCCAGGGAACTAAATTTAGCCTCTGGCTTCAATTGCTTATTTGAAAAGTAAAAGCAAATTGAGAAAGAGAAAGAACAGATGACCATTCTCGGTTCTGTCCAGCTGTATTTGAAGATCTTCTCAAAGGGAAATACCATCCCTCCATTAGGCTCACCTGATGACATCATGCAGGTCATCCAGGGAGTTTGCACATGCAGGTGGGTATACTGGTTCTGCCAAAGTTCTACTCTCTCCCACTTGATGTCCCTCTATGCTCCTGCATCTTCTCCTGTCAGGTGTGAAAGTATATTTGACTACCTTTTAGGGAAATGTCAAGAGAAGTTTTCTACCCCTAGCTGACTAGGGGAGACCTTGAAATTCAGAAATCCAAGACAGATGGGTTTAAAGCTTCAAGCTAGACACTTTTCACACATTATCTAATATTTGTATAGTTCATGTTGTATATGAGCCATGGGGACAATCTGTCAGAGTCTTCATGGATCCTGATGTTGAAGGCACAAAGTAACTCAGGACACAATTCACCTGTGCATCTCTTCCCATTGCTACTAACTCCAGTTCCCAAGCCCCTCAAGAATGCTCTGTTCTGGCCACACCAAATTTTCTTGTCTACCTCCACCATACATTTCCCCCTCCACAAATAGATTTTATTTGTATTCCTGAAGAGTCAAAATATCTTTCCTCTGTTAAGTTTTGCACTTGTACATGAACAACATTGTAGAATGGCATTGACTTAAAAGATTTTCCCCAAGTTTTGTACTCCATACAGAATGAAATTTTAAAACAATCTTGAAGTCTTGTGTCTCCCCATTTCTTAGGGCATGACATATTTTATTCTGTATACTTATTACAGTGATAATAGTAATGATGATGATGGTGGTGGTGGTGATGATAATAATGATAATTTAGGTACATGTTTTATTTTTGACATTAAGAGATGAAGTTATTAGAGAAGGAACTGGGTGTTTTTTTTAATGCTCTTGCCTCCTCCACATGTTGAATGGCATATAATAGGTGTTCCACAATACTGGTCGAGCTGGGTGGAATGATGCATAGAGAAAATTCAAACAAGCAATCTATGCTCTTGGTATCTTTGGTGTTCAAAACTCGAGCGTTGTTTTCATTGCAGAGACTTTTCTTTAGACCTTTTCTCCATCTTTCAAAAGTAGATTGTATCTTTGGAAACTACCCAAGTAAGGGTAATTGAAGGCTTACAAATGCAAAAGATATAGGCTTTACATTTTGAACAATTTCTTTACATCAATTTTCTTGTACTATTTTATGGCTGGGATCTCTTATCTAAGCCAAAGCTAAGAGCATATTAAGCCGAGATTATTCATAGGTATTTTGAATCCCATTTGGCATTCAGAATTCTGATTATTTCTATTCTATCCGGCACACTATTTCTTTCTTTAAAAAAGTAAAATAAATGTAGCAAGAACCACTCTTGTCAAAGAAAAAAAATAGATAGTGGGTGTCTAATAATAATAATTGTGGTCGTTAAGATGTCCATTGTAGTACATCATTTGGAACTTCCTTGAATTTATATCTCTGGAAAATTAAAGTACAAGGAGTCAAGGAAGGTCAGTTATTACTCCTCTGTGCAACAGAGCATCCCATTTCCAGACGTAGGTGGAAGGAACCAGCAGCCAGTTATGATGTTACAGGGGGGTAGAACAGGAAGAATGGCTATGAAAACAGACATGATATGCAACACAAGGTGCACAACTTCAATAACAGAAGAATGTGTATGGTTAAGTAATTCCCAGACCACAGAGTGAAGCAAGGTGTTTGTGTGGTATGTGTGTATGTGTGTGTGTGTGTGTGTGTGTGTGTTTGTGTGTGTGTTTTATTCTTGTTATTTTGTACTAACATTTTTCTTTGGTGGGTCTCATGCCCTAATAATTTAAAAGTTACTTTGTGCCCAGATAGACCATCAGAGGGGCATTTTGTGGTTTTGGACTAGACATTCAGAGACTTGGAGATGGGCAGCTGGGGAAAAATGTGGTCTGCTTGTTTTTAAGTCATTTGGAAGGAATGGTTGGTTATACCTCTCTTTCTTCCCCATACACCTCAAGGGTACCTACTGTATCTGAAGCTCAACTTAAAAAGTACCACAGATCAAATACCATATTCTGTTGTCTTACTCATAAGAAATAATGAATGCTTAAATTGCCCAATCAATCCAGATGCTGCAAACTTAACTTTACCTTTTGAATCAAGATTGTAATGTGTTCACAATAATGAAATATTATACAGTATTTGTATAATGGATCTAATTTACCATCTAATACTATGACCTGGGATCCATTGACGTAATTTAGAGCTGTGTGCCCAGATAGACCATCAGAGGAGCATATAGAAACAAAATTTACCCATAACTTGTCACACCCTTGGAGATTCTGAATCACTGATCTGGGGTAATATTCCTGGAAAAAAAATAAATTTTAAAGGTTATTTAAATGATCTTAATATAGTGCCAGAGTTGAAGTTGCCAATATAACTCAGATCAGAGATACTTGATTAGAGTGAACACATGTATTAGTGTGCTAAGAATAGTCTTTATGCATTTTGTCCTAGAATATCATAGCACCACTTTTTACTCTCAAATATGTCCTGAGCTTGAAGCAAGCCAAACTGTCTTAAAAACAAGCTAAATCATAAAATGTAAAAGTGAATTGAATCTGACATAAAATTAAGAACTCTTCATTGAAAGACACTGTTCAAATTTCCACTATAGAGTGGCAAAAAGATATTTTCAATGCATATATGCAGCAAACATTGGCACACAAGATGTTATGGTGTACATATGAGATATTTCCCAAAGGCTCATGTGTAAGACTGAATGAAATGTTAGAGGTAAAATGATTAGATTATGAGAAGTACAACCTGATTAGTAGATTAACCCACCAACATGGACTGAGAGGTAACTGTAGGAAGGTAGGGTGTGATTAGAGGAAATAGGTCACTGGGAGCCTGACTTTAGGATTCATATTTTGTCTCTGATTAGCACAGCTGTCTCTCTGCTTTAGGTTAGCATGTCCTGAGCTGTTTCCCTCTGTCACAACCTTCTCTCATGAGGCTCTTCCTTACCTTGGGCCCAGAGCTATGAAGTCTGTTGACCATGAACTGAACCTCTGAAATGTGAGCCAAAATAAACTTTCCTTCCTCTGCAATGTAATTGTCAGTTCTTTTGATCTTTTGGTGACTGATTAAAACACAAGAAATAAATACAGAACTCAAAGCAAAACAAAAAATAAATCAAGAAAAATAAATCCAAGACAACATATTAGGGTAAAATTCTTAAGTATTTACCTCATAAAATAAACCATGCAAAGGACTAGTCAACATAATAAAATGTGTTTAACCTTACATTTGAGGAAATCAAAATTTAAAACACAGTAAGCTATCAATACAAACCAAGCACAGTGAATAAAATATAAATACTGATGATTCCAAGTATTAATGGAATATAGAGCAAGCAAAATCAAGACTTCTTCTAATGGAAAGACAAAATGACACAACTACTTTGAAAAACAATTTGCCAGTCATGCGTGTTCATTTTCCATCACTACAACAAAATACCTAAGATAATCAGCTTATCAAGAAGAAAGGATTATGTTGACTCACAGTTTTGTAGGTTCTGTGTCCACAATCCAGCAGCCAGGTGGCAAGACAGCCCATCATGGCAAGAGCATGTTGTGAGGCCAAACCACTTACATCAAGAGCCAAGGAGCAGAGAGAAAAAAAGAAAGGTAAGAGAATACCACAATTCCCTCTGAAAGCATGTACTCCAATGAAACTTTCATCAGCTCTGCCTCCTAAAGGTTCCAAAAAGCACCAACCTGGGAACCTCAGCTTTAACATATGGGACTTTGAGGGACTTTGAGGGACTTTGACTGTCTAAACAATTGCATGTAACAAGCTCCAAATGCATGCATATACCACTCATGACCTCTTATATGTATACCTCGAAGAAATACATATGTATTTCCACTAAAATACATGCATTAAATTTCTCACAATAACATTATTCATAATATATCAAAATTGAAAATTTCCCAAATAACCAATAGTAGAATGAGTAGATAAATTGTAATATGTTTACAACAATAAAATATCACATAGCCACAATAATAATTGTCAAACATAATGACACAATTGGAAAAAAAAAAAAAGAACAATGACTTCATTTATAGAAATGTAAATATAGGCAAAATTAGCCCCTGATACAACAAGTCAGGATGGTGATTACCCTTGAGATAGTCTAGAAGTGATAGAAAAGCAGATTCAGTTGTCTGTAACACTCTTCCTGCCACTGGGCTTTAGTGTAATGAGTGTGAGTCTGTGTGTGTGTGTGTGTGTGTGTGTGTGTGTGTGACCCATTCAACTGCATAAATAAAGGTTCATTCTTTAATATTTATACTATATTTGTTTTTAAATCATATTGGATAATAATGTTCAATGACACCCTAGACAGATTGGTCTCCATCCAACAGTGTAGGACCTGAAGGGCAGTCTTCCAAAATCTACAAGAACAGGATTCACTCTATTAATCCTGAAGAATCCCAGACAGGATTATGGAGTGATTTCACACTGGCCCTTTTCAGTATAGCCATTCTCAGCTTGGGCTGCATATTGGTATCACCTGGTTAGTTTCTAAAACCCCTTAGCATTCAGTGAGCATCTTTTCAAACTCCCCCAGTGATGCTTATGTTCCCTGGACTGGGAACCACAATGTGAGAGCCATCTTCCTTCAGCATTTTGGACCTGCTAACTCAGATCAGGACTATCTGGACTCCCTCAGGTCCTCAATGACATTCAGTCGTTCACTTTCCCTCTCAATATACATGTACTATGCTAGGTGCTATATGGTAGGTCAGGGTTAGAAAAATAGTCTGTAAGCCTCAGGGAGCAAAGACTATATTCTTTCAGTTTTATGCTATAATCTCAATGCCAAGCACTGTACACATATGGTCTTGGGGACACTCTGAATAACTTTAAGAAAGTCAAAGAGGCAGCTCCATGAGGTGGCTGAGACACTTATCCTTAAAGTGAAGTTCCCATCTCCTAGTGTTAGTGCATCAGAAACCTCAACAATTCCAAAAATGGAAGTAATTGCTATAATAATAATAAATAATAATAATATAAACACAGCTATATTTTTTTTTTTTTTTTTTCCGCTCTCATTCATTTTATCTTCAGTGATTTGTACAGTGCCTGGCATCTTACAATTGGTTAACAAACACTTGTTGAATAAATGAATAATTGAATACGTGAATTAAAATATTCTCTCAGGAAAGATGAGATGAATTATCATTTACCAAATATCACATACACTCTATCCACAAGGTGCCTCATGTTCTTAGGCCATTTAAGTTATGGCACATTGTAGATGGTATGCATTATTATTTTACCTCAAATATTAAAAGAAATGTGAGGACTAGAGAGAGTAAGGAAGGTCCAAGGTCACAGGGCTATTT
This sequence comes from Tamias sibiricus, assembly GCA_025594165.1. Taxonomy (NCBI): domain Eukaryota; kingdom Metazoa; phylum Chordata; class Mammalia; order Rodentia; family Sciuridae; genus Tamias; species Tamias sibiricus. The sequence continues at coordinate 21,671,970 of CM046672.1, read as the reverse complement.
GGCAGAACCCAGATCCAAACTCAGAGCTGTTGCAATTTGGCACCCCTGCTCTGGGCGTCCCACTCCACAGAGCAGCGGGCGGTGATAAGCCTGGAACAGGATCCATCCAGACCCATCTGGCCTCTGCTCTGCTCTGGAACTGATCGCCTTCCACACATACCTCCCCACCACCAAGTTTTATATCCTCTCATCCCTCATATTCCTTATTCAATATCAAATTATCTTTATTCACAACATGCTGATTAAGATGTGATAGAGGTACCACTGTGGAATCTCAGGCATTTCCTTGTAAAGGAAGAGGCAATCCCTCTCTTCACAACCCTGCAGTTTTGAGTCTCCTAAGTTGGAAAATAAAATAAAACAGAATTCTGAGAATAGCCATTTCTTATTGAAACACTGGCCCAGAATTTGATGGAGAACTGTAACTTGAATCTCTTGGCATTTGCTGAATTTTCCTGGCTTTTTTCTTTCTCCTGTCTTTCCCCATTCTCTTTCTTTTCTCCTTCCTCATCATCTTCTTTTTTTTTATGCTGTCAACTATATTTATTCATTTTTAAAATTTATTCTAATTTGTTATATGGCACAGCAGAATGCATTTCAATTCATAGTACACACATAGAGCACAATTCTTCATATCTCTGGTTGTATATAACATAAAGTCACACCATTCGTGTCTTCATACATGTACTTAGAGTGATGATATCCATCTCATTCCATTGCCTTTCCTATCCGCATGCCCCTTCCATTTCCCTCCCTCCCCTTTGCCCTATCTAAAGTTCATCTATTCCTCCCCCATGCTCCCCCTCATCCCCATTATGAATCATCATCTTTATATCAGAGAAAACATTCAGCATTTGGTTTTGGGGGAATTGGCTTACTTCATTTGGCATTATATTCTCCAACTCCATCCATTTACCTGCAAATGCCATCATTTTATCCTCTTTTAATGCTGAGTAATATTCCATTGTGTATATATGCCACAGTTTCTTTATCCATTCATCTATTGAAGGACATCTAGCTTGCTTCCACAGTTTAGTTGTTGTGAATTGAGCTGCTATGAACATTGATGTGGCTGTGTTACTATAGTATGCTGATTTTAAGTCCTTTGGGTACAGAGCGAGGAGTGGGATAGCTGGGTCAAATGGTAGTTCCATTCCAAGTTTCCTAAGGAATCTCCATACAGCTTTCCATAGTGGTTGCACCAATTTGCAGTCCCACCAGCAATGTATGAGTGTGCTTTCCCCCCCACATCTTTACCAACATTTACTGTTGTCTGTATTCTTGATAACTGCCATTCTGACTCTCTCACCATGCACTAAGCTCAACTCAAAGTGGATCAAGGACCTAGGAATTAGTCCAGAGAACCTGCACCTAATAGAGGAAAAAGTAAGCCCAAATCTTCATCACGTCGGATTAGGCCCAAACTTCCTCAACAAGACTCCTAAAGTGCAAGAAATAAAATCAACAATTGATAAATGGGATGGACTCAAACTAAAAAGCATCTTCTCAACAAAAGAAACAATCAATGAGGTGAACAGAGAACCTACATTTTGTGAGCAAATTTTTGCCACACACACACCTCAGATAGAGCACTAATCTCCAGTATATATAAAGAACTCAAAAAACTTAACACCAAAAAAACAAACAAACAAACAACCCAATCAATAAATGGGCTAAGGAGATGAACAGACATTTCTCAGAAGAAGATATACATTCAATCAACAAATACATGAAAAAATGCTCAACATCTCTAGTAATTAGAGAAATACAAATCAAAACTACTCTTAATATTTCATCTCCTTCCTCTTCTTTCTGATTCCCTAAGTCCCTCTCCTCTCTCATAAGAATTTCTTCTCGGACCCAAATCAAGTTCAGATTATTGAAACCACAGTTCCCAAAAGTCATGTCAGTCTGGCCTGAGTTGTGATGGGCCAAAGAAGACAAATGGGACTTTTCAACTTCTCACTGGATATAGATCTAAAGCCCTCACTTAAATTATGGATTCAATACATTGTCAAGATTTCTTATGCTACATTTTCTCCTTTGCTTAATTCTCATATAAGAAAAAGAGAGAAAGAGAGAGACAGGGAGAGAGAGGAGATTGATTTACTTATAAAGATTGGCCTGTAGAAGCTGAGAAGTCCTGAGATCTTCAGTCAGCAAACTAGGGTTATAGGAGAACCAAGGGTAGACTTCTTGTTCAAATCTATATCCAAAATCAGAAGTTTGATGTCTCAACTCAAAGCCAGTTAGGCAAGGAAAAAAATTCTTTCTTATGTACATCTTTATTCTCTTAAGATCTTCAACATGTTGGATGACTCCATTAATATCAGGAAGGTCAATCAACTTTCTCAATCTATCAACTCAATGTTAATCTCATCTGCAAACACCGACCAGACATATGGAAGTAAAATTCAACCAAATATCTGGGTACCCCTTGGCCCAATCAAGATGACACATAAAATTACCCATCATGACTTCCATTTTAGTAATTTAACCATAATTTCTTGTAATAATTTTATTGCCTGTCTGATAAACTCTGATGAACTTGTTAAATAACTTCAGTCAGATTTTCTGTTTTTTCTCCAGATTGCAGAACCCAGAGTCCCCTCCACACACAAGCACTCTTCTAGACTACAAAACAGATAGACCAGCAGTCTACATTTATTCTCTTTAGATGTGACTCAATATAGTCCCCCAAATAGGTATAATTCTATTCCCTCAGTATCTACTAGAATGGCAATTCACAAACTGTGTTCAGAGCACAGTTGGTTCCATGGTAGGTAGGTAGCAACAAGGTAAGTAAATAGTTGTTGAAGAGATGGATAAATATGAAATAATCTGCAAACTAGATTAACTCTAAATTATTGAGAAATGCCATATATTATATCCTTCTATTGGGATTTATAATTTATTTTTATAGTGCATAATACATAGTAGTTCTCTTCAAGGCATTTCTTTGTTTCCTCAGTGAGAATCAATTGAATACTCACCATGTGTACATCTAAGCACCAGATACAATCTGTCCTCCTTCTCTGTGGGCTCCATATCCTCAAATTCAACCAATTTCAAAATATTAAAAAAATATTTAGAAAAATAATGTATTGAACAGCTATAGAGTTTCTTTACTGGCATCACTTACTAAATAGTATAGCATTAACAATTATTTATATAACATTTTCATTGTATGTGGTATTATAAATAATCCAGAAGGATTTAAAGTATACAGGAGGGTGTCCATAGGTGATATGCAAATATTATACCATTTTATGTAATGGACTTAAGCATTCACATATTTTGGTATTTGCAGATATTGTAGAGCCAAAACTCTATGAATAACTAGTGATGATTAAATAGTCAACATTTTCATGATCTAACATATAGAAAATTATTCAGAAGATAAATATGCTTTACAAAGGAGCAAAGCAACCATCAGAGAACATGAAGGCTGATGTGATTAGGGAAAAATAAAACCCCTTTTCATAAAGACAAACAAAAAAAAAATACATGGTGAATTGGTACCACGGTGTCTTTCAGTTGTTAGATGAATTGCAGAGAGTTAATGCTGGAGAATGTCATTCCCAAATTTCCTTAATATTTTGTGTAAGGTGGGGTAGATATTGATGCCACTGCCAGAAGATGAAGCTACAATTTTGTGTGACAATAAATCATAATTATCTTAATCATAATTTTCATTGGCTTTCTTTTATCCAGACAACTAAGCATATTCCACTTTTTTTAAAAATTTTAGTCCTAAAATTCAATGCAACAGTAGCAGTGAGCCTATGCATTTAGGAAATGCATTAAATATAACAAAAAAGAATTTATATTCAAGTTAACAACTAATAGTAATAGCTACATTTCTGCTGTCTTAAAATACTTTCTTTTGTGAATAGCATTTTCAGGTTTTATTTCTCCCCTTTCAAAAAATAGTCCTATGAAGAAAAATCTTTGCTTCTGTGGTCTATAATTTTGGAGGATACTGTATATTCTATTGTTAACATCTACCTGAAACATTCATTAAATAACTGAGCGTTAGAAAGAAAGGTTTATCTCCATATGAGCTAATATACTTTCCCTTTCTATAGTCTATGCATTAATCAAAACATCGACTGGTCCTTTGGCCTTGATATCTAGGAAGCTCAGAATGAGATTTACTGCTAAAGTCACAATATTAATTTTTTAAAGATATGTTTTCCTTCCATTTCAATGCTATTTTTCTTTATGCCTGCTATTTTATCATATGCCACTTCAAATCAGCCTTGGAAATGGATAGAATATAAATGAATATATTAGTAAGCAACAGCATAAATAAATGGGAAATGAGAGAGAGTAATATGGAAATTGTAAGATCCGAAAGGGTAATTCTTCCTGTGTAAATTACAATCAGCAAATATAACTGGTGCCCCAGAAGGAATGTATTGTCCTAAAACAATGATTTGAAAATAGAAACAGAGATTTTTGACAATTATTAAGAGTGAGGGGAAGGGAATGCATTAATAGTTCATGTGAAAATACACTAGAAATTGTTAAGATGGCATATTTTACTAATACCATTGGCTATATTTTTAAAAATTGCTCTGTTTTGACCAAATGGGGAAACAAATACTGCTTTACATGGTTTGATGAAATGAAAATGGGCGCAACCATTTACAAGGCAATTTAGCAATATCTGTCAACATTTCAAACACATATATTTTTGACCCAGCCACATTCAGAAACCAGTACAATACATTCCCATAACCAAATGTACAAAGACATTCATATTAAGATGTTTATTGAAGGACTTGCTGAAATAGCAAACTTCTAGAGTAAACCAAATAAACAATAGCACTTTCTTGTTCTCTCTTTTTATATATAATGGAATTCTATGCAACTAGTAGAAAGAATGGAGCTGATCTTTGTGAATAAGAATGGAATTTGTTTAAAACATCTCATTTAAAATTTTGCTGAATGTCTTTTTACTTTTTGCTGTATTTGCTTGTAACAAACCAATACCTATACTTAGATGTATAAACTAAGATGAAGACAGAGACAATCTAGAGAGATATCCTTATCTGTGCAAAATACTCTTAATAGTCATGCTTTGGGGGTTGGGGACCAATAAGTGTTATTCGTAGAGTGACTTTTATTGTGTAACTCATTTTCATTCTGAGTCATTTAAATTTTTCCATAAGTACCTATAATTGTTAGATTAATCATAACAAGAAAGAATTTTAGAAAATAAATATGCTCTAAAAGACCAAAGGGAGCTATATCTTATAATATTTTCAAGAAAGTCTAGAGTAAAAAGGGTTGTTTCTTCATGAGGGTCACCAACATACAAACCCATATATCTAACAATATGTTGCAAAATATAGGAGAACTTCTGGTTACTCTGCCAGATACCAAGCTCAATAGCATAAGGTAGAAAACTCATTTTTTTATAAAAGACTATATTTTCAACTGTTCAGAGTGAAAGCAACTTTGCCAACAGTGGAGAAATGTTTGTGATGGTGCTGGAAGTGCCAGACACCAGGTATTTCTTCTGAAAGAAGGCATGCAGCCTGATCCTGGGATAAATCTCATTGTTTTCCTAGGTCTCTTTCCTCTTCCTCCTCTCTTTTTATTCTCCTCCTTCCCCTCTTTCTACTTTTCTTCTTCTTCCCTCTCCTATGCTCCCTCACCTATCCATATTTGAAACCCTTGCAGTTTAAAAACTGTACAGGATTAGAAATATTTAGCACCTTCATTTTTATATATGAAAAAAAAATAAGATCTATACAAAAAGGAAACAACTTAGCCATTTTAAATGAACAATTAATATCTTACAGTTCTCTATCAAGTGCCTATCAATGACACACATAGATAAAAATAGGAATTTACAGATACATACACACTCACACACACCGAACAGTTTAAATAGGTAGTAATTTTTCAGAACAGTATCTGGGGATTAGGGGGCATTATTTATCTATTCATGGCTGTACCCCAATCTCAACTTTAGTAAGGGTTAGAATTCTTATAAAGCAATTATTCAAAGGAAGATGACTACATGAAGTTAATTGACATTCAACTTATAATCAGATAAACAAAAAATTCAGAACCAGCTCTTTCCCTTATTTGTTAGGGAGGCTTAGTTTGTCCAACACAAAGACAAGAACAATAACATCCAACATATGAAACAGGTGGATTGGTTAAAGAAACAGATTCTGTGTCAAAGGCCTGGCTCAGTTCAAGCACTTAATCCCAGCATTCTTAACCCAGAAGCCACCCTTAGGAGTAGCTTTGGTCACCTTTCAAAGAAAAGAAAGCATGAATAAGCCCTTTGATAATGTGAATAGTTTTTTTTTTTTTTTTTTTTTTTTTTTTTGCATGGAAAGAAGGCTTTCTTTCCAGATAATGTCCTTTTATTAGATTCTGAAAGTTGTCTATGTTCCCAATTATTTTTAAGAAATCTTAAATTGAAGCTGTAATTGCTAGTGTTAATAATAATCATTATGACCCTAATAACATTACCAATATTTTACTACAAACAAATAATATTGTTATGATTTTTAATACCCCATTTCTTCAACATGAGCCAAATTTGGTGGATGAATCACCTTTAAATCATTGGGTGCTTTGCTTGTACCAGTTATAATGTTCTAATTTTTTTTGTTATTAAATGAGCTTTTGTGATCTTATTTCACTTTTATCCACAGAAGGGAACTCATTTCCCCCAGAAAAACAGGCTAATGAGGTCTGCTTAATTTATAGCTGGGTCTATTTATGTGGGTGTTCCATTAATGGGGTTGTCTGTGTAATTCAATAGAATCCGACTTGTGGCACAAACAGCAGACGCTACTACTTCCGTCCACTCCACATCCATTTAGTGCCTCGTTCTTCAGACACACACAAACAAACCCTGTTTTACAAACTGCTTAGATATTTGATTAAGTCGTGTCATGCATTTTGCTGTAAGGAGAAGGGTGATTTAAAATCATTAGTCCCAAAATTTAGGCCTTGGTGTACTTTGAAGTCAAGGGGAACAATTTGTCAGCCCGTTGATCTTTTGCTTCTAACTCGACTTAACCAATCAATCTACTGTCAACGGAGCATAGATAAATGGGAGGCATTTTACTATGTAGAAAATGGTACATGAAGATAAATCCAACATCCTGCTTCATTTCATCTGCAGTTATCTTTGCAGTAATTGCTTTGGAGCACTCAAGGTGTTCTTTGCACGTGGGGAATGCTGGAAGCCTTTATCTACACTCACTAGTAGCTGCTTGCTGCAAACCTTGCTTTGATCCATTTTTGGGTACAGAGGACCATCATTTCCTACTTTAAATGCAAACTTGGCAATGAACAAAGTTTCGGATTCTTGACTAGTTAGTTTACTTCACAATCATTTCACATATTTTTTAAATTTCCTGACATGTTTGCAAAGTAAATCCATTCCTTAGTGAGTTCATTTGATTTTTTGTTATGAACAACATGATGAAATTGGATTTGGAATAAAACTTCTCGATGAATAGATATGGGTAAACCAGCTGTCCCAGTTACCTACTGCTCCATAAGAATAAAAATATAAATGAAAATAAATTTAAAATGCCCACATAATAATTGGCTTCAAATAAAAGCCATAGTGTTTATATTTGATAATTTTGTTTCTCAGAAATAGAAACTGGATGGTGATAGCAAAGGTTATGTAATGGTATTTAACTAGTGATGGACTGTAGGGTCTAATATACCTTCACCTACATGTTTGGTACATTGGATGGCCAAAATGACTTGAAACTCCGGCTGGCTGGCTCAATGGCATTATCACCAACCAGAGCCCATATGCATACCTTCCCTAGCAGGAAATATCAGAGAGTCAGACTTCTTACATGGTAGGTCAGGGCTCCCAGAGAGATCCAAACAGCTATATTAGAAGCTATAACAGTTCTCACTTAGGTCTCAGAACACCACCTGCTGTAGATCAAGCAAGCCACTGAGGTCATTTCAGACTCAAGGTGAAGGAAACTGACCTCACCTCATAAAAGGAACAGAAACAAGACACATATGACACACATGTCCATGTTTAATCCACCACACAAGTGGATTTTTATTCTTCCCATGAGCCATTATCAAATAATTTTATTGCCACATCTCATATATTTATGAAATATACTTCTTCAGTCAGACAAGTGATAGGGGAAAAAAGGTGATTGGTCAGATAGCTATTATTCCATTTATCTACAAGAGGAACCTGTATTTGCTTAACTCTCAGCAATTATGATTTAGAAAATCAACAAATCATTTCACACCTAAAAAATTAGAAACTTCATTGAAGAAAGTTGATCATAGTTTGCTTTTTCCTTGGGTACTCCTCTCCCTCATTTACAGACTGAGAGAGAATTTTGAAAAATAACTGGTTTTCCATGGTTCCACAAAAATAGAAAATAGCATGATTTTTATTGATATAGTGAAGGCACTATATATTTCAAAAGTGTTAGTTCCACTTTGATCTTAGAAAACCATCTGTCTGTCCATCATCCAAGAAGGGGGAATATAGTGTACTGGGCTTAGAGTTTGAATGACTGGATTCAATTCTTATTAGCAACTGTGGTTAAGTAGCAGAAAAGCTTGCCACTTGCTAGCTTTGTCCACTTGTCCCAATAATGAAAATCTTCCTTAGCTTTGGATTCTTATCTATGAAGAAGTTAAATGATATTTATTCTATTGGTTAAGTGTGGGAATTGGTTACATGGAGAAGGAAAACTTTTTTTTTTTTTTTTTTTTTTTTTTTTGGTGGTACTGGGGATTGAACTCAGGGATACTCGACCACTGGGCCACACCCCCAGCCCTATTTTGTATTTTTATTAGAGACAGGGTCTCACTGAGTTGCTAAGTGCCTCGCCATTGCTGAGGCTGGCTTTGAACTCACAATCCTCCTGCCTCAGCCTCCCAAAGTGCTGGGATTACAGGCATGCGCCACCGCGCCTGGCTGAGAAGGAAAACTTTTTATGTCCAAATTAGCATTTATTATTATTTTGTCCTCGGGATATTTTCCTATCTCTATTGCCTCCTATCCCACTATGCTTAAAGGCCATGCTTAGAGATCTTCTGCAGAAAAAACTCGTTAGTGCTGTTTAATGATTTATTCAATCTAAATATGTCAATGTTTATTGGTACCTATCATGAACCAGACACCAGGCCAGGTGCTAAGATTGAGTGGTAAGATGAATGTAAAATCTTTCTGCGTCATGTATCTATTATCTATCTACTTACCTATTTACCTACCTAATGGGCTCACCTTTATTGTAAAGGAAGAAAGAATAACAGAGTGCAATGAGACTGAATCAGAAACTAAGCTTAGTCTGACCTTGGGGAATTGGGAAAATTTTCCAGAGAAAGATCCATGCACACCCATTGAAACCAAGGGAGGGATTTTTTTTTTTTTTTTTCTCCTGGAGTAGGTTCAATGCGAGGTTTCACCCTGTCAGCACAATAGCTTTATTATGGGAACACTTTTCCTAGTGATTTTTTTTTTTTTTTTTTTTCCCCATAAGCTCTTTGGTCTGCTCCAAACCTCAGGAATTATCTTGTAATTACTCATGTTGTTAAATGCCTATGAAAGTTCCTCTTTCATCATGATATTCACCCTCTTCCTATGTTTAAAGTGAGGGTCACAATAGACAGAATTACATTATGTCTTAAATAATAAAGAGAAGCTCATTATAGCCTCCAGAATATTGTCTCAATTCCTTGTGAGCACTTGGGCCTTTAAAATTCACTGGAATCTTCTTTCCTTACTTCCATTGTGTCCACCAGCAAAAGCACTCCTCCCTCAGCTTTCAGAATAAAATGGCATCCCCACCTCTGGAAAAGTTAAGAACAGCAATCATTTCCACGGCTATTATTGATGGAGGAATTACTTCACTTGCCTTGCTTTCAGGATTACTCTGATCAATATAATATGCAATGGACAACTCTCTGTCATTGGGTAGTACCTCTTGTCATGATGCTTTCTTTATATAAGCCCGCATCCTGTTTCATACTCTTGCTTTTGTACACAAGAACTTGAACAAAGCAGGCACTCCACAAACAACCCTTTTATCAAGCAACTGTTAGGCACTCCATGTAGATGAGAGCGGAAAAAGAACAAACGAAACACAATCTCAAGAAACTTCTGTTGTTTGTTTGAGATTGCCAGTATTTTCATTTTTGTTTTTAGAGGAAATTAAATGAGTAAAGTTAGAATTGCATTTTCATAGTTGGTTGGTAGGGCAACTTTGGAGAGTTTACAGAGCTATTTTTCAATCTCTAAAGTGAGCATTGCAATGGATAGAACAGTATTATGTTTTAAATGACAAAAGTGATGCAAAGGTTTACCCCTCAAGTTTGCTTGTAATTAAAAGCATCTGGAATCTTACACAAAGGGATCATGGTCTAAAAGAGGAGGGCCTGTGGTTCTGCATTTACTACAGACTCTCAGGTGCTAGTGGATCATGGTTAAAAGCTTGACTAGCAAAGGTATAAAGCATCTAATATTAATACTCACTCAAAAATGTTGGTGCATCACCTTCCCTCCCTTCATCTTCCCATTAGAAAATTCCAGGAGACAGGAATGGATGTATATTTGCTCCAAATTTCCTGTTTAATGTCTCTCCATTGTGCTCTGCATTTAAAATATCACAGCTCCTGCACTTTGTTTAACTCTCCTTGACAATCAGTGATTTGTGATACTGCTCTTTCCTGAGCATGTTTATAAAATGATAACCTTGGAGTTGAAGACTGGCTTCCCAGAACATAGAGAACAGATTTTGTATGGAAGAATTATGAATGGGCTTTTTTTTTCCCCTCCCCTCTTCTTCACATGCTAATAGAGTCAACATCCCCATTTGCTATTTTAATGCTTCTTAGGAAGCTTTAGGTCAGAATTTCCTAAGTTTTTTATGCTCATTAGTTTTCTAGGTGAATCAGATTTCCTGCTATAACACTATGAGTTTGCTCAATAGACCCTCTTGGCTCCTGGTGGAGTCTTTGAATGACTTTATTATAACAAAGTTGGCTTGGAGCCAGAGGAGGCAGACCTCCAGTATTAGACTTTCTCTAGAGTTTTATGGGTTTTTCTCAGAAGTTTAATGCCACTTTAATGAAGTTTTATAGCTATTAGTACCCCAGCATTCTAGCTGTTCTAAGAAATATATAACTAAACAATAACTTGAAATAGGTAAATTCATGATTAAGTTGCACTAAAAACTATTGCCACTTGGCCATAGTTCATAATTTCCAAACACTCATCATTTAGAATGATTGGTAACTTCAGCCTTGTAACTCTTTCAAGGAGAAAGGCTATGAACTTAAATCACTACATTAAGCTGACAGGGAGGCTCATATTTTCTGAGCTAAAGATATATTTTTATGGCCACACAGTGGACTCTGTTTATCACTCATCATAAACCATAGGAAACCATTTTTGTTTTAAATTAGGTGCTCAGGATTTTGTCCTGTAATCTGTTTCTTTATTTCCCCCTTTCACTTTTGTTGGTCCATTTTCAACAACTCCCAATTGCCTACCATTTCCAGAAAATGGTTCATATTTTATATCTCAGCTTCTTTGAAGGTATTTCATCCTAGTTGAGGTCACCTTAATTTACACCTTAAATTACAGTTCCAAAGCCAACTTCTGTGCTGCTGATATTGAGTAATCCTGCTAAAGAGTCCAATTTTAAAATAAGGAATGGTCTTATCCTAAAACGCCAGGCGTATGAAACCCATGCATTTCGCATATCTGTCTCCTACTTGTACATATTGAATTACATTTCTTCCCCTCCTCTGAGCCACTTAGTCAATTATACTTCATTTTACTGCCTAGTCTTATTCCAGAGGCTTCATACAGGCCATAAGTATATCACTTTTCTTAAGACTAGAGAACGGCCCTAGATCTTATGAAAGTGAAATGAAGGTGGAATTTGAGGCTTAATGGTTTTTAAGCCACCTCAATTAGATTCATTAAAATAGAAGATCTTGTCAAATTAAACCTCTCCCTCTCTTCCCCACACCCTCTTCTCCCCATCAATCTTCTCCCTGCTCATTGGGACCCATATTGTGTCTCCTAGTTTTACACATTTAGAGGAGTTGAAAGGCACTACACCTCTGAGAGGGGGGTGACCAAAGAACACAAAGGACCTGATGAGTGTAGAAGTCTCCTTGGTGTAAAATGCCACACTTTTAATTCACATGGGATGTTTTTAAACGTGCATGACAATCTACAAGTGGAAAAAAAAAAAAAAAAAGAATAAATGTAAGATGATCCATTATGCTTAAAGTGATTTTTTTCATAATTTCTAGGACTATTAAAAGAATCCCTGGACAAACATCTTACATAAATGAGTAAGGAAACTGAGATTACTGCTAATGGGAGATGAAAGTGCATATTTTGCTTCTGAGTGCTCTTGAAATGTAGATTTGACTCATCTTTGTTTTCTCACTCGGCTTTGTCTTACCTTTCTTTTGCTTTTATTTGTTGACATGCTTGTCTTACCTGTCTAAACTTGAACTCTTCAATGGTGAAGCTATTAGTCACATGTAGCACTGGAGAATTACAGATCTGATGATTCCCCACCGAGATGAGGATCTATATCATAGATTTTTCAAAGACTTAGTCCAAAGAATGTATTAATAACTTATACTAATTATGTGTCAAAATGACAATTGTTGGCATGTTGGATTAATTAAAATATATTATTAGAATTGATGTCATGTTTCTTTTTACATTGCGAGGAGTATTTAAATTATATATATGGGTCTCATCAGCAGCTTGCCTTGTATTTCTGTCAAAAAACACTAGACCATAAGATCCTCAAATGCTGAAACTGGATCTAATTTCTTTCTGTAGAACAGATTAGTAGTTCTGAAGGCATTTAATGATTCTTGAGAGAATTAATGAATATACCGATCAATTGATTTATTACACATTCCATTTTGAACTCCATTTCCAAATAGAGCTATATGCCTCATAATTCATTAGGTAGATGGTGCTATTTTCTACATGCTTACCCATAGACTCCCAACTCCTGGCCTCTGGAATTCCTAGATGTGTTGCCATAATATTGATTCTGTGATCCCTCGGGGCTGTTGAATGGGACCTGTGGCTTTGTGGGCCCCAAGTCTATTGCCTTCCACCAAAAACAGTCTCATCCACTTCATTCAGGGCATTGTACAAATATTATCATGGTGTTTGTTTATCATGGTATGGAAATGACTGGGAAACATTGTCTAGATTTGATATGATAGAACTGAACTGCTGCTATATTTTGAAGATCCAACTCAAAAAATCAACTTAGGCATGAACTCTTCAAAGAATCTTTCTTTTGTTTCTTTCTTCTTCTTTATTTTTCCTTTAAGCTATGAAATTTGGTAGATAGGACTGTAAGGGTAACTTTAGAGTTTTATAGGATGAGGATTGTTTGAAACTGGTATGATGTTTTCTTTCCAAACTCTCTGAATGTGGTAGATATAAACAGCATTATTTCTCTTGAGTGCCTAATTCTGCTAGTTTGATTAAAAACATCCTAAATAACAGAGATCCAATTTACTGGGCACTAAGAGACACTGCAGTGTTTAGAATTTTTTTATGTAATTCTTATGCCAACCTGATGGGGTAAATGTTATTAAACTTATTTTACAGTAGACAAAATTAAGGTTTGAATAACTTTTCCAAACTCATAGAGCTGTTTACTGTTAAAATTTGGCTTTGAATCTTAGCCTATTTGTATCCAAAACCTTTACTATGTCTTGAAAACGTGTTTCTTGGGGAGAAACAAGCCATCTAAAGGAAAATTAATCACTCATATAATTAATTGAGGTACAAATTCAATGATGTGCTTCCTGTATCTTTCCTTCTATTTTATTTCTTGGCCTTAGGAGATTTTGCAAGATAGAAAACAGATGTTGTGATCTGAAGTCTGTTAGTAAATTCTGCAAAGAAAATACTGATTGTATTTACTTATTTATTTATTTATTTAGGTGCTGGGCATTGAACTTAGGGCCTCATGCATGCTAAGTACATGCCCTCTCTCTGAGCCCCAGCCCCATATTGTATGCTAAAATTGAAAGGAGACCAAGACTGGCCCTTAAACACAAGATCATGATCATGCTTAGGATTCTCTTGCCTCACAGTTGATAAGAAGGCAGCAGAATGCTGCATCTAAAAGAAAACTTTCAACTGGGGAAGTTGAAAGAACATGAAGTAGATACCATTGCCCATGAGACCACCTCTAATGATATCCGTAGGAATGGAGATGATATAGCTGAGACAAAAGTAATCCCTGTGTTTCTACAGTCATGACTATGGGTACCATGTTGTACAATAGATCTCTTGAACTTACTCCCATCTAACTAAAATGTTGGCATTATTTAACCAATACCTCCCCAATCTTCCCTCCCTCTACCCTCAGCCCCTGGAAACCACCATTCTACTTCTATTTTTATAAGTCCAATTTTTAATAATTCCCCATAAGAGAGGTGAAATCAACTCAATGTGGTATTATGCACAATGGAATACTATCCAATCATAAAAAAGAAGAAAAGTTTGTCATTTGTAGCAAAATGGATAAACCTGGAGGACATTCCATTAAGAGAATTAAGCCAGTTGCCTTTTGTGCTACTACAAAGCCAATCTTAGAGAAGTCTGAGAGGATGGAATTGAAGTCTCAACATTAGGCAAAGTTTTCAGTAGCTGTTCTTCGAGTCAGTAGCCTCCATAGATTGGAAAACTCTTCTTAAGGTGACATTCTTGCAGAATCCTGGGACATGACTGCTATATCCCTTAAAGAGAGAGAGGCAATAGATTTTTCTTTCTCAAGAAATAGTCTTTTCAAGTCATCATCTCTCTTTGTGCTCTGTCTTACCCCAAGTGCTTTGCCTTGTTTATCAAACTTCATCAACATGAGTGGCAGAAAACTTGATAATGGACAAGAGCTAGTACTGCTGGTGGGAGTGACCTCTTTTGAAATGTCAGGTCTGAAGAAGCTGCATTTACATTTCTTTGGCCTCCCTACTTTCAAAAGATTTTCATCTTCCTCACCAAAGGAATGAAAGCAAAGGTTATTTTGTACCTATCCAAAATCGCAGGTTAGTGTTGCAATACCCGGGCAGCTTTACCAAGCTGGGGAATCCAGTGTTAAGATTTGAGAGTCACTTGTAAAGCAGCTGCTGGTAACATTTCACATGCTTGGACTTCTAAATATGGAAATACATTAACAAGTGAATAGGGGCACAAAGGTGTGATTTAATTAGTTCCTGAATGCTATCTTTATTATGTCATAACATAAAGCCCAGGTAAGATTCCAGACCAGAAAAACAAGGTTGGATCTCTCTTCTGTTTTTTTAATTCAGTTGCACTGGAGAAATCCCTTCAACCTCCCTGAGGATATTTTATGATGGGTATAAAGAAGAAAATAAAGCATTGTTTTAGTAAGGATTAAATTAATGGAATGAAGGTGCAAATGTTACCTGGATATATTAAGTTCTCTAGAAACCTTAACTTTCTCCCACTCCCCAATTCCCTTTATCTTTTCTTAATTGGGACCCTCTCAGCAGAGGAATATCCTGAGAAAAACTAGTTCACCTCAGAATGTTTAGACCAAAGTGTGATTAAGTACCATGTTCTGGCTGGATATTGTGATTTAATACTTAGCTTCTCAAAGTGTGGGGCTCGGACTAGTGGTGCTAGAACTTATTAGAAATCCAGACTCTCAAGTTTCACTCTAGACCTGTTTCACCAAAGCTGACATTCAAACAGGCTCCCACGTGACCTTTGTGCCTATCAACACTGGGAAATGGAATGAGTACTAATTTAGGAGTCAGGATATTGTGCATCTAATTTGCTTTTTTATGCAAATGACTGAGGATTAACTTCTAGAGTCTCTGAATTTAAAGACTATATGTTAAAGCAGGGATGTTTCATCTGCTATTTCTGGAAAGGTCAGATATGATCTAAAAGAATAAAAGCAAACCTTGGCCTTAACTGTGGATTACAAATAATGTGCACATGACGCTTTTAGAATGTAAATGCATTTAGATGAAACTGCCTAAAGTAAACCAATCTCTCTCTCCCTCCCTCCCTCCCCCACTAATTCTCGGAGGCTGTGTCACCCAAGCAAAGACAGAGAAAGCAGCAGACCTTACAACTGTGGACACTTTTGTACCATTTATCACTTGGCGAATGTGTTTTTCCTATTTTCCTACACAAGAGAAAAGCATTTGCAATTCTGTGAAGCTGCCCTTTATCCAACACTGCAAGGGCAGGGAGGTAGAAGAAAGGGCATTGAGTCTCCTCGGTGCATAAGACCCTGGCTTGAATCCGTAATGGAGTCATGTAATTGGGTCCTATTTGCAAACACCACTGTTGTTTGGGGAGGGGTGTTATTGTAGAGGACACTTTTGAAAATGAGTCCCCGGAGGGCAGACTTTTATCATCTTAGAAGTTGAGACGCTATTTGGCTTCTCATCTTTCCTTATTCAATTTACTTTCATTCTTCATTCTTTCAGGGTTTTACATTATATATTTCCTTCTGTGGTCAAAATAGCTGCACTCCTAATTTGAAGATGTTTCATCATTAAAAATTATATTAAATCGTCAACCATCCTCAGGGAGGACTGAATTTCCACTTTCTGCTGCAGTCAGCATGGTTGAGGTTCAGTCTTTCCATAAACTTGGAATCTATTTAAAGCTATTTCCATAAACCTGGAGTCATCTGATACCTTTTCATAGTCTTCCTAACCAACTAACTACCTATTTTTAAGAGCCAATAAAATTGACCTGATTTTGACTAAAAGAGAGAAACACACGTTAAATTTCACAGAACCAAGAAGTTATAGAAACAGAGTTTATAGAGTGAAAGCAATAAAATTGCAGACCAAAAATATATGAGAGTGTATTAGACTATTGATGTTGGGTTTTAGAAAGGAACTTGGGGGAGAGGATGAGAGCAGCCCTTCTCCCAGAGGAATCTGTATGGTCGCTTTCAGGCCAAATCCCCCTGTGAATCCCATAATCTCTTTTGTGCCAAAGGAAAACATTCTTATTATTGCTAATGCTATTTTGTTTTTTGTAAAGTAACACATACCTAAGTAAAGCAAACTGAGAAAACACCTAAGCACCTAGAAAGAAAAGAGAAAATCCTCTCTAATTAGAAGCAATAATTTTATCTCTAATATGTTTCTCTTACGTATCTATAACCCGAAAAAGTTGTAGCCTCTGCTAGTTACCAATTTCTTCCCTTTATTAAATTAAATTGAACAAATGGACAGACGCACAAACATACAAACATATATTTGTGACATCACAAATAACAAAGAGCTTATGAAAAAAAAAATATATATATGGATCCAAATAACTTTAATTCATTTTAGGTTAAGAGTATTCAATTTAGGTAAACAATTTTATAAATGAAGGTACTTTCAATTTTGATTTATAGGTGTCCCTGGGACTTCTCTTTAGCAAACAATATGACTAGTGCTATATAACCTGATATTTTGGTGTTTTGACATAAGATTGTTTATTTGTTATTAACTTCATTTGTTTAATAGCTGATTAATTTCAATTATCTCAACAGGTAAAAGATTGCTGTGTATATAGAGACTCGAGGGTTCCAGCTAACAAATTATTTCTCCAAAGTGCCTTTACCTTTTCTTTAATCTATCTTTAATGCAGTAAATACCCTCAGTCTTTCTTTGTTTTGTTCTAAATATGATATTTTGCCAACTTATGTTTGTGGAAGCTCAACCAGCAATCTGTGTGAACAAAAATCAACTTTAATTTTCTAATCTAATTATTCTATTTTTTAGTTTGACAACTCGCCTCTTGACTCAATGCTGCAACAGCACTGCCTTTCCTTTAATAATTGATGCTTGAGTTTCTAGGTAGCGGGCCCTGAAGATTTGCCGGTGACATTGTCTAGACATAAAAAAGACGGCTGCTGCTACAGCTTCAACCATTCCTGCTGCTCAAGCATCAAACAACCTTACCAGCAGTGTGGCCTCTGCTCTGCATGCATGGGGCCTCCTAGATCAACGTGTTATAACAAGTGGACATTTTGATCTTTCATTGTTTGAAACTTTACAGAACAATGCTTTGCGGGTATTTGTCTAGAGAATTCAGTGTGTTACTTGATGGAACTTAGGGCAGCTGATTTGTTTAAACAATTCGATATGCTATGCAATTTGGCTCTTCACCAAAAGGCTTGTCGCCTTAAAGCCGCAGCATCTCCTCACAATTGGACGGCTGTTAGTCATCATACACAGTCGATCCTAAAGGGCTCCATTGGATGGCTGGTTAGCCAATGACGGGTAAGGTCCCCAGAGGGGGACAACCTAGGACAGGCACAGTTGCACGGGACAGTCTCATGTGGCCGACATATCAACCTAAGACAGGAGTCAAGGGCACAGCCTTGATTATCCGATGATGGGTAAGAATGTTGGTTGCACATAGACGTCCTAGAGCATCCCCTCTTTAAAAAAAAAAGGGGGGAAATGCAGGAGCCCTGTTTGGGGAGATGTCTAAGATTGCGGTTGACTATGGGCCATGGAAATGTTTGGGCATTGCCGCCTTCCGTAGTCTCACGAGACTTGGCCTAAGATCTCGAGAGATTTGGGCCGAGATTACTGATCGGGTCGGCGCCATTTTGGTTGTTGGTTGTTTGGTGGTGTGTGTAGTGCATGTTAGAGTTGTTGTCAGAGTCGGAGAGAAAAGTTAGCAAAATAAAAAGCCTGTTTGTTTCCAGTTCGCCTCTGAACTTCTTCCCGCGGCTTCGTTGCTCCAAGTGGCCATCGCTTCAGGCGACAACAAACAAATTTGTGGGAAACATAGTCACACCCATGTTTTCACTGCCTTACCCAAGAGTCTCCCTGTCTTATTTCTATCCTGGGGAGAGGAAAACTACTGTGAGTTGCTCTCTCTCTGGACTCCACTGATGTAGTTGGTCCTCCATACAGACTGATGTTGGGTATGTGACCAAGAGGATGATGTGACAAAGAGAAATTTGGATTGTGTTTAAATGAGGCAGTCAAAGAAGTTTCTATTGCAGTGAATGCATATTAATTGAGACCTGAAAGATGATACAGAATCTTCCCTCAAAATGCAGACTGTGGACAAGTCCACCAGGCACATTCCTCTTCAGCTTTGACAGGTCTACACTGAGGAAGCACAGCAGCCCTGTCATCTACATTTTATGGATGATGAAAATAAGAACACAATAGTCAATGAACTTGGGCATAGTCCTCCTAAATAAGAATCAGACAAATTACTTATTTATGATCTTTTCTTTTTTACAAAAATAACTGTAATAATTATCTCAAGACAACATCAAAGGCAGGCATTATCATAGCCAGAAAACAAGAAAGAGGTGCTGCTTGGACATTTTATAAAACTTAATTTGGTGTGTTCTTCATCTCACAAGAAGTTGGCCCCAGATTGCTTCTATTTTGCAAACATTTACACCAAATGACAATAACACCCTCAACCATGCTCTCACTTTAGCCTGTGAATAGTTATCTTTCCATATGTTTTTCAGCCCTCCTATATGTCTGAACACATTTTGCATAGCTGTATTCATAATGGGGGTACAATTTAAGTTTATTTTTGCTTAAAATACTTTATTATATTTCAGTCTTGCTATCTAATGTGTTACTGCAACCCCAGGAAACAACGATACCTGTTCAAGGGTTTCTCTTGCACAATAAGTAACTAAGTAACTACCAAAATGCTACTTAAAATAAGACATATCATGGTCATATTGGAAACATAAGCCTGCCTGGAAAGCCAAGGTAGAAGTAAAAAAGAGAGAGTTTTAAGGGTGGAGTTATTTTATTCATCCCTTCATTTATACATTTCTTAAATCGTTATTGTTTGAAAATTAGCTACGCACATGACATTGTGAAAGGTGCTAAAAATAGAGTGAAGAACAGAGAAGATTCTTGCACTCGTGAGACAGAATTCAGTAAAGTGATTGCAGAGAAAGGAAAAGCAATGAATAATCACAAGTTGTGTGAACTGCAAAAAGTGGAAAAAGCTGGTGGAGAGTTAGGGTGGGATAGAAACGAATGGAAGACTATCTGCTTGCAGTGGGCACGGCTTAGAGAAGTCTCCACTACAGTGAGGACACACGTGGCAAGAGGTTAAGGATCAGAAGCCAGGCCTGCAGAGGAAAGACACACTGTACTCCAAAGCTGGACAGAGAATTCAAAGATCAGGTGGCCAGGGGATTATGAGAGAAGAAAACTGTGAAGGAAGGAATATGGGCTGGAACAAGGGTGGGCCAAGTTATGTTGCAGCTTGAGGAACACAATTAAGATTACAGGTTTTATTCCAAATGTAATAAGAAGACAATGGAGTCTTTTAAGCAGAAGAATAACAATGCAATTTGTGTTTTATTAAGATCCCTCTGTTGTCTGTGTGCAGACAAAGGAAGAATCAAAACAGGGTAATGAGAGAGGAAGTGACTGCACTATTCCAAACAGGAGTTGATAGAGCTTTATTAAACTAAGGTGAAGAAAACATAAATGGATGGTTGGTAAAATCCAAGATATATTTTAAAAGTAGAATTAACAGTTTCTTCAGAGGATAAGCCATAGGCCAGGCCAAGGAGGTCGATGGTTAATGAGTATTTTCAAATGACTTTTCAATTAAACTGTAACCACCCCATTTTAAGCATAGATATTTCACAGTAATGTTGTCCTTGTTTCTGTTAAAATATATAAATTATGCATTTAATGACTTTATTATACATTTCTATGATTATTGAACAGAATATATCTTTTGAACGTAAATGCATTTCCTCTCACGCATTCCTTTATTTCTGTTGGAAGTTCGATTCTTTTTTCTTCATCAATTGGTTTTAGTTAGTTTCTCTTCACATGTAAAATTTATATTAATAAACATGTCAGCTGCATTCAGTGTCAATGTTTTCCTTGCTTTGTGCTTTTAGTTTTTATCCTATTTCCACATATGTTAATGTTTAAAATTTGTACAACACTTACCTCATTGCTTCCTTTCTGATTTTCAGTGTCGAGGTTTGTTGTCCTAAGATCTGACTTATCCCATTTAATTTTTATTGTGTGCATATATATATATATATATATATATATATATATATATATATATAATTAATCTTAATCAATGGTTTGTTTTGGCATATGGCGTAAGGTATGAGTATGAATTAATTTTTACTCCTGAATTGCTAACTGGTTTTCCCAGCATCATTTGTTAAATGATCACTCTCTTCCCCAATTAGAATGAAATCCTAATACATCATATATTAAGTTCCCCATGTGTCATCAGATATTGTCCTTGGACTTCTATTCCTTTGATCCAGAATTTTAGTACGTGTTGAAGGGGAGAACATACCACTACTCTCCTGTGAATGAGTGTGTGTGTGTGTGTGTGTGTGTGTGTGTGTGTGTCCCCTTACCTTTCTCTTTATTGTTCTCAGTAAAGACTGCTACTGGGGATTTCTTTATCAAAATGATATTTGCTCCATATGGATTCATCCAGGAATATAAGCCTTATATCCATGCATAGGTATGTTCTTCAAGCTCCCCAAGTGTTAAGAATGGTTAGAACAGAGTTCCATGCTGCTGCAGAATATGCTGTGCAGGTGGGAGGTATGTAAGCAACACAAGCATCCGGGGAAACTCAGACCCTTCAGTGGGCAAGACTGTATTTTAAATCCCTAACATGCATACAATATTAATAGTCTCACAATTGCAATTTAATATAACTATTGTATTTGTGAAAAGAATATATTAATTTTATCTTCCCTACTAGATTCTAAGCACCATACAGGTAAATAATCATGTTTAATTTTACTCTGCATCCTACACTAGTTTCACAAACATATATATTTTTAATTATCTCACATGGCTCTTGTTCCAAAGAACTCATTTCTACAAAATGGTGTAAAATAAGATATTTCCAGGATTGCTATCCCTCATTTACTTCTCTGGGTCCTTTATTTGAGGGAGCTGTTCTGCTTCTTAGAGAAGCAAATAAGCAAGTACACTCCTCTCATATTTGAAATTGAGCTTTCTCATGCAGCTGATGAATGCATAGTTGTAACTAAACACTTTCAAATTTCCAAAATAATTGATTGCTTTTCTACTTCATGATCTACCAAAACAACAACATAAAAAGCATCCATGAGGTTTCAGGCATTGTGCAAGGTGCAAGGTATCAAATCCAAGTTAATAAACCTTTGAGTGTCTGTAGTGTGTAAGAAGTGGTGACAGCTTCTAGAGAAATACTTCCAGAATAAATAGTGCATAGTGAGCCCTGACTTTCTGCAGCTTGTAAAAATGTGGGGAGCTGACATTCTTTTGCAAAGGACTACCACCACAGGTTTTGGCAAAAGGAACCATTTCTTATCCCTTCAATCTCTTCTGGTGTTCTTTATCTTTTTTTAAATCTCTGGCCACTCTGTTGTACTTTTCCAAGATGCTATCCATTTTAGTAATATTTTTTTTGCCTCTGTGACCAAAAGACCAGACAAGAACAACGTAGAGAAGGAAAAGTATATTTTGGCACACAGTTTCAGAGGTCTTATTCTATAGACAACCTACTTCATTGCTTTAGGCCAGAGGAGATGCAGATGCAGAACTTCATGGCAAAAGGACCTGATAGATGAAAGGAGCTCAGGACATAGCACCAGGAAGCAGAGAGACTGCTCCATTCACCAGGAACAAAATATATGTCCAAAGGCATGATGTCAGCCACCTACCTCCTTCAGCTACACTCTACCTGCCTACAGTTACCAACTGGTTAATACATTCAAGTGGATTAATCCACTGATTAGTTTCTAACTCTCATAATCTAATCATGTCACCTCTGAAACTTCTTGCATTGTCTCACACACAAGACACCTCACATCTAAACCATAACACTCACTACTCCTTAAAATGGAATTCTCAGGGTCCTATTTCTGTGTTTTCTTTCATTTTCTCACCTTACCCCTACCTTTATTTTCTCTCCTTTGACAACTGCATTCAAGTCTCTGAATTAGCACAAATATGCTAATGATTCTCAAATCCTTTCATTGTATGCTTAATGAATCTTTATGGTTCATAAACTCATGTCCAGCATTTATTGAGTCTATTACCTACCAATAAGCCTGATTCACAATAGATTCTTAATGTTTTATAAGAAGTGAATTTATTACATCGTCATGTGTTGGAATTTTCTTAATGTCAGAAATGTGTACTAGATTTAAGAAAAGTGGGTGTTTGTCACTCTTCCAAATGGTGGGGAAAATGGATGTCAATGGAAAATTTGAATATCTATGATGACTTCAGAGAAAAGATTGTTCAGGTGTAACTGCACTGTGGAAAATGGCAAGATTCCCTCTTTTGTTTTTAAACTAAAGAGTATTCACACACACACACACACACACACACACACACACACACACACATCTTATTTTCCCTTTGTAGGAATCCACTGATAGACAATTCAGTTGATCCCATCACCTGGCTATTGTGAATAGTACTGAAATGATATATGTGTCAATGTCCCTTTGAGAGCTTATTGCAAATCCTTGGGATATACACTAAATGGGATTCTTGCATTACGTGATAACACTATGTTTACTGTTTTGAGGAACTTCTTCACTGTTTTCCATAATGACTCCACTAAACTGCATGGTGCTGGGCACCATGGTGCACAACTATATTTCCAGCAACTTGAGAGTCTGAGACAGGATGATCACATGTTCAAAGCCAGCTTCTGCAACTCACCCAGTCTAAAAAAAAGAAGAATTAAAAGAATTACAGATGCAGCTCTAGCTCAGCAGTAAAGCACCCCTGGGTTCAGTTCTAATAAAAAAAAAAAAAAAAAAAAAAAAAAAAAAAAAAACAAACAAACAAAAAAAAACAAGATAAATCAAAATAAATTAAATGATTAAATGTCCATTCTCCCAGCAGTGTACAAAGGTTACTTTTTCTTCATTAAAAAAAAAAAAAAAGAACAAATAGATCATGTAGAGAAGTAGACAGAGATGAGATTCAAATGAAAGTTTGAAGATAGATTGTGAAAACCCTCCCAATGTCACCCAGGAAAAAGTTGGGCAAATCAGAATTCCTTCCCTGTTGTGTGGTTTAACTTGGCTGGTTCTAGAGGTGTGAGAGTAAGAGCTGGGAGGGTGCCCTCCCTACCTTGCTCTACCCTTGAGCCTGTGGGTCAGATCCTTCTCAGCAGTCAGAGAGAAGAAGGGCTGCCTATCAAGGATGAAGCCTAAGGTCACGTTCATCAGAGGCTTCTATTTCCAAAGATTATGTCCCACTAACAAAACTTTTTGGTAGCCCTTTTTGTGTTATTTTATTTTTTGGGGAAAATGAACTCTCTTGTTAAAGTCATTTTTTAAAAACATAGTAAATGAACTTTCCTCAGAGTGAGCACCCCAAGTACCCAAGCACCTAGGTCTCTAAACGCATTGACACACAGTATGAACATTTCCCCTTAGAATTGTTCACACTGCTGCCCAATTACCTCTAAAATTCCTTCTTATACTCTCCCAAAAAGTGGATCCAGCCAGACCTTGAATGGTTTCCCTTCTGTTCCAGTTTCCTTCACGTTGGCTTTTTAATTATTAATCATTACCATAATGGGAGAGGCTGGATGTTGCCAGGGCAACCACAAGGGGTATAACTCTGGTTTCTGTTGAGCATTCAGTGTCACATGCAGAGACACCAAACCACATTTGTGTCTCACCTTTTTGCTTTTGGTGACAAAATGCAAATACTAATAAATCCTTACATCTTCTGCTTTCTTACGCCCTCCCCACTTTCTCCCCACCTGCATTTTTTTCTCTTCCAATTCCTCCAAAATTCTTTTTAAAAACCATTGCTACCCAAGATCTCTTTGAACTGCACACTTAATAACTCATGTTTAACTTAGTTTGACTCCTTTGCCTTCTTCAACACTTTAGATCAACACAATTTCAATTACCCAACCAATAAAGCTTTAATACTTTTATTTCAATCATCACTTATTCTTACTTTAATGGTTTTTGTCTTGTTCCAAATAATAATTTTCCTAAAATTACAGGGTTTGTGCTGATTTATTTTGTCCTAATCTATAGTTAAATAAATATATCAAAATTAAAAACTGCTCATTCAATGCTTACTAAGTACCCTTGGATGGCCTGCTTTAAATATACTTATTTTGTTCCTCCTTTTGAGAAGTTTTCCTTATGCAAAATTTCATTTCTTGTGTTCTCTCCCCTCACACCCCCGACCTTCCCCCACCACCGCCCTGGCTCTGCTCAAGGATAAAGTTGGGAAAATGTCTTCCATTTATTTAGGGAAAGGAATTGTGGACTCTGTGCAAGTGAATATGCTGAAGTGACCACCTATGTGTCCCTGAACTATAAAGACTCCTTGATTCTAAAGGGTTCTTATCTGTTCTGTTTCCTCCTCCTGCAATAATCTTTGTAATATTGTGCCCTATGTTCAGTCTTTCAAGGTTCATCTCAGATAATGTCACCTTCCTTTTAGGAAGCCATCCAGAAGTCTCTAGTTTGACTTGAGGACTCACTCTCTGCTATCAGCACACCTTGAGGCATGTCTATGATAGTGTTGTGGTTTGGATGTGAGTTGTCCCCCAAAAGCTCATGTGTGAGACATTGCAAGAAGGTTTACAGCTGAAATGATTGGGTTATAAAAGTCTTAACCCAATTGGTGAATTAATCAACTGATGGGATTTACAGTTGTAATTGAAGGTGGGTAGGGTGTGGCTGGAGGAAGTGGTTCCCTGGGGGTGTTCATTTTGGGTATGTATTTTGTATCTGGAGAGTGGAATCTCGCTCTCTGTTTACTGGTTGTCATGTGAGCTGCTTCCCTCTGCCAAACTCTTCCACATGATGTTCTGCCTCACCTTGAGCCCTGAGGAATGGAGCTTAGTGTCTATGGACTGAGACCTCTGAAAACATGAGCCCTCAAATAAACTTTTCCTCCCCTACAGTTGTACCAGTTGGAACTTTTAGTCACCAAAGCAAAAAAGCTGACTAAAGTAGATAGTAACTACAAAAAAGAAAAAAAAAAAAAAACTTATATGTGTAAATACAACTTCTTATAAATCAAACAGTGCCTTAGAAATGAAGAAGTAATACAAAATTCTCCCTGTGGCCCCTGGACCTGTTATTAGGTTAGGTACAGAGAAGCCACCCAACAAACATCTGTAAACTGAACATGGTTACATCTTCCTTCATCTCCTTCCAGGGTTTTCCCACATGTGAACTGAAGGGCTCACCCTGAAAAACTTTCTGAACTACTTCTAAGCACAATCCTCAGATTCCAATAGCACAACTTCTCCTGCCTCCATTTTCTGTATTCTTGAGTCTTTGACATTTAACTATTTGGATTTGGATAAAGATGTATATATGGAGGGAAGAACTGGCCCCCAGAATAATGACTCCGAGTTTTTTGTTTGGTTTTGTTTTGTTTTCCAAACAAATGGAAAATTGAGACAACTTACATTCAATATACTATGAAACTTTCTCCCCATGGAAGGCTTAGTTTTTGCTATGTTCACTATATATTAGTGTTTTCAAGAAAAAATAAACTTGTCCTTGTTTCTTTCTGAATTTGATGGCACTGGAAGTTAGAGGCCAGGAAACCAACATCCTGCAGCTATGAGCTCCCATCAGACTCCAGGGGTGATCCCCTTCTTTTGGGATCCCTATGGGATTCCTAGAATCTACTTCTTGAATTGTGGGAGGTCTGCTTTGATTTTCTAAATGATATGTGTAAGGGCCCAGCTGAAGGCCTATCTCTCTTCCTTTTTTTTTGGAACCAGGGATTGAACTCAGGGGCACTCGAACACTGGGCCACATCCCCAGCCCCCCCCCCTTTTTTTGTATTTTATTAGAGACAGGATCTCACTGAATTGCTAAGTGCCTCACCATTGCTGAGGATGGCTTTGAACTCGGGATCCTTGTGCCTCAGCCTCCCAAGTGCTGGGATTATATGCGTGTACCACTGTGCCTGGCTTTCCCTTCTCTTGAAAGATGTCCACAACATGTAGCTGAGTAAGGAACGCCAAACACCTTGCACATTTTACCTTTTCTCAGAAACACACTAGCAATGGACGCACAACGGATGGGCCTACCTTTCCCTGCCTTCTCTCCAAACCTTGATTCCACACACCTCACGCAACCCAGAGCATGAACATAACTGTGCGATGATGTGCACAGTTATGACGTCCTGAATCCCAGCTTCCAGCCTGGCCACTTTTAGCTCTTAGTTAGCTTTCCCATGCCTCAGGTCTCATGTATGTCTTATAGAGCAAAAATACCCAATTCAGGGTACTTCTTTGAGAAAAAAAAAAATGTGTTAATTTGTAAATCATGCTCGATTAGCATTATTATATTTTTTGTCTTTTTCTCTGCTGGTCAAAAAATAATTGTGAGAAAAATCGCCATTCTTTCTATCAGCTATTTTTAGAGTTATTGTAATGCTATGAGGTGCCCTTATTATTTTCTACCTATAGAAGAAGAAACTGAGGCTCAGAGAAGTTAAGAATCTTGTTGACACTCACACTGTTCCCAAAAGTCACAAGTCACCTAGGATTTTCTGAATCTGAACCTAAATCACTTAATCTCTTAGCATGGCTGTGCTGTTGCATTCCCCATATCCAGCACCTCTCTGTCTGTCTTTCTAGAGCAAAGCCTCAAGTGTCCAAGGACAGATCCCAGGATCACCTTCCTCTGCTAGGCCCCACCCAGGGCCTGACAAGGGGAAGCGAGAAACCATAAACACTCGTTCAGTAAGTCAGCCACAAACCTCTCTCTCATGCACCTCTTCACAATGCTCGGAGGCCCTTTCTGTCCTCAGGAATGTTTCCCAATACTCTTTCCCAAGCTTCCCACCTGGACACTGTGTTCCCAGTGAGAAACTGGAAAATCTGCTGAAAAATAAAATTGAAACAAGAATCAAAGAATCAAAGGTGACACTTTTCACTTTTGCTTTGGATTCAATCTTTTTTTTTTTTTTTTTTTTTTTTGCTTTTGGATTCACCTTTCCAGCATTAGAGGGCCCCCACTTGGAGAAGATGTGAGCACCAGGCTGACCTGTGCTTGAACTCTGCACTTGCCACCTGTAGGGTATGCGGTCTTGGGCAAGTCGTTGGCCTCCAGCGAGCCACAGTTTCCTCAACTCTAAGATGAGATATTCACCCCTCTGCCTGATGTGCTATGAACATAAGAGAGACAGCCGCATGTGGTAGGTACACCATAAATATCCATGCCTTTAATGATGTCTTCTCTACCATTTTATTCTCAGTCCCACAAAGAGGTTCGAGCCAGGTCTGTCTGCACAATCAAATCAACCCTCCAAGATTAGAACCATTCCTCTGTCTTGGCCTCCAACATAGGCTCCACCAGTAACCCCCAGAATCCGTAACCCACTTCCCCAGGGTAGGTTTCACTCTCACACATATTCTAAGGTATGAAATCCTCCTGTGCCCCTCCTTTGATGGGGCCCAATTATCATAATTTAAGAAGACAGACTCAGAGTTACACACCCATGAGTTTTCCTTTTTTTTCAAAAAGTGGTTTGTTGATAACATTGAACAAATATCTGCATACAATCTACTATGTGCCTAGCACTCCAAAAGATGTCTTCATGTCCATTGACTCATTTAATGTTCAAAAATACCATAGAGGCTTGGATTATTCTCTGTTTTATAAATGAGACCATCAGGTCTTAGAGCAGTTCCGAATTTACATACTTATTTCACATGTGTTTTCTGAAGAATCCCCCTACACATAGCCAGGAGTGATGTGGCATACACAATACAAAAATGAGATGAAAAGAAGTGTGTTACTTAAGTCAACATCCTGGGTGTGTCACTCTGAACAATGTGACCGTGTTTTCTCATGTTTAAAATGGGAATTGAGATTTTATGGGATTTAAATGCATGCGATGCAGAATTAAAAGAATTTAGCCAAGTATTTAGCATACAGTAAGTTTTCAAAAGGTGTTGCTATTTTTTTTAAAAGTCCCATTCAATAAATGGGTGAATACACTGAACAGACACTTCTTAAAAGAAAAAGAAAAATAGCCAACAATTGTACAAAAAAGTGTTCAACATCTTCAGCCATTAGACAAGGGCAAATCAAAACTACATTGAGATTCTCTCTCACTCTAGTCAGAGATGATTGCTAAATCATCAAAAATACCAACATAATAAATGCTGGTGAGAATAGGTGTGGGAGGAGAAACTTATAAACCTTTGATTAGAATGTAAATTAGTACAGTCACTATGGAATCAGTATGGAGATTCCTAAAAACAAACAAACAAACAAACAAAAAAAAAACTACCATATGATCCACCTATACCACTCCTCACTATTTAATCCAAAACAATTCAAGTTGGCATACTTCATGGATACATGCATACCCATATTTATTTCAGCATAGTTCACAATGGCTAAATAAGTTATGGAATCAGCCTAGATCTAGATAAAGAAAAGTTGGTTTATAAACACAATGGCACCCTAAAAAATGAATTTATGGCATTTTCATGAAAGTGAATGACACTGTGAAACATCATGTTAAGCACAATATACCAGACACATAAGGCAAGTATCTTATGTTTTCTCTTATAGGTGAGAGCTAGAGAACCAAAGAGAAAAGAATTAATGTCATGAAAGTGAAAGTCAAACCATCAGGGTAAGCAAAAAAAAAAAAAAAAGAAAGAAAGAAAGAAAGAAAAGAAGAAAAACGTAGAAAGAGGGAGAGGGAGGTGGGAGTAGGGTGTAATATTGACCCAATCATGTTATATGCGTGTACAAACATGCCACAATGAAACCCACTATTCTGTTCAATTAATATACATGAGAAAGTTTCTTCTGTCAGTGTTGAACAGACCATTGGCCATGCCTTAGCATGCAAAACGTTATTCTGCATAAAGAAAGAGAGAATCAGCTGTGTCAGAAGAAGGGACGCTCCAGGTCCAAGTGACCCCTGGGTCACCAGACTTGCAGACTCACTGGACTCCTCGTCTGTTACTCAAGGCACAGGCTGCCTTCCAGAAAGTCACAACCCTCGACACAGCTCTGCTGTAAAGGAGTGCTCAGAAGACCCCCAAAACTCTGCATGGAATGAAATAGAAGTACAGTCTATGTTCAACATTGTCCTCAGCAGGCATAAAAAAGGCATCCAATATTCTGTAATAACTGCACAAAAGTTCAGGAGACCCCTTTGCTGATGGAAAATAAAATTAACAATTTGCTTGAAAATTCATCATAGAAAATCAGGCGGCGCAGTCTCCTGTTCTCAGGTCCGGGAAAGCCTTACCTGCCTGAAACGCTCATCAGAGTTATATAACGTCTAATCATCAGAAGCAACTTGGAACTCTGACTCTTTTCCTTTCCACTAATGTTCTTCTGAGGGAGTTATTTGGAAGGATGGGTCCTCCTGGGAAAATATCACAGACTGACATTGACAGATAATACCATTTCCAATTATGAATCCGCCCTTGCATTGCCTCTGTCTTAAGAAGAGACAGTGAAGTGATAGGGAAGGAAGTGGTAGGTGGTGTTCAGCTGCAAGGAGGAGAGGAGACAAAGAGTACTTTGGAAAACTAAAATGGGCCCAATTGACTACCACTGGTGAGCAAAACCACGCAGGAAATGTACATAACACATCCGTGCTGTGCTAAATATTTCATGTAATTTTTTTCCCTGAATCCTTATCCCAGGTGAGATTTCTATGATTTCCCCCCATTTTTTAAATGTGGAAATCTGGGGTACATATTTAGAATAGAACTTGCCCACAATCACTCAGAAAATGAGAGGTAAAGTCAGAATTAAAATTCAGGCTGTTGGATTCTGTATTTTTATATTAAATTATTATGGAGTGTCCAATTTTCTGATTTCCTTGAAACATGCCAGGCTTAAGAACTGATAAGCACCAACTCAGAAAACCTGATGCAAAAAATTGGAAGATACACAGGCTTCTCCTGTGACATACGTCTTTGTTCCATCTAATGTTTGCTGAAGTTGGAGGTTCTAGTTTGTCTTTCTTACATGAAAAAGTGGGGCAGAAGCAGGAGGTCACTTTTAATTTGGTTCAGAAAGAAAGTTTCTCCTGTCAGTGTTGAACGGGCAATTACCCCATGTCTTAGCATGCAAGATATAATTCCATTATTGTCATATATCTTAAGTGTGATTACATTGTCATTCTGTCAAATCATCTTCAGATAGCAGAGTATGGAACTTAGAGTCCAGGGACTTGATGTAGAAATAGAATTCAATATGAGAGATGTTAATATTTATCCAGTGCTATTGTGAGAACAATGTAATAAGGTTTGCAAAGGGCTTTTGAAAGTACCTGACACTTAGTAGGAGCTTTGTCTTTGGGAAAAGTAGGATAATGATTATTATAGGCATTAATAGATAATAGAAATCAAATTGACTGTGTTGTTGAATGCTATATTTAATTGTTTTTTTTTTTTTTAAATCTTGTTAGGAAATGAGTGGAAACTGTTTCTGCTTTTGCAGTAGAGCAGAAAACAAGGCAATTATGGATATCAAGAATTGACTATAATCACCAGTCACAGTCGAAGAATTACAATGCTGGCTTCAGAAAGGAAAGGAGATGAAGTTTACAGTTCAAATAGATCTGGGGTAATTGGAAAGAATATGAACACTGTTCTTGGTTACCTCTGTAAGATACTAAATATGGGGTAGAGGATAAAGAAATTACATAAAGTTTCCAAAGAAAGGCTTTGGAAAAGTTAACAGATAATTTCTGGGAATATTGTGTTATCACCTCTACATCATCATCAACATTATCATAGGTCTAAATTTATAGAACTATTTAAGTAACAATTAGCAAGTGGAAACTATGCATTAGACACTGTTAACTTATTATCCTGTTTAACCTTCAAAGTTACCAATTGAGGTAACAATTAGTCACATTATAAATTAATATGATGAATTTCAGAAATGAGCATTGCTCTTTAAGTACTTGCAATTTGAATGTACCAGGAAATTAGATGACTTGGTATACCTTAAGAAGCTAATATGTTATTTTGTATAAGCTGGTTATTTTGCATGCATCATCTCATTTGATTCACAAAGCTTCCCATGAATTAAATGTCATCAAATCTTTACTCATTAGGAAATTGAAATTGAGTTTCGCAGAGTTCAAGAAACTTGCCAAAGTCACATGGTTTTAAATGATAGAGTCTCAAACAATGTCCTGAATTGTCTGAGTCTTCCAAGACACTACACAGAAAAACAGGCAAATGTCTTATAATCATCAAAATGTATTTTTCATTTAAGACTGTCAGTCTAAGGTGAAAAAATCAATGATCAAAGTCTTGCCTAATGACCCAGTCCTTTTTTTTTTTTCCCCAACAATGCTTGAATTTATTCATTTATGGTCATTTGTCATATGCAATCATCACCAACCTGCCAGGTAAACAGCTAATTATTTTGGTTGTCTTAAAAGCAAATAAACGTCCCTGTCTCCAAAATGACAAATGGGACCTGATCAACAGAGAAACAATTGTTCCAGGCTAGCAAACTCCCAGGAGTCTAATGAACAATGCCTAGCCGAATGAGCAATTGCAAAATAAAGAAATTACATTAGTGTGATTTCTTTAGGAACAGAGAGCAATCCATTGGCCTTAATGCTTTTGCTATAAAGAATTTTGGTAGTTGTGAGTTGGACAGTGGAGAAAACACATAAGGAATGCTCATACCTTTGGCAGGACTGTCCGGACCCTGCAGCACACCCTAGGCACACAGTATTCACCACCTTCTGTGATCACATGAATAAGAGAATCTTCACCCAGAACCCTCTTGCCAAGCCAAAGGTTCCACAGTCTATATGTGCCCAAAGGCTTTCTTTAGGAGCAGATATCACAAGCTTGTGCTTTTGAATAACTGGAGCCATGAAGGTATGTGTGAGCCTGTTCAGAGAGTGGGGTCCTCATTTTGCAAAATGAGCAAAAAGGCTTGAACTTAATCAACTCTGGATTTGAATCCAGCCTGTTCTATTACTAGCTATGTCCTTTGGGACAAGTAGCTGACCTCTTTTGAGCTAAGGTATTTCATCTATAAAATGGAGGGAACAACTATCACTCAAGACCCTTGTAAGTATCATCTAAAATAACAAGAACCAAGCTGAAACACTTAACTGATGATTCTGTGTGTGTGTGTGTGTGTGTGTGTGTGTGTGTGTGTGTGTTTATGTGTATGATCAAATTGGACCATAAAGACAAATAAGCTGGGAGATGTGTAGGGTGTCCCAACAAAGTCACATCCCAATCAAAGCACTGCTTCTGGACTTTGTAATTTCCCTGAAATTCTCACAGAATGTATTAGGAAAGCAGGATCAACCAAAGAGCAGAGTAAATACAGTTAAACGGCTTTGTGCAGATTCAGCTTATGTTCTTGTAAGTAGCTTATTCACTCCAGTTTTAGGAAAAGAGGAAGTAATAAGATTAAGGATCCAAAGCTCAAATGAAAACATAATGTCAAATCTAGTCCAAGTAGGATTTGGGTTCAGGAAAGAGATTGAAATACTCCATAAAATTAAAGGAAGATGAACAGGCTTATAAGAAGTCGGAGGCACGCACCCTCCTGTATTTTGCAAATTCCTAGTGGAGCACTACTGGAGGGTTTAGTTAGGAATTCCAGTGCCAAGCAGGAATGATAGGCGAGGCATTTGCAGGGTATGTGACTGGTCCCACACTGCATTTACCATCAGGGACTTTTCAAAGAATGGAAAAGTGACTTGCAAACATTTTGTACAAAATGTACTCGGTAGGTCAGGTCCCTAGACCTGCTTATGAAAACCAACCTTTTCAAAAGGTACAGGCTTCCTGCTTTGATGTCCACTCCTCTTCTTAACAGGGACATCCTAACCAAATTTGAATTGGCCTCCTTTTATAGTGTTCCACAGTCCTCTGCCTCTTTTATCTTCTTATGCCAATCAGAAGCTTTTCCTTCCCCTCTAACATCTCAGGCACCTCTCCTCCCTAAGGTGTCAATCACAGTATGGGATGTCTCCAAGACCACAATTGCCATCTACTGCACTCCCATTAAAACCTTCCTACAAGACCCTGCCTCCAGCTAAAGTGAGTTGTCTCTTATCACCTCTCTCCCTGCCTTGACTATAATCAGGGAATCTTTTTCCTGTGTGGAAATAACACATGTGAGTACCCACTAACTGAACAGGAACTTGCCTAGCCCCCCTTCTCTTTCCAATTTTCTGTTATTAGTCTTGACATTGGGCCTTCCCTGTTTTTGCCATTCACCTCCTTTTCACAAAGGACCATCAAAGTCACTGCTGATCATAGTCCAGAACATCCTCCTGCTGAGCTCCATTAAAACTGCTCAATACCCATCCCTACAGAAGTCCTCAAGAGAGATTCCTCTCAGTGGGAAGCAGTATAAGAGACATCACCACCCCTTCTCTCATCACCCCTTTCTTATCAAAGAAAAAGAAAAAGGCAAAAATGCCAGGTAAAACTTGACACAGGCAACAAACACCATTTTGAAATGTATCCTCCATCTGGTCACCCAAGGTCGCTCTGACTCAGCCTTACCTAAACTCTAGACAATAATCCACCATCATACAAAGAAACCTCAAACACCTCATCATCATGAGAAAGGAACTTGTTATCTGGGACTGAATTCCTGGAAACACCTAGTTCCTTATGAAGGTGACACAACAAGGACCCTTCCTGATAACCCCCTAGCGATGGCCAAACTTTTTTGCGGGTTTGTCCTGATAGACCTGTTTGGGGAAAAAAAAGAAAAAACCTACATGATTTTAGCTAAGAGTTGAAGAGCAATAACCTTACATTGCCTTTATTTCTTTATGTATATTTATTGTTGGATAAGATTCAGTCTAGCAGGCCATACCCCCAGGTGCCTCCCCGGAAGTGCCCAACTCTCTCAAGAATTCACCTTTGGTGGGCTCCGAGTCCCCACCCTTCCTGATCCTGGGAATACTCGCCTCTCACGGAATTCAACCCTGGGCAGGCTCTCCCTTTCTGAGCCAATCCAGACCATACAAGTCACACTCCTGCCCCTCAGTACTTACGCCCCGGCTTGTCCAGAACTCTTTCTCTTCTCTTTTCGCCATCATCTTCTCACCAGCTCCCCCCATTCCCGTTCCCCTTTCCCTTTCTCCCTTTTCCCTTTTCCCTCTTCCCTTAATAAACATCCCCCTTTTCTATAAGGCGGTCCCAGTGTGGTATTTTGCCCTTCATTTATAAAATTGTTTATATATTTTTGCTACAAAACAAAGTGATTATTCAAACTTTAAAATCAATTAGCTTTATCAATCCTATGACAGAAATTATTTCAGTAGTAAAATTTCAGATGAACTCCATTACTGATCAGAAATCACTATACAGCATAAACAGGATAATTATGGACATCTGTCTTAGAAATGAGTATAAATAACAGTACATTTAAATTATAATGCACATAAATTTTAAACTTCAGTTATAAGAAAGTTATAAGAATGTTTTACAAACATGTATTACTCTCTCTGGAAGGGCAATTGAACCAGCCCACAGTGTGCTAAATTGCTAATGAGGAAATTAAACTAATAGTAGTTTGCACCATAAAGTAAAAACCGCATAAATTCCACCACTGATTCAAGACAAAACTGGCAAAACTTCAGTGATAAAGCTTTTGTGTTCAATTTGTAAAATTTTCAAAATCAAGTTGTAAGTGTACACAATACGAGCTTTAGAACTTGTAAAGAATTGCATATTAATCAAACTTTTCAGAAAATTACTAAGAAATTTTCTTAGGAAATTCCAAGCTTTATGATGCGTTTCTGTTCTTTTGGAGCCTTTATAAACATATCAAGTGGTTTACTAGCAAATAACATTCGATTGTCTACTTTAAATAAAAATAAAATAAAGCTCAGTTCCCAGCACATTAGGTGAAGGCACTCATAGGCACAGGATGATGATGATGATGATGATGATGATGATGTAGTTTTGACATAGTTTTATTTAGCACTGATTATGTGCTAGGTACTATCTATGCAATTTGTGTGCATTTAGCTATCATTAAACTATGTTTTATTGTGACAAATATGCTTAATATGGACCTCAATGATTTCTAAACATACAATAGACAGGATGCTATCATTTCTCAATCTTTGGGCTAAGATCAAGTGTAGACAATAGATCTCTGGAAATTGTTTTGCTTCGCTGAAAATTTATGGCCTTCAATTAGCAGCTCATTTTCCCAAGCAACTGCCACCCTACACTGATTCTATAACTTTGGTTTTTTGGGATACCTCATGTAAGGGAAGTCTTGCAGTATTTGTGCTTCTGTTAGTGACATACTTCCCTTTTCCTATCCTCTAGGTTCATTCACATTGTCAGACATTGAAGAATTCCCTTCTTTATAAGGCTCATCAGGATCCCACCAAAGGTATACACCCGTTTTATTTTTATCCATTTATCCTTCCATGCACATTTAGGTTGTTTTCACATCTTGGCTTTTGTGAAGAGTGATGCAATAAATGTGCAAGTATTCTTGTCTTTTGGAGATTTGATATCCGATTATTTGGAATTGAATAATTATCCAGAGGTAAAATTGCTAGATCATATGCTAATTCCATTTTTAATTTTTTAGGACCTTCCCTTCTGTTTTTGATACATACTTTTGGCATTTCCTCCAGTAATACAAGGGTTCTACATTTCCCACATCCTCCCAATGCTTGTTTTTTTTTTTTTTTTAATTTTTTACAATATTCATCTTATTGTAGTTTTGATCCTTCACTTCTCTAACTAGTGATATTGAGCACCTTTTCATGTAACTCTTGGCCATTTGTTTCTGTCCTCTGGAGAAATGTATATTCCAATCTTTTCTTTCTTTCTTTCTTTCTTTCTTTTTTTTTTTTTTTTTTTTTTTTTTGTTTTGTTTTGTTTTGTTTTGTTTTGGTACCAGGGATTGAACTCAGGGGCACTCGACCACTGGGCCACATCCCCAGCCCTTTTTTGTCTTTTATTTAGAGTCAGGGTCTCACTGAGTTGCTAAGTGCCTCACCATCCACGAGGCTGGCTTTGAACTCGCGATCCTCCTGCCTCAGCCTCCCAAGTGCTGGGATTACAGGTGTGTGCCACCGTGCCCGGGTTATATATTCCAATCTTTAGCCATTTTTTTTTTTTAAAAATTATATCACTAGCTATTTTGCTATTGAGTTGACAGAGTTCCTTATATATTCTGGAAATTAAGTGCTTCATAAATATTAAGTTTACAATACTTTCCCTCATTCCTTAGCTGCTGTTTCCCTACAATGATTATTTCTGTTCCTCTGTAGAGGTTTATTGTTTGATATCTTCCCATTTACTTTTATTTTCTTTTATTGCTTTTGTTTATTGGTGTTAGAGCTATGAAATCATTGCCAAGTCCAATGTCATAACCCTTTCCCCCTATATTTTCTTCCAGGAGTTTTATAGTTTCAGTTTTTACCTTTAAATCTTTAATCTATTTTAATTTGATATTTTGTGAATGATGAAAGCTAATGATCTGGCTTATTTTTTGACTTAGGTATGTCTAATTTTCCCAAAATCATTTACTGAAGAGACAATTTTTTCTCTATTATGTATTCTTGACATACTTGTCTATGATCAGTTGCCAGTTCTGGATTTATTTCTGTCTCTTCTGCTCCATTCATCTGTGGGTCTTTTATTTCAGCACCTTATTGTTTTAATTACTGTAGCTTTGTAATACATTTTGAAATTAGGATATATGATGTCTCCATCTTTTTTCTTTCTCAAGACTAATTTGACTATTTGGACTCATTTGTGGTTTCACACGAACTTAAGAGAGTTTTTTTATTTCTGTAAAAATGACATTGGAGTTTTGATACAGACTACCTTGAATCCATACATTGTTTTAGGTAATATGGAAACATAACAATATTTTCTTATAATCCATGAACACAGGACATTTTGCCATTTGTTTGTGTCTTATTCAATTTCCTTTATCAACATGTATAATTATCTCCTTAGTGAAGTTTATTCCTAAATATTTTATTCATTTTGGTACTGTTGTAGATAAAACTGTTTTCCTAATTCCCTTTCAGATAGCTTGTTGTTAGTGTTAGAAACACACCTGGTTTTTTCAATCAATTTTGTGTGCTGCAGTATTACTGAATGTATTTATTAGATCTAAGAGGCTTTTTATGATGTCTTTAGGGTTTTCTACACATAAGATTATACCATTTGAAATAAGTACCATTTTACTTCTTCCTTTGTGATTTGAGTGCTTCTTATTTATTTTTCTTGCCTAATTGCTCTGGCTAAGACTTCTAGTACTATACCAAATACAAGTGCTATGAGCCAGCATCTTTGCTTCATTCCTGATACATTAGTGGGAAAACTTTAAGTTTTTCACCATTGAGTATGATATAACTCCTCAATACTTATAAACTTATTTAACTTATTTAAAATAGAAAAGTAAGGATTGGGGTTGTGGCTCAGCAGTAGAGCTCTTGACTACCATATATGAGGCCCTTGGTTCGATTCTCAGCAACACATAAAAATAAATAAATAAAATAGAAATGTAAAAAGATTGTATAACTTGGCTAGGTTTGAGAAGTTCCTGATTTCAAATCCTTCTCCCCATTTTCTGACCTTTACAAGTCCAACAGCCTCTGTAACCTCTGTTTCCATCTTTGCAATATCTGTATTTTAAACAGAATAATACATATAAAACTGTTTCACTTAGAGCCAGATGTACAGTAGGCACCAAGTAAATGTTAGCTAGTCTAAATGGAAAATTGAATTTGACTGGAAAGAAAACAAGATATTAAATCCTTTAGTCTGTGGCTTTTATGCCTAACTAAATCAAAATACATTTTTCTCATGTGAGTTTCTTGAGACATTTTACATTACACATTGCAATACCTTTATTTTACTAGAAAGTACTTAATATGTAGATACAGATATAGATGTACAAACGTACACATTTTAAATGTAGGAAAGTATTTGTCCTTATTGGATCACACAAAGAAACTGGATAAAATTCTGTATTGATTCACTTAAAGAGGAAAGTATTGAAAAGGCATCATGTGTTTAATTTTGCATTCACCATGGGAAATTCAAAGAAGCTATGTAGATATATCTGCATACAATTTGAATAGTATTAACTGCTATTCCCAAGGTGGATAGTATCTAAGGTGTTGTCTTCATAAGGAGAAACAAAATAAAACCATTAGGGGAAGATTCCTCACTAAGATATGACTCTATACAGGGAAGTTGGTAAAGTTAACATAAGTCAAGTGTCAGCTTCTCAGTCCCAAGTCCCCAAACCCTCATTTTAGCAGCACAACAGAATCAGACTGTCTCTAATTAATCAAGCTCCCATAACACTGATTCATGATATTTTAGTTGAACTACTAAAAATGAGAATTACAAATGAGCCTTAAATGCAAGGATGAGGGTCAGTACATTCTCGATGAAAACTCTTTCATATAATAAATGAGAGGTTTTCTATATTAATTAATTTATTCAGTAATTCAAGACTGAGCTACTTACTTTGTATACAGTGTTGGGCAAAAATTAATATTTACCTTGTCCCTCTGATGTTCACTAACCAGTTGAAGTGTACAGTGTACATAAAAATTGCAGAAAAAAATTGTGAAATCAGATTTGTGCAAATGTATATAATAACATAGACAATGTCATGCTCTGTGAGTTTCAGACAGTAAAAGGTAGTAATTCCATGAATGGTTGAGTTACTTGACCTCAAAAACAGAAGCCTGATGAGCCCAGGCCTCCATCTGCATGGAAACACAAAGTCCATATTAGAACACATATTCTTTAGAAGAGGAAGTACACATCCAATTTTGCATTGGCTAAGTCCAATTTCTATATGTTCTTTCTCTTTTTTAAAGGTATATGGGCACCATTTTTAATGATTCTGTTTTATGGAGCCTTTACAACTAACTTCAATTAATTATTACATATGATCATAATGTATCTTAAACTCAATAAACTTAGATTTCCTTGCATTTGTTATAGACAAGACTTCCCTTCTCTACTTTTGGAACTGACCATCCCTCTCCTCTTGTCATATTTTTACTTAATATCTTAATAATTCAGGCTAGAGTGAGGAGTCATATTCATGGTGTTCTTGCCAGGACGGCCTATCTTTTTTTAAGGTAATTTCTACAAATAACTAAATTTATCCACAAGGTAGTGGTTTTACCACAATTAAATATGTTATACTCTATTGGCTGAGTTTCACTGTGAATAGCTATACACCATGCTGAATATGATCTTGAGGTGCAGAGAGCTGACTAATGGCCTTCCATTTCTTCCAAATGTGTAACAAGCAAGCTGGTTACAAAGTGTTTCCAAAGACCATTTTCACAGAAACTTATGGGCAGGTGCTCACAAGTTGATT
Source organism: Tamias sibiricus (assembly GCA_025594165.1). NCBI lineage: Eukaryota > Metazoa > Chordata > Mammalia > Rodentia > Sciuridae > Tamias > Tamias sibiricus. The sequence goes on along the minus strand of CM046672.1, from coordinate 21,631,564 downwards.
CCAAGAACTGTTTGTCAGAGTGTAGCACCTTAACTGGAAGGTCAAGGGAAGGCAGAAAAACAACCCATGAGTAAGTCCCCTGGGAAAGGGGCAGTAACTAAAATTCAGTGGAATTCTTAGAAGACAGCATCTGATTTCCTCATGCATTTCTAGCCTGCTGCCATCCTAGGTTGGTCTGAAAAGCAGATGGAATAAAGTTAAGAATCACTCAGGCTGAAATCCAGGGATTTATTTTCCTACAAATAGAAATGTTTGCAAAAGCCGACCATTGCTTTGAAGGGACATGGTATACTATGTGATATCTAGAACATATTTTACAATTCATAGAGTAGAACCAACTCAGTCAATTAAACTTGGTTTCCATTGAGGAAATATATTTCGTGCCTAAAAATTAAATATTGAGCATTTTCAGACTTTGGGAAAACTAATTCATAATATGTATCTTACTTGGCCATAGGACATATGCAAGAGTGCAGGAAACATTTTTGGCTTCTTTTTCAGCGATCTAGATATTTGAAAACTAACCCTTGCTGAAATTTGTCATGGAACCAGCCATGCCGTTCTAATTAAGTTTACAATGTCTATTCTTAAAAGGAATACTTCTTACTGTGTGTAAGAAATTATACCCAGCAATTCCAGCCTATAATAGTCTGCAAAAATAACTCCTTAATTGACTGTTGAAAGTAATGGTAACGTGATTTAAAATATAACATTGGCACTAGAAAATCTAGTGTGGAAAACCAGTCTGTGGGTTGAGCTGTCAGTAGAACAGCCCATTGAATTTTTCCAAGCTAATTCAAATGAAAACTCTAAGATTAAAAGTGATAACACAGTTCCAATGAGATAAGAATCTCTGCAAAATTACATTACAGCCTTCTTGTGGCCATAAAAACCGTATTATCCTTGACACTATTAAATCAATCACTGCAAGGAAATTATCTTCACAAGCTTCTTGCTTGAACCTAAAGAGTATGGTCTACTTTTCTGTTGTTTGAGAACAGAAGTGGTGCTTCATATATATATATATCTTTTTTTTTTTTTTTTTTGTCTGAAGAGGGATAGATGCTTCACAAATAGCTTTGTGACAAAGAAATCACACCATTGCCTATAGTATCACCCAAAGTATCATTTAATTTAAAAGGGAGAAACGTCTGCAAGGTATTGAAATGTGAAATGGAATCACTTCTACAACTTGTCATTTGGCCATTTATTGACATCCAGCTGTATCCCGTTAAAACAAGCTTCTAATTTTTTGTTTGTACAAGATAGGTAATTCTCTCCTGATGTTTTTGCTTATTTCTCAGCAACTTCAGACATCTCAAATGAACAGCTTTCATTTAGGACACTGTTTTCCCCTGTTCAGTGAAGAAATGAGAACTTATGATCCTGGTCTGATTGAACAGCAGGGCAGTAGAGAATGATCTTCTGTTTATACAAACAAACAAATTCCAGATAACACATGTAATGTAAGATTAGACATTGTGAACACTGTCTACTCTCAAGCAAAACATGCATGATAAGAACACAGACTATTTTTGTGAGATCTAAGGATGAATTCCATCTGTTACATGACAACAGCTGATGCTTGGCAAAGTAATTCTCTTCCTTAAGCTCCCTCCCTGTAAACAACAACAACAACAACAATAATAATGGTAGGGTTGCTATGAGTATTAAATCAAATAGGAGCCATTGTGCTTAATACATATGAAACACTGGGCTCATTGAGTTATTGTTACTATTATAAATAGCATTAGCATCTTCATCAGTATTATTTGTGTTTCAAAATTATATCACCTGAGTCAATAACTATTTAAACTATGCTCTCTTGTTTCAATTACCATATCTGAGAGCTTTCAGATCCTTCTGTCTGAAAAACCTTCAGATATCCATGGTCACCAAGCACCTATTCATCAACCTTAAATATTTACTTTTAAATAATTAAAAATCAGTGGAAGAGTGTGAGATGATAGATTGTCAACCTTGATAGGGCCACCAATTGCTGGACTCTTTCTTGGGTCTTATAGGATCACTGATTATTGGACTATTGCTTGGCATGCAAGCATTGGATGGCCTTCTTTCTACCTAACAGAGTTTCAATTCCTTAAGAACAACTAATTCAGCACATAGTATTGATGCTTATTGAGGAAATGTTTCTTTCTGTGGCATTTTATTATTTATAAAAACAGATTTTAACTTAGAAGAGTTTTAGGTTCAGAGCAAAACTGAGTAAAGAGTATAAGTTTCCTCTGTACCCTTGCTCCCCCCAGACACCTACCTCCCCACCATCAACATCCCACATCAAGGTGATACATTAGTTAGAATCATTGAACTCCAAATTGACACACCCAAAGTCCATAGTTTTCATTAGTGTTCACTTTTGCTGTTGCATATTCTATGGATTGATAAATGTATAATAATGTGTGTCTACTGTTAAAGTATCATGAAAATTTAGTTTAATAAAATCCCTTGTTTTTCACACATGCTCTTCTGTCCATCTTTCTTTCCTCCTAACCTCTGGTGTCCAATGATCTTTTCTCTGCCTCTCTAGTTTTTCCTTTTTTCAGAATGTCACACACTTAGATTTACACAGTTTGTAGCCTCTTCAGATTGACTTATTTCACTTAGTAAATGTGCATTAAAGTCTCTTTCATGTCTTCTCAGGCCTTGATAACTTATTTTGGAGTAACATTCCATAACCTGGATGAGCCACAGTTCATTTATCCATTCACCTACTGAAGGACATGTTGGTTGCTTCCAAGTTTTGGCAATGATGATTAAAGCTGTTATAAACATCTGTGTGCAGGTTTTTGTGTGGACATAAGTTTTCAGCTCATTTGGAAAAATACCAAGGAACATGATTGCTGGATTGTATTGTAGGAGTGTATTTAGTTTTGTAAGATGCTGCCAAACCATCTTCCAAAATAGCTGTGCAATTTTGTACTCTGACCAGCAATGAATGAGAGTTCCTGTGGTTCCACATCCTTGCCAGCTTTTGGTGGTGTCCGTGTTTTAAATTTTGGCCATTCTAGGTATGTACTGTGATTTCATAGTTTCATTTCTAATGGCATATTCTGTTGAACATCTTTTTTCTATGTTAATAGCCATTTCTATATCTATTTTGGTGAGAAATCTATTCAAAATTTTTGGCACATCTTTTAATTGGGTTGTTTTGTTTTCTTGTATTTGATTTTTAGGGTCTTTTTAAAATACATTTGAGACAACAATCCTCTGTCAGCTAAGTCTTTAAAAAATCTTCCACATCTCTGTCTTATGTTTTACTTTTTTGACAGTGTCTTTTTTTTCAGTGCAGAAGTTTTAAATTTAATGAAGTTTAACTTATTAATTATTTCTATCATAAAATGTGCTTTGGTCTTATTTCTGAAATGAGATCATCATGCCCAAAGTCATCTAGATGTTCTCTTGTGTTATCCTCTATAAGTTTTATAGTTTGGCATTACTTTGCCATCTATAAATTCTGAGTTAAATATCAGGAAGAAGATCTTATAGACTGAGTCATATCCCACTCCCAACACTTTTAAGTGGATGCCCATAACCTCAACATGACTGTATCTGGAGGTAGACTCTTCAAGGGTTCAATAAAAGCAAAATGCAGTCAGCAGGATGGAGCTCTAATCAAATATGAAAAGGAAGAGGCACAGCATTTGTGCACAAAGGAAAGGTCACATGAATGCACATCCAAGGGGAGCTGTCTAAAAACCTTGGAGAAAGGCCTCCAGAGAAACTCAACCCTCTGACACCTTAATCCTGCACTTTCAGACCTCAGAATTATGAGAAAAATATATTTTAAAATATTGCTGTTTAAGGTACCCAGTCTGTAGTATTCTGTTTTGGAAACCCTAGCTGGCTAATATAAATTATAAAGTATATGTCTAGATTTTTTTTTCCCATGACAATGTCGAGTTGTTCCCACAATTATTTTTTCCTTTTATTTGATTTTTTTTTTTATACTGGGCATTTGAACATAGGGGCACTTTATCCCACTAAGCTAAGCTATACCCCAAGTCCTTGTTTTTTTTTTTTTGAGACAGTGTCTCACTAAGTTTGCTGAAGCCGATCTTAAACTCATGATCCTTCTGCATCAGTCTCCCAAATGTCTGGGATTACAGGCTTGCATCACTGAACTCAATTCCTATGAAATTTATTAAAAATACTGTCTTTTCACCATTGTAATGTTTTTGTTTTTCTTTGGCAAGGATCAGTTGATTATTCTAACAGGGATCTGTTTTTGGAATCTGTCTTTTGTTTCATTGACATATTTGTCTATTCTTACTTCCATACCACACTGTCTTGATTAGTGTAATTTTGTAGTAAGTTTTGAAGTTGGATAGTGACATCAGTCCTTCAATATTATATTGGTTATTCTGGGTCTATTGTTGTTCTATATAAATTTTAAAACCAGTTTGTTAGTATTCACAAAATAACTTGCTGAGAGTTTGATTGGAATTATAATGAATCTACAGTTCAAGTTGGAAAGAACTTAAATTTTGACAATACTGTCTTCCTTGATGAGTTATCCTGCAATTTTTTTTCATCAGGATTTTATAAGTTTTCTCATATAGATCCACCATTAGATATAGATCTATCTATTCTGTTAGAATTACACATAAATAATTTATTTAGGGGGGGTTCTAATAAAAATGATATTGCGCTTTTAATTTCAAATTCCACTACTTTCATTTTTGGCATATAGGAAAATAATTAACTTTTGTATGTTAACTTGTGTACAGTTTGGATATGACGAATCTTCCCCAAGAAGCTAATGTTAGACAACACAGGCATATTCAGGGATAAAATGATTAGATTACGAGAGCTGTAACCTAATCAGTAGGTTGATTCATTTGATGGATTAATGATTTGAATGGATTACTGGATGATAATTGCAGGCAGATGTGGTATGCCTGGAAAAAGTAAGTCCCTGGAAGCTTCACTTTGAGGATTGCATCGTGTCCTCATTTCCTCTCTCTGAACTCACTGACTGCCGTGAGCTGAGCAGCTTGGTCCACCATGCCTCATCTCCATCGCAGAGCCATGAAGCCAGATGACATGGACTGAATCTTGGAAATCAGGAGCCCAAATAAACTATTCCTCCTCTAAGTTGTTCTTGTCAGAAAGTTTTGTTCACAGTGACCAAAAAGCTGACTAATGAAACTAGTCCTTTAACCATACTATATAATTGCTTATTAGTAGTGGAATGATCATTTTATTGATCTTTTTAGATTTTCTGCATAAAAATCATGTTAGAAAGAAACACACTGTTTTATTTCTTCCTTCCCATCTGTATAGCTTTGGTTCCCTTTTCTTGTCTTGTACTTCCAGTAAGGGGTAGAAAATGGGAAGAGGACATTATTCTCTTATTTAGGGGGAAGATTTCAACTTCCAACCTTATTTTAATTTTTTATGAATAATTTATATGTGATAAGTATACTTATAAAAATATCTTAATTGAGACCACTGATTGTGTTTTCAAGGGCCTATTTTCAGTTAGAAATTACTGCATTTTCTTATTTGTGACAAACATAGAAAAAAGCACCTCTAACTTGGTAGAGTCTGTTTTCTAATCCAACTATGTTCAGCCCAGGAATGGACATGTCACAATTTTCTACACTACTTACCTTCACAACATCTTGACTCTTAAGAATGTTATAATCACTTTTGTATTTACATTCAAAATTTCATCCATTTTAACAAAGATAATAAAGTATAGACTCTAATGCTATCAACCCCCTTCATCCTGCCTGTTATTATAATATAAAATAACATTAGATCAAATTACAATTTAAAATGTAAAGCATTTAAAACAATTATTATTTAATGTATCTTTCTTGTACAAAAATAAATTATTTGGTTGAACATGTACCATGTAATTTTAATATCATACATTTGGCTAATAGTAGTACAAGTTTAGGCAACAATAACAACAACTGTAAACACATATGCATACATACAAACATTCCCTCTGGGAGAGAAACTGTTTTGCTTTAAAATCTAAATAATATAAAAATTTGTAAATTATTGCTGGATTTCAAGTATTAGGTTTGGCATTTAATCTCATTTTGTTTTGTGTAGATCACAATTTTAAAAATGTATTTGGATTAATTTTCAATCTCTTCATGGCTATACATATTTTTCATAAAAGAATTTACCACATATTCTATCTATCATAACAAAAAGTTAATGATAAATGTTGTGAAATGTTTTAATTGTTTATGGTATGTATTAGTCAGTGTTCTCTAGAGGAACAGAGTCCACAAGAAGTATAATTATAAAAAGGGGACTTATTAGGTTGGCTTAAGCAACTAGAAGCTAGATAGCCCAAAATGGCCGTCTATAGAGAGCTGGAAGAACCAGTAGCTGCACAGTCCAAGAGGCTGAAGCCCCAGAACAAGAGGGATCCACAGTGCTACCCTAGTCTAGGACCAAAGGCTTCTGAGGAATCACTGGCAGAATTCACTTTGAAAGAGTGAAGAAGTGAGAGTCCAATACCCTCAGAAGATGGCAGCAGTAATCAAGAACCCATTCAAGAAGAACCCAGCTTGCATCTGTTGCTGTTTCCTTGTTCTTCTAATTTTTATTCCATCCAAGCCATCTCCTATTGGCCAGTGCTGACCACACTTAGGGAGGTTCTACATTTCGGTTGGCTATTCCACATGCCAATCATTCCTAGACCTACCCTCATTGACACACTCATAGCCCCTTAATCCTTGAAATTTCTTAATCCAACCAAGTTGATAATTCAAATTAACCATCACATAGTATGATTAATATTTTCAGGTAAAAACTTGGTTACATTATTGAAAGTTACCTAAAATATATTATACTAGTGTTGCTATAACACAGTTAAATATACCCAATTAGAAACAGAACTATTTTTCATAACTGATTTGGTTGTGTATATGAAACAAGACACTGTTTATAAACTGTAAACTATGAGCATCTTCTCTGATTTTCTTTTAATAAGAAAAGAAGTTGATAAAAATTAATTTATTTTATTTTATTTTTATCCCATTTTGTCAAGTCTGGTTTTAAGCCTTAATCTTTAAAAGAATGGTTTTTATCTGTGATTAGTGATTATGTTATGAAAACATTAAAAAGTAGCCCACAATGGTTAAAATATTGCAAGAAACACTTGCTTTGAATGTTTCCTTGTGCTCATTAGACTGTACTAGATAGCGTAACCTTGAGTATCACCTACATTTGATTGCTTAAAATTCCAAATCTGATCTGGAAAATCACCTCCAGTGTGTGACTGGGTTTACTATGTAATTTTTCTTTTCAAATATACCATTATTGCAGTCTCCCTCTGAAACCTTAAGCATGCTGTTATTAACTTGCTTTTAAGTTCCTCAATAAAGCAACATTTAGGATGTACATAAAAACACTGCATTTTTATTAAACAGCCCTAGAGGAAGGAAAGGTTATTTTAACAGTCACATCAACAGTGTGGTTCTATGGTTCTATTCAATTAGCATTGGCTTGCCAACCTCCTTAACCACTGGCATCATGTCCCACTGTGTTTATTAATAGATTTCTCCTTTTCTACATTTTTCTCAATATCATAAAACTCTAGTAAGAATATGTCTTGAGGTTTTTTCAAGGTAAGTAAAATGTTTCTCTCACTCTTTTGCTCTGATGTGGGGGCTCACATACAGACACAAGCGTGTGTGCACACAAACACACACACACACACACACACACACACACACACATATACACATATAACCCCACCTTCCTAATAACAGAGACAGATAGCCAGACAGACCAAGATGATATATAGAACATAAAAATGCATGAAATAGATAATGTTACTGGTGACACAGAGATGCAAACAGATTTTAAAATATTTTCAAAGTTAAAATGAGTAATATTCAATGATAGATGTGGAGATAAGCAAATATGAGAAATCAATAATAATTCTCTAATTTCTGGCTTGGGTGGAAGGTAGTTTAAGATTTGTAAAATGAAAGAATTAGCAGTCTTGAAGGAAATATGGTTAAACATAGTTTAATTTTATTTAAGGATTAATATGTGTTATATAATATGCTAAATGCTTTACATATGCTGTCCAATTTAATCCTCAAAACATTTTAGATAAAGAGAACTTAGATCCATAAAGTTAATAAACATACCATGGTGATATCTGCTGAGTGAGAACCCTTCTCCAGAGACTCTGATGCCTATAACCACTCTTAGTGACTGTCACTTTATGGCATGCAGAATTTGAGATGCCTGTGCCCAGTAAGAAGGAAAGGCTCAACAAGATGTTGGATATGGTTCTGAAACTCAGGAAGAATATGTTTGATGTTTGGTAAAGTTACACAAGGACAGAGCAAGTCCATCTTCAAATAGAGGTCCACATACAAACTGCCAGGAAATGCCAATATTCATGGGTAATTTATCTCCCATATCCAAAAAGCAAGATACAATAGTGAGGCAGACAATCACAGGAGGGGAAGGTAATGCAGAAAATCCAGAGCAACCCAATGTTAAGCATGGTAGAAAACTTCAAGGGAAAATGACCAACATCAATGCCTACCTTGTAAGAGAGGAAACAGTATCCACTGGGCAAGAGACTTAAGATATCATTATCCACCTTTGCTATGACCAGCTCCAACAGAGGAGTGAGCCTGACATGCTGGGGTTAGCAGTGAAAAATTGTGGGATTTAAGTGTGAGATTACAAGAATGTCCAGGGGATGCTTTTGCACATCATGTGATCACCATGAATATTATTGTGTTGATCCATATTTACTTTGTACCTATCTACAGTATCACACAGAAATTTCATGCTGCTAGAAATAACCTGGACTGTGACCTGGAAATTTTAGCATGTGGGAAGATTTTAATGGAGTGATATTTTGAAGACTTTTTATTTAAGCTCCAGAATATGCAAGGAATATATTTAAGCCCACCAAAAGAGCCTCATTTGGTAAATCAAAAATGCCACAATCTTTTAAAATTGGTGTTTTTTTTTTTTTTTTTTCTTTTTTTTCTAAAACTGAAAACTTCACACATTTTTACATTTCATTTGCTAACTTTCACAGCAGGTCTACCCAAACCCAACTTCCTACTAAAGTGTGTTTCCAAGCAATTTAATTTGGAAATTGAGAGCTGTCTTGACCTTTTCATGGATTTCAACTCAGTGTCCTAAAAGACTTCAGAGACAACACTCAATAGGCGATCAAAATATTCCAGAATAATAGGATTCCTATTTTTAGATAGGATTTTCTATAACAGAAAAAAACATAGATTAGTTCAATCAGTTCTCTTTTTAAAAACCTGTTGGAGAAGTTGTTTTTACATTTGAATTTCCATGACATTTACCATTTTGTGTCTTCCATTAACTATCATTATATGGCCTTTTACATCTAGCAGTTTCTGGCTCTGAAACAGAAAACCCCAATTGTTTTTGACTCAAGGCTCAGAATCAAGAACTAAAAAAGCCATAAAAAGATAACACTTTAACAACTTCTGTGCTCTAAGGAAATTTAGCCCTTCTCAGAAGTTATTTTGTCAAACAGTGAAGATTTGAGATGGGGAAATCATCATCATTTTTTCATTATATGTATTCAAACATTTTATTTTATAAGTGATTAAGAATTAAAAATATGGATTTTGCCCAGTGTGGTGGCACACACCTGCAATTCCAGCAGCTCAAGAAGCTGAGATAAGAGGGTTGCAAGGTCAAGGTCAGCAAACTAGTGAGGCCCTAAGGCACTTAGTGAGACCCCATAGCTAAATACAATATAAAAAAGGGCTGGGGATGAAGCTCACTGGTTAAGTTCCCCTTGGTCTATCCCCAGTACCACCACCACCACCACCACCACCACCAACAACAACAACAACAAAAAAAAATAACATAGATCTTAATCACTAATCTCATTTTACAGTTGAGGGAAACTGAGTCTTAAAAATACAAGTTGACATGCCCAAGGTCACACCATCAATTATTGGCAAAGCATGTTTATGCAATTCCATTGGGCCGCAAACTAAATAGGGTAACTTTGACTTAATCTAGAAAAAATGAGGACTCATAAGAAAAATACCAGAGTGGCTCGCAGAAACACAACTGAACCTCAGACTGGAAAATTCAGTGTAGTTACAGGAACAGCAGTTCTCAAACTCTCTCCAGAACAAGGCTATATGGAGATTCTGCTTTTATAGCATGGGTTGATGTGGTCAACTTCATGCTCAAGTTTCAGTTTCTCACAGGGGGAAGTCTGATAGGCTGAAATTGAGTCAGGTGTATCCATCCCTGGATCTGAAGGCAATAATGTGGGGGTGAGCATAACCACAGCCTCTGGCCAGATGTTCACAAGTCTCATACTGCAGTGTGGCCCCAAGCTGGTACACTGCCTGGCTTTCTACTTGCATTGATTTGCAGACATTAGCATCTTAGGGGTGTCTCTTTAATACCAATACTTGGTGAATACTCCCGGACACTGATTTACATAGACCTGGGCCCTGTTTATCTATCTTTACTTTTTAAATATTTCTCAGCCAAATCTGAGACATTGTGATAGAAATAATTCTACCTTCAGTAGAAAATAAGGAAGAAAAGTAGGAATAATATTTAACAGAAACACCTTCCCCCTGAGTGGTAAGAGCTCAGAGACCATCCAGCCTCTTTATTTTTATAGTTGAGTGAAGGTCAGAATAATCAAGTAAGCATGTTCTAAAACCCAGATTGCAAGGTCCCCTTTCAGATCCACTGAAAGAATGAAAATCATCCTCACATTATTTTCACATATTCCCATAGGTTTGGCCCTGTAATTCTGAAGTCCAAGTGAATGATTGTCATTGTTAAGGCCAGTTATCCCTTTTTAGTCTTTTTGTTTTTTCTGCTGTGACCAAAAGACCTGACAAGAACAATTTTAGAGGAGGAAAAGTTTATTTGGGGCTCCCAGTTGCAAAGAGAAGACCATAGCTCTACTCCCAAGGTGAGGCAGAATATCATAGCTGAAGTGTGTGGCCAAGGAAAGCAGCTCAGGATGTAATGAACAGGAAGCAGGGAGTGCATTTCATTCAACAGTCACAAAATATATACCCCAAAGGCACACCCCCATGACCTACTTCCTCTAATCACACCCTACCTGCCTCTAGCTACCACACAATTAATATCTATCAGTGCATTAAGACACTGATTAGGTTAAGGCATTCATAACCCAATCATTCACCTCTAAACTTTCCTGAATTATCTCACACTTGAGCTTTTGGAGGATACAAGGGAATAGAATTTATTATCTCATGGAACCTTAATTGAGAAAGGTTTTTAAAGTCCAACCATGATAGTGATCTTGGAGACAAGTAATGAATAGAAATCTACTTCAGAGGAAAAGAAAGATTTAAGGTTGGTGAAAAGGGAAATGTCTCACACACATTAAATATCTAGTCTATATCACAATTAAAGGTATTACTGTGCCCACAGTCTCCAACCTGTCAAGTCTTACTCTGACCTAACATGTTTGGTGTTACCAGTATAACATGCTTCTTCTGAGTCCGAGTATACAATTGCACATCTTTCAGAGATAACCAATGCTTTGGAACATTCATCAGAGAATCTCTTTCTGAATATCTATCAAGAGTTTTCTCTCACTATCCAAATGGATATCCTTTACATTATCCCAAGTCATAAATAAAATCATATTATCATAGATCATTCATGAAATTATCCATTTATCAAAATTGATTGAAATGTTGATCTTATGCTGGGCTAAATCTTGAAAAAAAAACATGGAAACTAAACTTTTCATTTTAAGACTACATCATATATATATATATATATATATATATATACACACACACACACACACACACACACACACATACATACATACACACATGTGGTATACAAATGCATTTAAATATCAATACCACAAAACATAAATTAAAAACACACTATGGAGACACATAGAGATTGAGGAAGATCAGGGAAGTCTTCCTACATGAGCATTTAAAGACCTGTGAGTTGATACTGAAGACTCAGGGATATTGATATTGAAGATTCAAGAATGTTCCCAGAAAATAGCAGAAAGAAAGTCAGAGAATGAAGAGAAAAAACTATGACTGAGAAGCAAAGACTGATGTTTATTGAGGAGAAAGACCACATCAGAGAGGCAGGCAGAGGTTCAACCTTGCTTATAGTCAATGGGCTGACATGAATACCATTAAGCTGACATAGATACTAAAAACAATTTATAGGGAGTCATGCCAGGAGACTTTAGGCCTAACATGAGAAGCACCAAGGGAGTTGTAAAACAATGCAGGAAAAATACCTGGATCCTACTCTAAATGAAAGAAATGGGTATCTCTAAAGATAAGCTCCCTGTGCATCAATATTTTTGGAAGTTTCTGGTTGTTCTAATATTCACTCAGGGCTGAGAATGGATATATTCTAGCACTATATTTAGCCATAGTTGAGATGATTCTGGCATCTGAGTTCAAGGGTGGGTCAGAGTAGGCAAAACTAAAAGCAGTAGAACAATTAGAGGATTCTTAAAAGAGTCCTGGAAAAGTGGTACTAAACATGATAGTTTCTGTGGAAATGGAGAAGAAAAAAAAACTTTAAGAGGAAAGTCAACAAGGGTTTACAGACATAGTTTTTGATTGAAAGTGCTGGGCAAGGGACTTGGAGGAGACTGACAGCATCCCCAAGTCCCTGTCTTGGCCATACCTCATTTATCTTTCCCTTCTTTTCAATTCCACAGTGTTTCCCTGGACAAGTTCTATGAACCAAATACAAATTGAGCAAGACATTGCTTCCCAATATTCTAAGCCTGATAACCTCTCCAGAGCAATCATCTTAATATCAAGTTTTTGAGCAATATGTCATAGAATTTTCCTTCCAGTATAAAACCAGTTAAGTATATTTTTTTATGGCAAATAACCAACTCTTTTGGCACAACAAACATTTACTTAAAAGAGAAGTTGCCATGGTGATTTTTTTTTTTTCCTTCTATTTTAAAGTACATTTACATCTGGAAAAAATGGCAGGAAAGTCCTTATTGAAATTTAATGCATGGTTAATGCATGGTTTAATACCTCCATTTATCAAAATGTCAGCTGCCAAACACCCAGCACAGACCCACACAGTTTCTAGGGACTGGGAAATTTGCCAACTCAGAAGAGGATGTCTCAGGAAGGCATTCTAAGAAGTATCCTAAAGCTATTGGAAAACCTTTTTTTTTCTCCTAAAAATTAATGTCTTCCAAAGTAAATGTATAAGAAAAAAATAGGATGGACTTATATTGCCTTTTAAAAAATATTTTTTGGTTGTAGATGGATACAATATTTTTATTTTATTTATTTATGTTTATGTGGTGTTGAGGATTTAATCCATGGCCTCACACATGTGAGGCAAGGACTTCACCTCTAAGCTACAACTCCAGGCCCTTATATTGCCTTTGAATTGTGATTCTAACATTTGAAAAGTTTAAGTGTGACTTTCTGATCTTCATGAATGATGCTTGTTGTGGTTATTATTTTTTTTTTTTTATAGCAGCAATCGGGGCAGATGTACAGATATATTGTAATGATAATGTTGATGTTTACTTTCATGGAAAGGAGCTACATAAGGGATTGCAATCCTATTTGAATGATAAAAGAACTTTGGCTCATGCAGCATCTCAAAGCTGGGAAGCCAAGAAGCAGACCACTGGTTTGCAAATTCTGAGTCCTAAAATCTTTCATTCACCTGTTGTCTAAGTCCATTTTTCTGCTACTATAAGAGAATACCATAGACTGAATAATGATACGAAGCAATAGAAGTTAATTTTGCTGATGGTTATGGAGTCTGAGAAGTATAAGAAAAAAATAGTTGCATTTGGTGAGGGCTTGTTGCTATCATAACATAGCAGAAGGTGTCACCTGGAGAGAGTGTGAAAGCGCATAAGAGAGGGCCAAACCCACTTTTACAGCAAGCTCTCTTTCACACCAGTCAACCCATTGCCATAGTAAATCATTAATCATCACCTCATAGAGATCCCCCCCCTCTGTACACTTTAGCAACAGGGATCAAGTTTCCAACACACAAATGTTGGGGACACATCCAAACTCTATCCTGCCCTTCACCTTCATTAGTTATCTGCAGTTCATACTCTATCCTGCCCTTCACCTTCATTAGTTATGGGCAGTTCATGGTGGGAAGGGTCCAGCTTTGAAATCAGAGAGATGAGTTTACAGAACTCTTCCATCAGTGGGACTTTGGGATCCTTACCTACCTCTCTAACCTCTCTAAGCTTTAGTTTCTTCAATTTAAAATTTGTTTAAATATGCACATGCAGAGTATAATTTTGGAGACACTACGATATATTGTATTATCCCCCCCACATGCATACACACACACACACACACACACACACACACACACACCATTACATATGAGAAAAGACAGCAGGGTTTATGCTCTGGTTTCTGGCTCATCTAGCAATGGCATTCTAATTATGAAAGATAGGAAATTGGAAAACACCTATCAAATTCCTGAAAACTATTGTTTTTTTTTTTTTTTCACTCCTGTATTTTTTTAATCTTTATTTTATTTATGTGGTGCTGAGGATCGAACCCAGGGCCTCACACATGCAAGATGAGCACTCTACCACTGAGCTATAGCCCCAACCCCTGTATTTTTATTTATACATTTTTAATTGTAGACAGTTTTAAGGACCTGGTTTTATAGTCTACTTTATTGACAGACACATAGTCCTCCAGCCACCTGAGCAGAAATCAAACACACAGGCTGACTGCACATCCATAAGGGACAGCTGGTAGCTGAGATGATATGTAAATAATAAATTTACCATTCAAAAATCTCACATAGTTCTTCTGATTTTATTAACCTAGACAACTTATAATAATTATGATAAACAGACATTGTCATTAAACATAGCAGCCTTTTGATAAGATTAAACATAATGCAATACATCTTCCTTTCCACCAATTCAGTATAATAAATTACCCTTAGGCTTCTAAATGAAGCATTTTATAATTGAGGAAAACAGATCGATTTTTAGGGGTCCTTATTTATATGCAAAACAGACTTTTTGAGAATGGTAAACTTGATTAAAATCTCTCTAAGTGCAAATCACAAATAACTTCTCCCACAAGCCATAACTATCCTATTAATGTGTAATTTATTGCATACAAGAATAGTAAAATTCTAATGTGTTTATGATCCAGATGGAAGAAAGAGTTAAAACAAGGAAAACAACAAGCTACCTAAAATGGGAAGAAAATGAAATTGAAATTTGAAAAATATTGCACAAGAGAGTGTCCCAGCTGGTACATATGCCACAAAAGAGAGAAAGAGAGAGAGAAGGACTGGGATGGGCTATATTAGTGAAATCAGTCTCAGGAGAATTTAAAGTGGTTTCAATGGATCTCCTGGATTTAGAGAGAAAAACCATCCACAGAAAAATGCACGAACAATGTGTTGGATATGGAAATCATGTCTGCACATGTGACCACTTTGGGAGTGGCCCCTACTCAAAATCTTGTTTCTCTTCTGGCAATTAGCCAGTGACTAGCAGATGATGTACTTCGCAAGTGACTTTTGTCCAACTGCGTGTCATTTACATGAAAAGAAACAGTGACTTCTGATGGAAAGAACATGTGAATGAGAGAATTACTCTATATATCAGTAAAAAGTAAAGTCAAATGTACATCAATCATGGCCTCTCAAAGTATCCCCTGCCTCCTTGGTCTGACTGCAGATGAAGCTTCTGGGTCTCATTTTAGAAGTAAGTATAGGAGAGATGTTTTCATGGAGAGAAGACACTCAAGAGATTTTAAAGTCACCAATCTACAGCCTTCAACCAGCTTCTTTATGGACATAAATTTTGTACTTACATAAAATTGACTTTATTCCCTATGTGTCATTCTGACAAAAACGTCCTGAGAAGAACAACTTAGAAGCTGGGCATGGTGGTGCACACCTGTAATCCCAGTGACTCAGGAGGCTGAGACAAGAGATCTTCAAGTTTGAGGCCAGTCTCAACAACTTAACAAGAGCCTAAGCATCTTAGTGAAACCCTGTCTCAAACAATAAGAAGTTCTGGAGGTGTAGCTCAGTGGTAAAGCACCCCTGGATTAAACCCCCAGTATCAACACCAAAAACAAAAACAAAAACTTAGAGGAGAAAAGAGTTTATTTTGGGCTCATGATTTCAAAGGTTCACTCCATGGTTGGCTGATTCTGGACCCCAAGATAAAGCAAAACATTATGGTGGAAGGACAGATATGTCAACAGGAAGCAGAGAGAGCTCTGCTCACCTAAGACAAATGTAAACCCCAAAGGTATGTTCTCAGTTACCTACTTCCTCCAGCCAAACCCTTCCTGCTATTGGTACCACCTGCAAATCTATTCAAGTGGAGTAATCTACTGTTAGGTTATAGCTTTAATAATCACTTAACCTCTGAAGATTCTTGCATTGTCTCATGCATGATATTTTGAGGAACACCACATATCCAAACCACATCACCACATTAGAAAACAAGAGTTACTCCTAACATGGGTCTTAAGTGCTAAGACAAACAGAGCACATGACACAATTTCATCTCTATGAAAGTAAGCATTTGGAAAAGACCTCTAGATTTTCCAATTCTTGTAGGAAGTCATTCATGCTGTGGAGTGGTCATAAATGTTCCTTTGCCTTCCTCCAGGCTTGAGAATATCACAGCTCCACAGTGTAATAGTAATCTATTCACTCAAAACTGCTTGTCACCAATATGCATGGGTTTCTGGTTCTGTGCACTAGGAGAGATTTTTGAAAGTTTGTTTCACATAGCTTGAAATTATAAAATATTTCAATTGTACAGAAAATATCATAAATAATACCCACAGTTCACATGAATCCATCTTATATAAGATGGATTTATTGGGCATTTATGTAGAAGGGGACCCAGCTTTGGGATTACAATGCTGAACAAGATGAACACAGCCCCACCCTCAAGACAGACAAAGAGGATGGGCAGTAGATTCTCATAAATGGCATGAGAGCCAAAGCCCAAAGGTGATAGGAGTGTGCAGTAGGATGAAGAAAGTCTTCCTGGAGGGTGAAATAAGAATTAGCCAAGCTAATATAGTTTTCTTTCTTCTGGACTCAGTGTAATAAATTACACTGAAGCTGCAGAATGAGGTATTTTATAATGGAATAAACAAATCAATTTAGAACCTCTATTCATAAGGAAAGCAAAGGTTTTGAGACTGATAGCATCAGTTCAAGGTGTTGAAGCCTGCAGCCAGAAAGATCAGGTTATTGCTGTGGCTGGCTCTTCCCTGTTATCAGGTGTGTTTATTTACCATTAGGAAGATCAGTGTTCTCAAATGCAGAGTAGACACACTAACACTTCTTATCACAGACTTTGTAGTAAAACCACACAAGACAGGGCCTGTACAATGTATCCACTTTTTGCAGTAACACACATATTTTGGATCATTGGGTACATGTCACAGTTCCTGAGGCAAAAAAGATTTTTCTAAACTAATTCATGTCTTGTAGAAACAGCCTATGGACACCTCCCAATTGAGGCATCCTACAAAATACCTCACCAGTACCCCTCAAAATTGTCAAGATCATGGAAAACAAAGAAAGCCTGACAAACTGTCACAGCCAACAGCCTAAGGAGACATGACAGCAGAATGTAATGTGGTGTACTGGATGGTCTCGTGTAACAGTAAAAAGGACATTAAATAAAATTAAGGAATAAAGTCCAAATAAAAGAAGTACTCCAGTTAGGTAATGAAATGTAATTTGGGGTTCATTGATTTTAGCATATAGCTTATGTACCATACCATTGTAAGACGTTAATAGCAGGAGACGATGGTTGGTGAGATACACTGACGCTTGTGCCCTCACAAATTTTCTGGGACTCTCAACTGTTTTAAAGTAAAAAAAAAAAAAAAAAAAAAAAAAAAGTTGAGTATATATTTAAAATTGTATCATTTGATACTACATGGGATGAACAAATAAGCGTAGCAAAAAAGTGATAGTGGAGAGAAATGGACAAGGTGGAAAGGGGAGGTTTTGCGGAGGAAACACCATTTAGCAGACTCAAATAGATAGAAGGATGCTAGAGAGGGTGGCCATGCTAATCCCTGGAAAGGGAGCATCCTGGGCAGAGCAGCCGTAAGTGTGAGAGCTCTGAGACCAGGATGGACTGGAGGTGAACAACGAGCAAGAAGGAGCCCACTGTCCTGGCAACAAGGGTAAAAGGGTCAAGCATGGGAGCAGATGACATCCTTGATGCACCCTATAGTCCATAATAAGTAGCTTTGATTTTATTCTAAGTGTGATGGGAAGCCACCAAAGGATTTTGTGCAGGAGGGAGAAGCAATGTTTCCATTTCTTGACATTTTAAATAAAACATTTCAACCTTTCCACAAAGTTGAGTAAATGGTACAGCAATAGCCCATGTGCTCATCACTTATATTCTGTAATTGTTCTGCTCTAGTTATTTTACCACATATCTTACCATCCATCTGTCTATTATACGTCAATCCATCTTGTCCTTTATTGGAGTTTAAATTGTTTGTGATACCGGTATAATTCCTCCCAAATATTTTATAACAGTATTATTAACTAAAGTTCAATCCTTTTATTTGGGATGAAATTTATATATGTTGAAATATGCGAGTTTAAATGGACTCATTTTAGAGATTTGATAAATGGATACACCTGTAGAGTCAAACCCTTATCAAGATATAGCATATTACATCACTCTAATAAATTCCCTCAGGCCACATCCCAGTCCATTCCCATCCCTAGCTACTTTTAGAGGCAGCCTGTGATCCATTAACTCTACTTCTAGGTATTTATCCAAGAGAAAGGAAAATATATGAACGAAAAGACTTATTCAAGAATGTTTAGAGCATTTTTATTGATGGTGCTCAGAACTGGAAATAGCTTAGTTATCCATCAACAGGTAGTAAATCAATAAAAAATAAATAAAGTGGCATAGAAATGCAAAAAAATGCTCACAGCATTAAAAAGTGAAGCATAGAAAAATTTAGATGAATCTCAAACACATTTTACTCATTAGAAGAAGCCAGACACAACAGAGTACACATATCACATAATTCTATCCATATGAAGTCCAAGAGCAAGAAAGCTAAGAGTGGTTAACTAACTAAATAGGTAATAATCCAACTGTCTATCTTCCTTGGGAAGAACAGACTTTCTCCAAAGAAGTCAAGTCAGGAGACAATTTCTTCCTTTGGACCCAGTTCCGGTGATTCTGAAGCACACAGGTCTCAGTAAGTCCAATTTACTAATTAAAACCAATTGGGTAATGAAACAACTGCTATGGTTCAAATATGGTTTGAGCGTGTCTCCTCAAAGGCTCCTGTGTTGAAATTAATCGCCATTGTGATGCATTAAGAGGGTGGAAACTTGATCCAATTATTGTATTTACCAGTGGGGCCTTTGGAAGGTGACTAGAACTAGAAGAAGTCTTCAGGGTGGAGTCCCATGATTGAATTCTGTGGCTTTATAAGAAAAGGGAGCAAGCAGAAAAGACATGCACACATGCACTCTCTGTCTCTTCTCACATGATGCTTTGTGCCACCTTAGGACTCTACCAACACCAAGGCCATCCCCAGATGTGGGCTATTGACTTTGAAACTGCAGAACTATGAACCAGATGAACTTCTTTTCTTTATGAAGCTACTCAGCTTTAGGAATTTTATTATAGCAACATAAAAGCAGACTGATACAACATCCTTCTGGAAAGATTCTTCTCTTTCAGTTGAGTTTGCCCCTGCAAATTGGGCAGTCATTTTCCAACGTGAAATTCTAGAGGAAAAACTTTCATGTCCTCTGTCATTAAGGCTTCTTGGTTTTCTCTCAAATCTTTACCTAGTGCTTTTTGTTACTGCCCAGAAACACACATGCTGATTTCCAGGCGATTTTTTTGTTTTGTTTTGTTTTGTGAGGTATTTCAAAAAACCTTGCTCAGGTACCAACTAGGTTACCAAGATTTGCATTTCAGAACATTTATTAGGTTCCTACAATGTAGTGTGTCCTTAAACTAGCTATCAGGGAGACAGAAATTGTGCATGTTTATTCCATGGGATATTGGAACAGGCATAAAATAATTGTGTGATAAGGATCTGGGGAGGTCAGAACAGATGCATTTAAATCAGAATGAGTTGGGAATCACAGAGATAGTCAGAAAAAAACTTCTCATATTTAGCCAGGACCAGCACAAAATGTATTCATTAACACTGATTTAAAAAATGTGATTCACAGGAGATCCAAGATGGCGGGCCAGAGGGAGGAAGCACTCTGTGTGGCTCCATG
Source organism: Tamias sibiricus (assembly GCA_025594165.1). Classification (NCBI taxonomy): domain Eukaryota; kingdom Metazoa; phylum Chordata; class Mammalia; order Rodentia; family Sciuridae; genus Tamias; species Tamias sibiricus. Next base: position 21,611,254 of record CM046672.1, on the reverse strand, counting down.
ACCCGGGTCTCAATTAGTGAGAATACTGTTTCTCTGAGAGGGATAGTGGATACCTCCACAGCTGCTCTCATGCAGAAATCATCGCCACTGTGCCCACGCACAGGGCTCTGGGCCTTGGCATTAAAGCAGGTCTCCCAACTCCTAAGGCTACTAGCCCACACAGGGCTCTCGGGTGCCTTAACAGGACCACCGCATCAGCACCTGCACAGAACTCCTAGACGCCACTCCCACGTGGGGCATTCAGCTGCTACCCACCCACAGGAACTCTGGCAGCCACTCCCCTGTGGACCCCCATCTACCAACCCGGGGATCTCCTGGTTGCCTCCATCTTATGACTCAGCAGTTACTGCCATAGTCCCCTACATGGGTAGTCTGCCTGAACCTGGTGACATCTCACAGGCTCAGAAGTCAGTCAATAGCTGCAACATTGCACGCTACAGAGCTCATCTCTGAACACATTGCACAGCGCCCTCGCCTGCTTCCCCACACCCAACCGGACACCCCAGTGCTGGAAGAAGCCCGCCTCCCTCTTGGCTCACCTTCCTCGCCATCTTTGGTGGGGGGCAGCTCCCAGATTGGAACTTCAGCTGGCCAGGTAACCAGTTTCTACCTCCCCTGTCTCCCTAGCACCCAGAAACCTGGTACAGTAACTGCCCAACAAAAACAGTTCTCAGTGGGACGGGTGCACAATGCGACCAGGGCGCTGCCCACTAGAGCCCTGGTGAGAGAAATCCCTTAATTTGGAACTAGTAAGGAAGAGAGAGAGGGTGCAACTGTTTGGAGACTAAGAGAGAGACCAGGAATTGGGAACTCTTCAGGTAAGATAGGGAGATAGGACCAGGCGCTCAAGTCATACTGGGAGCCCCAAAAAGAGACCCTTGAGGTGCAGTCTCCCATCGGGGACTGGCAGGAGCTATCCCTCACGTCCAGGTGCCGTGCACCAGGACCAGCCCTCCCACCCTAGTGACCTACACCATTCTGAGGTAGGAGATACCAACTAACAACAGAAAATCCCACCTATTGGATGAGAAAGGAAGCTGGAAAGATACTGTTCTCCAACCCAAACAATCAATAATCCTGGTTTCTTCCTTTGAGATTTTTTTTTTAATTTTTTTTCTTTTCTTTTTTTTCCTGTGGTCTGATTCTTTTTTATTCGAAGTTCTTATATATGACAGCAGAATGCATTACAATTCCTATTACACATATAGAGCACATTTTTACATATCTCTGGTTGTATATAAAATATTTGCACCATTCCTGTCTTCATACATGCACTTAGGGTAATGATATCCATCTCATTCTACCAACTTTTCTTTTTAACCCCCTGGCCCCTCCCTCCCCATTGGCCTTTCTAGTGTTCCTCTAATCCTCCTATGCTCCCTGTCCCAACCCCACTGTGAATCAGCCTCCTTATATCAGAGAAAACATTCGGCATTTGGGTTTTGGGGATTGGCTAACTTCACTTAGCATTATATTCTCCAACTCCATCCATTTACCTGCAAATGCCATTATTTTATTCTCTTTTATTGCTGAGTAATATTCCATTGTGTTTATATACCACACTTTCTTTATCCATTCATCTACTGAAGGGCATCTGGTTTGGTTCCCCAGTTTAACTATTGTGAATTGTGCTGCTATAAACATTGATGTGGTTGTGTCTCTGTAGTATGCTGTTTTTAAGTTCTTTGGGTATAGAACAAGGAGTGGGATAGCTGGGTCATAAGGTGGTTCCATTCCCAGTTTTCCAAGGAATCTGCATACTGCTTTCCATATTGGCTGCACCATTTTGCAGTCCCACAAGCAATGTATGAGTGTGCCTTTTTCCCCACATCCTCTCCAACATTTATTGTTGTTTGTGTTCTTAACAGCTGCCATTCTGACTGGAGTGAGATGAAATCTTAGAGTAGTTTTGATTTGCATTTCTCTAATTGCCAGTGATGTCAAACATGATTGATTGTATATCTTCTTCTGAGAAGTGTCTGTTCAGTTCCTTAGCCCATTTATTGATTGTATTGTTTGTTTTTTTTGCTGTTAAGATTTTTGAGTTCTCTATGTATTCTAGAGATCAGTGCTCTATCTCATGTGCATGTAGTAAAGATTTATTCCCAATTAGTAAGTTCTCTATTCACCTCAATGATTGTTTCTTTTGCTTAGAATAAGCTTTTCAGTTTGAATCCATCCCATTCATTATTTCTAGATTTTAATTCTTGTGCTATAGGAGTCTTATTAAGGAAGTAGGGGCCTAATCTGATATGATGGAGATTAGGGCCTACTTTTTCTTCTAGTAGACACATGGTCTCAGGTTTAATTCTTAGGTTCTTGATCCACTTTAAGTTGAGTTTTGTACATGGTGAGATATAGACGTATATTTTCATTTTGTTGCATATGGATTTATAGTTATCACAGCACCATTTTTTGAAGAGGCTATCTTTTCTCCAATGTATGTTTAAGAATTGAAATCAAGAATCAATAAGTGGGATGTATTCAAACTAAATAGTTTCTTCTCAGCAAAACAAATAATCAGTGTGGTGATTAGAGAACCTACTAATTGGGAACAAATCTTTATATATTCTAGAGTCAGTTAGAGCACTGATCTCTAGAATATGTAAAGAACTTAAAAATCTTAAAATAAATAACTCACTCAATAAATGGGCCAAGGACCTGAACAGACATTTCTCATAAGATGGTATACAATCAATCAACAAATATATGAAAAAAATGTTCAACATCTCTAGCAATTAGATAAATGCAAATCAAAACTACTCTAATATTTCATCTCACTCCAGTCAGAATGACAGCTAATTAATAATACAAATAACAATAAGTGTTGGTGAGGATGTGGTGAAAAAGGCACACTTAAACATTGCGGATGGGAGAGCAAAATAGTGCAGCCAATATGGAAATCAGTATGGAGATTCCTTGGGAAACTGGGAATTGAATCACCATTTGACCTAGTTATCCCTCTCCTTGGTCTATACCAAAAAAAAGACTTAAAAACAGCATACTACAGGCACACAGCCACATCAATGTTTATAGCAGCACAATTCACAATAGCTAAATTGTGGGACCAAACTAGATGCCCCTCAGTAGATGAATGGATAAAGAAAATATGGTATACATTCACAATGTAATATTACTCAGCAATTAAAGAGAACAAAATAATGGCATTCACAGGTAAATGGATGAAGTTGAGAATATAAAGCTAAGTGAAGTTAGCCAATCCCAAAAAACTAAATGCTGAATGTTTTCTCTGATATAAGGAAGTTGATTTATAGTGGGTTAGGGAGGGAGAGCATGGGAGGAATATACAAACTCTTGATAGGGAAAGGGGTGCTAGGGGAAGGGTGGGGGCATGGGTTTAGAAATGATAATGGAATGAGATGGACTTCATTATCCAAATTCATGTATGAAGACATGAATTGTGTCAGTATACTTTGTATACAACCAGAGATATGAAAAATTGTGTTCTATATGAGGAATAGGAACTGTAATGCTTTCCACTGTCATATATAACAAATTAGAATAAAAAATGTGAAAAAGAATGTGATTCACATATGTTTGACAAACAAGTATGCAAGGTACATGTGTTATGGGACTTAAATAGTTATACTTTGTGTACCTACTATTTTTTGAGAAAACTACTATATGCCAGGCTCAAGTTTGGTTAGGTTTTCCTTTGTTCATAGGGTAGGAAGGACAAATGTTTAGTTTTTTCCTTAAACTACTCAGTTATGTAAGTAGAGAAAAATGTATAATTTTACCACCCAACCATGTATAACCACTGTGGATATTTTATATGCACATACATGTTTCCTTATGTATGTGAGAGTATATTTTGTACAGAGCATTTTAGGAAACCTGTTATTTTGTTTCTAATTAATGTTATCTATATTTTTCTGAAGGAGCCCTAATTAGGAAGGGCTGTTGTAGCTAGCTGGAAGCCATGGGTTCCACCTGATATGTATGTGACGCACCTGTAGGCACCCGCAAACCTGAAGGTATATAACCGGGTGAAAGCGGTCCGAGTTAGGAGAACGGAGAATTCAGTCAGCCGGGCAGTCACTCGGTCGGTCAGAAGAAGCAGAGCGGCCAGAACGTAGGCAGAGCGGTTACAGAAGAGAAACCAGATAGAAGACAGAAGAGAAACCAGATAGAAGAAGTAATGACTGGTCAGAGTTAGGCCGAGACTCCTGAGGAAGGCAGAAGACAGAAGAAAGAAGAAGGAAGAAAGAAGAGAGAAGAAAGAAGCTCTCTAAGCTCTATCTTTCTTTCTCTCTAAGCTCTAGCTCTTTCTATCTTTCTTTCTAAGACAAGACAAGAAGATCTTTCTTTCCCTCTCTAAGCTCTAAGAAAGTAGAAGTAAAAGTAGCAAAAGCTATACTCTGCCTCCGAGAATTTTCCTCCCGTGGCGGCGCCGTGGCTGGCCGTGACAGGCAGCTTACATTTTTCCATTTTCCAGTTAATATATACCTACATCATCATTTTAATTAATTATATAATAATCCACAGTGTGACTATAACATATTTATATAACTGCTATTGGTATACATTTAGATTGTTTCAAGTTTGTAACTTTTATGATGTGAATTTATTAATTTTGCTTAAAGGGGTTTGGGTTATGACTCAGCAGTAGAATGTGCCTTGCACATGCGCAGCCCGGGTTCGATCCTCAGCACCACATAAAAATAAAGGTATTGTGTACAACTAAAGCAAATAAATAAATATTTTTAAAAATTTGCTTGAAAATAATATTGAGTTCCATTATTGTTCCTGAACTACTTCCAGAATACCATTTAAACAGGTTTCTTCTGTTCCCCTCAAGTGGAAGTTTGTAAGTGGTATTACTTAGTGAATGGAAAAGGCTTCTGAAAGCTCATGTGCTATCTAGCAGCTGATACAGTTATGATTCAGCTCACTGAGTGGAGTGTTCATGAATTAAGGCTCAGGACTCCAACTAGGAAAGAGCAACTAGAGAGAAAATACCCCTGGCTTTGAGTACTGTTAGCCAGTTGTTGCTAGCTCTGTGATCTTATGTAAGTTATTTAGTCTTTCCAGAACTTTTTCCCCACATCTACCAAATGGACATATCAATCCTTAGTTTTCATGAAGTTTTTGAGAAAATCATAAAACAAGGACATTGGGGTACAAATAAATGAAATCCCCAAGGCTGTTTAGCTATTTATAGCTTTGACCACGTTTCCAAATATACCTGAGGAGAACTAATGCATATGTTAAACTGCTGACATAAGATAAGTTTATTAGAAAAAACAACCCTCAAACTATATGGCAGAACCTTAGTATGCTAAGTTAATAGGTTTCCTGTAGGGATAGAGATTTTCTACAAGACCTCAATGTGTAGAGGTCACTACACTCAAACAGGAAGATTTTTTGACCTATCCCCCCCCACATGCCTCAATGTGATTAGGCCCTTTTTAAGTAAGTTTTTTTTTTTTTTTTTTTTTTTTCCCTCTGTGACCAAAAGACTTGACAATAACAATTAGAGGAAACAAAGTTTATTGTAGGACTTGGGGTTTCAGATGTCTCAGTCCACAGACAGCCAACTCCATTGCTCAGGGCCCTAGACAAGGCAGAGTATCATAGTGGAAGAGGGTTGGGGAGGAAAGCAACTCAGAACATCACACCAGGAAGAAGAGAGAGAGCCCTCACTACAGACAAAATATGTACCCAAAGGCATGCCACCAAGAGACTCACCTCCTCTATTCACACCCTGCCACCCAGTTAATCCCTATCAGAGGATTAATAGAGCGATTGCGTTAAGGCTCTCATAACCCAACCATTTCACCTCCAAGCTTTCTTGCATTGTCTTATAATACATGAGCTTTTTGGGGACACCTTATGTCTAAACTATTACAAGCCCAGCACTTTTCTCACTAAGAATTACTTTGGGTATTCTGGGCCTCATATTTTTCCAAATGAATTTCATGACTGATTTTATAGTTTCAGTGAAGAATGTCATTGGGATTTTAATAGAAATTGTGTGATATCTGTATAGTGCTCTTGGTAGTATGACTATTTTGACAATATTAATTCTTCCTAGAACATGGGAGATCTTTCTATCTTCTAAGGTCTTCTTCAATTTCTTTCTTTAGTGTTCTGTAGTTTTCATTGTAGAGGTCGTTCACCTCTTTTTTGACACTATTGTGAACGGGACAGTTTTCCTAATTTCTTTTCCAGTTGATTCATCATTGGTGTATAGGAATGCAACTGATTTATGGGTGTTAATTTTATATCCTGCTACTCTGCTAAAATCATTTATGAGGTCTAGAAGCTTTCTGGTGGAGTTTTTTAGATTCACATAATTGGCAAATAGGGATAGTTTGAGCTCTTCTTTTCCTATTTGTACCCCTTTAATTTCTTTCTTCTGTCTGATTGCTCTGGCTATGGTCTCAGGAACTATGTTGAATAGAAGTGGTGAGAGAAGGCATCTCTGTCTTGTTTCAGTTTTTAGGGGAAATGCTTTCAATTTTTCTTCATTTGGAATGATGTTGCCTTGGGTTTTGCACATATAGCTTTTACAATGTTGAGGTATTTTCCTACTACCCCTTTTTTTTTTTTTTTTTTTTTTTTTAGTGTTTTGAGCATGAATGTATGTGGTATTTTGTTAGATGCTTTTCCTGAGTCTATTGACATAATCATGTGATTCTTATTTTTAAGTCTATTGATATGATGAATTATATTTATTGATTTCCATATGTTGAGCCAACCTTTCATCCCTGGGATGAATGCTACTTGACCATGATGCACTATATATATATATATATATATATACACACATATATATATGTATATATTATGTTTTTGTATGCTGTTTGCCAATTTATTAAGAATTTTTGCATCTATTTACATAGATGCAAAATGTTCCTCAGTAATATTAGTCTGAAGTTTTCTTTCCTTGATGTGTCTTTATCTGGTTTTGGTCTCAGGGCAAAACCAGAGGGAATGAGTTTGAAAGGCTTCCTTCTTTTTCAATTTCATGGAATAATTTGAGGAGGATTGGTGTTAGTTCTTCTTTGAAGATCTGGTACAATTTGGCTGAGAATCTCTTGTCCTGGGCTTCCTTTTGTTGCTAGGCTTTTCATGGTGTCTTCAATTTTATTTTTTGAAATTGATCTGTTTAAATTTTCTATGTGGTCCTGATTCAATTTGGGTAGGTCATATGTCTCTAGAAATTTACCAATGTCTTCTTGATTTTCTATTTTATTGGACTATAGATTTTCAAAGTAGGTTCTAATTATTGTCTCTATTTCAGTAGTGTCAGTGGTCATATTTCATTTTTCATCATGAATCTTAGAAATTTGAGGGTTTTGCCTTCTTTCTCTAGGTTAGCATGGCTAAAGGCTTATCAATTTTGTTTACTTTTTCAAAGAACCAATGTTTTATTTTGTTAATTTTTTTAAAATTTATTTTGTTTCATTTTCATTGATTTTGGCTCTGATTTTAATTATTTCCTATCTTCCAGTAATTTGGGGGTTGACTTGTTCTTCTTTTTCTAAGGCTTTGAGATGAAATTTTAGGTCATTTATTTGTTGGCTTTCTATTGTTTTAATGAATGAGCTCAATGTAATGAGCTTTCCTTTTAGCACTGCCTTCATAGTATCCCAAAGATTTTGTATGTTTTGTCGCTATTTTCATTTACCATGAAGTATTTTTTTTTTATTTTATATCTGCTTTCTTCATCTATCCATTGGTCATTCAATAGCATGTTTTGTCTTCAGGTGTTAGAGTAGCTTCTATATTTTATTTTATCATTGATTTCTAATTTTATTTCATTATAATCTGACAGAATGCAAGGTATTGTCTTTATTTTTACTGTATTTGCTAAGAGTTGATTTGCGGTCTAATATATGGTCAGTTTTAAAGAAGGATACATGTGCTGCTGAGAAGAAACTGTATTTAGATATTGATGGATGAAATATTCTCTATATGTCTGTTAAATCTAAATTATTAATTGTATTTTTCAGTTACATAGCTTCTTTGTTTAGTTTTTGTTTGGAGGATCTATCTAGTCATGAGAGAGTTGTGTTAAAGTCACCAGTATCACTGTGCTGTGATCTATCTGTCTCTTGAAATTGAGAAGGGTTTGTTTGATGTGTGTAGATGCTCCATTGTTTGGGTCATAAATATTTACAATTGTTGTGTCTTGTTGATGTATAATTCCCTCAAACAGTATGAAATGTCCTTTTTTTGTCCCTTCTGATTAGCTTTGGCTTGAAGTCCACTTTATCTGATATGAGGATAGAAACCCTGCTTATTTATGAGATCCATGAGAGTGATATGTTCTTTCCCATATTTTTACCTTCAGTCTGTGGTTGTCTTTGCCTATGTGATTGTCTTTGGAGGCAGTATATCAGCCATATTAATATTCAAATATATATTATATGTTTTTAATATATAATACATAAATATGTGATTTATATATATTTAAATATATGCAATTTAATATGAATTCTATTCTATGGGAAAATATTAATTATTTTCTTATGGAATATGATAGCTTTTACATGTATGTGAATATATATTTATACATACATGTATATGTATCTATAGTTACACATATATAAAATTGTTAATTGAAGCTAACCAAAAATTGCAGTGCACACATAAGACAAAATTTTATGTTTCTACATGTATATTTATATAATGCCTACAAATAGACTAGCAATACACATACCAGATTGATAATAGAAATTATCTTTTGGGAGAATGCTTAGAAATGATTGACCTGCACATGTATTTCTTAGATTTTTTTAAAATTGTATGTATTAATATTTCTTATATATTAAATTCAATCCAAAAAAGTTTTTCAAAAGAAAAACAAGCAAGCAAACCACAAATTACCTGCTTTGCTTTCTTGTTTTCCCTCCTCTAATCCATGCTGATCTATGTGTATTGAACAGTCATTCTGTGGTTCTTGCCTTGGTTTCTAAAATAAGGTGATAAGAGAATAGGAAGCTACTCTGAGGTCTGTGTCTGCTGAAATTCTTTTTTTTTTTTTTTTTTTTTTAATTTTCAACAATATGGCCATGGATAAAAATACAACACCAAGCTGAAGCCTTCAAGTTTTATCAAAATAGTGCCAATTACAGGATACTTTTAAGGCACAATGGTCCAAAAAGTGTTTATTTTGTCTTTTAAATAGGAAAACACTTTAAAACAGATTTTAATAATTTTATTAATCAAATATAATGGAGGTACTAAGTCTGTTGTGCTATTTATTTTTTTGTTGTGAGTCTATGTGTACCAGTGTCTTCCTGTGGATGAGAATTTCAAAACATTTGAGTTAGCAAAGAAGAAATCCTTAGGGATAGAATGTGCCAATTTAACAAGATGTTGAATTTAACAATTTAAAGATGTTTATTTTCATGTTAAATCCTATATGCACATGGACACCATGGTTTTAAATATGTATCTTATATGCATAAGGGTTCAGAGATACAAATAGATTAAATAATCTATAAAAATTAAATAATTTATAAAAGAGAAGATTAAATTTAGCAAGAGGTTTCTTTTTTTATATTTTTAATGGAGTTATTAACTTATTTATTAAAATAAGCACTCTAGTGCCATTCAGTTTAATGATATACCTGGGCACAGTGGAGAAGACTTAATCTTTTTATGGACTCAAATCAGTGAGGTTCAGGGAAGGGAGGTGAAATCTAGGAGTCAGGGCTAGAGACACAAACTCACTCCTCCCCATACACAGAACCTGAATAAAACTGCTAAGATATCCAATGTTCATGTCCAGTCAGCAAAGCTCAGGGAATGTAACCCACAGGATCTTCAGTAAGGAATTACAGACATCCTGGCCCACTCTCAAAGCAAAAAAGCAGACTTTTTACTGAACTGTACAAGAGCGTATTAAAACCGAGGCTAGGGAGCTTACAGGAAGTGGGTGGTCCTGGGAAAACAAAGGTAGAGGAGAGACATTGTTGATAGAACAGAGAGGTCTTGGTGGCCTGTGGCTCTCTTCATTGGTCAATACAGTAGAGGGTTGGCACCAATATTTTGGGGAGCCACAGCGTTGGACTGGGATCACTGTTAACCAGCCTTTCTTAGGTCCACAGGGGCAGGGTCTAAGGAACAAAAATTATTGATGTTGAGAACAACACACTGATGGAAAAGAGGTTGCTCATGCACTTCTTGGGCTGTTTATAATATCTTAATAATGACATGAGACAAGCTTGCAGGAGGTACCAAAGTGGTCACTTAATAGAAACAATGACTAGCAGTTTGGGGGATAGATTTTATATTTCTTACAGATGTGGTATCTGCTATTGCCTTAGCATTTTTTAATTACCTTGTTGTTCGGATTAGGAGAGGTCAGTAACCTAATTGGTAATAAAAATAAGCTGCACCAAGTGGAAGGACTTGAACTTCAGATTTCTCACCAAATTTCAGGATCTTAATCACTATTTTCCAGAAACTCAAAGGTACTGGCTGATTTGAAACTTTATAATGTTAAAAGACTGATTAAATTCCAGAGCAGTGAAGTGCCATGGTCTTGTGCACATGTCCAATGACATCAGACCAAGGTCTTGAATGTAGACTTGAGCTTCCACGGTAGGCTTTTTTCTGCTTGACATTGTTACCTTCATGTGGAACGACTTTGTCTGCCACCTCCCTTGTTTAGTTTAATTATGTTGGCGTGATGTTGGCAAATTCAACTCACTGGTTACATCTAATTAATTTTTTAATGGAGAAAAATCATCACCCGAAACCAAGAACCCCCTTCTGAAGCTTCATCAAAGTCATTTGCATCCAGTGTGATCTTTACAAAAACCGTTACCCTATAAAGTCACCAGACAAGCCCATGTTGGTTCCCTGTGTGGTGCTAGGCATAGCATGCCCCCGGCAACACTCCCAGCTTTTGTTCTTGATTCTTAAAAGCTCTGAGCAGCCAGGCCCTCTTTGACCTACATGTTTTCATAACTACTAGCTCATCTACATTGAGATTGTTCCTTTTGAGTCACTTCCCTGTATGTATTTTTTTTCTTTTTTGATAGCTTCCTGGATACCTAATGAACCTGTTTTGGGACCAGGTAAAATATATTTTGGGAACATGATCATCCCGCACTTTGCAGGTCATGAATTTCTTTATTATTTGCCATTGCAGGCATTGCTACCCAAAAAGTTATTATCCATTCAATCTCAGTTCTAACCTGCAAGCAGATATGTCTGAGGAGCCAATTTATTACTGATGTAACAGCACCAGGGAAGATGAGTTTGCTTGTTTAAAGAGATGAGTGGCATCGGTGACGCTATCAATTTTCACATGCAGAAATCCCGTACATGGGATTTTTGTAGTTATTAAAAAATCATGCATAGCAATGTTTCCCTCCCTTGTCATGCATTTGCTGGGGCTACACATCCATCACAACTTATTCTTCTCCAAATAACCTTGCCTTTCAGAAATAGGTAGCCTTGTAGAGTTGTTTTTGCCCAGCACTACCTTGTAAGACTGGAAAGGCTGTACCTCTATATCCATGTCAATTTTTCCATCTCATGGTGACCTTTATGTGTAATTTAGCTTCCCTGGATATCTGCTCTATTTTATCAATCCATTCACTCACTGATTTCATTGCATTAGGCATATCCTCAGGCCCTGGGAACTGAGAGAGAGTATAAGATAGAGAATGACTCCATGGAATATAGATCAATGTAATACTGACAAAAATCGCATATATGTGGATATGTACATATGTGTACACACATATACTTTCATATTTACATATGTGTATGTACATACACATGGGATTAAGCACACAATTTATTTATTAAGACAAACCTGAGTTCTAACCCTATTTTGTAGAAACCCTATACTGTAGAAACTTCGGTAAGCTAATTAGCCTCCCAAAGTCTATTTTTATGTGTTTAATCTATAAAAGATTAAAACCTACTTAATATGCATGTTCTAACAATTAAATTACATACAAATCATTTAGCATTAAGACCTGACACATTAACGTTATTATTAGCTGATAATATTAAATTATTAATTATAACAATATTAAGGATAGCTTCTTTTGAAAAAAGCTGATCTAATATTGGATAAGAGGAGGGCTACAAACATATACATGATTAACTATAAAACCAGGCAATAAAAGAGAAAAATTCCAATATAAGAGAAACAAAATATACTCTGCCAATGACTTCCAGCTGAGGAAATCAATGGAGATCCTGTGAGGAAGTGTAAATTGAGGCAGACTCTGAAGCATGGGTTATTCAGGGTTTTTTTTTTTTTTTTTTTTTATTTGCAAGGGAGAGAAACTGAATGTCAACTAAATAAAATTAAAAAGGGAAATGTTGGCTCATAGAACTGGGATGTCTAAGGTCTAGTTCAGATACTGTTGGATCCAGGTATTGAAATGAATTTCTAAGGAGTCTGGCATCTTCATTATTTCTGAGCTCTAAATTCTTCTATGTCAGGAAAATCACTGTATACTCAAGCCTAGAACTTTGTGACTCAATACCCAAAGGAAAAAGAGAGCCTTTCTAAGAAGTATGTGATAAATCATAGGGAAGACTATGATTGGCCCTGTTAAAGGTCAAGTGTTTTCATTGGACCAATAGCCAGGAAAGATGCAGTACCTATAATAGCCTAGGTCCTATGCCCTGTTCTAGGGTGGAGCTCCGAGCGTGTGATTGACAGCCTCACTAGAACCTCCTGTAATGATGGCAGATGGCTTCTCAAAAGAAAAGCAGAGCTCTTGAAAGAAAAAGTGGGAAAGGGAGCCACAAGACTAGGAATGTTAAGATAATAGATGTCTTTTTTTTTTCCTTCACATTTTTTATTGGTTCAATTATATTTATATGTCATGGTGGGATTTTTTGCTACATATTACTACATGCACACAATTTAACAATATAATTTGATCTCTAGTAGAATAAAGAAAAGGGACCAAGGGGCAGGAGGACAGGGAAAAGGATGAAATGCTGGGGAGGAATACTAGCCAAAGACAACAGGTTTCTACTACAGTGCAGGTGGAAATCCATGTGAGGTGGCTGTATGAGGGAATCTTACAAGGAAAGCTACCAAGAAAGGAAAATTTTGCAGATAGAACACACCCAGCAATTTATCATACATTCCACCAAACTAGGCATTTCAACCTAACTGCCCTCAATTAATAAAACAATTAATAAAGCAGGTATTCAGTAGCTACTAATCAATTTTTTGCTCCATGAATAAATAAATAAAGGATAAAAATTATTTTATTTCCATTTTATAGATAATGAAAACCAACTTAGAGTTCATCAGTGACTCGCCTGAGACAATGGAACTCAGGACCTGGGGAATTTGCTTTTCATTTCTCTCAGCTCTGACTCCTAACTTTCCTTCTTCCAGCAGTGGCTGTTTCCTGGACTGACTCACAGAAACCCGAACTCACAGGATTCATGGGCCAAGTTTTATTTCCAACATATTTCTTTTGTTCCTCAACATTTTATGTAAGACTTAGAACTCAATTACCTACATATTCTAGTAACTCACAGACTTCTAGACACTTTTGAAATGGAAGGAAACTAAGAAGCCATCTAGTCCAAAGGACATTGTATGGTAAACGGCCATTAAGTAACCATTCCTGTCAGAGAGTGAAGGGTGAGGAGCCACGTCCCCTCCTCCTGGTCTCTAGTGACTGAGTTACTGCTCTGACTGTTCAAGGGATTTCTCCAAATGTAACTCCAACAAATGCACAACGGGCTCTCACTTGAATTGAGTTGCAGGAGTTCAGAGAAATAATGAAAGAACATCAAGCCTCTCCCCCTAGTGCAAATACAGGAACATAGTTCCCCTGGGCCCCAGGAAGCTGGCAGCCACTAGCATCTGACATATGGAACACCCACATTTAAAAATAACAAGACGGAAGACTGTTGTGTTGCTTTTACTGCTCCCATCCCAGCCACTTCCTCATATCTTAAATCCCCTTATCATTTAATAAAGGCAGCCACCTGTTTGGCTTCACAGCAACATGAGCCAGCTGGGCTGAAGTGGATGGGGACAGGAGGGTGGTGTGTGGACCAGGAACCACGCTGCGTGTGGTCTCTCCCACTCAGAATATGCTAAAGATGGAGGCAATCTGCTTCTTCTCCCTCCATGTCCTCATCCTCAGTTTTAGGGAAATCCTCACATTTTGCTGCTATTAATGGCATGATTTTTCATTTCTAGCTTCAAATGGAGTTCAGGGAAACCTTGTGCTGTCTGATAATGGGAGTATATGTTTAAGTATGTTACGCCACTCCCCTTCCCTCAAAAAAATCCCCTGGTGCTTGTTAAACATTCAGACTTCAGAAACCCATGCCAAAGCTGCTGAAATACAATCTCTGAGCATCCGAAAATATATTAAAACTCTCCGGGAGTGTCTTTGATGAATTAAAGTAAGAGAACCTTTGCCTCTCATTCTTCTGCATTTTTTTTTTTTTTTATTTAACTTTGGATGGATCCTCTACACAGCAGAGGAGGTAGGAAGAAACCCTTTGAGAATCAGGATGAGCACGGGAAGTGTGCTAGGGAAAAGGCTTCGTGGAGCCGGTGGTTGTCACAGACTGCAGGTCTGAGCCCGGAACCAAGGGAGAACTTCAAAGTCACTTGTGATACAGGCTTTTTCTGGAGGGGACTTAGGACCAAGCTTTGCTTTGATATGATGTACTTTTACTTGGGTTTCTTTTTGTACCATTTAGGGACTTAGGGTAATGTTTTTTAATCTTCAGGTAAAGACTTACTGGTGTGCATGAAATCAGTTTAGTGGATCATGGCCATTTTAGAATAAAAATTATATGTCATGATAGAATTGAAGGAAAAATATTTAAAAGCATTTTACTTTGGAAAACTATAAATTCTTGACTGAAAATTCTGTTCCAGGTGTATATGAATCCTGGGTTGAGAATTGCAATGTAACTCTTACTGTAGGTTGTAGTCAAAGAGTAGTTTGCAAATCCTTGACCTGGGAAACTCGGATTACCCTTTAAATCCCATTATCATTTAACAAAGGCAAATTTGCTAACAGGTTACATGTATTAACTCATAGACCCCCACTTTACAGATGGCAAAACAGGTAGAAATATAGTGGTTAAAGTCAAGACTCAGAAGTTTTACAAGAGCGCCCCGCTGGCTAACCACAGAGGAACGTGGAGAAAATAAACATTGTTTCATTGTCATAGATCCACCATTTCTCTAGGTTGTTTAAAGTAACTTGACCCTCTCTCTCCTCCCCTCCTGGCCTTTGCCCCATGGTGTCACTGAGAAGCAGTCTACACTGTGAAAGATCTTCACATCAATTGCTATGCGGTGTTGTGCTTTGGATACAGTTTGACAGGAGCTTGTGAGGAGTTGATAGAGTCTTGTTTGTTTAGCTTTTACTGAAGGTCAGACCAAGATTCACTGCCCTCCCAGGAGAACCAGCATTAATATTCAGATCCTCTCTCCAGTTTCAAAAGCTCCTTGTTAAGGGCCTTTCCAGAGACCTTCAATGGCAGCTTTGTTTACTTCCTTAAGGATCTCTTCAAAAAATTAACCGACACCTATATATATATATATATATATATATATATATATATATATATATATATATATATAAGATTTAGTTGGTGGCAAGCGACAGAAAACTAGACTCAAACTGGTTTAAGTATGGAGAAGACTTCTATTTTTTTCAGGTAAATTAAACATGATGTGGAGCTGGCTGACTGGATTCAGGTTTAAGTCTGAGTGGGAACAAACGATATAATCAAGATGTCTTTCTCCCCCACCATCTTCCAGTACTGCTTCCTGTGTCGCTCCATCAGTCCACTCTAGGAAATGATCACCCTTGCTGGTTACAAGAGGATTATCACAGCATTGCTTGATAAGCCATAGAAATCTCTGGTCCTCATTGGGTATCACTGACTTTGGGTGAGCCACCAATCACATAACAATTGCTGCTATGCAACCTGACGTGCTGATTGATGGAGTGCCACGGAGAAACATTAGAATAAACTAAGGGTGGATCTCCATGCTCACTCCATAGAACGATCAGGAAGCAGTTACCAGAATTTAAGTGCATCATGGGTGACAAAAGAGCAGGCTCTTTGCTAGGAATTCTGGGGTAGGACTTCCTGCCCTTTCAAAGCCTGCAAGTATGGGTTTGATAATTCGGGGGTTAGTGTATGTGTGTCTGTATGTGAGCATGTGTTTCTCTGTGTGGCTTTAGTTGCCTAGCACCATAGCAGCTCTCTAGAGAAATGTCAAAACTTCTTCTCAGGGGAATTTGCAGGCTCACATCAGAGAAAAAGCAGGTACATCATTCATAACTTAAATTGAATGAGAAAAATGATAGAGGGTAGAAGAGTGTACCCAAGAGGCTATGAAAGGTAATGACAGAGAAGGGTTAGCAGGAGTTAGGGAAACAGGTACCAAACTACAGTGCAAAAGAAGGAAGAAGTTCTAATCTCCTACTGCACAAAAGGGTGTCTATGGTTTTATGACAATATATTATATTGTAAGGAATAAAAAGAATCTGGGGTTTTCCAACACAAATAAATAATAAATGGCTAGGGAACTATAAATGCTTATTAACCTGATTGGGTCATTAAGCATTGAATTCCTGTATCACATTATGACTTTGTAAACCATAAAGACATACAGTTATTAAATGTCAATTTAATAAAAAAATAAAATACAATTTATTTTGCTATTTGGAGAAATTGTAGAATAAAGTTCAAGACAAGCCTTTCAGTTCAAGAAGGATTTGGGTGTGGTGGAAAGACAGGTCTAAGTATGTTAACCAATATGGCAAGTATAGGGCAGAGCAGGGGCTGAAATCTCTGCTGCATGCAAAGCGAAAGTGCAGGGAACAAGAGAGACCTGAAAGTGAAGGGCCAGGGTGCAAGTTGCTGTGCTTCCCTGTGTGGGCTGGAGTTGAGGTGGAATAAGTAAAAGTTTTGCAACAGGGAACCTGGAACTAACTCAATAGTCATGACCATGATGGACTTGAGGAATAAATTCAAGAGCAGAAGAAATTATGCATCTATACTAGAGATTACATGAGCACTAATTTAACAGCAGGGACAGAGGAAAAACAGAGGAAATGGTTACAAATAGGACCTCAGACACAGAGATGGTTGCTTAGCAGTTCCTTAGAAATGGGCAGTTTTAGTCAGCATTTCCACTGCTATGACTAAAGAATCTGACCAGAACAACTATACAGGAGAAAAAGTTTATTTGAGGGCTCACGGGTTCAGACGTCTTAGTCCACAGAAGGCTGGCTTTGTTTCTCAGGGCTCGAGATGAGGCTGATCATCATGGTGGAGTATGTGGCAGAGGGAAGCCACTCACGGCATGGTGATCAAGAAGCAGAGGGAGCGAGAGTTCTCCACTTGCCAGATACAAATATATAAGCCCAAGCCACAGCCAAATTCCCACTTCCTCCAGCCACATCCTACCACTTCAGTTACCACTTAGTTAATCCCTATTGGGGGATTAACTCACTGATTGGGTAAAGTCTCTTATAACCCAATTATTTCTCCTCTGAACCTTCTTCCATTGTCTCACACATGAGATTTTGGGGGACACCTCACATCCAAACCATAACGTGGGCAGTACTGGCAAAACAGCATTAAAGTTCAGTTTCCATCTTTTATGAATGTAAAAAGCATGGCACTTTGAGTGGTCCCCTCTAGAAGGGCATGCATTTGGTGATGAACTTTTCTATCTGGTTTAAAAGCAGTTAACCTGGTCTGCTTGAGGCTCGTCCAGGTGTGGGGAGGTATTGGGGGAAGGCATCCTAGGACAACTTCTACAGAAATAAGTCAAAGTTTGCATTGGAAGTTTCCTGAAATTTGTAGCTAGTCAGATCCCAGTTCCATTCCAATTCTTTAAGGCTGATCAGCTACTATTTGTGTACTTTTTTGAAAATTGGTCTAATAAACTGATACCCAGGATTATTGAGAAGTTTGAATGAGATATACATAAGCAATAGCCATTCAGTAAATATTAGATATTTTCTAATTTGTAGAGAAACACTAAAGGAGATCTGGACACTGTCTTCATTTTACATTATAGAAAGGGACTAGAGAGGGAGAAAGAGAATAAGGCAGAATGAGACCTAGTCGAATTCCTTGCACACACTGATTGGCACAACTAAGATTCCAAGCCATGTGGATCTGATGGAAAGGTCTGAGTTCTTTCTGCTCATCTCCATGTCTATAATCAAACATTATTCAAAGGACTATAAATTGCCACTTGAATATGGATACATGATCTCAGCATTGTGGTCAAAGCACAAGGCATTCTATGCATCTCTGAGGTCACTCCTGGTTTTTCAACATGACATAAGCATCAGCAGTGTAACTTGTTAACTTTGGTGGACTTATTACAACACTGGAACAGTCCTTCTTTCACTAGATGTCAATTAACGTCTTTGTTATACAGATGTTCTAGGATTAAAGAAGAAATATACTGATTAATACTGACCCCAAATCCTGGGATAAAGATGAGTATAATATTATCCACTCGCTGTCCAACACAATAAATGAGATTTAAAAAAAGGAATAAGAAGCTCTCCCTCCAGGCTTAATGAAAGATGGGTTTAGTGGAGGGAGCTGGTTGGAGCTGAGCTTCCTCATACAGACATCTGTCACCCAACAATGTTTTTGTTTTGCTCTGTCTTCTTTTTACTATTATTATTAACCTTGATGGTGACCCACAGTTCTTGCTGCTGCCTTTGGGTTCTAAAGATATAAAACAACCAACATAAAATAGATGTTATCTCAATGGCTAAACTCTAAGCAAAGAGAGGGGCCATAAGCAGAGGCAATTTATGGGTAGGGAGAAAACACTGCAATCCCTTAGCTCCATGGGAGGCAGAGGGAAAATCTTGCTTTCTTGTTTCAAGGGTTAATATTACTCTGCTACCAGGTAAAATTGTATCAAATACATTTTTGATGATACATGAAGCCCTGAGTAGTTTGTCCTTAGTCAACTTTTTGTACTTAATGTTGCCTGACTTTCCTGTTCCTTTTCTCTCCCTCAGCAACATGACATTTTTTTCTATTTTTTTCTTTTCTTTTTTGGTCTTGGGTATTGAACCCAGAGGCATTATACAACTGAGCCACATCCCAGCACTTTTTTTTTTTTTTTTTTTTTTTTTAAGAGAGGGTCTCACTGAGTTTCTTAGGGCCTCTCTAAGCTGGGAGGCTGGGCTTGAACTTGTGATCTTTCTGCCTTAGCATCCCAAGCTGCTGGGATTAGAGGCATATGCCACCACACCTGACCTGATCTCGTTTTATTTCCTTCTCCTGCAGGACTTTGCATGTACTGTAGTCTTGTCTTAATCTTCCCTTCACCATACTTCTGCTTGGCTCTCACCTTCTGTTCCACTCACCTCCTCAGACATCATCCTCTAAATCACCGCTTTCTTGCAACTCCCATCCCTCTGCCAGTTATTCTCTATCCTACAACCTGGCTATAGTTTTCTCTTCCAAGTAATTACTGATAAATATGATGAGATCATCTGTTTGGTTTAAACTAGCTAAGAATGATTGAACACAAATATGTGTTCACCAATTTCTTTTCACAAATATGTCTTCACCAATTTCTTTTCACCAATTTTTTCTTACTGCTATTAATATCTTTGATCCTCATTACACTGTCATGGAACAGGTGACATAATTAACACCCCTTTTAAATCCAAGAATCTGAATTGAATAGGTGTTAGGCTATATGCCTAAGATTTTATTGCTAGTAATTAGAGTGCACGGGATTTGAACCCAGGAAATCATGTTCTGAAATCTACTGTCTTAATTATAACCCAATTAGCCTCCTAATCCTACTTATTGTTTATCTCTCACATTTTAAAATAAAAAACTCACAGATTATTATTCATGCATGCATTATTTCCTTACAACTTCATTTAATATGCAGACACAACAATTCAGAAATCTGGGGTTTTCCCGATAATTATCATACCTACTAACTAATGTATAGCTAACATAAAACTAACTTCATCTTAGGCACAGTTCTGTTCACATTAATATTCATAATCCAGAAATAAAAGACAGGTTCAAAAAAGAACAGAATTTACTGAAGAGCTTTAAGTGACTATAAAGCCATGAGCAAATGTTCAACCTTACTACTCATTAGTGAAATAAGATACTATTTCCTACCTCTCTAATTAGCAAGGATTAAAATAAATAATACTCACCATTGGCAGGAGTGTAGAGAAGGGACTTGGTAATACATTATTGGAGTGAGGTAAAACTGTTTACAGCCTGGGTGCCATGCAAAGCTGGCAACATGTATCCAAAAATTGCAAGATTTCCTTGGCCTTTGATCCCTCCAAAATCCACTTCTAATAGATTGATTTTAAAAAAGAAAAGAGACTAATATTTGGGCTGAGATATTTTGACTGTAGGATTGTGTGTGTGAGCAGCTTAGAATAATGGCAATAATGTAAATATCCATCTCTAGTGAGTGAGTTAGCCATCACTTACAGGGTCCTTATGATTGTATGACCCTGAGTGACACAGTAGGGACATGATGACCAGCCAGTGAGGGGAGTTGTGGCCCTTCCCTTGTTGGGATGCTGTGCCCAGTGGGACTGGTCATCAGATACTATCAAATCCACAATGTGGAATGTTGATGAACTACAACTGTAACATATTGAGAACTCCAAAAGCATGATTTGTGAGAATATTTAGATAATGGTGATTTGAAGATTTTTGAAAAAGAACAGTAATGAAGAAGATAATAAATGGGTCTAATTTTGCATAAACTGGTTACCAGGAAGTATATATCAACATATAAATAAACATACCAAGAAAGAAAGAAAATCACCAAAAAAAACCTGGTCTTTTATCCAGTGAACATTTTTGGCATTTTTGTCTAATATAAGATAACTGTAGGTATGTGGGTTTGTCTCTGAGTCTTCTATTCTGTACATTGGTCAACTGGCCTATTTTGATGCCAATACCATGCTGTTTTTGTTACTATTGCTTTGTAGTACAATTTAAGGTCTGGAATAGTAATGCTACCAGCTTCGTTCTTCTTGCTAAGAATCACTTTGGCTATTCTGGGTCTCTTATTTTTCCTTATAAATTTCATGATTGCTTTTTCTATTTCTATGAGGAATGATATTGGGATTTGATTGGTATTGCATTGAATATGTATAGTGCTTTTGGGAGAATGGTCATTTTGACAATATTAGTTCTACCTATCCATGAACAAGGTAGATCTTTCCATCTTCTAAGATCTTCATTAATTTATTTCTTTAGTGTGGTGTAGTTTTCATTGTAGAAGTCTTTCACGTCTTTTGTTAAGTTGATTCCCAAAAAAATTTTTTTTTTTTGAAGCTATAGTAAATGGGGTGGATTTCCTAGTTTCTCTTCCTGAGGATTTGTCGCTGATGTACAGAAATGCCTTTGATTTATGGGTATTGCTTTTATGTCCAGTTATGTTGCTGAATTCATTTATTAGATTTTAGAAGATTTCTGGTGGAATTTTTTGGATCTTCTACGTATAGAATCATATCCTCTGCAAATAGTGATAATTTGAGTTCTTCTTTTCCTATCTGTATCCCTTTAGTTTCTTTCGTCTGTCTAATTGCTCTGGTTAGAGCTTCAAGAACTATGTTAAATAGGAGTGGTGAAGAGGGCATCCTTATTTTGTTCCAGTTTTTAGAGGGAATGCTTTCAATTTTTCTCCATTTAGGATGATGTTGGCTTGGGGCTTAGCATAGATGGCCTTTACGATGTTGAGGTATGTCCCTGTTATCCCTATTTTTTCTAGCATTTTGAACATGAAGGGATGTTGTATTTTGTCAAATGCTTTCTCTGCATCTATTGAGATGATCATGTGATTTTTATCTTTGAGCCTGTTGATGTGATGAATTACATTTATTGATTTCCTTATATTGAACCAACCTTGCATCCCTGGAATGAAGCCCACTTGATCGCGATGCACTAACTTCTTGATGTGTTTTTGTATTCGATTGTTGGGAAAACTGAAAATCCTCATGTAATAAAATGAAATTAAATCTCTTTCTCTCACCATGCACAAAACTTAACTCAAAGTGGATCAAGGACCTAGGAATTAAACCAGAGACCTTGCACATAATAGAAGAAAAAGTAGGCCCAAGCCTCCATCATGTTGGTTTAGGCTCCAACTTCCTCAATAACACCCCTATAGCACAAGAACTGAAAACAAGAATCAATAAATGGGATGGATGCAAACTAAAAAGCTTCTTCTCAGCAAAAGAAACAATCAGTGAGGTGAATAGAGGACCTACAGAATGGGAGCAAATCTTTACCACAAGCACATCAGATAGAACACTAACCTCAAGGATTTATAAAGCTCTTAAAAGCCTTACCACCAAAAAAAAATAATAATAATAATAATAACCCAATCAATAAATGGGCCAAGGAGCTAAACAGACACTTCACAGATGATCATATGCAAACAATCAACAAATATATGAAAAAATGTTTTACATCTCTAGTGATTAGAGAAAGGCAAATCAAAACAACTTTAAGATTTCATCTTATTCCAGTCAGATTGGCAGCTATCAAACAAACAACAATAAATGCTGGCGATGATGTGGGGGGAAAGGCACACTCTTACATTGCTGGTGGAACTACAAATTGGTAGCCAATCTGGAAAGTAGTATGGAGATTCCGCGGAAAACTGGGAATGGAGCCACCATTTGACCCAGCTATCCCACTCCTTGGCCTATTCCCAAAGGACTTAAAAACAGCTTACTACAGGGATACAGCCACACCAATGTTTATAGCAGCACAATTCACAAAAGCTAGATTGTGGAACCAACCCCGATGCCTATCAACAGATGAATGGATAGGGAAACTTTGGTATATATACACAATGGAACACTACTCAGCACTAAAAGAGAATAAAATCATGGCATTTTGCAGGTAAATGGATGCAGTTGGAGGAAATAATGCTAAGTGAAGTTAGCCAATCCCAAAAAACCAAAGGTCAAATGATCTCTTTGATATGAAGATACTAACTTATAGAGGCAAGAGAGAGGGAATAAAAGAGCTTTAAATAGAACAAAGAAGGGGGGAGGGAGGGGAGGGAGAAAGGGGATAGGAATAATGGCAGACTGAGTTATCCATGATTACCCTAAATACATGTATGAAGACACAATTGTTGTAAAAATACTTTATATTAAACCAGCAACTCGGAAAAAAAAGAACCTGGTGACTAATTAGTGAGAAACAGATACAACAAAATCTTTGTGTTTTCTTTGTCTGTCCCTAAATTTTTGACTATGAGCCATCTTTATATTTAAAGAAATAATACTATTTATACTAAAACTTTCCAATATAACGAAGGTATTTACTTAGATTCTCTACAAAGTTTTTCTTTCCCCAAAGTATTAAGATTCTGGGTTTCTCTGTGGAAAATTAAGACATTTCTTCCCCTGTGTGTTGGAAGGCATCTCCTCTCTGCGAATGAAGCAAGCACATAAGCTCCTCCTAATCCCAACCCCAACACTTCCTCCTAGACCCAGTGAGTTTGTGCCAGTCCTCAGCTCCCCTCCTGACCTCACCTTCCTTCACCCCACCTTGTCCTACACTGTTTCCTGACATCTGTCCATGCATTCATTCCCCTCCCCCACGCTACAATGCAACTCATCCTTAGTACTAAGTTTTTAGGATAAAGTTAATTGCTAGCTAATTAATAATAATTAAATAAAAGACTAAAACCAAGGACACTCTTCTGAGTATACAAAATAGCACATCATTAAAAGACAGGCAGACCTGCATAACGGAAGGGCACTCGAACTCACAAGTGGGACACAGCTAGGTCGCAAACCTGCCCTAGCATCATATCCCTGTGGCCCTGGGATAGTTACTGATGTGCTGGAGTCCTAACATTCTCTTGGGAAAACTGGCTGTAGGATGGTGGGGAGAATATTGCTAGATAACAGGGGTAATTTTTTTTTTTTTTTTTGGCATATAGGAAGCATTTGAAGTGTTCTAGTGGGATGGTGTTTTCAAGTTTACATTCATCTTACGAAATCTCATGTATTTTTTCACTGTCTCTGTTTTTGATTTTTAACTTCTAAGTTGACTCATTGGCACTTATTTGACAGATTTTTTAAGTATGTGTCTCTGAAAATTTAGTGCTCCAGACTGATTTTTAAATTGCAAAATAGCAAACTTGGCTTCAGAAAGAGGTTAAGTGTGTGTGTCTGTGTGTGAGGTTTCATTTGCTCATATAGCAGTTTTACTGTCAAATAATATTCTACTGGAACTGGGTCCTTCCATACACAGATAGGAAAATGGAAGAATATGGAAGAAAGAATAGAGAGAATTTGTTTTAATTACATAACTATGCTCCAGGCACTGTGTGAAGCACTTTACACACAGTCTCTGAATTAGTTGCCCTTCTTCACTTTTCATATAAGAAAAAGCCTAGAAGCTTCCAGAGGTTTCAAGGATTCCCCAGATTCTGTATTAGTCAATATTAGAAGCTGGCTTCAAATTGGGCTTACCTCTGGGTTTCAAACTCAGTACTGAGAGAGGTGAATTGAGCCACCAGACACACCATCATAACCCATCTCATGTTGGTCCTCTGCTCCTGTTTATTCCACAATTCAGCAGCAGAGAAGAGTAGCCTGTGATCCTACTCTCCACCCATCTGCTAACTATCCTGTTTGGAGCCGTTCTTCCATCTGTAACCCATTGTGAAGTCATGTCATTAGTGAGACACTGGGAACAAACAGAAATCGTGCTTCCTCCAGAGGCTCTGCTACAGGCTGCCTAATTGGGATTTATGAGTGTCCATGATAAAATTTCTGCATAATAAAATCCTGAGATTTCTTATGAACTCAAAAAAGAGCCAAAGTTTCAACAACTGAATAGGCATGTTGCCAGGGAGTGGGGGCAGGGATCAGGCATGTGTGTTTATGCATGTGTGTGTTGGGGGAGAGGAAGGTTGTTACTATGAATTAGACCAATACAATGATATACAGCTTGCTCTTTGCTAATTCAGACTGGAGTTCAAGTGTTTCACCCAGTATCTTTGAGGAGCCTTTTGCCATATCTGGAGCTTGGTGATCTGTCTCCCTATGTGCTATCTTTACCTCTGATTACTGAGTATCTTTCCCTCTGAGTCCAGCACAGGTGGAACAAACTCGACAAAATGCCATCACCCTCCACTTTGATGAGGATGATAACTAATAACAATAGTCACTACAAAAATAATAACAGCTGCTTGCCATTTTGATGAGTGCTAACCAGGTATGAAAAAAAACCTTACGTGAATTAAATCAGTATCATCAAGCAACAAAATAAGGGAACTAAAAATGACCTCATTTTGTAGCTGAGCTAACTAATGCTCAGAAATTGGGAGTGACACTCTCTCAAGGCCAGAGAGCTGATGCATGGCAGTCAGGATCTGAATCCATGTGTCTTCTGTAGGAAACCTCTCACCATCACTTAAGAAACCACGTGCGTGTATTAAAATACTCATTTAGTTAGATGTAGCTAGACACCACTTAAATTATTAAGCAAAGAATCCAAAAGGCCTAAAGAAGAGAAAGTATATATGGTTGGCTTGGATTGACAAGGAGAATTTCATAAGATGGTGCAAGGAATGATAGAAGTGATGAGTAAGGCAAGGATGTACTTGACATGTAGGAAAACCCTGCGTTGCTAGAGCTTATCAGCTCTCCGGGTCTATCTATCTCACAGTCATCTACCTGGTCATTCAGAACAAAGCCCTAGGAGTCATCCTCAATTCCTCTTTTTCCTTCCCAGATGCCACCACATGCTTCTAATATGCCCTGGCCAGTCCACAATCACATCTGAGTTCCAAGACTTCACAGCTTCCTGGGCAATCTCTGCTGTCTTAGTCAACTTTTTCACTGCTGTTGACTAAAGGATTTGACCAGAATAACTATAAGGAGGAAAAGTTTATTCGAGGGCTCACAGTTTCAGAGGTTTTAGTCTGAAACTAAAAGAAGGCTGGCTCAATTCCTCAGGGTTGGATGTGAGGCTGAACACCACAGCAGGAGAGTGTGCTGGAGGGGTACAGTTCATGTCAAGGTGATCAGGAAGCAGATAGAGCAGCTCCACTCTCCAGATACAAATATATACCCGAAAGCCATCCCTGATTCCCACTTCCTCCAACCACACCCTACCACTTCAGTTACCACCCCCTTAATCCCTAGCAGGGGATTAAATCACTAATTGGGTTAAGATTCTTACAACCCAATCATTTCTTCCCTGAACCATCTTGTATTGTCTCACACATGAGCTTCTGGGGACACCTGTCATCCAAGCCATAACATCTACCTTTGACACCTGGACTGGTACTCAACCCTCCACAGGATTGCAAGGTGAGGTTTTTAACAGGTAAACCAGACCACTTCTGTCTCCTCCATCAAACTCTCCAACGCAGTTGGTGGTATTTTACACTTTTTGTTTATTTTAGGTAGAACAGTGACATTAATGTTATTCTTTAAAAGATGTTGCACTTAGACTCTTTAAAATAGGAATATGTAGAGATGACATTTTATAACATCTGGGATTTGCTTCAGAGGGGTAGAACAAGTGGCCAGGAATATAGGTACACAAAATTAGTCATGAAAAGCCAAACGATTAATTATATTCACAGAGGGTGATTTATAACTTTTGTTTTACCAACTTGATTTTGAAATTATGCATTTTTTTAAAGTTTAATAAAAAGCTGATGAAATATCATTAAAATAAGAATAAAATGCAAATTCCTAATCATAGCCTACAAGGCCATGCATGGTCAGAGTCCAGCCTGCTTCTTGGGTCTCTTTACTCCCATTTCTTTTCTCATTGTTCACTCTGCTCAGATCCATGGAACTTCTTGCCTTTGAACATGCCAGGTTCTTCCTGCCTCTTGTGTCTTGGATTTGCTTGTCCTTTGATTGGGACTTTTTTTTCTGTTAACCTTAAAGTGACCACTTCCTCTTCAATTAGGTCTCAATTCCACGAAACCTGAAAGAACAGAATTTTTTTTAATCACTCCACCTAAATTTACACCACATGCCTTTCAATCTCCAGTATATCTCTTGTTTTATCTTCCTTTATTTTAAAGTTACTTACCTGTTTGTTCCAAGATTTTTTTTTAAATATACCACATTACATTGTGACTACCATAAAGGCGTGAACTCAATCTTATGCACTCAGGTTATCTAGTATTAAAAATCTTCTTGGGGGCTGGGCACGGTGCCTCATATCTGTAATCCCAGCAGCTTGGGAGGCTGAGCCAGGAGGATCACAAATTCAAACCCAGCCTCAGCATCTTAGCTAGGCCCTAAGCAACTCAGCAAGATATTGTTTCTAAATAAAATATGAAAAAGGGATGGAGATGTGGTTTGGTGGTTAAACAACCCTGGGTTCAATTCCTAGTACAAAAAAAAAAAAAAAAAAAAAAAAAAAAAAAAAAAAAAAAAAAGACTTCTTGGTGTTTCACATTCATTCAAAACATACTATTTGAATTTTAACATCTTGTTTACAGTCAGACTCTAACTTAGTAAATCCTACTGTTGCCAATCCTAGTTAGCATTACCCACACAATGACTGGGCAGGGCCACTGACATTTACAACCCAAGGAGTCAAAGGGATCAAACATCTTTACCTATCATGGATAACTGTCCTGATCACATAGAACTTCCCTGTCCAAAGTTATATAATTTCCCCTATAGAAAATCCCTGGGCTAGAGATTAACATTAAAGTAGTAATCAGAAAGGAAACTGAATATGGCAGGAAGTGGTATGGAGTAAATCCTAGAGGAAAATCAGGACTAAACCCAGACAAACCTTCTTTACGCCATCATAAGGAATTAGAAATTGATTTCTTGAATGGTGTTCATTTTCTACTGGTGTTACAACACATTAACACAATGTTGGAGGATGAAATTTGCTCAAATCTACTGTCCTGTAACTCTATAGGTCAGAAGTTCTCTGCATAGGGTCTCAAAAGGCCAGAGTCAAAATATTGGCTAAACTGAACTCTTACCCAGAGGCTCTAGAGAAAAATTAATTTCCAAGATCATACAGGTTATTGACTAAATTCCTTATAGAAGTCTGTGAAGTCTGAAGCCTGTGTTTCCTTTAGTGCCATCAGCTGGGGCTTGCCTTTGCTTCTGGATGCAGCCCCAAATCTTTCCGATGCTTTCCAAAGGACCACCCCCACCCACAGAGGGTCGAGTCCCCCTCATGCTTTCTGCCTCTCCGACTTTTTCTGCCATGATCCTCTATCTCCATTTGAGAAATTTAAATTCCTAAAAGACGTGTAATTGGATTGGGGCTACCTGGGTGATCTGGTTCTTCTCATTGTTTTAGAGTCTGTTCCCTTCATTGCATCAGCAAAGCCCTTTCTGCCGTTTAATGTTAACACGATCAGAGATTCCAGGGATGGAGGCATAGAAACCTATGGGAAGCCATTCTGCCTACCACAGGCTTCATTGAATGTTTTTAAAGAGACAAATCACATTAACCAAATCTCTTTAAATAACTGTTTCTTTCTCTGTGGC
The DNA here is from genome assembly GCA_025594165.1 of Tamias sibiricus. NCBI lineage: Eukaryota > Metazoa > Chordata > Mammalia > Rodentia > Sciuridae > Tamias > Tamias sibiricus. Next base: position 21,582,734 of record CM046672.1, on the reverse strand, counting down.
TATCTTTTAGCAATAGGCGTCTTTCTCCTCCAGGACTTACAGCAGTGACGCCCGCAGGGCCTCTGCTGGGAAAGGCATTGGAAGCCCAGAGCTGCACGTGAATCCCAGTGGTGCTGTACTCCAGCTCACACAGACAGAGCCGAGAGGAAGGGATTGTGTCTGCCTCCACGAATGGTGGGTCTCAGCTGCGTCCCCATTTCTGGGAGAATTTATGAGCAGAGTAAATGCCAGGGGGCATGGAGAGCTTCTCTCCCAGAAGCAGATGCTGCTGATCCCACACTGAAGCAACCTCACTCTCCAGCACTCCCAGACACTGCCTGCCAGATGGCCACAGCTGAATCCACAGCTGAATAGACGTCTGCTGTTGGCACCAGCGGGCCTCTGTGGGACTGGTGGAGGACCTGAGATGGTAGCAGGGCATCAGACAGACACACGCAAGCAATAAAAATGCTCAAGGTGTACCAGGCTCTGTGCTAAGGAAGCCCTTGCAAAGGCTCAAACACAACCTTCACAGTATTCTCATGTGGATCGTGTTATTTTGTGCCCATTTTATCCTGGGGGAGACCAAGGCTCAGAAAGGACGGGTAGCTGACCGAAGGTCAGAGAACCAGAAATTACTAGAGTTGGACTTCAAACAGAGGCAGATCTTTCCAACTCTCTGTGATCTTAGATGCTAAATCTAATGTCAAGAGCATTTTAGCCCTCTGGCTCCATGGTGGCATCCGATCTCATTTTGCACCAGCTCAGATATGCCCAAATCCGAGCAGTCGCCATCAGATGAACCATCCTTATTTACAGGTCAGGGGCCCAGTATATTTTTCTCCTGTGGAACAGCATGGAAAGCTAGCGAGTGGAAAATCGAAGCTGACATCCAAAACAATATCTGTAGTCAAGAGAAACTTAAAGCCAAATATAGGCATGAAACCATAAAAGGGTAAAAACTGCATGGGGATGAAGGGGGAAGATCAGACTCAAGACTCACCTTAGAGATCCTGCGTATGTGGCATGAAATCACAGGTGCAGAACAGGCATCACTATCCTGAGCACGCACTGAGTGCTTAATCTGCACCAGGAACTAAATCATGCCAACTACACAGGCGATTGCATTTAATTCACATCATCTCTATTGCTATTGCTCAAGGGCAAAAGCTACTGTCCTTGGTGTATAGATGAAGATCATGAAACTCCATGGTTTAAGTGACCTGCTCCAGGTATCATGGCAGGTAAAAGGCCCCTCTGATTTTGATCTAGGCAGCCTGACATGATAAGTGACTTGTTGATTTCCCTATGTTCAATTCCAAAATGTCACTGGACATTTCTAGTTAATTTGGGGAGTGTCGTATTTACATACAGAGGAGAAACAGTCTGTCTTGGCACCACACTGACATTGACCACGGTAAAGTGAGAGTGTCCTCTATGGAATGAAGGTTAACAGATATTTCATGTCCTACACCAAACATAGATGCATTTCATAAATGGTGATTGCATGAATGGGTTGAATCACCTGAGAAAAGTAAAGCCACTAATGAGATAAGAGTCTATCATTGAGTTGCCATATCAAAAAGAAATCCATGATAAACATGTGAAACAATTCAGAGGTAAAGGTGAGGGTATATCTTGAGATTAAGTTGCTAAATTCTATATACTCTTGGATGGAGTCATTCAAGTGTGAAATGAGGCTGTGGCTTGGATAACTCCTTCAATAGCTAACAGGTGTGTGCTGCAGGTTCCAGCATAGCAATATGGAAGTAGTAACATTGGATGGACTTTCCCACCATTGACCATCAGGTTAGGTCAGGGGCATGTGCAGGAAAATGAAAACAACAGAATACTCAATGCTTCCCTAGAAAGTTAGTGATTGCTGTGGTGTAACATGTTACAGAATACGTGTGAATGGGTCCATGAAAACTATTACCAACAGAATGGGAATTTTAAAGAAATAAAGCATTTGTACAAACACTTACAGAACATGGGATACAAACATACTAAATTTATACCCAATCTGGCAAACAGAAAGCACATACATGGAATTTCTCACCTATAAATTGGAAATCATGTGCTGTCTCCTCAGAGCTCTGATGGTTACATAAAATACACTTAGAAACATGCTTGATATTCACAAAATGGGATAGATAGTTTGAATTAGTATCTCCAAAGGAGATGATAGGGTGCATTCAAAGTTGGTTTTCTTCTTTGCCTTTTCTTTTTTTTCAATGACCCCTGTTGCAGTTCCTTGCAAAACGTAAGAGCATAAAGCAACCATTTTCATCCTTATAGAGATGTGGATCACAGACTAGGTTAGATGACAGCTGGGACGGGTTGCTTCTGCTCCACAATATCTAGAACCTTGGGGCATAGGGAGAAGACTCATCAACATGCTTTTTCAATCACATATCTGGCAGTTCAGCGTGGTTGTAGGATAAAACTTTAGAGAAGACTGCCAGTTGGAACATTCACTGATAGGCTCCTCACATAATCTGGGCTTCCTTACAATATGGCAATTGGATTCCATAGGCAAACATCATGAGATATTATACAGTTAAGACTGTATAATCACCCTTGTTCAGAGTCCCATAGCTGCACCCCGTAGGTCAGAGGAATCACTTCATCCTCAAAGTTAAGGGAAAGAAAAATAGTCTTCACCCTTTGGTGGAGAGCAGCATGGTTCTGAAAAAATCATACCCTCTAACATTCAAACCCTCATGAGTATGATCAATCTCAATTATTATATGAAGTAGCTAGGAATATAGCTTTTGGAAAACCTCAATCTTGCATCAGTATTCCTGAACATCTAAATATTGACAGAATTTATTCTAAAATTCTGAAGACAGACTGAGTTAAGAATGTGTCTTTATTGTTTCCCATTTTAATGTCTGTTGCTGCCTGAAGCGGAAACCGCCTTGGAGCAACGAACGCCGCAGGAAAATTCGGAGGCAGGATGAAAATGAAAAAAGGTCTTTTATTCTTCTTCTCTCTCCGGCTCCAGCAATCACTCCAAACGCTCTAACTCCAACCACCACCTTCTTCTTCTTCTTCCCACACACACTAACCAAACTCACCCAGTTATATACATATCGCTTTAACAAGGACACGTGCTTACAGCTCGAGCTTACAGGTGCGTCACGCAGTGTTCACGGGCATACAAAGATTCTTTGGATAATGTATTACTATCAGGTGGAAACTAGAACATCTTTTATGGCTCTCAGCTAACCGCAATCTTTAGCTATCTCCTTGATTATAGGCTCCTTCAAATGTCATATACATGCCTAACCTAAAAAATTAGAAATGAAAGGGATGGATTTTTATTAAGCAAACACAATATATCTTCAACAAATCGCTACAGTTTTTGCCTAATATGCATTTTATTAAAAATTCCCCCATGTGTTTGGATATTTACAGTAATGTTTTCTTTTTAATTCAAATCCAACATTTAGGGAATTATATATAGCTAGCCTCTCTTTGGCCCAATTCTCTCATCTATGAAATGGAAAAGAATGACAAGGATAAGCTCAGCAATGCGTGATTTTGGCATGCTAATTGTGGTAAGAGAAAATTCCTATAGTCAAATAATTCAGAGCGCAACAAGACTTTTGTGTTAAAACTTCTTAGAGCCTTCAGTATTTTCCTTCAACCTTTTTTGATCATAGGCTTTCTTCTGCAAGATCCCCTTACAGGGATGAAAGTGCCTGGACTGTACTTTGAAAAATGATAGGATGCATCACTCCTTCTTAATGTGTGCTTCTGTAGAACAGAGTTTAGCATAACCAGAGAACCGACGTCGTTCCCTCAAAATTCAAGAAGCAACACAATTACCTCAGTTTTACATGTTGGCCTCCTTATTTATTTCTAACCATTTTGGCATCTGTTACATCTTCCTTTTTAAGGAAAAAAAATCTATTTTGAGATGGCATCTTCCCAATCTTGATTTTTATAACATATACCATTCCTTTCTGCCACACAGACCTTGTTATGGCTTAGCACTATGTCAAACTCTTTACATGCCTTATTTATTTCTCCCAATGACCCAATACAGGCAGAATTATTAATATCCCCATTTTCCATGTGATGAAATTGAGGGTCAGAATTGTTAAGGAACTTTTTCAAGGTCATAGAGCAGAAGCAGAGGCAATATTTAAAACCAAATTTTGAGAAATCCGTGGATTTATTCTAACACCATCAACATTACTTTTTTGTCACACAGCTACCACTGCAAAAGTAAGGGGCCTTCAAGTTCCACAGATTTTTCACATTATTAATAATGAACCTCATATTCCAGAGCATCCTGTACTCCAAATCCTTACCTATTTCCAACCTTCTCAGACTGTGGCCCTCTGAATTGGCTGCTGCTACTGTTACTGCTGATAACAATAATGGTTTATTTTATTTATCGTTGCTGTTGTTGTTGTTGTTGTTGTTGTTGTTGATGATGATATTATTGTTAGCTCTAGAACCTGACTTTTGACATTGCTTTTCCAGCTTCATTTCTGGGCTTCCTTCTTTAACTAAAATTCAAACCCATTTTCTTGCTAAATGGCTCTTTGAAGTTCTGGGATAATACTCTATCTGATCTGTCTTAGCCACCTGACATTTCCTGTGCAGTGTTAGCTCTCTACTGTGGTGCTATTGTTTGGGCCCAGTGTAACATCATTTATATTTAAAGTCCCCATGCAGCTAGTGCATGGTGCGTTCATATTGGTGCATGATGTCATCTACTCACATTGCCATGGAAACAAGGTGAGAGTCAAGTGCTAAGTGATTAACTCAATAAATATTTGCCGATGATCAGTATGATGAGGACTTGCTAGGAGTACATTGGTGAGTGTCTTAATTTCATTTTGTGTTCTTATAATGTTGAAGGCTGGGTGATTTATAAAGAAAAGAGGTTTATTGAGTTTATGGTTTTCATTACTGGAGAGTCCAAATAGCCCAGCATTTGTGTCCTGGTGAGGGCCTCCAACTGTATCACAACATGGCAGAGAAGAGGCATGTGTGCAAGCTAGGAAGCAAGAAACCAAGGTCTTTTCATTCCACTTGCTTTTCACGAGGCCTCATCTCTTAAAGGGTCCACTACCTCAACCCCACCACACTGAAGGCCAACTTCATAGCATATGAAACTTTTGATAACCATGAGCAAAAGCAGAACCAGTCTTTGCCCTGATGAAACTGGCAGGCTAATAGGGGGACTGGCAGTAGAACTCATGCAGGTAAGTTTGTAGGAATAGTGGAAGTAAAGGATCTGAAGTAAAGGAACAGGTGTCCTTCAGCCAGTAAACCAAGGGAGCCTGATTTAAGAGGTCAGAGAAATCTTATTTCACAGAGACATCCCATGATTGAGATCTGAATGAGGTCAGTGAGGTGGGATCACACAACATGCCAAAGGATAGAAGAGTGGAAGCAGGGCAAAGACCCAAGGAGGAATTGCAGTTCAGACTCTGCAAAACAAATGCCAACCAGTGTGGCCAGAGCACTGGGAGCTTGGTCTGATTCCTACCTATCTCTCCAGTTAGAGTCTCCTTTTTGCATTATATCCTAAGAGCAGCAGCTTGCTCCAGAAGGCCACCTGCATGTAACAGAAATCAATGTATTTGCTTTAAAAACAAAATAAAAAAGACTTGGGCTACGATCTCAAGAGAACTGGAGGAAGCCAGGGAGGATTTGGTGAAACCAGGGAGGAAGTTGTTGGATGCCATTTCCACAGCCCATCTCCAAAGGCCTTCTGCTCTCGTATTCCATGTTTTTATGTTAATCCAGAAGAAAGCATAGACATTATTGCCCAGCATTGTATGAAACAAACACTAGGTTTCTTTGAATTGTTACACTATTGTTCAGGACACATATAGTATTTGAAATTGGATTACCTATATTGTCAAATGTCTCTATAGGTAGGGCAAACTTCACTTATTACAATAGTTACAGAAGTAGCCCAGCTGATCAATTTTTTAAAATCTAATCATGTGTATATGTGTGTATTCTAGTTTGTAACATAAAAATGCCCTTGAGGAGAGATGAAGTGGGGAAGAGAAATATATATTTTTGAGGCAGTGTCATGTACTCAATCACTGAATAAGTATTTATTGGGAATATTTATTAAGCACTTATTATGAGTTTAACATTGTCCTAGACTCTGGAATATATTGGAAAAATGATAGGAAACAAAGAAAATTTCTTTCTTTCTTCTTCTCTTTTCCTATCTCTTTCATTCAGAACTGAATTTTATTAGGAAAACTTCAGAGTTTTCAATATACACACAGATCTGTCTTTTAATTCCAGCTGCATGACCTTGAAGAAGTTACCTTTTGAGATTGAAGTTCTTATCTGTAATTCAAGGAAAATAATATATAAAGATTTTACACATAATATCTGAGAATCTTCTATGAATTGAGATAACATATTTCAATCACCCAGCACAGTTTTTGGCACACATTTTCAAAATGAGATATCTCAAGTTCCCCAATTTAGATTTTACCATAATAGTTCTGTGCACTTTTATTCGTGTTTGGTAATAATTTTAACAACTCCATGAAAAACACCATACCCTTTTGACGGGGAGATACTTAAAACTGGGTTATTTTAATATTTTAGAAACTCTTATACCTGGGGAAAAACAATTTCCACTTATGATTTATTCCAAATTCTGATGTGAAATACTTTTAGTTATATCAATATTGCTCTTTCTCTCTTTGTAAATTTGAAGACTATAGTAAAAGAATCTGCATTTAAATGCATGTGAAAGCATATGCCAATAGGTACCTATACATATTTGTGTGTATATATGTACATGAATATAAATGTAAATACATAAGTATATACACTACACATAAGTACACACACACACACACACATATTCTGGTAGGGAGGGAATATCTTTGATATTTGAAGTGGTTTACATTTTGAATGCATTATCAAAATACTGACATAATTTTTGCAGCTTTGAAATGCTGATGCTACTGACAATTTAATCCCTACTCTATCTATTACTTTTGTTACAGGCTATGAAAAAGTAGCATTGTTCATGGGCAATTTCCTAATCCTTCCTGATGCTAACAAAATGGATAACTTTCTTTAAACTAGGAAACACAATGTCTATAACTGCTCATTTCAATGGACAATGGGTTGGATATCATCAAAGTCCCAGCCATGGACAGACAGATCACATCCCATCCCTTTGATAAAAGCCTCAGAAATCTCTAATTCTCAATCTTGCATCTACCAAGGTTTTAATGTACTTAACTTTTTGTTAGAATAGGTTCAACATAGTCTGTGTATGCTCAAATGTAAGTCGACCTTCTGTTTGCCTAGCATGGAAATTTAAATAAAGAAAAATAATTTATTAATTTAATTCCCAGTCTTTTATCCTTTGAATGTAACATCAATCTTTTCTTATCTTTCAAGATCAGTGCCTTTATGTCATTTAACACCATCCTCTAAAGAACATCATTTTCACTTCTCTCAAAGTTATCTAAGTGACAGAGACTTTGAATTTGCCTGCTCATATCACTAGGAGCTCTGAATAACCATTGATTCACTCTCTTCTGTTTTGTATACTTCTCCATTCATCTTGCAAGCACAAATTTGTGACCTCCATAATGTAACTACTTAACTCTATTTCTTTTTAAATTATCTTTAAAAGGCTTGTTTATAATAGCATCTAAATTTGCAATTGTGAGGTCAGAGGCCCCAGATGACTCAGAGGAAGAGGTTCCTTGACTTCTAATATCAGACAGGAAGTTATGAGTGAGAGGAGTTAAATTCCCTTGTTTTTTTTTTTTTTTTTAATTTATTTTTAACTGATTCTGCCAGTGACCTCTTTAAGTAAGCAATCCAAACTAATATTGATTGGGGTCCTTTCAAGAGAATGTACAGTTCTTTGTTCGAGCTACTGTAATTCAGAAAGTGCTCTGTAATGTGAGATATTTTATTAGGACACAAATATGTATATATTTTTTCCAGTAGGATGGAGGTGATGTGGTTTTTGGGGAAAAAACCTTGGTTCATATGCAAACGTTTATGGCTCAATGCATACATGTCAGGATGCTCTTCTTTGACCAACACTTTTTTCACTTTTTTTAAATTTTATTTATTCCTTCATGGCATTTTTTTTGTCTTGAGGCTGCCCTGCATCTTCTGCAACATTGCTCTATTGACAGCCAATCTGGTGAGCTGTTCTGTGACTTGCTGCACTGTGTACGTGTCTGTTTAGCATTTACTCTATGTCAGGAATTGTGATAAATGCTTTGTGTTGATTTTTCAAATTTCACTAGATGCTCTCAACAACCTATGAGGCAGATGTTTTTGCTTTCTTGATTTTGCAGTTGAGAAAAGATAAGACATAGTGAATTAAGTAACTTGCCAAATATCACAACCTAATCAGGGATATTGCCAAACCTCAAACTCAGGCCTGTCTGGTTCTAAAATTTGGTGTTTTATTTAAATATAATGTAAATAGGCAATCCTATCATATGTGCATAGAAGAACAATTGTAGAGAAAGATTGTCTGATAGATAGGAACGGTGTAATGTAATGTCCTAGGTTGCTGTTTTTCGATAAGCAAAGAAAGATGGCCCCACAATTCCACTTCTAGATGTTTAAATTAGAAAAATGTAAACAAATTCACACATGTATACATAAATGGTCAAAGCAGTTTTATTGATAAGAGCCCCAGACTTGAAACCACCCAAATGTCTACCTACAGGTGAATTGCTTAATGAATTGTGTTACAGTAAGTACAAAGGAATACTCTTCAGAAGTAAAAATTGAGAAATGGAACAGTAGAGCTCCATCTGAGAAAACCATTGCAGTGAGCAACATAAGCACAGAAGAAGTTGAAGAACTGACAAAACTAACCTACAGGGCCAGATATCAGATCACTCACTACCTGGGTGAGGGGTTGGGGTTGCTAGAAAAGAGGCCCTAGGGGACTTTGGGGGAAGTCAAGAACATGCTATATTTGATTATGGATGTTGCTTGAGGGGTACATATATTTGTTAAAACTCAATGTGCTATGCATTTTAAATGGGTACATTTTATTTTACATAGAACATACTTTAATAAAATGGATTTAAAGGTCAAAGAGGGCCTATGATTAAAAGTAAGAAATTTTAATTTTTAAGAAATGACTAAGGGCAAAGATAAAGGAAATTGGAAGTCACTGTACAGAGGTAATAAGGAAGAAAGGAGGCCTATATGAGCTTGAAAATAGATGACTCAGAGGAAGAGGTTCCTTGACTTCTAATATCAGACAGGAAGTTATGAATGAGAGGAAAGCAGGGGTAACAAGCACTCAGCACAGGAGCGGTTGGGTTTGGTGTGACATAGGACCCCTTTTGAAAGACTGTAGCTGTCCACAGGAATGGGCTGCATTGGAGGTAGTAAATTCCAACTCAAATGTTCAATAGAAGGCAGATAAGCAACTATTAGCAATGATGCTCATGAGTTTTTTTAACTTAGAAAACTTTTGAATAAGTGCTTCTATCTATGAGCCAAAAAATTCAGTCCTTTTAAGAAGTCTATAAAGTCCAGTTCAATTCCAAAAGCATGAATGAGATCTATAATTGAGAGGACAGCTGTCCAGGTGCCAACATTTGGAATGAATCATTAAATTAAAATGCACAGAAAAATTGCCTTAATTCTAAGAAGGCATTTGGGCCTCTTTACAATGCAATACACTTATTGTGGCCCCTTGCCCTCCACCCCCCACCATTAGAGAATGATTTCATTACATAAAATTTTATGGAGTTCATGATAAAGGCTGAAAAAATGTGTTCCCAGTCATGAGGAATACACACATATGCAGGAAGTATCAATGTTAATATAATTTTTTCAAGAGATGCCCATATATATTATACTACAGCCAGTCATGGAATCAGAGAAGAGCAAATACAAATTTCTTTGGAGGGTGAGGAGCTTGCAATTTCCTATTTTTGTATCCATTCTACCCCTTGGCTCTGTCCACCAAGATATGAGTGACCCCTCAAAATCAAGAGTAAAAATCTATCTGAATATCTGTTCCATTCAATCTTTTCTTCTTCTCTTCCTCATTTCAGCAAGTGGTGCACAAGTGACTCCTGAAACTTGGACCTGGGGCACACTCTGTTGCTCACTTCCACTACATGCTGTAAACTATTAATCTTGCTGATTTACCCTTTCATCTTTTCTCATATCTAGTTATTTCTTGCTGTTCTCACTGCCAGTGATAATATTTAGATCGATGTCTACTTCTACCCTTCATTCCCAAATCCATGTCATCTTTGTATAGAAGACAGAGAGTCATATAAATGGCATTAACTCAATAGATACCTCATATTTTGGAGACAGCAATTCATCTCTTCAGATTCTATTATCATCATCATTATTGCCATTATTATTATTATTATTATATGCAAACTATGTCTTTGAGCTAAGTCTTCTGCAGACCATTTCACTACTTCTGGGAGATGCACTCTCTGTGTAATATGATCAACAAGACCCCAGGATATTGGAACTACCATTGTGTGTCTTTCACCCTAAAGTGTCTTCACTAGTTGAATGTTTTGTGTTTGAGCTTCCATGCTTGTAGATCAGGCACTCCATAATCCCTAGTATAATGGTGGTGATTGAGGCCCTACAAGTAGAAAAAAGCAAAACCTTATCTGGAATATGTGTCTATCCCATAAAAACAAATGAAAAACTTCTAAAATGAAAGGGTCCTGATAAAGTTGACTTTCCATCAAGTCAAAAAATCATCCTTCTTAAGAAATTGCACCTTGGTGAGTATTCACAATGGTCTCTCTTGCTGGCAGAACAGAGAGTCAGAAGCTGTGACAGATAACTTTGGCAAACTGGAATCCATGCCTTTGGACTCAGCCTAATAACATATCTGCCATCTCTGCTGCCATAGCTACTTCACTGGTATGCCCATCATGCAGGCATTGGGGTGGCCAATGACAAAATGGCTAATTTTAATTGACATCAGAGCCTTCCACTTGTCCTTCTCCACTGTGATAGCCTTGTCTCACAATCCAACACCACCATAATATGTGTGAGGCTGAACCTTCTGAGCATGCCAATCCCCTAACATATTATTGGACAGGAAGAATGATCATAGGTTTTCGCCACTGCCCAATTTTAGACAAAATTCCATCTATTATTTGATTCCCAAGTGACCTCATTATTAAAAAGAGAAACTATGATAATGCTTTGGGTTTCTTAGCATCAACGTCAAGTTGGAGCCTTTGTTCGAATATCCTTGAAATATCTGAGTAGTTCTATTTCCCCAGGCTTTGAGTAAAATGCTCAGATGTTTCATTGGAGGAAATTATTACAGTGTATATGTGCTATCTTGTTACACGGTCCTATAGCTTAGAAATCCAGACATTTCATCAATTGGTTGGTTTCAGGTCTAAAGTCTTGCCATGAAATTTAGACACTGGATTATGATATTATATAAGAGAAACCACCTTCATCCTCGCCTCCCTGCTTTTGCTATATACTTAGTACATACAGATAGGAAAAAAGAAAGGGGAAGGGATGGAGAGAGACATACCTTTACTGTTTTGCTGGGTACTGTCTCTTTGGCTTCTAGAGATGCTGTTTTCCATTTACCATTCTTACTACTCTCCATCATCTTGGCTGCCACTCTGACCTTGCTGATGGTTATGATAATTGTGGTCTACTGGCTTTTAGTAGTTAGGAACCATCACTTGGGCCCTGTCACTGTGTTCCTGTGATTCTCATTGCTATCAATAAAAAATATTCTATGACTATTTTTCCTACTATCATTCCTGGGATGCAGAGAGATTCCATGCTTGTAGATCAGGCACTCCATAATCATCCTTCTACATAACTTAATGAAGTTGATGCCACTCCCTAGTCCCTTCTGGATGACTTTGGTGAATAGTGTGCACTTGTGAAACTAAATCCTCAAATGGGTCTTTTGTCATCATCTAAATGCAGCCATTCAAGTGTGTCCTTTTTTTTTTTTTTTTTTTTTTTAAGCCTTTTAATCTTTGCCCATGCCATCTGCTATAAAAATTCAGGCATTTTAGTCTTGCTCTGTATGGATGTCACGTTTTCAGGGTTATAGGAGTCACGCTAAATACTGAGTTCATAGCCTCCCCTGGGATTTTGAATCCTGAGAGAATACTCCAAATCAATAAACTTTCTTTTATCCAGTCTTCTTCTCCCAATACTTTAATTTGATCCAGTACCCTGAGAATCAAGTCTCGGGCCCCTGTTAATACTCACCAGGTTGGTCTTACAATTCCTTTGGATTATAGTCCGCTTCCTCTCTTAGTAGTCTCAGGCATAAATGATTGGGCTCACGTTGCCCAATCATTTATGCCTTCTATGGAGACTGGTGCCTAGAAGAGGTGGTGAGGACTTCTATGGAGACTGGTGACCTAGAACTGGTGCCTAGAAGAGGTGGTGAGGACTTCTATGGAGCCTGGTGCCTAGAAGAGGTGGTGAGGACTTCTCTCCAAGTAGGCAGAGATTGATTGTCTTACCTTAGGAAGAAAAAAACTCTTTGCATTATCTTCCTGCACAGGTAAACAGGTAGGCCTTAGGAGTGCAGTGAAGCAGGCATCTGTTTAGAATTATAAGTTTGAGAGATATCTAAATGGTTAAAAATCTCTGAAACATGCTCCCACCCAGATACCTCCATCTGACATGTTGGTATCCCAGGTTTTCCCATCAGGCTTTGTCATAGTGGGCCTACCCTTGCCCCTCTTGATGGCCACTCTCTCTGACTATTCAATACTGAGCTTGCTGTCTACTTCTTTCTGCCCTCCAATGTGAGAAGAGGGGTCCTTTAGAAACTACCAGAGCCTGACTCTCATGCTGCATTTTCAATTGTCTGTTGCTTGTTCTCAGCATCTTATTATCCATTATTGGATAATAACAAGCATCCAAATCCACTATCTTCATATTTATTTATGCCCCCCAAAGCCTAAAGCATCACACTGGACTAGTGTATTCACATCCACTGGAGTGTTCTCCTAAGTCATCACCAGGATGATGTTAACACCTGGATGGCCACCATGTGCCAAGGGCTGTTTAGGCTCCATCAACACCAGGGGTAGAATAGCCCAGTTTCGGAAGTTCATCTCACCCTCTGCTACTTTTTCATTCAAATTGTCCTAGATCAGGTTCTCTAGAACAGCCCCTGAGACAGACTCAGGAGGGAAAGAATTATTGGGAAATCACATCCATGAAAGAAAATATGAAGAAGTAGAGGTGGGTGGACAAGGAGAGCAATCACAGTGGGTGCAAATCAGACAGAGTCTCTGCCAGTCTAATGGAGGCGGGCCTCTGTGGGAAAGAATGGCTGAGGTAGCATCTTGTGATGAACAGATGCAGCTACACTTTTCTGTCACCATGTCTTACAGACATTTTTAAGGGGGGCTGCCCCAAAAAAATATGCCACAAACCACTACCATCCAATTCAGTCATTCATCAGAAGTCACCGTGGTAATGTAGCTTTGGCTTAAAGGCAAATTAGAACCCCAAAAGAACTGGCAGAGGACACTGTCAAAGGAGCCATCCCATTTGCTTTGCAATGGGACTAAATAGAGTCGAAGAGGTGGTAAATACAGTACCAGGGAGCCAGAACTTTCTTTATACCTGTTTCTCCTTCTACAGAGTTCCTCCTACCCTATTACGTACAAAGATTTCTGGTTCATCCAGCATTAAATGCCTTCTCCAGTGCTTCTTCTAAGACACAGGGCAAGCAAATTAATTTCTTCCTCATCACTGTCCAAGCTCAAACCTCAAACATAGAATTTAAATTACTTATTTTTTTTTTCCTCATCCTAAAAGGGAAGGTTTTCATTCCAGAAAGATCAGTGTATTCTTTTCACGTCTGGAGCAAACTTTTAAATAAATCCAATTATGGGAAATATGAAAGTCTCCAGAGAAAGTAGAACTGAAGAAGAGATTTTTGAAACAAAAAGCACAATAAAAAAAACTTTAATTCCAAACTAATATATTTAAATCAAATTTCACCTAAAATAGCAATGTAACTCATGGGTTAAAATTAGTTCTATGCAATGGCAGAGATTGTGGTTCTGCTACTTTTTATACAGATCTAGATACATCATCTCTCAACAAAATTATTGCCTCATCTATAAGGAGAGAAAGGTAGGCATGATTACATAAAAGATCCCTCCTTCCTCTAAAACCCGCAACTCTTATTTTCCTGAGATATTAAAGAACTTCTTCGAGAAATTTTCAAGAATATGTGAAACTCTAAAACAGTGTGATTTTAATGATTTTCTTGCACATGATGTACATTTATATATTTTATTCTCTTATAGCTACATGTTGAAGAGATTTTGTATCACTTTTAAATCTCTGCACATTAAAAAAAAAAAAAAAAAAAAAAAAAAAAAAAAAAAAAAACCTCTATGTGAAAACTTAGCTTTTTCAAGATATCTTGCCATTAGGATTCAAAGCAAAGTAATTTTCCTGCCAAGATTTCTCCTTTGTTATCTTGTCTTTCCATCAGAGGCTCCATTCAGTCTGTTATAGAACTGGGGCAGGGCTTAGTGGTGCTCCTTGCATGGAGTATGACATCATTGGCCATCTTTTCCAATGTATTTGCACACAAAGGCCTGGTGTAAAGGTTAAGAATTCATCTTGATATTATCACTTGGGTAATCAAAGAAGTAATTACAGAAATTCTGTTAGAAGACAGGCAATGTGATTCAGTCTTGGAAAAGCAATTTATTTGCTTTTTCATTTTTTTAAAGCCGATTTGGCAAGGGTCCATGATTAATTTAACATTTACTCAACATAGCAATGAAGGGGGACCTCTTTTTATTATAGACAAGTTATTACAATCAAGTTGAGAAATGATTGCATATTTAAACATGTGATTATATCATAGTTCATATGCTGAATATATGAATTAGTAATTAAGATAACTCTAAGGGTTAGGGCATAGCATATATACCCTAGTAAATTTTTGTTGTTGTTTTGTTTCAAATCTTTCTGATGAGTCAATTCCCACTAAATCATAAATCCAAAGAATCACTGGATAGAAAGCAGTAAGAGCATCTACCCAAGCAATTTTCAAGGTGGATTCTGTGGAACCCTAGGGTTCTGCAAAATTGACTCAGGGAGACCTCAAGAAAAAGAAAAAGAATAAAAAGAAAGACAAGTACATTCTAGGTCACTGTGACCTGCTTATATTTCAGCAACCCTTTTACAGTATTTAAAAGCTAGATGTACTACTAAGAGAGATCATTTTTTTCTATTTTAATTTTTGAAATAAAAGTCCTTTGTCTCACTGTCCCTCTACATGCTCATTCCATCTCAGCTTGAATTGCTCATATGATAGCATTTTCTCCACTTTTGAGGACTTCTCTTGTACTTTTTGACAGGTCTCAGAATGATCTTTCCTGATGTGGACAAAAATGTGTTTCCCTTCAATATACATTCTGTTCTTGAGTGAGTTATTTGGAATCATTTACAGAGATTTAATTACATGTGTTCTCCACATTATTGACTTAGGGATGAAGTGTATTAGTGATTTTTGTGTCACTACCGTGAAATACCTGAGAGAGCTAACCTTACCAAGAGAAGAAGTTTATTTAGGTCACAGTTTTGGAGGCTGAAAGTTCAAACAGCATAGCTCAAACTCTGGCCAGTGGCCCATGTTGAATGGTGGAACATGCAGAAGGAAACATCATGTCTCAGAGCAAAAATGCAAGGCTCAGGCTCCTATAAAAACACCCTCTTGATACCTCACTGCAGGAGGCCAGCATTCCTTTCCAAGGGCAGCACCCCAGTGAGCCAAAATCTCCACACCATCCCCATCTCTTAAAGATTACATCACCTCCCACTGCCACTCTGGGGATCACGCCTCCAACACATGAACCTTTGAGGTAATAACTGACATCCAAACCATAGCATGGAGTTTACAGTGTGGGGCTTTTGTGGGGGAATGCTCCTAGAATCAATGGTGGTGTGTGGGTGGGAACGGGAAAGAAAAGAGGTCAGTCTCTACAAGGAGCTCTGGAGTGAAAAGACAGCCACCTTCAGTAAGCAACCTCAGAACCCAATTCTACGCATCTACCCCAATGTTTATTATTATTGTGTCCTTTTAGTTGCCTTAAGGAATAGTCTCTTACTTCTTTTATAAAGTTTAGCATATCCCAAGCTATTATAGGTCTAGGGTGCAGGAGGTAAGTGAGGAACATTGGGACGAAACTGTTGCTATCTTCTGGAGGTGAAGGCTGTGAAATGCTTTCAAACCAACAACACATGCTACTTTTTAAACATGGAGGGTGGGTCACCGCCACAGGCTCAGGAGCTTCAGGGAAATGTGGGGAATCAAAATTCTAAGGTTTTGTTAACCTAGATGTTCCCATCCTATTTTTTTTATAACATCTATTCTATCTTCTTGTAAGTTTAATATGTAATATGCCCTTTGTCCAACCAGGATTGACACTTTTTGCATAGCACACTTGCCTTGGTTTTAAGTTAACTGTCAAATAAATCCTTGTCCCGTTGCTAAGCTTTCTTTGCTGTCTCACCAGAGGAAATGAGAACTTCTCTCCATGCTGGCAAGGATGCCCTCTGTTTTCCATACAGACTGGTAATGTATATTATCTACTTTCAGCCTTTTGCTATATTTTTAAGAGACAGGAACATAGACTAGCATCCTCTTCTATTGTTCTTAGAACTACTGTATCCCTCATTTTCATCAAAGGTCCAATACTCTGCAGGAGCCAGAACATTCATTTCCTCCCGTGTACATCCCGGTTCTCAGTGAGTAGATGTTTGACTGTGGACGACCACTGTGTGTGCCAGAGGCTTCTGTGCTCCACTGAGCACCAGTAGTTGTTCATTACCAGGCAGGCAGCAAGTGATCCTGCTCTAAAGTTCCAGCTCATCAGCGGCTATGTCAGACCCCTCCTGCCACCAACTCCGCAGGTCTGTTTCTCTGGAAGCAGACTTTATTTTATTTTATTTTATTTTTTGTGGTACTGGGGATTGAACTCAGGGGTACTCGACCACATCTCCAGCCCTTTTTTGTATTTTATTTAGAGACAGGGTCTCACTAAGTTGCTAAGTGCCTTGCCATTGCTGAGGCTGGCTTTGAACTCACGATCCTCCTGCCTCAGCCTTCCAAAGTGCTGGGATTACAGGCGTGCGCCACTGCGCCCAGCTTGGAAGCAGACTTTATTAAGGAGTGCTTTGGGGATCAACAGCTGTAGAAGGCAGGAGAAGGAAGCCAGGTTGTGGGGAGGGAGAAATGCAGTTAAAATGTATACCCAAGGGCAGCCTTGATGGAGCTTCCTGGAGTTTCTATCCTTAAGATGCTACATGAAGGTTTTCATGTTGGTCTGTACTAGACTAGTTTTTTTCTATTTCTTCCTCAATGGGTCATTGATATGAACCACCTCAGGAAGGCTGTGACTGTGGGCAAAGGGTTTCATTAATCTAGTCAAATATTCACAAAAGTCAATCAAAAATTAGAAAAAATAAAAAATAAGGATAAAGAAAATGTGGTACATATACACAATGGAGTATTACTTAGCCTTAAAGAAGAATGAAATCATGGCATTTGCAGGTAAATGGAAGGAACTAGAGAATATCATGCCAAGTGAAATAAGCCAATCTCAAAATACCAAAGGCCAATTATTTTCAATGATTGGCAGATTCTGATCCCTAGCGGGGAGGTGGAGGATGAAGGAACTTTGGATTGCACAGAAGGGACTGAGGGGAGGGGCGAGGCAGTGGGGATGGGAAGGACAGTAGAATGAGATAGACATTATTAACTTTATATACATATAAAGTTTATATATACATATAAAGTTATATACATATTAACTTTATATATACATATAAAGTTAATTATATATATATATATATATATATATATAGAGAGAGAGAGAGAGAGAGAGAGAGAGAGAGAGAGAGAGACACTACTGGTGTGACTCTGCCCTATGTACAGCCAAAGGAATGAGAAGTTATGCTCTATTTGTGTACAATGTGTCAAAATGCACTCTACTGTCATGTACAACTAATTAGAACAAATAATATTTTTTAAATTTTAAAAAATAGAAGGGACATCAGTGGAATAGAAGAGGGGCATCATTAGAAGAGGAGGGAAGAGAAAGGGAAAGAATTAATTATAACTAATTATGCTATGTGCCTGTATGAATATATCACAGTTCATTCCAATTTTAAATATAACTATAATGCACCAATTAAATGTGGATGCATAAATATAAGGAAGGCCAATAGAGTAGAGTAGGGGAATCAACACAGTAGAAGGAGAACAGGAGGCAGAGAGGAAGAACTGGAAATTCAAATGAAGAAAATTATGCTATATGCACTTATGAATGTCAAGTGAACCCCACTATCATGTAGAAACATAATGCACTAATAAAAAGTAAAAGAAAAAGAAAAGAAAAAAATGTCAATCAGAAAATTAAATTAGAAATATTTTAAAACTTTCAATGTATGAATCTATTTTGGGTATTGAAAATCTCTTTTTGAAATAATCTCTTTTTGCCTTAAAGTTTCTGAGAGGAGTTGCTTTAGCTTAGACTTCAGCTAGGATAAAAGCCTACACATCATCACACCTTCACCAACATCCTCACATAAATATTGGAAAATAGATACCACAAGTTGAGCAGGCTCAAATTAAGTCCCTTACCCCTCTTCATCTCAGTGGTGGAACTCCATCTACCAATTGTTCAGGTAAAAAATTTTGGATGGCTCTTGCTCCCATAGCTCTTGCATCCCACATATCCAATCCTTCATGAAACCATGATGGTAGTATCTTCAAAATGGCTCAGGAATCCAGTCACCCCCAGTATGTCCAATACTATTCTCCTGGTCTGGACTACCATTATCTCTCACCTGGACTACTATAGATTTCTCTGACTTTATAAGTTAAAAGAAACCTGCATTAAGTATTCATTTTACCTAGAGTGCAAATTAAAACATGGCCCCTGACTTATCTTCCTCTCTCTGTGTAATATCCTTGTCTACTTTTCCCTTGCTGGTTAGCTTTACCTCTAACACACAGGTTAGCAAATCACAAGTGTTGGGCAAGTAAGGGATGAAATCACTGCTGGAGGGAGCAGAGGAGAAAGGGCCTCCTCTAATATAGCAGGGCAACTGAACATTTTATTCTTAGGATGAATGGAAAATATGATGTTAAGTGAAAGGAGTTAGGAACAGAAAGACATACATACCAAATGAACTCACTCACATAGAATTTGAAACAATGATTTTCACCATCTTGTATATACATCCAGCAGACACTAATTAAAATAAAATATTTATTTAAGTAGGAAGCAGAAATATCAGCATAGTAGAGCAAAGGGAAAAAGGGGAGGGAGGAGAGGAGGGAAAGGGGATGTCCTGAGGACTGAACTAGTACAAATTATATTCTGTGCTTGTATAATCTGGTCAAAATGAACCCTAATGATATGTATAACAAAAATGAACCATTAAAAATAAATAAATAAAGTTACAACAACAAGAAAAATGTTAAGAGTAGAATGGTAGATAGAGATTATGGAGGCGAGTAAGATGGAGGCAGAGATGTCAGAAAGTTGACAAACAGGCCGGGCGTGATGGAAGACGCCTATAATCTCAGCACTTGGGAGGCTGAGGCAGGAGGATTGTGAGTTCAAAGCCAGCCTCAGCAGTGGCGAGGCACTTAGCAACTCAGTGAGACCCTGTCTCTAAATAAAATACAAAAAGGGCTGGGGATGTGGCCCAGTGGTCAAGCGCCCCTGAATTCAATCCCCGGTATCACCAAAAAAAAAAAAAAAAAAAAAAAAAAAAAAGTTGACAAACAGGTACTAAGTGATAGTTACACAGAAGGAAGAAATCCTAGAGGAGTATTGCATGCTGGGATGACTATAGCTAGCAATGATGTCCTGTATGTTTCAAAGAGCTAGGATAAATGATTTTAAATATTTCTACCATAAGGAAATGACAAATGAGGAGATAGATTTAACTTTAACATTACACAATATGTACATGCTGTATACATTTATCAAACTGCCACATGGTATTCCATAAATATGTACAATTTCATGAGTTTTGGCATAAGTTAAAATAAATTTACATTTTTTTAAAAAATAGAGAAAGTCCTTTGAAGAATTTCAAATGAGAAAGTAAAATGATTAAACACTTGTTTTGAAAAGATAAGCAGATAGCTCAGAACAAGGGTGGACTTGGGAGAAACACAGTGTAGACCGATGCTGTCGTATGAAGATGAAGGAAGGTGAGAGCCCCAGCAACAGAGAGAGGACCGATGGGCAGACTGCAAAGATTCAAGCCTTTAGAGGTGCTCAGAGCGTGTCCAGTTGTTGGCTTTTTTTTTTTTTTTTATTAATTGAATGTTTTATAGAAAATATGAATAGAAGGGATTTTCAGGATGCTGAGTTGTACAGTTAGGAAGAGGTGGGCCCATCATTAAGGTAAACTATTAAGGAGAAGGAAAAAAAAAAAAATGGAGAAGAGAGTCTTTCTGTTTAGGACATACTGAGTTGAATGCACCAGATAATCTTACAAGTTAGATAGTTTAGAGAAAAAAAAAAAAAAAAAAAAAGACAATCAGACAATAGAAATTATACAAAGGACTATCTTGAAATAAATCAAACTTAAGCATATAGGTATTGAGTATGTTAAAATAAAAACTTCAGAATAATTAAACCAAGCAGAGATTATTTGAGCAAAAAAAAAAAAAAAATGATTCATGCATTAGGCAGTATTCAGAATTTGAAGAGGATCAGAGGGCTAAGCACAACACTGTGAGCAGTGTTTTACTTTTTATAAGATAAACTGAGAATGAAGTAGAGAAATCACCTGATTAATGGCAGTTTGGCATTTGTCTTCTTTGGGCATGGTATAATAAGTTGGCTGCCTATGATTGGTTAAGACCCACCATTTGTAATTGGTCGAACCCAGTTGTAAGTTGAACTCCTAACTTAGGTTTCAGCTTGTTTCTGTAGTAAATTGGGGTGCAGTTAGTTATTTTTAGAGTTCATTATGTTCAAAGTTTGGAGGCAGCCTCAGGCAAATGGCCCCCTGCTATAATTTTTCAGGAGTCCGCAGAGAATGACAACTGCAACCAGGAGGACAGCCTTGAGAACATCAATATCTAGGCATAATTTGACGTGGAAGTAAAGGATCGCTCTCTCAGAATGGACAAGAAGGAGCTGTTGACGTCTGGGGTACAAGATAACTTCTGGTGGCCTCTCCAAGTTATAGCCAGTAAATAAAGGTACAAACAACCATTCAGGCATCAAGAGACCACGTTATTCATGTCTTGATAACTCTTAAAACACGCTGCTCATCATAAACTTCAGTTTTCCTAAAATCGTTTCCTGGAACATTTGCCATGTCAGCACTACAGTGAGCTTCTCCTTGTATCAATAGGCAACACTAACGGAGAATTGAGGGCATAGGAAGAAAAAGAGAAGCAGAATTTTCCTTTCTTTATGATTTGGGGTGCATGATGATAATGGCTGAGTTCCCTTAATAGTTTCAGCTTCTCACTGAGAATTCTCTTTCTCTAAGGAATAAGTCAACCCTGTCTCTAATGCTAGCTCCCCATTCCTGAGTTCTGCTACCATCACCTTCTTCTCTTTGTCCCTCCATCCCTTATGGTGATAGCAGCTTCCCAATATTAGTAACATTTTTTTTTCTTTATTTTCCACCATGCTTCATTTGATTTATCAGCTCTTCCATCACTTTTGCAACCAATTACCTGTGTTAAATTTGCATTACCTAGAATAGTCTCTGCTTTCTTGACTTGGTGTCATATTGATTCATAGATTTACAAATACACACACACACACACACACACACACACACAAATTAAATTCAAAATAATTCAAGGTCTCCTACTAGTTCTTTCTCAGACTATA
Organism: Tamias sibiricus; assembly: GCA_025594165.1. Classification (NCBI taxonomy): domain Eukaryota; kingdom Metazoa; phylum Chordata; class Mammalia; order Rodentia; family Sciuridae; genus Tamias; species Tamias sibiricus. The sequence goes on along the minus strand of CM046672.1, from coordinate 21,560,853 downwards.
ACCTGAGTGGGAGGGTAGTGGTTCATTTTAATTTAAACAGACTTGATCTATCACACCTGTCCAGTGGAAAAGAAAGAAATGGAAAAAAGAGGGCAGAGACAAGGAGTCAATTTTCTACCTGAGGACTGGGAGCAAAAGTTGAGCCAATCACATCTGTGAGTAAAATATGAGAGGCATAAGCTTCCTTTCAAATCTGAGACATTTTCCTCTGGAAACAGAAGTCAGGGTGTCTCTACTCATAAGTCACCCCCAAGGTGAGATTTGTCCTCTGTGCTGACTGAGTCACAGGAAAGGGGAACATTTCATGCTCACCTGCACCACAGCATCTTAGAAGAGAAGAAATGGCTAACATCTTCATCTGTTATGACTTGGAAAATTATTGCATTTTCTTGCAAGTAACTAGAGAGCCAGGAATATCTGGTGTGGCTGAGCCCAAAGAGATAATGATCTTCAAAAAAGAGGGAGAGATCAGTAAGATGAAATATTCTAGAAACCTCAAGTTAAGATAACAAAAGAAAATTAGTTATTGGATTCACCAGCTAGAGAACTTTGATGAGTTGTGATGGGCAACTTCAAAGAGGCATTACCAGATGTGAATAACTTGGGAATTGAATAGTGAAGAAGTAATTCCAGTGCGGCTAGACATTTATTTCAAACATTTTAGCAAGGAAGAGTAAATAAGGTGATTCAAAGAATAGAAATAACAAAAGGGAGGATTTTTTATGTTATTGTTTTAATTAAAAATATTTGTGTATGTTTACATATTGATCATGAAAAACCACAAAGGTTGAAGTTGTAGGGAAAGGAAAGGATTTATTATTGAAGTATGAGTACTCAAGGGCCAATAGAAAAAAAAAAGTAAAAAGAAGAATGAAAGATACAGTGTATATATGACTCATGTAAGATGATTCATTCTTTTGAGACAAGACAGTGAGAGATAGACAAAAATTTGTTAAATTTATTTGAACATCATTAATCACTGTCCTATTGAAATTAATTCAAGACACATATTACTGCTAGTCAAAGATTTTTATTTGAATACAAATCTCAAGTTATCTTCATGATTTAATATAATCTCAGCCAAAGGAAAAATAGTCCCACTGCTGTCTGGTGGATGAAGTAACTTCTTCCTTCTTCTGTCACCTTGCCTGTCCCCATCATTTCCACCAGTGATGGTAAATGCTCCCTACCACCACTACACCAAATCTAAAATTCTGACGACTCAAAATGCTGGCAAGAATGGGAACAACAGGAAGTCTTATTTTTGGTAAGAACACAAAATGTTACAGTAACTGGAAGGCAATTTGACAGTTTCTTAGAAAGAAAACTAAACATATTCTCACCTCAGCATTCAGCAATCCTATTACCATGCACTTACTTAAAGGAGCTGAAATTTTAGGTCCACACAAAATCCTGCACATGAATGTTGGCAGCAGGTTTACTCATAATTTCCAGACTTTGGAAGCAAACTAGATGCCCTTCAGTAGAAACACACACACACACACACACACACACACACACACACACACACACACACACACACATATGTTCTGTATAGTGGAATATTATTAAGACTACAAAGTATGGTTCTAGCAATATGACAGTCTAGGAAAGGCAAAGCAACAGGGGCATAATGAAGATTACTAGCTGCCAGGGGGTAGGAGAGGTGGAGGGATGAACAAGCAGGTTGTAGAGAAAATTTAGGGTAATGGACTTGCTCTATACAATATCATAGTGGTGCATAGCTATCATTGTATGTCTTCCCTACCCATAGAATGTACAATGCCCAGAGTGAGCCCTGCTGTAAGCTGTGGACTCTGGGTAATAATGACATGTCACTGCACCAAAGGTGCCACTGTGGCAGGTGTTGTTGATGGTGGAGGTTATGGGTGTGTAGAAACAGAAGCTCTAAGGGAACTCTCAATACCTTCCACTCAATCTTACTGTAAACTTGAGGCTGCCCATCATCAGAAACTTTCCCTTTCGCTTAGCTCAGTTTTCAAGATCTATATTAAATGATTAAATAGGGGAAGGAAAAAAAGAAGATGGAGTAGTGGAAAACGGCAAACTCTGCCTCAGGCATCATGACAATGTATAACTTCCAAAGTCAAAAATCTCAGTGAAGTCAACCTCATGACTTTACAGCTACCTTTATTCTGCTAGCTGCCCATAGAGCTTTAAAGTATCAACATCGAAAGTCTTCTTGTTACAATATTTCTTTCTCACAGTGTATTCAGAGAACCTTTTAAGTTAGAAATGCCTGGATGGCATATTTTAAAATAGATAACTCTAGTCCTAACCATAACAATCCCTGAAAGTAGAGTCTTTAAATCTGTCTTTCTAGTAAATACTGCAGGGTTATTCTGTATAAACTAAAGTCAAATAAATGCCATCATAAATTCCATGGTCCAGTTTTCCTCACTTGTATTTTATTGAGATATAACATGGTCAGAGAAAAAACACAAGTCCATGAATTTTAACAAACATCTTGTAAACAGCACCTGTATCAGGAAACTGACCCAAATTGCAACCCCTGAAAGCCTTCTTGGATCCTTCGAATCTGTGCTTCCTATTGAGAATGACCACTGTTCTGACTTACAGTATCATTAGTTTTGTTTACTTATGAGCTTTATGTAAATGAGATAAAACTGAGGCATTGGATTTGTTCACTCAATGTTAATTTGTGAGACATGTTTGTACTGTTGTGTTTGGGTGTGGTTCAATTTTGGGGCAAAAGTCTATCACATTAATATGAAATAAAATTATCTATTCCATTGTCAACAGACATTTCCATTGTCTATTGTCTTTCTACTTTGTGGGTCTTACAAATATGGCTGCTGTAGATGTCTTCAGACATGTGTTTTGAAACACATGAACAGACACTTCTCTGTTGAGTAATAGGTTTAGAATAGAATTGCTATATCATAAAGTAAGTATTTTGTTGTCATTTTATAGCTTTAGTTTTTTTATCTTTCAAACATAATTGAGCCATGTATCACTAGACTATGCTGACGTTTATTCTTTTGGATAAATATCAAGGAATGGTATAGGTGGGTCATATGATGGGTCCTTTCTTAGTCTTTTGGGAAGCCTCCATACTGACAAGAAACCTCTATACAACAACCCCATGGTGGTTGTACTAATTTCCAATTCCACCAACAGGGTGTAAGTGTTCTGTTTCCCCTGGATCCTTGCCCACATTTATTATTTTTGTATTCTTAATGATTGCCATTCTGACTGGAGTGAGATGAAATCTAAGTGGAGTATTTATTTGTTAAATATGTTGAACATTTTTTTTTCATATATTTGTTGAACCATTATATTTATTCTGTTAAGAAATGTCTCTTTATTTCATCTACCCATTTATTTATTGGGCTATTTGATTTTTTGGTGTTTTTTAATGTATTCTGGATCTTAATTCTGTGACAAGAACAGCTGGCAATTTTCCCCCCATTTTGTAGGGTGTCTCTTCATGCTCTTGTCTCCTGTGCTGTGTGGAAGTTTTTAAGTTTGATGCCATCACATTTACTGATTCTTGGTTTTAATCACTGAGCTGTAGTCTTATTGAGGAAGGTGATGCCTGTGCTTATATGTTGGAGAGTCACCCCATGCTTACAGCATCACAATTCACAATTGTTAAGTCATGGAACTGACCTAGGTATCTGTCAACAGATGAATGGATGAAGAAAATATGGTGTATGTGTACACACACACACACACACACACACACACACACACTGGAGTTTTACTGTTATAAGTTCTATAATTTGCAGGAAAATAGATGGAATGGGAGAACATCACATTACATGAGACAAGCTAGACTCAGAAAGTCAAGAGTCATGTGTGATCTCTCATATGTGGAAGTCAGATAAAAGAAAATGGATCTCAGGAAAATAGAAGAAAAATGAAGAAAATAGAGAAAAGGGGTCAGTGGAGGAAGGAAGAGAGGGAAAGGGGCAGTCCTGAAAAACAAAATAGACTGATTGTGCTATGTGCATGTATGAATGTATCACAAAGAATCCCACTATTATTATAATACACTGACAAAAATTAAATATGAATTTAAAATATAAATGAATATTTGAAAGAATAGGACCAAACCAAACTCTGACCATTCTCCACAACTCACTTGGTATCAACTGTCATTTCCATTCTACTTATTGTAGTTACAGATATCTCATTCTGATATTAATTGTATTTTCCTAATGACTGTCTAACCATTGTTTCCTGAGTTTATTGGACATTTTAATATTCCCCTTAATGAGATGCCTGTTCAAGTTTTCATACATTTTTAAACTGTGTTATGATTTTTGCCTGTTGTAGCAGTCATTTATACATCATGGATTTGATTTCATTGCTAGGTAGATGTGTTGTAAGTAATCTCAAATTGTGTGACTTACCTTTTCATTCTCTAAAGTTCTATCCTGTTGAACAGTCATTCTTAATTTTAATGTGGTCAAAGTTATCCTTTGTCACTTTTTATATCCTTCCTAAGAATTATGTGTCAACTGTAAGTTAAACAAAGTATCCTCCCTATTTTTTCAGAAAGATTAATGGCTTTATCTTTCACAATAAGGTAGCCTGTAAAACTGGAATTCATTCTTAAAAGAATGTCTGTATGATGTGCCTGAGGTATTTCCCCTCTTTTTTGTGTTGAGAAGAAGAAGAAGCCGAAGGAGAAGGAGATACTCACCCTGTGTCGTTCACCTGGCAGAGAGGAGGCTGGTCATAGTGTTAGAACTCACTTTGCCACTGCTTCCTTACATTGGTAGGATTATTTTATCTCTAAGCATTGATCTATCCCGGCAAAATAACATCACCAACTTAGGGTTTCATTCAAGATTTTATTTCCTTAACCACCATTCTGGTCTAACCACCTCAAACTTCTGTCTTCTTTAATTCAAGGCAAAACAGAGAAACAAAGATTTCAAAAGAAACTTAGTCCCCTGACACATCAATCACATATCTGGTACCTGTAGTACCATTTACGTAACTTCAAGTCATGATCTCAAAATACCCTGGTTCCGTTCTAGTCTCTGTCGCTATTTATATTATCTAGAGTGAATGAGGAAATTCTCTGTTTAATCAACTGTAAAACAGAGGAGGAGGATAAGAGTGGCTTCAAATATCTTTTAATTGAAAAAAAAAAATACAAAAAAAAATTAGCTATGATTCTGTTACTTTACTTTCAAAATAGCCTCTCAGTAATTATGGCAATGTATGACACATTCTCTTCCTATTCATTCATTGCAAACTAAGAAGTGCTGGATATTATTAAAACTTAAGGACATTCTGTGAAAGCAACTCAAACTATTTAAATTCTTGCAATCCATGAAAAGTATCTTATCTCCTCATTGCAGTATGCCAAAGGATTTCCATTTTAAAACCCAACTCCAGTCTGACACCTTCATTAACCACGCAGATGTGTTGTTTGATGTGTTATTCGCTTCTAAAATATCTCAGTATCCAACTGTGCAGAAAAGACAGATCGAGAGTGAGGCCGAAGAATGAATTTTATTAATGATTGCTGCCTGGTTTGTATACATATCTCAGCTCATATCCTGAGAAATTCTTTTGCACTCAATTCATTTCTTTTACAGTCCTGTATTGTGTTAGCACCTCATTATCTGTCTGAAAGACCAATTCAAAGTGAGGCTTAACATGCTGAGCATTTGGACAGCAAAGAACAAGATTTTTTTTTTCTAGCAGGAAATTCCTGGGAGGTCTCTGGCCACTTTCTTTTTATCACTGACAAGTCGGTTTTGATATTTGAGAATGTAGAGATCAATACCAACTTAGCCGTCAAAATGACTTGACAGAAGAAACTCTCTAATATTGTGCCAGGAATAATACCCCGTATCTTAAGACCCATGCTATAAACTTTTCTACATTTCCCAAGTGTCCCCAGAGGGGCATCCCCTGAATAATCTCAAGGTGTTTAAAAGAAGGTATATTAACCTACTTCTGGGTCAGACCCACTCTTGGCCCTTAGACTGGAGTCTAGACTTTATTCAGGCAATGTTAGGGATCCAGGAGATAGTGCCACTATTTTTAAATTACATGAAGGATGATGATATCTTATGGGCAACACTGGTGCAAGTTTTTAACAAATACTTTTAATTTTATTTCATCTTTCACCCAGGTCAGAAGCTGTGATTGGAAGATAATTTCTAGTCACAAAAATATGGAAATAAATTAAACAAATCAAATATTATTGAACAGAGTTATGCTAAAAGTTAGTCCTCCGTGTCCTGTTTCTGGATTGCAGAGATGGCTGTAGGTATCTAGGTAGCTGTCAAAACACATTGAGCTTGACATACAAAGGAGTACATTGCATTTATCATACATAAATGTAAAAATTTATTTTCCAGTGAACCTTTTCAAAACAAAGTAGAATTGACATAGGGAAGCTTTGGAGTTGAGACAGAATCCCAAAGAATCACCTTCTTAGAAGAGGCACAGAATGCTTTGTCCCAAGGCAACATGATGGTAGAAAAAGCATTTGGGTTGGAGTACTGGGAGCCAAGGTCTTTGATGGGGAAAGGTGGACAGGTATGTCATGATCACACCACACCTACGATAGCACTACCCATTAATAGCTCTGGAGGGAATCAAGGCAGATTGATATGATGCCAGCAAGCAGAACTAGAAATGTAGTACCACAGTTGATTAGGGACTAGTGTGGCCAGCTGCACAAAGGGAACTATGTGGAATTTAAGTAACTGAGAAGGAAGGAAGCATGTGGTTGAACAGCTGCTTCTGCTGATCTCTGTTCCAAGGACCTTCATACCAGCTATTGCATTCAATCCTCCCAGATGCTCTTTGTGCAAATGAGAATCCAGAATCTCAGAGTAGTGAAGTCATTGATTCAAAAGGTCTCCATGCCTAGTGAGATTGGGACTGTCTCAGAACACAATCCTGAGGATCTGTGACTCTCTTAGGAAAGCCCACAGGCAAAAGATGAAGGTGAGGGACCTGAAAGAAAAGTCACAATGCTGGCCCATGTTCTTGACACTCACTGGGGGAGTTTGTGATCTATGCAGTTTTCAAAGCCCTCCCAAGATATTTTAGGGAAGTTAGAATGAAGTCCAGGGTTGTACATCCAATCACCCCTTGGTTTCAGTAGAGAATTGATTTCAGTATCCCCAAAGAATCCAAATCTCGGATGCTAAATTCCTTGTATAAAATGCTATAGCAATTTCTTATGACCTATGTCCTATATTCTATATACTTTAAATCCTCTCTAAATTACTTATGATATCTAGTATAATGTGAATGCTCTGTGAATGGTTGTTGTGTTGTATTGCTTAGGGAAAAGTGACAAGAAAAAAGTTTGTACATATTCAGTAGACACATAATTAAAAAATATTCTTGATGCATGGATATTTGAACCTGCAGATGCAGAATCCATATATATGAAGGACCAACTGTAATTCTGATGCAAAGTTTATAGTTTTGGGTGAGAATGAAAAGGCTGTTCATGCAGGTCACAGGTAATAACTATGGCTCCTTGAAGAAAGTAATGAGTAACGTTCTTGGAATCACAAGGAATCATAGCAAAAGAGAACTTGGAATAGAAATTCTCTTCTATTACACACCTATTAGAATGTCTAACAAAACTCCAAACATTGACAACAACAAATGCTAGAAGAATGTGGAGTAAAAGGAACTCATTCTCATTTATTCCTGATAGGAAAGCAAAATGGTACACCTAGTTTGGGAGAGTTTGGCAGTTTCTTACCAACCTAACAATAGCCCACCATATCATATAGCGATTATCCCCCTACCTATTTGCCCAAATGAACTGAAAATGTGTGCATACATGTTTATAGCAGCTTTATTCACAATTGCCAAAATGTGGAATCAACCAAGATGTCCTTTAATAGGTGAATATATAAACAAATTGTAGTACAGCCAGATAATGGAATATTACTCAGTGATATAGAAGAAATGGGTTATCAAGTCACAGAAGTCACAGAAAAGACATGGTGTTATCTTAAATGCTATTGTTGACTGAATGAAGATAATCTGAAAATACTGTATGCTATATGATTTCAACTATATGGCATTTTGTAAAAGACAAAATTAGGGAGACATACAGGAATTGCCAGGGACTTAGGTGGAGGCAGATGAATAGGTTCATCACAGAAGATTATTAATTCAGTGAAATTATTTTGTATGAGACCATAATAGAGAATACACATTATAATAAAAAATTTTAAAACTGAATTAATATACAATGAAAATATTGAAGCCTAATGGTCTTTAAAATATTATATCAATATTGGTTCATCAATTGTAGCAAATGTACTATGCTGATGCAAAGTGTTAATAATAAAAGGAACCATGCTGATAATGGGAAGAACTAAGTTAGTAAATAGGAATTTTCTGTAGCTTACAACTACTCTCAAAAATAAAGTATATTTAATGAAAAAAATCAAGAATTAAGATTATTAAAACAAGCCTCAGGTTTCCTTTGGGGACTACCCTAAGTTGTTCACCCTTCTTTTGAAGGAGACCAGTCCATAAGTGGTATTTACTATGTTAGACTTGATGTTTGTCTCCAAGAATCTCAGACTGATGGAGCCGGAGTCCCTTTGGTATCATTCTGTACGATACCCATGAGTATGATTACTTTAACAGGGACGCTGAGCTTTCCCATTGGTTAGTGGGCATTTGATGAGTGTATCCCTCCAATACCCTTCTTCACCTACAAGATTCTGATAGAGATGTCCATCATGGTTCATTGCAGGGCCTCCATGCTGGTCTGGGCAATCTTGGCACTGCATTCCTTCTGTATACACTGAAATTGGTCCAAGGAAGTAGATATCAACCTAAGCTCAGCCAATCATAGAGAAGATTAATCAGGATGAAAGGGGAGAATAAATAGGGGAGAGGATCAGAGAAAAGGGGTAGAGCAAGAAAGAGAGGAAGAACAAGAGGGAGCACTCTTCCTAAGATAAAGAGCTGAAAGAACATTGCAAACACGAAGCTATCAGGTCTATTGTTTTCTAACCATCTGGTCTGCAAAAGAACAAAGCTAACCATAAACAAAAGATGGAGAAAGGAAGAAGAAAAGTATTTCAAGGAAAAGGGGGAAAAATGAGATAATTTTTATAATTTTTTGTCATTCTGATTGTTGGCGGGGGGTTCTGATAGTTTCTGGATGTGAGTTTCCACCATCATTTGCAGTAATCCTACCTGCAGTGTGCAGAGGGCAGCATTTATTCCCCGAGAGCATCATTACCCAAATCCTTCCCTGTCTGAGATCCTTGCACAGGCTGGGTGCCTGATTTTGTTCCAATACTCTACAGTCACTTCTGTTTCCAGCAAAGTGGAAGAAATAGGTTCATTACACCTACTGGGAAGACATGTTCTGAAGGAGCTTTAACATTTATGGGTTGAAGAAACAAAATAAAAAAATAACGTTACCTCCATAGCAAATCCCAAAGATTATCAGAAAAATCAGAGATTTAAGACAAAACATTGTCATGAAATGGTAGCATGGCTTAGAAAACAAATGAGCCTGGCAGTTGGCTGCATATTCTACAAGGGCTTCTGAGGGAAAGAGATAACTAAGTAAGGGGCAATAAGGTAAGGAAGGCACATGGCAAAGAAGTGAAATTAATGCAGACTGAAGGGCTGATTCTACTCACTTTCAAATGAATTTTCTAATTTTTTAAAAAAAAATTTTTGTGGCTGTTTATTCCCCAATTTACATGTGATTAACTGAAGTCACTATAAAGATTAATAACATGCCCTGCTGTTAGGTGACTAGATCAATGTGCTTAATCAGATTTATCTGAATGATATTTACTGTCAACTTTACTGTTGTGAGGTGGAGGGAGACAGTGGGTGGTTTGGGACAGATTTTCCCTACATAGCATCTCTTAAAGAATTTTCCTGATTATTTTATCTCTTGAGCAGTTCCTAGCTTTTTTCTCAGTTTCCATCCCCTTTTTATATCCATGACTGAAATTAGAAAACATTTCTAAAGAAGGTACTTGTGTTGAGTGTGAAGATGCAGAAGAAAAGATGAAGGAGGAGAAGGAGGAGGTGGAGGAGGAGGAGGTAAAAGAGGAGGAAAGGAAGAGAAAGAAGAAGGTACAGGGGGAGGGACCCTCCCTTGAGCACTATACAGTACTTTGGGGGGAGACACAGCCAGCAAGAGATTGAATAGGATATGGTATGTGCAATAATGGAAGCACATTCAAAGAGCCAGAGAGCACAGAGGCACAAATGACTTGCTCTTCTTGGGATTTGTAGGGGAAGCTTTCTCAAAGGAAGTTGTATTTGAAATTGGTCTTGAAAGTTGGGTAAAATGTGACTTCTTGTGAATTTATGATATTAAAGGAATTTCCTCTTTTGATTAACTTCTGTATGGTGAGCAATTGTATTTTTGTTTTTCCAACATAGCCCCCCCCAGTCTATCTCTATGTCTATCTCTCTCTCTCTCTCTCTCTCTCTCTCTCTCTCTCTCTTCATTTTACAAAGTCTTTTTTTTCCCTTTAGAACTAAACTACTCCTTGTATTCTCCTATCTCATAAATTTTATGTCTTTGACTTCTGCTAATAAATCAGAGTAAGACATTGATTCATTAAGAGATTGAAGCATGACTCAAGTTTGACCAACTAAGAATCACACTCGTAATTTTTGTTTTCATTATTGGTCATAGAATAAGGACTTTCTCTGGGCTTTTCATCTGAAAGGATGTGAGAAGGGCTTGCCTGAGATTAAAGTCAAGTAGGGAAGACACAAAAGAAAGATTTTGATGAATTTTTACTCATATGAATCTATTTGCACTAGTGACACCTCTACATTCCATAGGCAAATTAACAAATAAAACTCTAACTTAATAGATAATTTCACTTTAATATGGTGAATTATACTGAAGTAACATATTTACATTTTAGTTTGGACTTTCTAGAACCATCTTTTAATGAATACGAATGGTGAGACCTTTTTCTACACATAGTAGGGAATCAAAAGGTATTTGGCACTCAAATCAACAACCATCTCCTGTGGGCCCACTGTGTATGAAATGCTGACCTTGGCCTTAGAATATAGATAAAGAACAAAGAAGCTCACAGCCCTGTCTGTAGTGGAGATAGACATGAAACCATCAATTTTAAGACCACATGGTGAGACAAAATGAAATAGACTTGTGGGTGGGAAGTGTAATGTAATAGACGGAGAGAAATGACTGGACAGACCTCAGGCAGTTGTGACTGGGGTGAGAATAAGGAAGAGTGAAGGGAAGGAAGAAGGAGGTTGAGAGAAGAGGTGCTAGGTGAGAAGAGGAGAAAAGAGAATTTCATTCTTTTCATTCTTTCCTCAGATGTAGCTAACATGCCAGGAAATAGGAATGTCTGCATGACCTTGACCCACATGTCCCCAAGTAGCCTGCTTTGTGGTGGAGTGGATTCAGTGGCAGACATTGTTCTGAGGTGGCAGGCACCTTCCTTAAGCAGAGGTCACTCCAGAAAGCACTGGCCAGCACCAGTTTTCACACTAAGAGAACACATCCAGAGTCCATCTATCAGGCCAGGCTCTGGTGGAGTTCACAAAAGGCCATCACAAGCATCTTCACACTACCCACGCTCATCATTGGCAAGAGGCTGGGCCAGACTCCCCTGGTGCACTTTACCAGCATTGACTTCCTGAGGTTTTCACAACTACCCTGTGATGTGGGCAGTATATGTTATCTCCATTTTATAAATGAGGAAAATCAGGCTTTGGGTCAGTTCACACGTGGTTATTTATGTTTTCTTCTACTAAAGGCATCTTGCATACAGATATCAGTATCCTTAACAAGATCCTGAATAGATTTGAATAATTTAATATAATATTTGGAAGAGCATTATAAGGGTTTGAATAGTATTGAGTCCAATCATTTTTTTTGGGGGGGGGAATTGAAGTTGCTTACATTTATTTTATATTGGAAACACTGCTATCATAAGCATCTTTATTTATAAAAGAATGGATCACTGGTTCTTCCCATGCAATGAATTCCTAGATATAGATTTACTAATATGAGCCACATATTATTCATAACATCTTTTTCCAAATTTAAGAAAGGGATGTTTTTATAAAGAATGGAACATCTCGGTGATGCTGCGGACAGTCCTTTTGGAAACCAGGGTTGGAGGGTTTCCTGGGTAATAAACAAATGAGTAATAAGCAAATGATAATCCCACACATTTCTTTCTTTTTTAAAAAAATTATTTTTTATTCTAAGATGTTATAAATGACAGCAGAATGCATTACATTTCATATTACACATATAGAGCACTTTTTTCAAATCTCTGGTTGTATGCAAAGTATATTCACACCATTTGTGACTTCATACATGCACTTAGGGTAACGATATCCATCTCATTCTACCATCTTTTTTTTTTTCCTTTACCCTTTTGCCCCCTCCCTTCCCCTCCCTCCCCATTGGCCATTCTAGTATTCCTCTAATCCTCCTATGCTCCCCATCCCAACCTGACTGTGAATTGGCCTCCTTATATCAGAGAAAACATTTGGCATTTGGCTTTTTGGGATTGGCTAACTTCACTTAGCATTATATTCTCTAACTCCATCCATTTTCCTGCAAATGCCATGATTTTATTCTCTCTTATTGCTGAGTAATATTCCATTGTGTTTATATACCACATTGTCTTTATCCATTCATCTACTGAAGGGCATCTAGGTTGGTTCCACAGGTTAGCTATTGTGAATTGTGCTGCTATAAACATTGATGTGGCTGTGTCCCTGTAGTATGCTGTTTTCAGGTCTTTTGGGTAAAGACCAAGGAGTGGGATAGCTGTGTCATAAGGTGGTTCCATTCCAAGTTTTCCAAGGTATCTCCATACTGCTTTCCATATTGGCTGCACCATTTTGCAGTCCCACCAACAATGTATGAGTGTGCCTTTTTCTCCACATCTTCTCCAACATTTATTGTTGTTTGTGTTCTTAATAGCTGCCATTCTGACTGGTGTGAGATGAAATCTTAGAGTGGTTTTGATTTGCATTTCTCTAATTGCCAGAGAGGTTGAGCATTTTTTCATGTATTTATTGATTGATTGTATATCTTCTTCTGAGAAGTGCCTGTTCAGTTCCTTGGCCCATTTACTGATTGGGTTATTTGGGTTTTTTTTGTTTTTTTTTTTTTTTTTGGTGTTATGATTTTTGAGTTCTTTGTATATTCTAGAGATTAGTGCTCTATCTGACATGTATGTGGTAAAAATTTGTTCCCAATTAGTAGACTCTCTGTTCACCTCACTGATTGTTTCTTTTGCTGAGAAGAAGCTTTGTAATTTGAGTCTATCCCATTTATTGATTCTCGGTATTAATTCTTGTGATACAGGATTCTTATTAAGGAACTTGGGGCCTAATCCAACATGTTGGAGATTAGAGCTTACTTTTTCTTCTATTAGGTGTAGTGTCTCTGGTCTAATTCCTAGATCCTTGATCCACTTTGAGTTGAATTTTGTGCATGGTGAGAGATAGAGGTTTAATTTCATTTTATTGCATATGGATTTCCAGTTTTCCCAGCACCATTTGTTGAAGAGGCTATCTTTTCTCCAATGCACATTTTTGGTGCCTTTGTCTAATATAGGATAACTGAAATTATATGTGTTAGTCTCTGTGTCCTCTATTCTGTACCATTGGTCTACTGGCCTATATGGGTGCCAATACTATGCTGTTTTTGTTACTATGGCCCTGTAGTATAATTTAAGGTCTGGTATAGTGATGCCACCTGCTTCACTCCTCTTACTAACGATTACTTCAGCTATTCTGTGTCTCTTATTTTTCCAGATGAATTTCATGATTGCTTTTTCTATTTCTATGAGGAATGTCATTGGGATTTTGATTGGCATTGCATTAAATCTGTATAGTGCTTTTGGTAGTATGGTCATTTTGACAATATTAGTTCTGCCTATCCAAGAACAGGGTAGATATTTCCATCTTCTGAGGTCTTCATAATTTCTTTCTTTAGTGTTCTGTAGTTTTCATTGTAGAAGTCTTTCACATCTTTGGTTAAGTTGATTCCCAAGTATTTCTTTTCTTTTTTTTTTTTTTTTTTTTTTTTGATGCTATTTTAAATGGGGTAGTTTTCCTCATTTCCCTTTCAGAGGATTTGTCACTGATATATAGAAATGCCTTAGATTTATGGGTGTTGATTTTGTATCCTGCTACTTTGCTGAATTCATTTATGAGTTCTAGAAGTTTTCTGGTGAAATTTTTTGGGTCTTCTAGGTTTAAAATCATATCATCAGCAAATAATGATAATTTGAGTTCTAATTTACCTATCTATATCCCTTTAATTTCTTTTGTTTGTCTTATTGCTCTGGCCAGCATTTCAATTACTATGTTGAATAGAAGTGGTGAAAGAGGGCATCCCTGTCTTGTTCCAGTTTTTAGAGGGAATGCTTTCAATTTTTCTCCATTTAGAATAATGTTGGCCTGGGGATTAGCATATATAGCTTTTATGATGTTGAGATATGTTCCAGTTATCCCTAGTTTTTCTAGTGTTTTGAGCATGAAGGGGTGCTGTATTTTGTCAAATGCTTTTTCTGCATCTATTGAGATAATCATATGGTTCTTATCTTTGAGTCTATTGACGTGGTGAATTACATTTATTGTTTTCCATATGTTGAACCATCCTTGCATCCCTGGAATGAACCCCACTTGATCGTGGTGTATTATATTTTTGATATGTTTCTGTATCCATTTTGCTAGAATTTTATTGAGAAGTTTTGCATCTATGTTCATTAAAGATATGGGTCTGAAGTTTTCTTTTTTGGATGTGTCTTTGCCTGGTTTGGGGATCAGGGTGATTTTTTCTCATAGAATGAGTTTGGAAGTACTCCCTCTTTTTCTATTTCCTGAAATAAATTGAAGAGTATTGGTATCAGTTCTTCTTTGAAGGTCTTGTAGAACTCAGCTGTGTATCCATCTGGTCCTGGGCTTTCCTTGGTTGGTAGGCTTCTGATGGCATCTTCTATTTTGTTGCTTGCAATTGGTCTGTTCAAATTATGTATATCCTTCTGCTTAAGTTGGGGCACATCATACAACTCTAGAAATTTGTCAATGCCTTCGGTGTTTTGTATTTTTTTGGAGTACAGGTTTTCAAAATAATTCCGAATTATTTCCTGTATTTCCGTAGTGTTTGTTGTGATATTTCCTTTTTCATCACACATATTAGTAATTTGAGTTATCTCTCTCCTTCTCTTTGTTAGCCTGGACAAGGGTCTGTCAGTTTTATTTATTTTTTCAGAGAACCAACTTTTTGTTTTGTCAATTTTTTCAATTGTTTCTTTGGTTTCAATTTCATTAATTTCAGCTCTGATTTTAATTATTTCCTGTCTTCTACCACTTTTGGTGTTGGATTGTTCTTCTTTTTCTAGAACTTTGAGATGTAATTTTAAGTCATTTATTTGTTCACTTTTTCTTCTTTTGAGGAATGAACTTAATGCAATAAACTTTCCTCTTAGAACTGCCTTCATAGTGTCCCAGAGATTTCAATATGTTGTGTCTGTGTTCTCATTCACCTCTAAGAATTTTTTAATCTCCTCTTTGATGTCATCTGCAACCCATTGTTCATTCAGTAGCATATTCATTTAGTCTCTAGGTGTTGGAGTAGCTTTTATTTCTTAATTTATCATTGATTTCTAATTTCATTCCATTATGTTCGGATAGAATGCAGGGTAGAATGTCAACTTTTTTGTATTTGCTCAGAGTTGTTTTGTGGCCTAGTATATGGTCTATTTTAGAGAAGGTTCCATGTGCTGTTGAGAAGAAAGGGTATTCACTCGTTGAAGGATGAAATATTCTATGTAAGTCAGTTAAGTCTAAGTTGTTTATTGTATTTTTGAGTTCTATAGTTTCTTTGTTCAGCTTTTGTTTGGAGGATCTATCCAGTGGTGAAAGGGGTGTGTTAAAGTCACCCAGAATTATTGTGTTGTGGTCAATTTGACTCTTAAACTTCAGGAGAGTTTGTTTGATGAACATGGATGCTTCATTGTTTGGGGCATATATATATATTTATAATTGTTAAGTCTTGTTGGTGTATGGTTCCCTTGAGCAGTATATAGTGTCCTTCTTTATCCCTTTTGATTGACTTTAGCTTGAAGTCTACTTTATTTGATATGAGGATGGAAACCCCAGCTTGTTTCCTCTGTCCATATGAGTGGTAGGATTTTTCCCAACTTTTTACCCTCAGCCTATGGATTTCTTTTCCTATGAGATGAGTCTCTTGGAAGCAGCATATTGTGGGTCTGGTTTTTTTTATCCAATCTGCTAATCTATGTCTTTTGATTGGTGAGTTTAGGCCATTAACATTCAGAGTTATTATTGAGATGTGTTTTATATTCCCAGCCATTTTTATTTCTGGTATTTACCTTGACATAAGGTTTCTCTTCTAATTGTTTTTCCTTTAGTGTAATACCTCCCTCTGTTGATTTTCATCATTGTTTTTCTTTTCCTCTTCATGGACTATTTTGCCGAGGATGTTCTGTAGTGCTGGCTTTCTACTTGTAAATTCTCTTAACTTTTGTTTATCATGGAAGGTTTTTATTTCGTTCTCAAATCTAAAGCTTAATATTGCTGGGTATAAGATTCTTGGTTGGCATCCCTTTTCCTTCAGAGCTTGGAATATGTTGTTCCATGATCTTCTAGCTTTGAGTGTCTGAATTGAAAAATCCGCTGTGATACAAATTGGTCTCCCCCTATATGTGATCTGATTCCTCTCTTTTGCAGCCTTTAAAATTATATGCTTGTTCTGTATGCTAGGCATTTTCATTATAATGTGTCTTGGTGTAGATCTGTTGTAATTTTGTACATTTGGTGTCCTATAAGCCTCTTGTATTTGGTTTTCCAATTCATTCTTCATGCTTGGGAAATTTTCTGACATTATCTCATTAAAGAGGTTATGCATTCCTTTGGTTTGAAACTCCGTGCCTTCCTCTATCCCAATTATTCTTAGATTGGGTCTTTTGATGCTGTCCCATGCTTCTTGGATGTTCTGTTCATGGTTTCTTACTATCTTCATTGTGTGGTCAACTTTATTTTCAAGATTATATACTTTGTCTTCATTGTCTGAGGTTCTTTCTTCCAGTTGATCTAGTCTGTTGGTGATGCCTTCAATTGTGTTTTTTATTTGGTTAATTGTTTCCTTCATTTCAAGGATTTCTGTTTTTTTTTTTTTTTTTTTTTTTTTTTCAGAGTTTTGATCTCTTTTTTGAAGTAATCTTTTGCTACCTGTATTTGCTCTCTTATATCTTTGTTGTAGTGGTCAATTTTTGCCTGTATTTGCTCATTTAGGTCATTCTTTGATTCACAGATCATTTTAATTATGAACCTTCTGAACTCCTTCTCTGACATTTCGTCAACTTCGCTAAGCATGGGTTCTGTTATTGTAGAATCCTGGTTTGTTTGGGGTATTTTCCTCCCCTGTTTTTTCATGATGTCTATTTGCTTTACTTTTTGCAGTGTAGATCTGAGTTATCACAGATTCTTCCCTATATTTTTTAATACCCTTGCAGGTTGTCTGTGCCTCCCCTTAGCACTGGACTATCAGAACCTGCCACTGACCCTCAAAGTATGCTACCTGAAGCTGGGTTCACACTGGTTGGCCTGGGCCGAACTGATTGAGTCTGAGCTCCTGTGGTGGTCTGGGGCTAACCGCAATGGGGTGAAGGTCAGTGGGACTGCCCTGGTCCCGGCTGGGCTCAGGCCAAGTTGGCCGGTCTGTCCTTGCTGTCTCCTGCTCTGGGGAGGAGGCTGGTGGGTCTGGATGAAGCCTGGGCCTGGTGGCACTCTGATGTAGGACCCCAGGAGTGCCTCGGACCACCTGCGCTCTAAGCAGAGTTGGCGGGTCTGTCCTTGCTGTCTCCTGCTCTGGGGCAGAGGTCAGCGGGGCTGGCTGGAGGCTGGTGGCACACCAGAGGGCGTCAGCAGGACTAACCTGGGTCTGGCCATGCTTGGGTGAAGGTCTGTGGGACTACCTTGGGCCGGCCTGGGCTCAGGCAGTGTTAGCAGGTCTGTCCTTGCTGTCTCCTGCTCTGGGGCAGAGGTCAGCGGGACTGGATGAAGCCTGGGCCTGGACAATCTCACACATTTCTTACAGACTCCATTCACCTTTTATTCTCATCATCACTAAATAATAAAGCTGCCTTAAACAATTGAATCCCACTTCATAAAACAAAACAGTTTGGCCATATAACAGTGATAGTTAAAACTCTTTTCTCCTTAAGTTATGAATGTGTATATATTTTATTTTACTTATTGATAATATGTTTTAACTGTGAATTTGTGAATACTTCATTGATTTGAAAGTAAAGTGAATCCTGTTAGCCAGAAAATCCCACAGCAATGAAAATGATCTCAAAACGTTCTTTCTCCGTAGCATAAGCCTCTTTCAAAAAGAAGTTATTTCCATTTCTTCATGAATTAAAAATCATGTACTTAGAATGAATTTTATCCTAGATGTAAAGGATGAAAATCAGTCTTGAAAATGGTTTTCTTTGGTTAGAATTTCAAATCATTTCGCAGTTTACTGGCATGTTTTTCTCATTGCCAGAATCTTTGGTTTATTTTATAATTATTCATCCTCAGTTCACCTTGAATTCTTTTCATAAACTTTCTAGTTGCGAAAAAAATAAATTTATAGAAAAGTTGCAAAAAAGGAACAGACTGCTGTCCTCACTTCACCTATTTTCCCCTAGGTTTACTACATATCTAGCTATTTCACAACACTATGATATTAAGATCTATATAATATTATTAACTAAACTATAGACTTAGTTTGATTTTTCTCCATTTTTCCACTAATGTTCTTTCTCTGTTTCAAAATCTCATTCAGAGTACTGCATTTCATATTGTATAATTTGGGCTTCTCTTTATTGTACATCTGATTTTGTATATGACTTTATTCATGTGACAAGTGGATAATGACGTCTTATACTCAGAACATTTCCTGCCCTGTCTTGGGTCTTCCTTGCTTGTCTTCTTAGTATTATCTAAGTATCATCCATATTTTCTTTTCAAGTGTTTTAAAAATTTATATCTTTTAAAATTAATTAATTAACGAAAACCACATTACATAATTCATAATTCCACTTCACTAATAAGCTCAAAGCACAGGAGCTCATGACACAACGGCCATGGAAGAACTGGAAACTCATGAAGTTTCAGAGCTCTCACCCTTTAGTGGGCTACTTCAAAGATTGCTTAAGATCTAGGTCTCTTGAAAGAAAGACAGAGAATCAAAAGGTGCCCACTTCAATGAATGAGTCCATAGCCTAAATAATATATGTTTAGATTAATAGATATAAATCCCATTTCTATACATGCACATAAATACAGGTTCCAGTATTTCCTTTCCATATCTGCATAGATTTGCTTTTATAGCCTCTGGAGGGTCCCTGACCCCCAGGGGAGACTCGCCAACTCCTCTGAGGCTTTAATTGTGCTGGGAGGAGGGTCTGGGGCACACTGGGATTGGTCCACAGTGCCCTGTCCCATAGCATTCCTGTCTAATCCTCACCCTTCAGTATCACTTCCTTATTAAACCAGGTTCAGAAGCTCACTGTGTCTGCTCTGAGTCACTGAAAATGCTCCCGAAATATGACATCTGCAGTGTTAGGGGGAGCAGGACTTTGCTGCGTGAGATTTAAACTTTCAGCAGGATCATAGAATGTCTGTTATTTCAAGTTGGACTTGATTATTTTTTCTAAACCGCCAGACTTTCAGACCATACAATACCAGCTTTCTTCAAATGGAACTCTTTAGTTCCTTTTATGGTAAAGTTTAATACTGTGAACATATGGAGGGTCTGAACGTCTGCCAAATGTTTTAAAAGACAAGGTTATAAATACCCCAGCAGCGAGCTTTGTTCCTTAATGTATGGCTCTGTTACTCCAAGTCAACGTGGAAGATAAATCAGAGCACAGAGCTGGCTTGGGCATTAACTTGATATTTCTGGCAAGTATTCATAGCATCTCATTTGGAGAGAGAAAGAGAAGTGGTTGTTCTGAGGTAGCGTTAAGAGAGTGCAAAAAAGAATTAAATTTTATAAAAAGCAAGGAGCAGAATAAGAGCATAATTGAAATATCTAAAATGTAAATACACAGTCTAATTTTCTTACCAGCAAATTGAAGCTTAAGAAATCATAATACCAATGTCTATGGGGTTGGGGATTAGACTCTTCAGCCCCTTTCATTTAGACGTAGAATTGATACCTCTCAATTTCTTTGTAGTACATCTCCCTCTCCCACTGCTGTCTCAGCTCTTTGCAATTTTCCACTGCCTGATTCTCAAGCTCTCCTCTGCCTGAATGTAGGCTGGGCTCTGCATGACTCACTTTGGGACACCATCCTATCCTCTCTTTGTCTCTGGCATTTCTCTATTAATAGGGATGTGCTGACCTGCCCTCTGCACCCAGCATCTCACATCGCTGGTCCCATTTGTTGCAGGGCTGGCAGCTGGCAGGATCTTAGCCACATCCACAGCATGAGACGTGGCCTACCATGTCTGTGAGATGAGGCACCTAGGGTGAATGAACCCCAGCATGGTGGGAGGAAGATTCTGTGCATGAACTTCCCAGGTCACTGGAATAACATTGAATAATTCATGTCCTCTTCACAGTAAGAACATTTAGGATCCTGAGTGGTCTGATGTAGCTTCCAAAGGTCCAGGGACTGCCTGGACTTAGCTCATGCAAATAGCAAGATATCATTGAGGGCAGAGAACTAAAAGAGGAGTCAGAAGAACTTTGGTAAGATTGTTTATTTTCCAGTTCTTAGATGAAGTTATTTTTTTTTTTCTTTTCAGTATACTCTGCAAACCTGGACTTCTCTATTTCTAAATTAGGAATACCAACAAATATGATTTTCTTACAAAATTGATAGGGGACTCAGATGATAATGCATGAGAAGGCTCATAATAAAATATTCTTAGCATTTGTATGAATGGGCTAGATTTTGCTGATATAACGAAGAAATCTCAATGGCTTACAGAGTACTCTTTTTCCGGACATATACACTGTCAGTTGCTTGATGCTCTGTACCATCTATCTTTTCATCTCAGGATCCAGGCTCACCCTTTATCTGGGACATTGTTTTTTGACAGTAGAGAGAAAGACCAATAATAGAACATCATTATGGTTCTTGAACCTCATTCTTGTTCTGGTGTAAACTAATCAATAAAATCAATAAGTGTAAAATATAGATAATAGATATAAGATTTTGATAAGTGAAGTAAGATAAGACAATAATAATGCAAGAACTGTCATAGATAGGCCCAAAACTCCATTTTGCTGCATTCTATAAAAACTGTTACAAGAGCTGTTTCTGAGAAACTGAAATGAAAGCTGTTTTCTTATAATATATTATTTTTATGTACTTTGTACCCCATAAAGTGTACCCAACGAAGGATATGGCAATGGTCTTGGTGAGCTACATTCTGGGTCTGAGTGCATTTGTGGGTCTACATGACTTTGAAGTAGATTCTCACCCCTACCCAAACTCAGGATACAGTTGTCTAGCACCTGCTCAAACCTGAGCTGTGGTTGTCTAAGATGTTTAAAACAACTACTTTTTAGCTTCTGTGGCCTATTTGCTTGTCACTGGAAAATTTCAGTCCTGTTTGGGTTTGCAAAGACTTGCTTATTGCTGTTCTAGCTTCTGTGATTGGCTTGCTTGCATGGTGCTGGAAAGTTATGGTTTTCACCTTCAAATTCCCAAGGAAAACCAGAAAATGCTGCTGTTCTCCCACAGAGCTTCAGTCTCTAGGGGTGGGTGACAACCCCTGGTCAGGTAAATAAAGCTCTCTAATTTGTTTTAAATTTGGACTTTGTGTGTTTTCTGAGGCAACTCCTTATTTCAGTTCTCAAATGTGACATAGGCCACTTCTGCTCAGACTTTGTTAACCAAAGCAAATCATGTCTCCAGATCTGACTTCTGTTAGGTAGAACAGTGTACCCAGCCCACAGGATGGATCCCTAGGAGATGGAACTATCACCCTCTAGAGAAAACCAATGACTATTTCTAACAAATGATACAAATATAAATTCTGAGGTGGAATTAAGACCCCTGAAAGTCCCTTGGAGATGTTCCCTGGTTTTTAGATATCTTCTTTAAAACAAAAATGTAATAAATAAAGTAGAGAAACTCTCACAGTTGTTTTTCCCCTGCTTTATTTTTAGCCCTTGAAGAGCTATTATGAAATTGCCTAGAAAGAAGAAACATGTCTGCAAGAAAATCTACAGGGAGAGTAGAGAGAGAAGAATTTTATGAAGAAAATCGGAGGGAAAAAACGTATCGAGTGAAAAGGAAAGAAAATAAAACATCAAACATGAGAACTCTGTCACCAGGATTAGTGAAGGATGTGTCTTATTTCATAGCACAAGCATTAGTGGTGCCTTCTCAGGAACACCAGAATTCATACTCTCCATCTGCCAATGACTGTGGCACCTGCGGTTAGACTCTGGGTCCCTGAGTTTTGCTCACTCCCTTCTAACATAAGAAGAACTCAAGTGAGTACATTTCATAAGTTTCCATGAGGTAATGAATATGAATTGGCAAATCATAGAATGTTAGGCAAATTGATATTAATGCAACATTTTCAGGGGTTGTATTCTAGCAACAATGATGTTTGACTGGACTGTCTCAATAATAATCAATGTATCTGTCCTTCCATCTACCCATCCAGCCATTAGCCATCAAGTGACTAATCTAAACTACATTCCCTACATCAATGCCTTGAAAAAAATACAGGGCTCAATGAAGACAAAAGTATCTGTTGAAATGAATGGCTTATGGCTACATTGATAATTGTACACATTTCATTGTGATCAATGTTCAATGAAAGAGAGTAGTCCTCCATGTTTCTATCTGTAAGTTGATGTGGAAGAAAATACTCACAGAAAATTTGTAGCTTTGTGTGCTTTTTTCCCCTAAAATACACTCTGTTCTCAGTTTGTTTATGGCCTCCCTCAGGACTGAGTTTGGGTCCTTGTGCTTAGAAAACCATGCTGTACATTATAAACAATGCACATATATAAATCCATATGTATGTATGTATACGTGTGAATATGATTTCATGTATATATAATGTTGCTTTCCTCTGATAAATATAAACTCCATGAACACAAACATTTTGTTCACTGATCAAATTCTCAGAGCATAGAGAAGCATCTGGCACAAAGGAGGCACATGCAAAATTCTTTGACTTAGGCTAATTGTGGTTTATTTCATTCTTTTTCAGGTTTGCATTGATCAGTTTTTTCTTTAAAGTGCTGTGTAACAACAACCCCTGGAATCTCAGTGAATTATACTGAAAGAATACTTCTAATTCATCTGCAGGTAGGCAGTGCTTGGGTGGCAGATTCACATGTCTCTAATACCAATATCTACACTGAAGATAAACAGAGTCTGTTTATTGTATGTTTTTCCCATGAGAGAGGATAGGAATGCAAGATGTTAAGTAAACACACACACACACATACACACACACAAACACACATACACAGATTTAAACCCTTCTCTTGGATGTGTCATTGGTCACAATCAAATTCCATTGGCCAGAGAAGTGTGCACATCCAAGCCCAACTCCAATGAAGTAAAAAGTGTATTTCTCACACGGGAAATGGAAAGAAACAGACAATATATGCTAAACAAAGCTAAAAATCCACCAAAATTATTCCTTTTCCAGGAACATTTCTGCCAATTCATTTGACAACACTTCCCTGGATTCTAGTCTTCTTTGAGTCCAAATTTCATCTGCTTTTCTCACAGTTTCTTAACCTGCTTTCTGTGGCTCTGTTTCAGTCTTCTGAATAATTCTTCCACCCATCTCTTCTCAGAAAATCTAATCTCAAGTTGGACTACATTTTTGGCAACTCTGACTGGCTTGATGCTTCTTGTTGGATTCTGGACTAGGAGTAGTTGGACCCTTCTCCATCCCACACCTCCTTTATGCAGCAAAGGATGTGCCTGGGATACCACCACCAGCAGCAGCAGCTCTGAATCTGCAAAGAGTCCATGATAAAATAAGCTATATTTGAGAAAGCTATTAGTGTCACTTAGCTCCTTTGTTAGAGATGTAGCTCCTTTTTCATTTCAGATCTTTGCGTTTTATGCAATGGGATCAAAAGGTGTGAGTATCTCAGATGCAGAGATGAAGGAATGAAAGTATTGAATTGTATAAACCAAAGGAAACAAAAACGTGTGAAGTTTGAGAGCCAACCTTAAGACTGGAAATGGGTGGAGCTTACATGCACTACAAAATGAGAGCATTGTGCCTCGTTCCTCACAGACTGAGAGAGTGTTAGAGTACCTCAGAGGCTGGTGCCAAAGTTGCCCGTCTTTAAGGAAAGGGCTAAAAGCCTGTGGTTGGTGACCACTGTGCGTTAAGAAGGATTCTCCTTCCATGGGGACTTAACTGTGTAAGACTCTGGAGATTTTTATGTGACACAGGCAAGTAAGACCCAAGAACATATGACATTGAATTTCCCTCCAAACTGAGAGCAGAAGAGATATCTGAGGAGATAAATTTTGACTTACAGAGGTCGAGCCAGCAGGACATTTTAGCAGACTATGATACAGAGGGAATATTTGGGATGTCATTCATTTCATCCTCATAATCCCCTACTCAGTCTCTCTCTCCCTTCCTTCCTTTACCTTTTTCCTCTCCTCTCCCAACCTCCCACCTCCACTGCTTTGTTCTGTGTATCTCTACTTGGTTTTCCCTCCAGCTGCTCTCTTCCTACAGCTGGAAAGATGCTTATGGCCAGTAGCGAACATCACCATATTGGTTCTAATTTCTTGGAAGAACCAGCGTTAGTCAGATATTCACCATTCACATTCATCTCTGTAGCAAAGCAAATGTTTCAAGACCAAGTGCATGCAAGAAGAATGCAAGATGGTCCCTTGCAAACTAATGACAGGCAGGTGCAACTCACAAGGAAACAGGACAGACACAAACTACAGATAGCACTGAAAGTGTCTATGATGTGTAGCAGCCATTACTACAATGTATGCCCTATGACCAAGAAGAATTTCTACTAGTAAAAATCACCAATTACTTTGGAGCATGACCATCCATTTCTCCTACAACTCATTCCAAATTCCAGGGTATTTCAAATTTGGAACAACCTTAGATTACAACTATCAGCACAAATTAGGAGGAGCCTTGTATTCATGTCACATGGCTATTTGGTCATCAGCATGACTCCTACAGACTATGAGTTCTTATGATTAATAAAATATCACTTTAATCTTCTCATTTCTCTATGGTCTGGTACCATGGGAATTGCAAAAACTTAACAATTATAATTTCCTACATACATTAAAAAATTAAATGCAGAGTAAGTTAGGTTATAGTGCAAGTGTTATGGTGAGAAAGTTATTTTTAAAATGCATCAGTGGCTACCACACAGTTGGACCTTAATAAATGTTTAATACTGACTATATTACTTTACTTTCTTATAATTGTTTCTGCCATTAAAATGCACTTGTACCTTCTGAAAGAAAACAATAAGTGATTCTTTGTTATGAGAGGGTTAAGATTTTAGAACAGCATGCCATTAAGATGAAGATACAATGAAGGCTAAGATTTTGGAGCAGTATGTCACTTAAATGCATATAAAGGACATTTGACCAGCCAGAGCAAAATAGCTCAGGAATGTGTGCTTCTCAATTACTGGTTTAATCACACACATAATGTATATATTGGGACTTCAAAATGCAATCAGTGACATCTGCCACCACTGCATTCCCATTGTTCTTATTATGGTGATTTTCAAATAGTCAATGAGAAAATCAATACATCAAGCATTTTCAGAGACCCTGTGAACAAACAAAGGTGTCTTGTGGTATGGATAATGGAGAGATAAAAATAGTGAAAGTTCTGATTTTCTTAGGAAGGAATGATTTTTGAAAGGTTTAATACAGATCTGATTACAAATATTTTGATAAGAGTGTTTTGCATGTGTGTTGGTTTTATAAAGGCTTACATACATGTAACATACCAGACACATGTTTTTTGAAACACACTAACAAACACATTCCAGTTGATTCTACATTTTTAACTTAATCACTTTTTGAGAGCAAATTCTTAGGCAATGTGTTAGATAATCCATTAAATCCTCATCTCAAGATATCTAATGTGCCATTATACTTACTTGTGCATTATACTTTTGTATTAACCCACACAGACAAGTAGTCAGTTTATCTTTCACTTGTCTTTCTTTTCTAACAGCAATGTAACTGATATTTTGAAACAACAACTACCAGGAATTATAAATGGTCAGAGAAACATGGAAACATGAAGAAATCTTTCACGTGTTATCAAGTATTAGTTACAATGAACTTCAATTTTTTTTAGTAAACATAGATACGTGATATACTATTATGTTTCACTTATATTCTTGAAATCCCCAAAGCAACACATTTGTGATATATACTATTCTCCTGGTTTTACTTCTAATTAAACTGCCTCAGGTGCTAGTGTGTGTAAGATCTGAAACCAGAGTTTTTATTTCAATCCCTACACGCCATGTGTTTGAAGTCCTTGATGTCTGAAGAACCCTATATTGTTCTATGTGGTCACACAGATGCACAAGGAGTCATGAGGTCAAAATGATGGATAGAAGCTCACATGCCAGGAACTTTCCACATCACGTTTCGAAAGCAATGAAGGATTCTAAATATTGGCGTGGACCATCAAATCTAAAATATCACTCTGATGGTTTGGTACTGGACAAAAGGGATGGATTAGATTGATGGTAGGAAAAAATGAATGTAGGCTAAAGACATATATATATATATATATATATATATATATATATATATATTTAAATCAAAGGCTTGAGCGTAGACAGGAAGACAGGGGATATGGGATTTATTAAGGAGGTAGACACTATTAGACTTATTGAACAACTGGGTATGGGTATGGAGGATTCCAGCATGTTGGAAAAAAGAAACAGTCATAGTAAGGTGGAACCTGAAAGCTCTCCTGAATCATCTTGCTTTCTCACCTCCTCTCAGGAATTCTTAAAAGTAGTATGATGCATGAAAGAGAATATGCAGGTAGAAATACAAAGAAGCCCACTGAAACCATATCTGCCTGTGGTCGCCAGCTGCCCTCATTCTTACTGAGGACAATGGAAGACGATCTACCCAAGTACTACTACAGTGGATCTGGAACCTTCCCATAGGCAAAAAAGAAAGGTGAGAAAGAAAGGGAGAGGGGGAGGGGGAAGGGGAGTGTTGGGGGAGAAAGAAGGAAGGAAAGGAAAGAAAGAAACATTTTAGGCTGTGGCTGGGGATCAGTGGTAGAGCCCTTCCCTCACACCTGTGAGGCACTGGGCTCAATCCTCAGCACCACATAAAAATAAATACATGAAAAGATATTGTGTCCACTTACAACTGAAAAAAAAATTAACAAAAAGAAACATTTTGCCTTGTTATTCAAGAAGTATTTTATTAGTATTTTATTATTGGCCCAAATAGAATTACCAGTTCCGATTTAAAAATATGAAACTCATCTATTTAGTATTAAAATATAAAAAGTTGATATTAGCAGTAATAGAGACCATTATAACCCAAGTGCTATGTGACAGAACTACATTAACATATTTACTCCTTGCAAACAATTCTGTGAGTTAGGCACCTGTATTAGACCATTTTCTATTACCAAGAAAAATACCCGAAGTTGAGTACTTTATAAAGAAAAGAGGTTTATGTGTCTCACAGTATTGGAGGCTGGAAGTCTAAAATATTAAGGTGGGCCTATCAATTTGGCTCCTGGTGAGGGCCTTATGGTGGAGGTCATCATGGTGCAAGCAAGGGTGAGACTGATAACATTGATAGGACAAGAAGCCAGATTTGGGGTGGAGCTAGTCTTGCTCTTTTTATAATAGCTGGGCTCCCATGGAAACTCTCCTCTCTCTCTCTCTCTCTCTCTCTCTCTCTGGCACGATTCACTCTGCAACATCAGCATTAATGCCTTCCAAGGGCAGGGTCCTGTCCTCAATGACCTAATTATTTGCCATGAGGTTCCACCTCTTATAGTCTTTCCAACCTCTCCACATTGCCACACTGGGGCCCAAGCTTCACACACACACACACACACACACACACACACACACACACACACACCTGTGGTAACACTCTCAAACCATAGCAGTACTATTATTGAGATAGAACCAAATAATTTCACATAAAATCTTGCATCAAAAATTGCTTGTCCAGAAACAGTTCATCACTGTGAACTCAGATGTAGGGTCTAAAATAAGCCTGTTAACTTTAGGACAGGTGAGAACACAGGGAAGGAGAGTGGGGAAAGTGGATGTTAATTTTATCTATTTTTCAAATTTGCAGTATTAAATGAAGATAGTGACTCTGCCATTTTAGATCTTGGGTTGCTGACATGAGAAATTAAAATTAATAAAAAAGAACTTTTTAAAACTTTTTTTTTTAAATTTTCAATATTCTATGGTTAATCAGAACTCTGTTTTGGTAGCCCAGGCTGGTCTTTTGTGAAACTCCTCATGTCTACATCCATTGTACACTATCTTGATTATGAATAAATCTTCCAAAAGTGAGTCTCAGGATCCTACTCAACAACAGTGTTTTAGGGGCCATTACCAATAGACTGGAGCTGTTACATAAGATAAAAATTACTTTCCACACAAGTGGCACAATATGCATCCTCCTGGAGGGAGAGAACACAAAAGAACACCTTTCTGTTAAGATATATATCACTCATTTAAATCAGAAAAAAAAAAATATATGTTTCTGCAAACTTTAAGAGGACAGCTGTAGCAAGCCATGGTGTATACTCAGAAAACTGAGTAATTTTTGCAATTCTCTGTCTAGATGTAACTACCTCAACACCCTTGTCCTGACACTGTTAAAAGATAAAAACCTGAGAAAATTCTCTGCTGAGACAATCTCATGCTAAAGCTGAAGAACTATTTTTAGTGTTGGGGGAATTAATAATAATGTTGCCTAAGCAGTAGGTGTCAGATTAAAAAAGGAAGTCAGTATCTGAGTGTATTCATGGGTCAACAGACAGACTTCAGTACCACCACTGGACATGTCTTTGCCTGCTGTTTCTCATGCAGGCCCTGCCACAAGTCAGAAAACCAGTTGGAAAAAAAGAATTGCACCCTTATTGGATCTTTGATCTCAGAAGAGGTTGCATGGGCCAGGTAAACAGATTAGCAATAGAAGCAAGATAAATAAGGATTCGTAAACTGGTTGTACTCTTTGCTGCTAGTTGGTAGGGAATCTAGGAGGTATTTTCCAGCTAAGGAATAAAGCAAATAAGCTGGATTTCTGAGAAGGAAGTTAACCATGGATCTCCAAAAGACTCATGATTTAGATCTCTGATTCTCTGAATGGCACAGCTTGATCATTACCCAGTTGTTAGGGATATCTCATCCAAAGGAAGAGGGTGTCCACCAAAAAAGGTGGGAAGGATTGATTTACGTTGATCATATAGAAAATGTGATCACAGAGACACTTGCTTGCAATGACTGTGTAAAGATGTGAGAAAGAGGATAAGACTTAATTGCCCACTGCTCTTTTAAGATTTAGAGGGTCAGAACAGCAATGCTAGAATTCAGTGGCCTTCTTCAAATGTATTCAGATAACATCTTTCAAGGAAAGGGAAATGTCTCTCGAAGTCTCCAAATGATCTCTCTCTCTCTCTCTCTCTCTCTCTCTCTCTCTCTCTCTCTCTGTCTGTCAAGTCCAGGAATGTACATTTCAAAGCAGGAACTTTAAAACCAAAATATTTAATCACGAATAAAAGGCTACAGCTCTGCTCTTGAAGAATCATCCTAACTGGGTTGTTCTAGCAGTAAGAACAAATTCTTTTCATCAAAACTCTTGTCTAAAAGTCAGCATTTTATGCTGAGGAGGGCAGGAGCGCTTTGAATCCTGAGGGAAACTTTCCTGATTTTAATTTTTAATTAAATCTTTTCTTGCCTCCAATAATATAGTTTAGGAAAAGGTCATCTATAAAAATCGTGATTTTTAAGTGAAGCCAAGAGAATGAGGATAGAAAATGTTCAAACTCTTCTCTGATTTATTGTGATATTTTTAGAAAATGATGCACTGTTTAGTTGAAGATATCAATATTTATCAATATGTACTGAGTACCTACTGTGTCCCAAATGCTGTGCCAGGTGCTGAATATGTTTAATTGCTTAATATCAACTCAAACTACTCATAAGGTAGATCTTGGTTTTAGCTTTCTTTTCCAGGTGAGCAACTGGAATTTGAGTAAGGTAATATCAAGTAACATGTCCTTGGTAGGAGACCTAAATAGGGGAAGACTCAGAAGTTAAAACCTAGATTTGGGAATTCAGCACATAATTTTTCTTAGTAAAAGAAAAAAAAAAAAAAAAAAAAGAAAAGAAACATAGAAACAGCATAACACTAACACTTAGTAATGTGTATACCAAGAACTGGATAGAAAGAAATTGGATTCTGTATACAATTTCCTATGCAATGATATAATCATCCTGGTATGTCTTGTAGGAAACAATAAAGTATTGAATTAATATAATTGTCATTCACTGATATTTGATGTGTACCTTTTGTCAGTAAATTTATTATGTTTCAGCTTGTATGATACATGAGTGTATAATGTTTGCTGCTAAAACAAAAAGGCCTAATAGTCATCCTTGTAAATGCTCATTAAATTTAGTGATGAGGCCAGGTATGGTGGTGCATGCCTGTAATCCCAGCAACCCTGGGGGCTGAGACAGGAGGATTGCAAGTTGCAAGTCAACCTCAGCATTTTCGCAAGGCCCTCAAAGACTTAATGAGACACTAAAAATAAAAAAGTTAAAAGAACGGGAGATGTTGCTTAGTGGTAAGCTCTCCTGGGTTAAATCCCAGTATTCCCTCCACCTCCAGCCCCCCCAAAAAAAACACATGTGATGGGGGATAAAAAGTTTGCATGGCTATAAATTTATTCATTCATTCATTCCTTTAATGTCAGTAATAGTGAAAAAATAACACTACTAAATCCTTTGTTTTGATGTGGAATATAATTAAATATCATTGTTCTTTCAAAATACAGAGGCACTTCACATTACTACAGATGCCATTTTAAAATTTCTAAGTATGTGGCAATGAAAAATCCATTTATGAGGGAAATTTTTTTTTTTCTTTGGGGCAGAATGGCATACCACTCTAAAATGTATAAATGGAATTCCAAAAGAAATTGAAATACTTATGGAACTTAGAAAGAAAGGCCACATAATTATCATGTAATTATAGTGTTTTGGGAGCACTTAGAAACCTGGCAAACACTTAATATATTAATAGGATCATCACTGTCCCTACTCCAGCAGGGTGGCTCCATGTGAATTGCTTTTATAAACCAATCAGGATCACAGTTATCCTTAGGAAATGAAAAATAGTAGCAATGTCTGAGATTCCTATAGTGCTTTGATATTTTTAAGAGTCTACAGTTTCATTAGTCCTCACAGAAACCCTAGGAAGGGCAATAATTGTTCTTCTTCAGAGAATAAAACAGAAGCCCAGGGACCTACTTTCACTGTCTAGTTGGACTCTGAGAATGGCAGAATTTTGAGTTATGATATTGTCATTTCTGGCACCAAGTCTAGTGCCACAACTTCAGAGCACAATGTAATGTTCCCGGTTCCCACACAAAGCACCACAGTTCAAGAGTTTGACCTAATACTGCACCATGATTTTGTGTATCACTTATCCATTTCACAAACAAACAAATAAGGGCCCACTCTGTGACTGGGACAGTGCTGGACACTGGGAATTAACTATACTGAACCCAAACTTGCTCATCTAAAGGCACAGTTGGAAATTAGGCAAACACAATCCTGAAATAGATGATTAAAAACAGACTGATTATGGAAAGAAGAACAAGTTACTGGAGATCTGAAAAGTGAATAGATATTAACTAGGCAATGTGTGTAGAGTGCTTATGAGTCAGAGTGCTGGAGACCAAAAGGCAGATGGCACAAAGACCAGGAAATATGAATGACAGGAGTGAAAGTGAAGAAGAAGGCGGAGGCCAGCTCCTAACTGGTCCTTCAGGCTATGAGAATTCCTAATGTCTCTAAAACCAATGGGAGTCAACTGAAAATTCTTAATAGGTTTGGAAGGGGAGGGATCTATGTTCCCATGATAGACTGACAACTTCAAGAAGATTCTACCAAGTAGGGATCCTTCAAAGGTAGCTAATAAGATAGCCATTACTTCTCAACTAAAAATTCCTTTATAAAAGTAAACATTACTGGATCCAAAAATCAAGCCATCTCATTGTTTTAAAACTTTTTTTTTTTTTTTTTTAACAGGAGCTAGACTCATAGTTTGCAAAGGCTAAGAGAAAGTCACAAGACTTATTATTAGCCTTTAAATATTAGGGGTGTACAAAATTGCACACAATTTCAGGACAGATGATAATCTGAGACAAGCTTGAGTCCCAGCCCTTCTCCTTCCAGGCAAGGAAACCGAGGGTCAGGAAGTGAATTATTAGAATTCCCAGAGCAAGAAAAAGTCAGGAGGGTGATTTCTCTGGTGCCTTAGCATTTTCTATTACTAAGGAGATGTGAGTAAATTTCCAGGGGGACTAATCTCCTGCACTCTATGCAACCAAGATGATATGGCACGTTCCCATAACAAAGAGCAACAGCTCTCAGACGCCTGGCAAATATCCATTTCAGAAGCAGTGGGAAAATTAAATGCAGGAGGCACGCACATATTTATGTATTTTCCATATCAGAAAATGACCTTGTTAACTCTCATCTTTGCATTGAGGCATCTCCGTCAGCACAACATATATTAAATTTATAGACACCAGGCATAAATATAGTTACCAACTATTCATTCAGCCACCACCTATTAATCACTTATGTGCACCGTGCAGTAATTCAATTAAATTTAATTCTCTTTTACAAGTATTTGAAAGGCATCTAGAGAAAAGACCACAGATGATATTTTGAACATTGGTTTGATGCTTCCTGTGATGTGAAGTAAAACCTGTAACTCTGATAACTTTCAGTTTCCTCATCAGTAAAAGGAGGATCATAAATCATAATGACCTCACCATTTATGGGAAATTGTAAATGAAATCACCCAGTACCCTGCATGTGGTGTTTAATAAATGTTTCCTAAATGCATGAGTGACTGGAAAAAAACACAGTGGGAATATTCCCCCGCTCCCTTTTAGGTGATTCTGTGTCTGAACAGGTACTTTGGATATTTCTCTACTTGGGGGCCCTGTGTGAAAAAGAGCCTATCTATTCTTTGGGTGCAGCAAAATGATTTCATTACTATAAAATACCCCCAGGGACTATGAAGTAGACTTGAAAGGCTGGGCTGTGTTTTGCCAGGTGCTGGGACATCATTAGGAGCAGGAAAGAGACAACAGCAATGCTTGTTTCTCAGGCACTGAGAGATTCTACTCAAGTGATTATATTTCCACTATAAAATGAAACTCACCAGAAGCCATTGTTTACTTTCTTTCTGCCACACGTTGATTTGATCCAACAGTGCATGGCTAACTGGGTCTTCCGTGGGACTATGTGTGAACCCAGAACTCAGCTCAGCTGGGGAAGTCGAGGTGTCTAACTGCATTAGCCTTCACTGCCGGTGACAGGACAGCAGAAGCCAGACGCTGTTGGGGAAACCATTTGTGGGTCAAAGTTCATTGACCATATGGCCAGTTTCCATGTCCACCCATTTCTGGTGGATCCTGGGATATGTCCGACAGCACCCACCTTCAAAATGGCGAAGATACTCGTATTTGATCACTGTGCTTACTGTTTGAAATTATGTACTCTATGCTTTTGCCTATCAAGAATTCCACTGAATCATGATGCCAGATATTGAGCTTTATAAAATCGACAGATTGATATAACAGAGAAGACAAAGGGTTCAGAATCAGTTGGATTTGGGATGGATGCCAAACTCATCCTACTGCCAACACCATGACTTTGAGCCAACTATCTTGCCTCTCAGAGCAGGGCCAGGACTAGGGTGGTGGAAGAGAGGCCTCGAAGGCATAGAATTTAAGGACAGTGCCCTTAGGTTTTGTATCTAACTGGCTGGTTTGCCTGACCTTCCTGCTGGCTCTGTCTCTTAGCCTTAGAATTTTGTTAACTGAGATGCTGAAAGTACTTACTGTTCTGCACAGCACAGCCTAACAAATGGTGGCTTTTCGTGACTTCATACATCTCATTCTACCATCTTTTTTTTTTCACCCTTTGAATATACTTTGCATACAACCAGAGATTTGTAAAAACGTGCTCTATATGTGTAATATGAAATGCAATGCATTCTGCTGTCATTTATAACAACTTAGAATAAAAAATAATTAATTAAAAACAACAACAACAACAAAAGAAATGGTGGCTTTTCACCAGCAGTTTTCAAAAAAACACAAGCTCCTGATTAAGCAAGAACTGTATCCAGATGTTACCCCTCACTCCCTTCCATGCCAGGATAGGGTAGGACCACCCAGGGCTCCATCAGAAAGCAAATACTGAGGGACAGACAGCCATGCTGAGATCCAGGGTACACAGCAAGACAAGGGGCTTTCTACAGCAATCCTGGAAAACCAGTCTATTCTGACCCACAGGGAGCCAAGTAACTAAAGCAACGGAATTCCACAATAACATTAGGAATAACTTCTGCTTGCTTGAGTTAATTTTAGGGAACAAATTAACTCCATACAACAAATCAGTGTTCCCACAACAGAGAGTCACTGTTAATTTCTGAGTCCGTTATTCACTCTATCGTACTCTCATATAAGGAGGACTGCCTTCTACATAAAGGTTTCTTTTTCATTTCTTACTTAAAATTACATCATGACTCTTACTCCACATGCTGAAGTATTCGTAAACTGCAAATTTTAATGGCTGATAAGTAGGAGATTTCACAGATGTAACATAGCTAATGAATTTTAAATGTTGGAACCCAGAATATTTTGAGATGATTTTGTACCCATTTGTCCCTCCACATGCTTATATGTTAACATTTTTTTTGTAAATTGAATTATAAATCAAATATCATGAACATTTTTTAAGGCTCCTGATGAAAATTTCTGAATGTCTTTTGGGAAAATTGTATCAATTTACATTACCTATGGTTGAGCATTATGGTAATGAATCACGAAGGGAGAGTTAATTACACTGTACCATGACTGGCAGTTAAGGGAACAGCCTAGGCCTGAAGCTATTTATCCACACACACAAACCCTCTGTTGCCTGTGATGATTCATCTCCTACCTGCCTGTCTTCCTCTCTTGGGTAGCTCTACTCAGTGTCGTGAGCTCAGGGACATAATCTCCCTGGGGTCTAGCCAAAGGGGAGAGGGCATTCTTTGTTTCTCCTTTCCCTTCCAAGATCAAGCTGTGGGGCCCAAGTTCTGCTGGAGAAAGGGTCAAGACACTTCTGGGTATTGCATCAATAGAGGGAAAGCCTATTCTACATCTCTGAGAGATGGCAAGATTGCTGAGAAGGTTTATCTAGGTCCTTTATTTAAGTTACCATTTATTAAATGTACTGAAGGCTTACAACATGGTCAAGTGTTATTATTGCCTTACTAGATGAGAAAATAGATTCAGAGAAATTCATCAGTCTTCCCAAGAACAACTCAGCAATGAACGACCATGCTGGCTTTCAAACCTAGGCCTGGCCCAGAGACCATCTTTTTCTTGCAGTGATGTCCTGTCTCCTAAAGTACTGTTGGCTCCAGGCGAACTCTTCTGGACATTGGACTTAGCACAATTTTTATTTTTCCTGTGGTGCTGGGGCCTTGTGCGTGTGAAGGAAGCACTCTACCAACTGAGCTATACCCAGCCCATCAGTACGATTATTTTTAATCCTGTTGGTCTAGATTCTATTTTGAAATACATATTTTTTTCAATCTGATTTTATCTCTGAAGTGGTTTATTTTGTCTAACTTCCTCTGGAAATAGTAATTGATAACTCAGTATTTACATTGTCCCTGGAACTTTTCTAAGAACTTTGTTTCTATGAAGTTGCTTCAATCTCAAACAGTCCTACAATGTAAGTACCACTGTTCTCTGCATCTTTTTGCCAAGGGGTGTCCTGCGGATCAAACCCAGGGGCGCTTTATCACTAAGCTACGTCCCCAACTCCTTTTTTTTTTTTTTTTTTTTTGAGACAGGGTCTTTCTAAGTTGGGGAGGCTGGCCTCAAACTTGAGATCTTCCTGCCCAAGATGCTGGAGCTACAGATGTGCACCAGATTGCACATCTGATTTTGTTATCCACTTACAAATGAGGAAGCAGAGACCGAGAGGTTAAGAAATTGGTCAATGACTGCACAGTGATTACATAAAAGAGTTGAGTTGCTCACTCAGATCTTCATAACTGTGCCCTTCTCTGGTAATGATCCTGGAAGCCCTTGATCTCCCATTGCAGATGCAATGATGGCACCCCAAAGAGACACCTGGATGATGTGAGAGCATAGGAAACAAAGGTGAGACTCTGTGGAAAGATGGTAGTAAGTCCTGGGACTTGAAAGGTACCAAATATGAAGGACACATCAGTTGCTGCAATGTTACCTAGCACTGCAAATACATTCAAAGCTATCCCTGGAAGCACTTTGCCATCTTTCCTATACTGCATTCATGAATCTGATCTTTACACACACAGTGTCTGTGTGACTGTGACCTACACCTGGCCCCTGCTGGAGTGGGCACATGCTTGACATTAATTGCCCGAATGAGTTCAACCAAAGAACGGAAGATGAATTTAAGCAACCAAGCATCCAACAAAGAAATTTCCATTAATATTCACAGAGCCGAGAGTGCAGCAGAGCCCAGACTCAAATTGATGCCAGTTTTAATCTGGTGGTGAATACATTCCTATGCTTCTTGGTGTTGGAGGGGTGTATATAATTCCTTAAGACCACTGAAATACGGGGGTACCCATGGCCCATTGTGGACATAGCCAAGTTTGTCTGCAATACCTTCTTCCGGTTAAGATAAGAGGCTTAACTTTTTTTTTTTTTTTTAAGATTATGGTTTTGTCCACTTGCTGGCAAAACATCTAAATGGAAATGAAAAATATGTTTTGTTTTCTTTTTTTCTAAGATCTTTTCATTGTCAGGTTCAATATCTTCAGATATTTGGTGTCAAATAGTAAAAGAAAAATCCAGGTGATAGATTACATGTCTCCTTTTACATCTACACATTTTATGATGCATATCAAATGGTGTGTCATGAGGGTATCTTTCTGGTTTGAACAAACAAACTAACACATAGTCTCCAGAAAAACTGAAAATATTCACATACCACACAATCTCAGAGCTCGAGATATTCCACCTTGCCATAAAAGAGATAGGTACAGATAGTATTTGGCAGGAAGAAGGCAGACTCTGTGTGAGGTGAGGAGAATGAGTGTAACTTCTTTTTAACATGTAGAAAACTTTGGAAATATATGAAAAATGAAAAAGAGTCTTTTGGAAAGAAAAACTTACGAGGTTACACAAGTCCTCTATTTACTATCTGTGTGACCTTGAGAAAATCTTAAAGCATCTCTGAACATTTATGTGAGTATCAGAGAGGCTAACATTTCCACTAGGACTAGTGATATGGCATATATAAAGTCACCACCAATACTGGGCAATGTTTGTCCTTCACTTCATACCCAGCACGGTTGTAAGTTCTGTCAGTGAATTCTCTCACTTTGGATTTCAAAACATCCATACCAGATAGGAATTATCATCTTAAAAATGAGGAAACTGAGTTTCAGAGAAGTTAATATATTTGGCTTGTAAGTGACACAGCTGGATGTGAACTCAGATAATTGGACTCTAAAAGAATGTCCTTCACCATTATGCAGTGCAGCTTGTCATTTGTGATAAATTATTGACACCTGGATGACACCTCAGGATCATCAGTTGAAGAGTTTGACAAGTACTTTTTTATGAGTTCCTTTCATCATAACACACATAGGTGTGATCCCTAATAGTGGCCCAAGAGGTTTCAGACTTGCAATCTGAGAACTTGAAGTACTTCAAACTTGATTCACCTGGCAGTGGGAAATCAGCATAGAACTGGAGCATATGGATTTTGGAGCCAGTCTGTGATTCCCTCTGAAACCCATTTTGCCATGGGACTGGGTGTCCCATCCAGAGCTTAAATTGCTTCTCTGATTGTCATGAGTTGCAATTAGTACCATAAAAATAGCATGACTGAAGTTCAAAAAATATTAATAATTGTGGCAGAGGGCACAAAAGTGTTTGTAATTATGGTAATAGTTATCTTAGTAATAGCTATCCGTTCAGTAGAAAGTATAGAAGCAGTAGTAATGTAGATGTGTTCATTTACTAGGGCTGCCATGATAAAATACCACAAACTGAACAGCCTTGAGCAACAGAAATGTATCTTTTCACAATTCTGGCAGCTAGAAGTCTGAAAGATGTTTCCATGGTTGACTTCTTTTAGTTTTGGAACCAGGGATTGAACTCAGGGGCACTCAACTACTGAGCCACATGTCCAGCCCTATTTTGTATTTTTATTTAGAGACAGGGTCTCACTGAGTTGCTGGCTTTGAACTTGAGATCATCCTGTCTCAGCCTCCCAGGTCGCTGGGATTACAGGCGTGTGCCACCACACACAGCTACGTGGTTGATTTCTACTGAGACCTCTTTCCTAGGCTTGTAGATAATAGTCTTCTCTCTTGATCTTTGCCTGGCTTTTCCTCCTGTATGTCTGTATCCTAATCTCTTCTTCTTATAAAGACAACAGGCATATGGGATTATAGACCACCTAATGACCTCATTTAACTTGATTACTATTTGAAGACCTTATCTCCAAATACATTCGCTTGGAGAGCAGAGATTAGAACTATAACATCTAATTTTGGGTAGGAAACAATTCAGACCATAATCATAGACCCTCCAAATTTCATGGGTTCAGGAGAATTTCAGATTTCCTTATGGAATTTAGGACACTCAGCCTTAGAAGTAATGATCTCCATACTGGGGTCAAACAAACTAGGTCCTCAACCTAGAAAGTACCACACCACTAATGTGCATATTAAAACAAAAGTCCATGGGGCATGTGGCATGTGTGTATTTTAAGGGTGGCAGGGATGAAGTGACACTGATATTTAAATGAGAGATGCAGTGCAGAAATAATCCTGTGCAATGAAAAATTACCTTGTATTCCATCTGACTTATGGAAGTCTACCAGATATTCAGGTAGATCAAAAACTTTATGATTATATATGCCTAGATCCGAGTTCATTTTACATGTGGACAAGTAGAGTTTATTTCATTACTTGAATACACACTATTTTTTTCAGGAATATAACTTCTGTATAACCCAAGAAAGATAGTAATTTCTAAAACTTTGCCAAAAGCTGTTAACCTTTGGAAAATCTTATCAGTATGGAAAAACCTTTATTGGCATTTATGCTTCCAGTAATAGTCTGTTATAGTCTACATTTTAAATAGTCCATTCATGGTAATTTTGTATATGAATATAGGTATATCTTACTATTTCATTATATCTTCTTATAATTTTATGTTGGATTTCTTAAGAGATATAGTTAGTTATTTTTATTATAATCCACTTTCTTTATCTTCACTTCTGTATTACAATTAGGATATTGCATTAACTTCTTAAATTATGTATGTATATAGTTTATATTATCTATGAATTTAATTTCAGGACAATAAAAAGAATGTTTATAAAATAGTTGTTACAAAAGTAGGGAATGGATCAATAGAATTCAAAACAACTACATCCAGCAGTCCCCAGGATTAGGAAGACTCCATGTGGCTAAGGGTCAAACTTTGGACCACTGGCCTTGAAACCAAATCATCCAAACCCATAGGAGGAAACATCTTCTAAAAGAGGGGAAGAAACTTGCTAAGGTCATCAAGTCAGAATTGCAAAGTCAGACTGTATGCAGGAGATAGTGCCTTAGAACCTTAATTCTGGACAGGGCTGTCCCGCCCTAACTGACTTACACAAAAATCCAACCCAAACTATGAGCACAAATAGAAGGAGCTTTGGGTTTGGGGAAGAAAAACAAAGTTAACATGCAAAGTTTGAAGACCCTCTTCTATGGGTTTCCTTATGAGGACTGGTGATTTTGTTTGTTCATGGCCCTAAATTAATTTTTCAAGTTTATTCATTCAGTTTAGAGCTCTATGAAGGAAGAAGATAAAACAGAGTAATTAACTTATTGCCCTGCAATTATTAAAAAGCTATGATGGCAGTCCCCATAGAAATCTCCCCT
This sequence comes from Tamias sibiricus, assembly GCA_025594165.1. NCBI lineage: Eukaryota > Metazoa > Chordata > Mammalia > Rodentia > Sciuridae > Tamias > Tamias sibiricus. The sequence continues at coordinate 21,520,582 of CM046672.1, read as the reverse complement.
TTGTGTAACACTCTTGGAAGAAAATATTATCTTCTACTTTACTTTCTTTTACTTATTTGGTGGCTAATCATGTGACTTTCCCAACCAAGCTGTGAGTGAGCCTGGGCAGTAACATCCTTCTCCTTAATTTTATATATGTAAATCGAGTCTCTTAGCTTCACCAGGATCTTCATGGTTCCAGGAAAAAAAAGGGGGAGGGGACCTCAATAAATTAAAGTCATCAATAGGCAAGTCAAATTCCATCAAAATCTACAATGATCCTCCAACACACACATGACCGGATCAAAATTCCCTAGAATGACATTTGAGCTTTGCCCTGTGAAATGATTTTTCCATTCTTTCAGCTTCATCTCCCAATGCATCTCCTCCAAACTACATGTAGTCCAACCATACATACTATAACTTATCTCTTCTCCAGCATGACCTGTCATCAAACTGTTCACAATGCTTGGTCATCCTGGTCTACTTGGTAAATTTTTGCTCAGTATTGAAGACATCTTCTTACCTACCTCTTTGTATTCCATTGTCTCCCCACCATACCACCTCCTACCTTGGAGTGTCATTGGTGAGCCTACTTCTGGGGACCCCCACTCCATCAGACTATATGTTCTTCAAAAGAAACAAACTTTTAGCATTTATCTTGTAGTCCCAGCCACTAGACAAGTACTTGGGATGCTGTAGCTGTGTAAGGTTGAGAAAAGAGAATGTGTGATGAGTACAGAATATTAAGCATCTGATCTTGTAATATTGGTGGTTGAATTATTTTCTCCTTTTAGTTATTTCAGACTGCCTTCCTGAACCAGGAGACCATGTTTTTTTTTAAAAAAAATATATACTATAATTGACCTGAAATCTCTCCATTTTCATGGTCTCACACTGATCAGTCTCTCTCTCTCTCTCTCTCTCTCTCTCTCTCTCTCTCTCTCTCTCTCTCTCTCATGAATCCAGCACTTAGAGTGAGGGGGAGTGATGATAGTAAAGAATGAGAGCAGCCAATCAGAATTGCTTATAGAACCTTGTAAACAGTTTCTTTAGTTGAAAGAAGAGTTTCCTCAAAAGCTATAAGCAGCTAGATTATCCACTTGAAAGTAAGTAATTTGAATCTTGGACAGAAGACTGGGGTAGAAAACAAGAGCAGAAGCCTTCAGTGATCAATGACTGTGGTATTTGAGTTGTCCTTCCTCTTCCTGCTAAAGTCCCCAAAGCACCTGGGGAAGGAAGAGGAGACTGGCTCTTATCTGCACAGCTGGCAAGAGAAGGATAAGGTCAAAACTTTCTGGAAAGTAACATGTGTTTGTGTGCGTGAAATTTATTAATGAAGATATGAAAATATTCATGTTAGAATTCTTGATAGTAAGAAGCTAATGAAGGCATTAAATGTGTAAGAGTAACAATGACATATTGTGGAATCATTAAACACTTGTATTTATTAATTCAAAATAAGTACACCAAAAAACGAAAACCACAACTAGGCATGCTGTTTACATTAGTCAGTTTCATGCTTTTATCAAGTTTATGATATTCATGATTATCATCCCTATTTTACAGACAAGAAATCTAGACTAATAAAGATTTGTAAATTCTCAATTGACATGACATAGCTAATAAAGAGCGAAACTGGGACTGCAAATTAGGGGTGCCACAGGCAAAAGTCAGTGTTCTTCCCACTGTGTTGAATTGCTTATGAAAATGATTTTTAGTGACAAGGGACAATGCCCAGACTAGAGCTTTACATGGCAAAGATGATCAGACAACCTGTATTAAAGGAAAGATGGGGGGATGGGGAGAAGGGAAGGAACAGGAAGAATAATAGTTGAAGTTTAATTATGTACATATTTCTCTTTTCCTTTTATGTTTATGTTCTTCCTGAAAGTTTTTAAATGAGCATGCATTACTTATACAGTATAAATATTGGAATAATATAGGAAAAAGAAGTATTTCAATTTTCATATGGAAACCCAAATATGATGGTTTCCACCATTCATTTGACAGCATGCTGGTATACCTACTGAGCAAGGCTAGGCTGGAAGCCCCCTTCTCAGAAAGAAACACTAGTGTAGCTTGTTTCCAGCAGGTTCCACTGCCTTTCTATAGCATCGCAGATATAAATGGAATAGAATGGGTTAGGACGAATGGGGTGGCCAATGTGACAAGTGGTCCAATCTGGTAGAAGGGAGTAGCAACAAAGAAAAGCCATTTGATTTGGTGATTAGAAGGATATTGGTAGAACATGCCAAATTCAGTGGGACATCAGGGTCCCGAGCCAGACCACAGGGGTGTGAAATGAGACAGAGAAACGAAGAAAATGTCAGCAGGTAGATGCCACTTTCAATCAATGGAGGAGGAATGGCATGTCAATTGAAGTATGCCCAAGTTAATATGAAGGTCGCCCATTGTGACTCACAGTCATTTCAAATTTCTCAACAGCAAGTCTGAAATTCATACACATTTGACAGGAAGTAGAAATTGGTGTCTGTGGTTTCTAAAGAAGGGATGAAGCCATTTGAGTTACCATTTTAATGTTCCTAAAGTCTACGATAGAGTCAAGTTTTGTTGAGCCTTCCAGTGGTCTTATCTGAAAAATGGGGGGGTGTCAGTGCCATTGGTGTGGATTAACCACTGATCTGAATCCTGTGGATTAAACATTCTTGCTCCATGTAGATTTTTTCCTTTTTTTTAAGAAAAGACTAATCCAGGAAAAGCAACTGCGCATTAGCTCAGCCTTCCATGGGACAGTTTAATGAGGAGAAGGAACCTGGGGAGAAAATACCTTTTTCTTTTTCAGGTAAAAACGCAGATAGCTCATTTCTACCATCTTGCCATCCTCACTTGACTCTTCTGGATTCATTTTTCTCTCTACCCAGCAAGACTTGCCAGTCTGCTTTCTTTTTAAGTGGCCGCTTCCAATTTAACATACTTATTGGCGTTCTCAAGTGAGCCTTCAACAGAACTGAGCCATTTAAGGGTTTGCCCTCGTCTCGTTATAAATTAGTTTTGAATATCTCTCAGTATGCACAACGTTCCTCAGCTACCCAAGTTAGAACTCCTTATTAGACTGGAAAGAATTTGCGTTTTAATTAGTTTTACCTCTGGTGTACGAAGCCCACTGAGATTACTACACTTAGTAAAATTTAATTAACCTGACAAAAGATCCTAATTGTTTTCGTGCCACTGGTCCTTTGCAAGGCTAAAAATAATGCCCTCCAAATTAAGCGGCCACGACAAAGCTTCATTTGACTGTTCCATATATTTTAAAAAATTATAATTCATAGGAAGTTTTTCTGTATGAGACCCTGAGATTTGGGTGCAGAAGCAGAGGTCTACACATTCTTTTAGAAGAGATATCTGGCAGTGGGGGTGGGAGGAGAGAGAGAGCAGGGAAAAGAGACACCCCTCTCTCATTCATCCTTGTGGAAATGAGACGAGGAACGTATTGATTTATTCAATTCCTCAAAGACTCAAGCAGACATAATATATCATGTGAATTAATAATGAAGGGTTATAAGTAAAAAGTGCTGAATGAATGAATATTCATTTATTTATTCATCTATCATTTATATCACTCCTTTAATAAGCATTTCTGAAAGACCAATTTTGGAGTCAAGTGCTCTCAGTGACAATATTCCTTCCATGAGAACCCCAGGATCTTGCAATGTCATTTCCTATGTGTGACCTTCCTTTACTTCTTCTCTTTCCAGCTACCGTTACATAACACATTTGTTGCTCACTCTTTCATGTTCCTAAAGCATTTTGTCTTTGTCTTCGAGGAAGGAAGGATCTTGGCATACTGTGCTGTGGCTGCTGGCTTTCGTTGGTTCCCCTGTCACAGTGTTGCAAACACAGGTTTTCACCTTGACATTTTTGACCTTGTGCAAGAAATTCTTCTCTGTGTTTCGGCCTTCTAAGAGAAGAAATCATTGTACTCTCACCCTGGTGGGAGCTACTGATATATGAATGAGAATAAAATAAAACAAATGGACATAGTTTCACCTAAAATTGAGGCTCAATATTATAATTTGAGCATCACCTCTAAGACCTGATTCAGTTACCTTGACCCTGATCCTACCAGACCTAATTTCTTTACTTTTGTCCCTGAACCACTATGCAGTTTAAGATGTACTGAACTATGACTGAGTCTGACAGCAGTTTTGTTTTTGTGTTTGTGTATTGCCGCCTGTAGCGATTGCCGCTTGCAGCAACGACGCTGCGGGAGAAAATTCGGAGGCAGGATGGAAATGAAAAAGTTCTTTTATTCTTCTCTCTTTTAACTTCTCTCTCCGGCTCCAACAACCTCTCCAACTCCAACTCCAACTCCAACTCCAGCCACCACTCTAACTCACCCTCACCCAGTTAAATACTTTTTGCGTTAACAAGGACATGTGCTAACAGCTCGAGCTTACAGGTGCATCACGCAGTGTTCATGGGCATAAAAAGATTCTTATATAAATGCATGAATATCAGGTGAAAATACTTGAACACCTTTATGGCTCTCAGCTAGCCGCCATCTTAGCTATCTCCTCAATTAGGGCTCTTACATTTTGTGTGTGTGTGTGTGTGTGTGTGTGTGTGTGTGTGTGAACACGATCATCCTCATCATCATTACTTGTACATTAAACATATACTTGTGTCTGTTGTCCACGTTAGCTTTACAAAAAAAAAAAAAAAAAAAAAAAAGAGGAAGAAAAAAAAAGGTGGATGTTGAAGTTGGGCTGCAATATTTCAGAAGTTCCCAGTTTCAATTCATTGTTCAAGTGAGGCCATTCTGCTGCATGCTGGAATATTTTGGAGATGTCCAAAGCTGGAAGAGGATTTGGGCATCTCCAAAAGATCCTTTGCATTTTTAAAGGTCTTAAATCTGAGAGCAGCTGAAATTCTCTGTGGCAGAACCTATCAGTATTCATCAGCATACATGCAGTGAGCACCTGAAACAATGCTGTATCCCATGTCCCAAGGGCTTCTCTCCTCCTACTCCCACCAGTTAAAGAAGACACTGAAAAAGTCATTGCCTACTTCACTGTTCAATATGGTGAACCTCTTAGAAGCATCTTTCCTTCATTTTTAAAATGTCAATCTCCTTTTCATCTCCAATTTTGTAAGAGCCCACCACTCCAGACAGCCCATTTGGAACCTTCCCCTCCTTCACTCAGTGAGCTGCTGCTGAAGCTGACAATCACTGTATTCTGTCCCCTTGAGTGTGGGCACATGACCCAGATCTGGGCACTCAGGGTATCCCATTCTCTGACCATAGTGACAGCACAAGTCTGCCCCAACCTGGGCCTGCTAGCCATGTTCTCTGGATTGTGTTTTGATGATGTAAGCTCTTTATGTCCTTCAAACTCAGGAAGTTACACTACTGGAAACTAAAGCTGGATAGGCCTGTGCTCTCTTTTTTCGGTATGAGAAATACGTCTGACTGTAACGAGAAAGACCAAGGACAGCCCATTGAGAGAATCAGCCCAAAGATATGAGAAGAGGGAAGGAAAGGAAGAAGGAGAAGTGGAGGGGAAGAGAGTGGAGGTGACAATATTCTTGAAGTCACTGGAGATCTTTGATTACAACCTCATACTCTTTCACCTTAGGTTAACTTGAGTCAGGATTCTACTAGTTGCTGCTGAAAGTCTTTCTCCTTTCTTTAAATCTTCAACTCCCCATTTGCCAGTAAAAAGCATGTGCCATTTTTCAATTTTCTGACCTTTCTCCAACAACGACATGAGGAGTTTCAAGGAATGGCCTTCACCAGAGCCTAGTTTTGTGAGAACACAGGTCCAGTGCTGGTGGTCATGAGAGGTGCTGTTCTCCACCCTGCCGCCAGCCTACAAGTGTCCTTAGCACATGGGACATGGGATACAGCATTGTTTCAGAGGCTCACTGCATGCATGCTGATGAATACTGATGGGGTCTGCCACAAAGAATTCCAGCTGCTCTCAGATTTAAGACCTTTAAAAATGCAAAGGACACCCAGAAAAAAGGAAGCCTCTTCCAGGCCATAAGTTTTCACAGGTACGATTTATAGCTCAGAAACTGGCTTTTTCTTCGGAGGCAGGTAGAGCCTTTTTGGCAACTTCCCCTCCATACTATAAGATTTGATTTTGAGTCACATTTTAAATTGAATAAAGTAATACATTGTATTCAAATACCATATATTCCTAAGGTTAGTCATTAGCACAATTATGTTCTATTAAGTCCCACCATCCCAGATGTGGGAAACGTATCAAAATTTAAATTAAGCAATAATTACGAAAACTATCAAAATAAATATTGTGGTTTTTGAATTCTATTCTTTAGAGAAAAATAATAGTTAAAGGATTAGAGCACTTGAAAAATAATTTTTATTTTTCATATGTATTTATACATTTATATATATATGCATATATATAAAGGATATATAAGCTCTAGATTATAATTTCCATCCTATTTTTAAGGCAGCCATGTTAATTTCATTGAAATAATCACAAAACTGCAAACTTGGGACTTGATGAGTTAATGAACTTTGACAAGCACACATTGAGCATAGGAGGGGAAATGTGAATGTGTTTGATAACTATATTCATAACTTTAGCTACAGCGATGCTTCTATCACTCTTTCTTATTTTAAACTTCTCAGAGTTCAGATCTATAATACTTGGGTTGTAGTAAAAGATTAATTGTCCCCAAGCTTTGTTCAATCTATTCATAATCACTGTCATTCAAGAAAACTTTGATGATCACCAACTATGTGTTGACACCAGGGCCAGGAAAACAAGAGGCCATCACATTGTCCTGACCCTTAATTTATACTGTGCATAATCTGCCTGCTATTCATAGACCTACTTTTTTGCTTATATATTTCCCTCTCTCATTAATACACTCTGCTGCCTCATGTATAATTGTCCAAGTTCTTCTCAAACTTCAAAATCAATGAAGTCTCCTCTAACATATGCAGATAGCAACTGGGTGTTTTCTTTCTCTTCCAAAATCTCATAGTATATCAGCTACATCTTTCCTATAATATAACACACTTAATACACTTAGTCATTTAGTAGTTATTTATGTTCAGGTGATCTCTTTCAGTCAGTGGTTCTGTCATATACATATATATGTATGTGCGCACATATGGGTATATATACATATAATATGTGTCTTTTTGTATACATCCTGTAGGACCTCTGATAGGCACTAAGTACCAAGTCTGATGCATTTTAGGATTTAAGAAAAATTTTTAAAAAGTGTTCAAATATTTTAAAAATGACTGACTCAAATTCCCTTGGAGCATAGTACCCTTCCAAATGAAAACCTCTCATCACAGAGAGTGATTCTTTGAGACTGTTGCATTTTTCAACAAAAATGCTGAGGTCTATTTACACTGGACAGAATGAATTGCTTCCCTCTGACTCGGACATCTATTTGACGGTAGCATAACAAATTCCTGTAATGACCACCAAAAAGGATGGTATTGATCCCTGAAATTGGCAGGCACATGTCCTATAGACGGAATATTCATTTAAGAAAATTATAAGGATCGATAGCTCAGAGGTCATCAAGAGAGATGACAGGTTGTAATTTCGATATATGGCTTGCCACCACACTTAATGAAAAGGGAAAGGGCCCATTTGTCACATCTGGCTGATAAATCTTCCATGTGCCTCTTTATTGAACATAAAGCCAGGCAAGCTGTCAGCCCCCATGGTCTGGGCATCCTAATCTGAGAAATGGGGTAAGGTTTACTTTATTTATCAAAAGGACTGTCCGCAGGGAGAGAAGTGCAAGTAGCATTTGTTGCCAGTAAGAAGCATGTGCCAAGCCTGGCTAGGCAGATGTGATCGTCACGACAGCCTCAGGAGGCAAGTAATGTCTTTACACTGTCCAGCTGGGGAAACCAGAGCCTGGAGGGATGACAGGACCTAGCAAGGTCCTGTAGATGTAAGAGGACCTTAAGATCAGAACCAGCACCTGAGAGGTACTGAGCCCATAGTCTCGCCACTCCCTAAGCTGAATGGAGTAAAGTGCCTTCCGGAAGGAAATGGCACCTAGACTGAGCCAGAGAGATCACTGGATCCCACCTGGATCTTCCACTTCCTTCCTTCTGCCTGACATTTAGGAAAGTCACTCACTCGGCCTCAGTTCCCTCATTTAATCAGTGGGGCTCCTAAGGTGTGTTAGAGAGGGGTTGAATAATCGAAAGATTCTTGGAGCTGCTGCACATCCCTTTTTTCAAATGCCAGGAAATTTCACTTAGTCTTTCAAATAGGAGAATGTGTTTACTGTAAAGAAGAGAATAATGCCACATGTTAAAGAAAGACCATTTTTATTTTTGTTATTCATCTATCTAATTCATTTGTGATCCAGCCCATTAACTTTAATACTAGCCCTGGGAATATAGCCCTTCCTTCCTCTCACAGAGATAGCAGAAATAATTTTGAATTCTTGGTTCTCCTAAAATCCATGTGTAAAGTGCCACTTATCATTCACTTATCATGAAATATGCAGGTGTCCATCACAGAATGTATCCAATACATTTTCTGAGATGCCTAGAGGAAGAAGAGCAAAGATAAGGCTCAAGAAAAACTACAAATTCTAATTCCTCCTAAAAAAGTCATGTGGATTAAAATCATCAAATTAATTCACCTGTACAAAGTGCTCAGTTTCTTCATCTATAAAATAGGAACATTATCAGATTCATAGTTTTAGTCTAAGTGTTCAAAAAGGATGATGTATGTAGAATGCCTGCTCTGTCTTACACAGCAATCACATGCACAGCTGTTCTTAGATGGTCCTCATTGATCTTTAGGTGTCAATATATCTGAATATCTATGAGAAAAATACCTGGATGGTGCATCTTTGGGGTCATCCAAAAGTTGTGTTCCTTGTAGAGACTGATGTCATCTAAACTATCTACTACCCAAATAGCAGACAGGAAGAATATCTTAGCAGCTGGCATACACCATTGGTGGTAGAGAGAGAGATTTCCTACCGCATTCCCAGGAATCAAGAGACTGTTAAGAAAGAATGGAGATCAGTGCTCTATGTGATGTACATGTGGTAAAAATTTGTTCCCAATTAGTAGGCTCTCTATTCCCCTCACTGATTGTTTCTTTTGCTGAGAAGAAACTTTTTTAGTTTGAATCTATCCCATTTATTGATTCTTGATATTAATTCTTGCGCTACAGGAGTCTTATTAAGGATGCAGAGGCCTAATCCGACATGTTGGAGATTAGAGCTTACTTTTTCTTCTATTAGGCGTAGTGTCTCTGGTTTAATTCATAGGTCCTTGATCCACTTTGAGTTGCGTTTTGTACATGGTGAGAGATAGAGGTTCAGTTTTATTTTGTTGCATATGGATTTCCAGGTATCCCAGCATCATTTGTTGAAGAGGCTATCTTTTCTCCAATGTATGTTTTTGGCAACCTTATCTAATATAAGATAACTGTAGTTGTGGATGTTAGTCTCTGTGTCCTCTATTCTGTACCATTGGTCTACAGGTCTATTTTGGTGCCAGTACCATGCTGTTTTTGTTACTATTGCTCTATAGTATAGTTTAAAGTCTGGTATTGTGATGCCCTCTGCTTCACTCTTCTTGCTAAGGATTTCTTTAGCTATTCTGGGTCTCTTATTTTTCCAGATGAATTTCATGACTGCCTTTTCTATTTCTATAAGGAAAGTCATTGGGATTTTGATTGGAATTGCATTGAAACTGTATAATGCTTTCGGCAATACAGTCATTTTGACAATTTTGATTCTGACTATCCAAGAACAAGGTAGATCTTTCCATCTTCTAAGGTCTTCCTTAATTTCTTTCTTTAGTGTTCTGTAGTTTTCGTTATAGAGGTCTTTCACGTCTTTTGTTAAGTTGATTCCCAAGTATTTTATTTTTTTTTGATGCTATTGTAAATGGGGTACTTTTCATCATTTCCCTTTCAGAGGATTTGTCAGTGATGTACAAAGATGCCTTTGACTTATGGGTGTTGATTTTGTATCCTGCTACTTTGACGAATTCATTTACTAGTTCTAAAAGTTTTCTGGTAGAGTATTTTTGGGTCTTCTAGGTATAGAATCATATCATCAGCACAGAGTGCTAGTTTGAGTTCTTCTTTTCCTATCTGAATCCCTTTAATTTCTTTCATCTGTCTAATTGCTCTGGCCAGAGTTTCAAGTACGTGTTAAATAACAGTGGTGAAAGGGGACATCCCTGTCTTGTTCCAGTTTTTAGAGGGAATGCTTTCAATTTTTTTTTCCATTTAAAATTATGGTAGCCTGGGGCTTCGCATAGGTAGCTTTTATAATGTTGAGGTACGTTCCTGTTATCCCTAGTTTTTCTAGTGTTTTGAACATAAAGGGGTGTTGTATTTTGTCGAATGCTTTTTCTGCATCTATTGAGATGATCATATGGTTTTTATCTTTAAGTCTATTGGTGTGATGTATTATGTTTATTGATTTCCGAATGTTGAACCAACCTTGCATCCCAGGTATAAACCCTACTTGATCATGGTGCACTCTCTTTAGAATATGTTTTTGTATTCTATTTGCCAGAATTTTGTTGAGAATTTTTGCATCTATATTCACTAGAGATATTGGCCTGAAGTTCTCTTTTTATGCTGTATCTTTGCCTGGCTTTGGAATTAATGTAATAATTGCCTCATAGAAAGAGTCTGGAAGAGCTCCCTCTTTTTCTATTTCCTGAAATAAATTGGAGAGTATTAGTATTAGTTCTTCATTAAAGGTCTTGTAGAACTCAGCTGTGTATCCATCTGGTCCTGGGCTTTTTTTAGCTGGTACCCTTTGGATGGTATCTTCTATTTATTCACATGAAATTGATCTGTTTAAATTGTGTATAGCCTCCAGGTCCAGTTTGGGTGATTCATGTTACTCTAAGAATCTGTCAATGTCATCAATATTTTCTATTTTATTAGAGTATGAGTTTTCAAAACAATTTCTAATTATCTTCTATATTTCTGAGGTGTTTGTTGTGATGTTTCCTTTTTCTTTATGGATGTTAGTGATTTGAGATTTTTCTCTCCTTTTCGTTAGCATCGCTAAAAGTCTGTCAGTTTTATTTAATTTTTCAAATAACCAACTTTTAGTTTTGTCAATTCTTTGAATTGTTTCTTTAGTCTCAATTTCATTAATTTCAGCTCTGATTTTAATTATTTCCTGTCTTCTACTGCTTTCAGTGTTGATCTGTTCTTCTTTTTCTAGGGTTTTGAGGTGTGATGTTAAGTCATTTATTTGTTGTTTTTTTCTTCTTTCAAGGAATGAACTCAATGCAATGAATTTTCCTCTTAATACTGCCCTCATAGTGTCCCAGAAATTTTGATATGAAGTATCTGTGTTCTCATTCACCTCTAGGAATTTTTTAATCTCCTCCTTGATGTCTTCTTCAACCCCTTGTTCATTCAGTAGCATGTTATTTAGTCTCCAGGTGTTGGAGTAACATTTTTTATTTTTTATTTTATCAATGATTTCTAATTTCATTCCATTATGATCTGATAGACTGTAGGGTAGTATCTCAACATTTTTATATTTGCTAAGAGTTAGTTGCTTTGTGGCATAGTATGTGGTCTATTTTAGAGAAGGAGCCATGTGCTGCTGAGAAGAAGGTGTACTCATTCACTGAGGAATGAAATATTCTATATATGTCCGTTAAGTCTAAGTTATTAATTGTATTAATGAGTTCTAAGGTTTCTTTATTTAGCTTTTGTTTGGAAGATCTATCCAGTGGTGAAAGAGGTGTGTTGAAGTCTCCTAGAATAATTGTGTTGTGGTCTCTCTAGAATATATAAAGAACTTACAAATATTAACACCAAAACCCAAATAGTCCAATCACTAAATGGGCCAAGGAACTGAACAGACACTTCTCAGAAGAAGATATGCAATCAATCAACAAATACATAAAAAAATGCTCAACATTTCTGGCAATTAGAGAAATGCAAATCAAAACCACTCTAAGATTTCATTTCACTCCAGTCAGAATGGCAGCTATTAAGAACACAAACAACAATAAATGTTGGAGAGGATTTGGGGAAATAGGCACACTCATACATTGTTGGTGGGACTGCAAAATGGTGCAGCCATTATGGAAAGCAGTATGGAGATTCCTTGGAAAACTGGGAATGGAACCAGCACATGACCTAGTCATCCCTCTACTAGGCCTATTTCCAAAGGACTTGAAAACAGCATACTACAGGGACACAGCCACATCAATGTTTATAGCAGCACAATTCATAATAGCTAGATTGTGGAATTAACCTAGATGCCCCTCAGTAGATGAGTGGATAAAGAAAATGTGGTATAAATACACACAAGGAATTTTACTCAGCAATAAAAGAGAATAAAATAATGGCATTCACAGGTAAATGAATTAAATTTAATGATTTAATTTAATGCTTGATGTATTCTTCAACCCCTTGTTCATTCAGTAGCATGTTATTTAGTCTCCAGGTGTTGGAGTAACATTTTTCATTTTTTATTTTATCAATGATTTCTAATTTCATTCCATTATGATCTGATAGATAGAAAATTCATTGCATTGAGTTCATTCCTTGAAAGAAGAAAAAACCAACAAATAAATGACTTAACATCACACCTCAAAACCCTAGAAAAAGAAGAACAGATCAACACTGAAATTATATTTAATCCATTAAATATAATTAATGAATTAAAATATAATGCTAAGTGAAGTTAGCCAATCTCAAAAATTAAAATACCAAATGTTTTCTCTGATATAAGGAAGCTGATTCACAGTGGGGTTGGGTTGGGGAGCATAGGAAGATTAGAGGAACACCAGAAAGGTCAATGGGGAGGGATACCAAGGGAAGGAGAAAAGGGGTATAAAGAGAGGAAGAAAAAACAAGATGGTAGAATGAGAGGGTTATCATTACCCTAAATGAATGTTTGAAGACATGAAAGATATGAATATACTTTGTATACGAACAGTGATACGTAAAAAGCTGCTCTTTATGTGTATTACGAATTGTAAAGCATGCTACTATTATATATACAACAACACTGAATAAAAAAAAAGAAAAGAAAGAATGAATGAATGGAGGTTGACAAAGGTGAGAAATCACTCACGTGAGGCAAGCGAATCGCATTGCAGTTCCTTCCAATCTTCCTGTGACTGCTATTGTGTACCAAGACAGTCCTCTAGCACTCTCTCCCACAGCAAGAAGAGTGTGACTTCATGCCACTAACCAAAGTAATTGAGGGGCTTGCTTTTTCCATGATATTAGTGGAGATGCATTTGATGATACAGTAATAACAATCTGCTCATTTGTTGTGCTTATTTGGAGCACACATAAATGAGTGTTTCATGGTCATTAGCTCACAACATTCCTCCATTTGAGGCACTATTTTTATTGCTATTTTATGGAAAACAAAGAAAACCAAGTCTTGTAGAGGCTCCTCAAATTGCTCATGATCTCATAGCTGGTTACTGGCAAAGCTAGGACCAAACACAGCTCTGTCTTATATCTGTGATGTTGAACACGCTGCAGAACCACGATCAACTTTAAAAAAACAAAAGGGATATGTGATTGAAGGGAGGACACTAAAACTGTTGTATTCTCACTCTGAACCTCCATGTGATTAATGCTTCCATGAGAATATTTACCAGAATCTTGGATAAAAGCTGTTATTAGCCTTCGTTTAAATTTAGGGGAAAATTGCTGCTCAGAGAGGCCAACAACTTACCAAAGATACACAGCTCTGCTAGGCAGATCTAGAGAATTTCATGAGATGCTACATCCATATCTGGGAAAAGATATTCTACACTTATTCATGTGGCCTCAGGAAAACCTTGTATAAGTAGTCTGGATCAGGGACAGCATGACCTTGAAGAGTATTGCTTATAAACACTAAATCTGGGAGAAGCTAAAGTTGATTTGGGTCAACAGGAATATGGGGAAATGGGAGGAAATATCTGAGTGAGGCTCTCGAGGAAGGCTTCTGTATGTCCTTGCTAAATTAGTGAGCCAACAATTGTAGGTTACAGTGTCACAGTGCTGCTCCAGGTGTTCCATCATTGATGGCCTCAGAGGATAAGAGGAGTATTCTCCCCTTGGAAGGGGAGGCCAGTAGGAAACCAGTGCCATCAGACAGTGGATCGCGGATGAGGGCACAGAGATGCAAGCCTCATGTGTCAGGACCCTCCCAGTGCATGCAAAGGACACCAGTCTCCTCCCCAGTGTTCTAATGGTGCCAGCAAGTGGTCAGAGGCTTGCAGAACAATAAGGAGGTGGAAAAGAACATCTGGAGAAACGTTGGAGGCTGAGATAGAGGAACTACCACACACCCCACAGAGTCCTTGATTGTGCCAGCCCTGCTTGATGCCAGCACATGGTGTTGGTACATCATTGATCTGTCCAAAAATCATGAAGCAGACTCTTAATGTTACACATAGGGCCACTAAAGCACAAAGAGGGTCAAAGTTTTCCCTCAATTGTGTGACTATGAAAACGGGGAGCCAGTCTTTCTAACATCACTATAGGCTGCTTAGGACTGCAGAATTCTTTCCAGGGTGGGAATGTCCCACCACCTCCCATCTTGGCCCAAGCTGACTGTACTCATTTTTAATTCCTTGCGGAGCTGGGATGAGGTCAGAAACAATAACTAACCACACTCGGGTTGATAAGGCGGGGAGAGGGAGCATGGGGTGTTCATTTCTAGGCATAAGGCAGGAAGGGATGGTGCAGCTAGAGGTTAATGCTGCCCTTGGTGGCAAAATAAGGAGCAATGGATGAGCAGGTGTCTTTAATCAGGATTGTAAACCACTAGCACTGCACAGGTGTCTACTGCTGGTGTCACCCCAGGAGCAGTTTGACACAGAGATAAGTCCTTCTCTGCTCTCCTGTTATTTCTGGATTCTTCACTTTGGATCCCTCCGGCCTCGCTGGCAAGTCCAGCTCCATTATCAACTGATGGAAGTTATTCCTCATCCACCCTTCCCTTCTTTGCCCTCTGCATTATCCCTCCTGCATTTTTAAGATACTAAAATATTGTATGTCACAGCATTTTCTTTAAATAATAAATTTACGGCAGCAAAATTGGAACAGCCTTCAAAGCACATTCCTGAGATGAACCTTGGCTTGATGTATTACAACATTTAAAGCAGGAATTCCGCACACAAAGGCCTCATCGGGACCTGAAATAATTAGATACGTATGAAAAGGAGCAATAATGGCAAAGGCAGGCCTCTGGCTGACCTTTGCTTCCCATTGTCAATACTAATCTTGTTCCCTTTTAATGACACCCACAGTCCATTCCTAATGAAAGTTTTCGCACTATGAGTTTCTGTCAGGAGAAGAAGCCACTAGAATACCATGCTTGTCCACCTCTGGGTACATCTAGGGGTGTGTGAGCAAACTGAAAGAAGAGCAGGGCTTCATGTGCCTCATTCCCAGCAAGGGAGCTTAGTGGTTCCTAATTTGCATTTATCTCAAGGGCAGAATAAATCACCAGCAAATTGGCACACAGAGTATGATTCTTTGCCCCTGATTTAATAGTGCAGGGGCAACTTCCGAGGCATATTTCTAAATTGCCCTCTTAATACATTTTAATGCATTAGTCAGACATGGCGAGGGAGTGGACATAATTACTCTACTTTTTGGAGATCATACACTGTTTGCTGGTTGACACTTTAAAGTGAAGGTGGCCCTTTCGAGCAAATTACGGTTTCTTAATTCCATGCTATTGCATTTTTAAGTCACCTTTGAAATTTTATAATAACCTATAATTGATTGGTTTAGTGAATTGCATCTTAATTGAAAAATATAATGCCTAAAAGCTATTCCAATTAACCATTATGCAGGCATTTAGCAGCGCAGCTGCTGCAGTCACAATGTTAATAAATAAATAAATGAATAAATAAGTTCCACAAATGATGTGTCAGCTCTTGTCTGCTGGTGTGTTCTATTTAAGAACACAGAGTTGTGGTCTGAGGCTCAAGGGGTAGGTAGAGAAGACTAAAAAGGGCATTGCTCAGAGGACTTGAATTTCAGTCTAGAAAAAGGGAGCTGATATTTGACCCTAGCCATGGCACCCCATTGAATTTCTGTCATCCATTTACCCAGCTGCTGTTTCAAAAATAAGGTCTAGACAAGGCTCAGTTAGGATGTACAATCATGGTTCTTTAAAAAAAAAAAAAAGAAAGAAAGAAAGAAAAAGAAAAAAAGAAAAAGCATTCTTCACAAGGAAATTTTCAACATGATTTTGGAGAGGGGGCATCTGAAAACCAACAAAAATAATGCTTCTAAGTCTACTTTTCTGGAATCTGATTTTTCTCAGTCTGGATGATGATGGCAACAGAATATCTATTTCTCAGAATTTGCTCAACTCCACATTAAAATGTATGTTTATTACATGTCAATTATGTTCAATTAAAATAAATTGCTATTAGGGAAGATTTGAAAAAAGTCCAGTTTACTTAGGTTTCTGTTCCCCTGGCTATTTTCATCTGGAGTCTTATTATACAAGGAGAAGTGGGGTACTGTCCAGAGAGCAGCTAACTCCCTAGTGAGGGCAAAACAGAAAGTTAAATTTTCTCTGGTAACTTCATCTTTAAAAAGACCATTATCAGATTTTACCTTCAGTATTCATGGTATTCATTTTAAAATGAACTAAGCAAGAAATGTCTCAAATGGAAACTCTTTCAAAGCCAATGAGATGAAATTGTACAACTTTCAGTCTGTGGGAATTAAGAAAAAAAGAAAATGAAAAAGAGAGAGAGAGAGAGAGAGAGAGAGAGAGAGAGAACAGGATGGGGATTCAAACCCCAACCAGTTTATAATATCGTTAACCAGCCAATTACACTGTTAGTCCACAATGACAAAATTCTCTCCAAATACTGCTTAGCTGTTCCTTGTTCTTTGCAATAATTTTCTTCCAATTTGCCACTATTTCATAAAGTTTTGTCAATCATAAGCATTTTTTAGAAGATTGAAATGGCAAGTTAATAGTTTACTCTGAAAGAGACAAACACTGGTGGGGGGGAACAGCTGCACCACTGCACAGCGAAGGAGAATGACGATGTAATGAAGGAGCAAGCGGGCAATTAAAAAGAAGGAAATGCTCACAGAATGAAATTCTAACGTGTGGGTTCCCTAATTTGTAAATCTATTGAGGATTGTTTAAACACGTTCCTTTTGATCAATAAAATTCCTAATGGCTGTTTGCATTCCCACTGAATGTCCCTAAACTGGCATCTGCAAGCTTAGCAAAGTTGAACACAGAGGAATTCAAGGCAAACCCAGAATACTGGTGCCTGCACAGTTCCTGTGAAACTTTGAGCTCAAGAACAAAAACATAGGTCTTAAAGATGGAGAACTGAAAAGATGAAAGGGAGTAAAATTATCTTGGACGCGGTCTAGTCCGGACTTTTCCTACTCAGCTCATTTTCTTCTTCTGCAATTTAGAGAAGAATGAAGAAAGATATGGAAGTTGAATACCAATATTGAAGACTCTGCTAGGCAGTTTGGCATACCTGGAATGCATTTGGGAAGAAGGGTGTGTCTGCCACAATGCATTCACCAAAAAGGCTTTGCCTACTCTAGACCCATCTTGTTTATTCTAACTCATTCAAGTTATCAAGTCTGTTCCATCAAATACTTCTCTTGAAGCTCACTTCAAATTTTGCATAACATTTGTATTAAATTTCTCTTGGCTTAACTCACACCTCAGTTGCAAACCTTCTTCATTCTTCCCATCATTTGATGGACTGGTGTGTGTGTGTGTGTCTGTGTGTGTGTGTGTGTGAGAGAGAGAGAGAGAGAGAGAGAGAGAGATGACACTCACAATGTGTTATGCTCTCTTACTTCACTTCTCCACTATGATTCCTATTCTTTCCTCTAGTTCACTGTCTTTAACCACCCTAGGGAGAAATCCCTTCCTGTGTTTTGTTCTAATCTTTGTACATCTCTTTGAAGTATCTTTACCTGGCTTGTAAATTGAAGAGTAAAATCACCCAAGGACATTTATAACCAAGTCTGTTCTTACCCACTTTGGAAGTAGAAGGAAGATAGTTCAAAACGGACAGGTAAGGAGAAGAGTTTTAGCAACAGGGAGGATGTGGCTCAAGGGAGCAAAAAGAAAAAGAAAAAAAAAATAGGCTGGTGTTGAATGTATGTAGCCAAGGGCTCCTGGGACCCTCTTCACTGCAAGCGGCAAGGCCACAGCTGAGTGAAGGAGCATTTAGCTACACAATTGCAGCAAGGCTTATTCTTAGCAGTGGGAGGTAAGGCAGCAATTTGGGGCTCTGAGTGATTTTTGTCATTTATTCATTTTAAGAACCATCATCAAAAGTGAATATCATATATATATATGTATATAGATATTATATATGTGTGTGTTTGTATATATATATGTATATATACATATATATATGTGTGTGTGTGTGTGTGTGTGTGTGTATGTATGCGCATGTAGGTATATATAGATATATCTTAGATGAAGAAGTGTCCCACAGACTGCAGATTGGAGAATAAAAAACCTCTTTTTTACAACTGGGAAACTTGAAGACATATGAATGTTAACTGAGGAGACTTCTAATACACATTATATTTTATATACATGCTTCCAGTAGCAACACAAACAAAACATTTCATTTCTGAATGCAGCCTATGCCAGTCCCTGTGCTAGATGATAGGAAGACATGACCACGGCCTTTGTGGAGATTACAGATACTAAGGGAGACAGACACTCATTAGATAGCTAAGACAATGGGGTGTTTTGATTTGGTTTTGGCTAGTAAATAATTTATTTATTTAATTATGTATTTATTGGCACTGGAGGTTGAACTCAGAGACACATTGCCACTGAGTAACATATCCATCCCTTTTTTATTATTATTTATTTGGGAATGGGGTCTCACTAAGGTACTGAGACTGACTTTGAACATGTAATACTCCTGCCTCAGTCTCCCAGATCACTGGGATTACAGACATGCATCACTGTGAGAGGAGTTTATTTTGATTGTCAAAATTCGGTTAGCATAACCATTTTTTTTTCTGTTATGGAAGCAATGCATGTTCATTCATAAATGTGGATCACAGGCATGCTGCTTTCCAGCCTGCCTGCATCATTCAACCACATGCACAGCACATTTCTCAATGCCAAAATATGCTTTTTGTCATCATTTTTAAAATGGCTGTGTGGTGCTTCATTGCATGAATGGACCACTTAACCTGCTTTTGAGTTCTTTATCTCTTTAAATCACACTATCCCTATTTATATCAGCCTTTAAATATGAATCTTTATGGGTTTGCTGTATGATTTGAAAGCAAAGTAGACTAAATGAGAGCATTCTGTAAGCTACCAACATAATGCAGAATAGTACTTTTGCTTCATATAAACCTTGGTGAAATCCTGGCTCTACCAATCAGAAGGAACTTCCTGTTTTGTTTTTACTTCTCTGAAACTTAGTGTCTGAACAAGATGAAGGTGTCACTTCAGGTAGAAGTTCAGTCCTGTATCTGACATTCAGGAAGCTGCCAGTACACAGTAGATGTATTAATTGCTGCTTCTGCTTCTTGGTCTGGACTTCCATTGTTCCTTCCTAATGCTCCCTGCTTGGCCTCTCCGCTGGGCAATTAGTGTCTCTTCAGTGTAGATAAGTTTAAAATGCCCATACGCACTTTGTTTGCATGAATTCATAGGCAACAACCTTCCTTTGCCATGTCACAGGTGAAGAGGCTCAAGGAAGTTCAATACATTATCTGGTATTGTCTTGCCTGTGGATAATTCTTCATGACTGTATAAACCAGAAGGGAAAGTCATGGTCGAGGCTGCAAATGGGGTAGAAGGCAAAGAACATAAAACAGCTTTTCCACTGCAATATGGAAAGAGTTCAGCTCTAGTACAAGAGTGGATAAAAGGCTCCAAATATAGTCACCCAATAGTGCTGAGTGTGTAAGTCAGGTGAAGTACCGGGTGGCTGAGAGTTATGGCCATGTCACCAAGCCTTACAGTGACCGGACAACTGAGATAATATCACTTATTATTTTTTAAGCATCTATACTGAGCACTGGTAGAGTTGGAATAGAGTTAAGAATGAATAACAGAACCAAGCAGGGCTGCAAAGCTTGTAAGACATGTCTTCAATGGCCCTATATGATCCACATTTGTGATTCTAAAACAGAAAATCCATTGTGGTCTCTTCGATTAGAAAGTTCAATAAAGGAAGAGAAGGAACAAAAGTCCTGTTCTTTCTTGTTATCCACATCCCTGTTTTTGAATTCACAGAAATAAAAAAAAAAAATACTCTTCCAAATACATGATGTGTTTCAGATCCCTTCAAGAAAGACAAATGCCAAGATAATGCAGTCATAAGTATCAGTGACTTGATATGTAGTAAGGGAAAGTCTATATTTTATGACAGAAGACAGCATAAGGAGGGAAAATTCCTTTGACACGTGATAACTTCTGCTTTTCATAATACATTAAAGCCCAATGAGAAATCCCTAAGGAGTGCGGTTTGATGGGTTGAGGTAGAGGAGAGCCCACCATAAGTAGCTATTTGTGTATGAGATCACACACCAAAGAGATATTTTTCACTACGACCGAAATGACTGACCACCAACCCATCTGACAACAGAATGGAATAGACCCTTCATAATGTATGTGTGTGAGTGGGGGTGTGTCTCCAGGGGACCCCGAGATAATGTTCTTGATGTAGTTTCCGAGAAGAGTGATACAACTTTGCCCTGGAGAGAGCCAGAGTTGCAGAAACTGGGTTTCCCACTTCATCTGCGCTGATTATCAGCAAGAAACATTTGATTGTGTTTTAAGATGACTGGTTAGGACCAGGATGAAAATGTTATAAATTATTCTGTTTTCTTTCACGATGGACATAAGCTAGCAGAAAAACATCCCATGAATTCATTTGCTTCTTTCAAAGAAGATTCTGAAAATGATCAGGAATATCATCCCACTCTGATGTGGAATGGTGAATTTTGTAATTCTGCTTTTCCTATCCGATATTGTCTGTGCCTAATACTGAAGATCATCATAACTGAAGAGATCCAGAGAGAAGTCAGAATTTATTTTTAAATTCATGTATTTATTCATTCATTCATCAATTTGAATATGTCCTTGATGCAAAAACTGTGCCTTAGAGCATGGTATATAAACATGCTTAAAACTGCTTTTCATGTTCTCAGGGAATGGGAAGACCCACAAATCAGCAGCTCTTGATGGAACGAGAGTGGTTCTAGAATGTCTCTGTGTGGATGTGCATGCACTCGCGTATGAGAGGAATAATAAAGTTTATCTTGAAAAGCAAAGGATAAAAGAAGATAAGATCACAGACTGTGGAGTCACTGAGGTCTGGGTTTAGAATAAACAAACTTGAGAACATCAGCACAAGGGAGTTGAATGGAAGTATTTCAGAACAGATAAAAGGAAGGCACATGTCAAAAAAAACCAGCTAGTAATTCTGAGAAAAATTCCTTGCTCCAAAATGTGATACTTCCTGAAAATAGAAAAAAGCTTCACAAAAACAGCACCTCCTTCTCAGAGTTGTGAAGGCACAAGGAAACGTGTCTAACTCCCCAGCAGAGTGTCTCGTGTGCAGTGTAGGACTGGTATTTATTTCATGTGCTTGTCTAGGATCCCTGAACCTATCAGGTGACTTGGCCCCATGGCAAAACTAAGCTTGTAAGGGTGGCCCTTTCTCCAAAAAGAACAAAACTCTTCAGCATCTTCTGACCCTTATGACATTCAAAATACATAAAAAAAATTAAATTCCATCAGTGAGCAAACCCTTTCAATCCGGTATCCCATGTATTCTGAGCTTACTTATGTCACCACATCACCATGTCTACCTTTAAGAATCACTGAGTTCCCAAATATGCTCTTCTTAAAAATGTGAGCCTGTTCTACCTCACTCTATGTCACTTCCTTGAGTTCAGCTCCCTTTAAATTGTTCAACATCACAGCACATTTACAAAATGAATGGT
The DNA here is from genome assembly GCA_025594165.1 of Tamias sibiricus. Classification (NCBI taxonomy): domain Eukaryota; kingdom Metazoa; phylum Chordata; class Mammalia; order Rodentia; family Sciuridae; genus Tamias; species Tamias sibiricus. Next base: position 21,498,659 of record CM046672.1, on the reverse strand, counting down.
CCCTTTAGTTGAAACTTATCATCTGGAGCTTTTCTTTTTAAGACAGTATTGTCATCTAAATATGTGTCTCGCTCCCTAAAATTCATATTTTGAAGCTTTATTCCCAATGTGATTGCATTAACAAGTGAAGTCTTTAGGAGGTGATTGTGGAGAAGCATTTGGAATTTAGACCTATAAGTGACAATACAGTGAGGGTAGAGCCAATCATGAATGGGATCAGGGCTGAAGGAGCTAGTTTTCCTCTTCCACCACATGAGGACACGGTTGCCTCCTATGACCCAAAAGAGGATGCCTCTACAAGACAAAGAATTTGTTGATGCCTTGACCTTGGACTATGAGAAATAAACTTCTTTTATAAGCTTTTGACTCCATGGTATTTTGTGTATTTTGTTAGAATAGCCTAAAAATATGAACACATTATTTTTATCCTAATAAGTTTTAATGAATCAGTACTTACCTACTCTGATCAATGGTCCATTGGTATTATTCTAGGATCCATTCTTATCTATTGGTATTGATTTATAGCAAAGCCATGGATAATTATTTCCATTTTTATTAATGAGATAATAGATTCAGAGCTATAAAGGTCAAACCAGAATTAAAACTCATCTTGACCAGACCTCAATGCTTGTGCTCAAGCACTGTGCTGTCTCTTGGAGTTCTGAATCCCAAATGATTGTCCAGTAACTTGACTGTTCTCTAAATAGCCCTTCTCATGCCATCCTGAGTAAGGAAAGGTCCTCATGACTTCTCCACTTGTGTCACATATTTATGACAATAAAGATATAGGAAGGGAGGAAGGAAGGAGTGAGAGAAGGAAGGAAGGAAAGAAAGGGAAAGACAAACAGAGAAAAAGAAATATAGGTGGGGTGAGAACCCCTGAGGACTCCAAAGTCACCCTCACTCTTCACCAAATTGCTAAAATAATGTTATTCCAACAGAGAAGTTCTTTGTACCCCTAGCCAGCTGCCAGTTATTATAAACTGAGTGTCATTTACTTCTTTACTTAGAACAATGCCACTATTTAAGTTTGCAGGTAACTTTTCAAAACCAAAATTAATATGGAAACTGGAAGAAATGGCTACCAAAACCCACAGATCTTAGTTTAAACTCCAAATTTCAACCTTGTTCTTTATTAAAGGAAAAAAAAATGCTTTCTTTCCCTAACAAATCATCTGCCATCCTTGTAGGAGATGCAAGCCTAACAAATCCTTTGAATGTTGACTCTAAAATATTATGGGGGAAAAGCTTGAAAGGTCAAGAGTACAGAAGCAATTCCTAAAATCTTAGATTTGGGGTGAGCTTTTAAAAATTACCTGGTCCCATTCTCAAAACAAGCTCTGTTCCTTCTTTACTAAGTTTTATGGTTTTTTTTTTTTTTTTTCTTAAGCATCCAGATGTAGGGGATCCTGTCACCTCACAAGACAATGAATATACTTTTCTGGTCAACAACTGTTAGAACATTCTTACTTCAGTTGAGATGAGGGCTGTCTCTTCCAAATCCAACCTAGCCTAGAAAGAACATTACCTCTCTTGATCATGAAATACAATAAGTAATACAATGTGGATATCATCCTCCTACCCCTAGTACCCTAGAGTCTTCTCTGAAGTCAAGTAGTAGGTTCTTGACTATTTCTGGGGGAAGGATTCATCTGGGAGTTAGGGTGGGAGCAGACTTCAGGAAATGAACTGGAGACGTCATTACTTTAACAAACCTGAAAGAAGCTGAAAATAATCACAGGTCTTTCACTATGGTTTGTACGGAAAAGCAACTGAATGGTCCAAAACATGTGTCAACCCAAAGACAGATATCCCCATGGAGATGACTTTCCTTAGTCCTGTAGTGATGAGACAAATGGCATTCAGAGGAACCACCTCGCTGATAAGGATGATGCTTCTCCTGCAAACGCATGCACTTAAACTCCTCCTGTGCTTTTCTGGTCTTCCATGCATAAATGTTTAATTTTCCATTTTGCCATCAATCAGCTGGCTGCCCTGGGACGAGTCAGTGGATAAAAGCGGCCCAGTGTGGTCTGCCCAGACCTCCAGAAGCACTCAAGGCACCCGAGAGCTTCTAAAGAGCTGATGTCAGGATGGGGCCCTTGATTAATGTTTCCCTGGGACACTCTGACACCCTTGCACTGATGGGAGAGATAAGAGCCTGGCTAAGACTGCCAGAAAGCTCTGCTTGAGAGGAATGAGGTCAAGGTCAGAAACATCAGGACATCTGCCCAGAAGCATAAGCCCTGGTTTCCTCTGGGGGCAGCATGTTGGCCTGCAAAGGCCAGGCAGAGAGCAAAAGATCATTTTGTAGTACTGGAAGACAAACAAGAGATAAGACAGATGGTGTGAAAGGGGAGACTGGAGACAAGAGGAAGAATCCACAGATAACAGACGAAACACATCTGGGGATTTGCTCTGGAATGTTTGACTTCATTTATCAGCGGAAGGACTGGCTTGTGTCGCCAGCCTCTGGGTCTGCCTACTTGGGAAAAGGGTCATGTTCTCTACACAGCAGCACCTCAAATCAAGGGGCTTTTTGATATGTTGCAGTTCGAAGTACAATAGCTGGAAACAATAGTCTCTATGTCAGATCCTCACCCAGGAAGTTTCCTCCGGACTCTCAAAAAGTGTTCCTCAAGCCAGGTGCTGTGTTATCACTGACCTGCTCAGGCACGAGCTACTCCCAAAGAAGAATGCCTCCTGAATGTTACCTCCCGACTGTCTCTCTAATCAGAAGCCTTTTCTCCACACTGCCTTGGCCTGGGCTTGGTTGATTTCAGCTGAAATGATCCAGAATGGCTTCTGACTGGCCTGCTATCCTCAGAAGTTAGCAAGTAGACCTTGGAAGGGAGGTGGGGGACAAGTCAGGTAGCATACAGTAAGTATTCTGTAAGATTCATGTAAACCAGTATTTGTTTTTTTAAACACACTCGTGTGTCTGTGCACACACACACTTGCATATAAGCACATAGTGTGTTTATAGGCATATCTGTGTGTTGATTAGGATATATAGAAACATTATCTACCCTCATCATCTGTCCACCTATCTCTCCTATTACTCTATTGTACCAAGTGACTGTAGATACTTCTCCTCATCGTTCTGGATATCCATCTATAAAAAGACATCACAGAATTTCTTCAAGCTTCCTGCTAGGTGTCAGCTTCTCAGAACTTTTTCCTGAGATTATTTATTTGTCAGAGAAGAAAATGTCGACCCTTAACTTTATTGTCAGAGGCCTGGAACTATAAGCAATGTCTCTTCATTCATTCATTCTCCCTTCAGTTATTATTTATTTACAGGTTAGGCACTGGGTGAGATATTGGAGTTCAAATGATCAAAACAGTGTGGTTTCTGCCCTAAGGGGTTCCCAGTTTATTGGAAGATACAGGCAAGTAGATGGGCAAACTTCAACACAACCCCATAGTTTATGTAGCATAGGGATGCTCAGGACACTTAAAACTCCCCCTCAAAAAAACAAACAAACAAACAAACAAAAAAAAACACCTAGAACATACTTTCTTATATATGGTAAATGAAATATGGAAAAACACAGATTGACTTTTTTAGAAGGTTTTTTTTTTTTTTTTTTTACGAAACTAAGTTGTAGCAGCAGGTAGTTTAAACCAAATGACTAAATGTGCTTTGATCTTAATTTTTTCACTTGACCCTTTTAGTTCTACGTGACAGCAGAATATATTTTGACATACTTATACAAACATAGAGTACATCTTATTCTAATTAGGATCCCAGTCTGGTACATGATGTAGAGATTCACTGTGGCGTATTCGTATATGTATGCAGGAAAGTTATATCATAATCACTCCACTGTCTTTCCTTTTGAATACCTTATTTTTTTCTTAAAATTTTGGCTGAGTGGGCACCATCCCAGGTAGACCACCTGGAAACATGGGACTGAGGGAGGAGGGAAACAGTTCTAGTCAAACTCATGAAAGTGGCTAAGGCAGCTGCACTTTGAGTGTTCTGAGACCCTGTCCACAGGTGCAGAGCTGGTAAGAAACCCTATTAAAAGCATACCACAAGATACTATAAAGCTCAAAGGGAGAAAGTGTCAGACGTGCTACTCTGCCATTCATCCCCCACTGAGTGGACAGGTGAGGCCCACTCCGGAAGGATCCTATTGGACAAACCACTAAAGCAACACAAAGCACAGTCCCTAAACCATTCTGTCACCTGCTGCTTCTGGCCTCAGAAGCCCCTGCTCCCACCCACGAGGAGTGAAAGGATATGGAGGCAGGTGCTCTCTGACACTAAATGGGACGTACCAATCAATTCCAGATGGGAGCCCCTAGCCTGCTAGGGTTTGGTGTGAAGGGACAGTTAAAGGCAGAAAGAATCAGAGTCATATGCAGAACAAAGTGCTGAGCTCCTAGCTCAGTTTCATGATGTGTCAATGGTGACTGTAATATGCCACTTTCACCAACCCATTGCAAAGATGAAATAGTGATGCATATAAAACCCACATTACACACTGCAAAGACTAGATGTGAAGTAGACCAACTTTCCTTCCAGCAGCATGATGTCTTCCCCTGTGCAATTTAAGTGCTCCTGATGATGTTCTTTCTGACTCACCCTTGCTGGATGCTGCAGTCCCGGTCTCATTCTCGTCTGAGTCATCTAGTCCAGCTGAAGCAGGAGATAGCTCAATCCTCCCATCTTAGTTGCTCCTTCCCTCCAAGTGGGAACAGCTAAGCCAGGAGGAATCCTGATCCCAGGAGAGCTCTGAAGGAGCTGAGTCAGTGCCCACACAGCTACCAAACAGGAAATGCATCAGACAGGCTTTTCTTCCCAAGGGAACCTGGCTCACCAGTAGCACTGAGTGGACAGGGTCCACACACAGCTGAGGATCAGACAATTGGCTGTCCCAGGCTTCCTTGCTGCTCTGCAGTAATTTCAAACCATTGCCACTTCTTCTGAAGGTACAACTGAGAGCCTTTTGTTCTTATCATCATTATGAGCACAAAGCATGAGATCCCGGAAACAACACAGAGATAGAAGTGAGAAATTAAGCAACATGATCTCGTTGGGAGGAGCACATTCTCTGAGCATGAAAGAAAAAACACACTAGTTGATAATCCCTTCAAATCACCCTTAATTTCCCTGAAAATCATGAAAAATTAATGGCAGCTATGATTTGATTATCAAATTGGCAAGAATGAATAAATGAATACATGAATAAGGGACATAATACCCAGTGCTGGTAAGAACGTGAATAAACACACACCCTAATATACTATCTAGGAGCAAAAATGAAATGACCTAATCAGGAATGATACTGTGGTTTAGATGTGAGGTGTCCCCCAAAAGCTCATGTATGAGACAATGCAGGAGAGCTCAGAGGTGAAATGATTGGGTTATGAGAGCCTTAACCTAATCATTGCATCAATCCAGTTGAATGGATTAACTGGGTGGTAATTATAGGTAGGTAGGGTGTTAGCTGAAGGAGTGTGTGCCTTTGGGGTGATTATTTTGTCCATGGTGAGTGAGCATTCTCTCTCTGCTTCCTGATGTGGTTTTATGAGCTGTTTTTTCTCTGCCATGCCCTTCCACCATGATGTTCTTCTGCACCTCTGGCTCAAAGCGATGGCATCTGCCATCTGTGGACAGAGACCTCTGAAACTGTGAGCACCAAATGAACCTCTTCTCCTCTTAAATTATTTTCGTTTTGTCTTTTGGACAGAACAGTGAAAAAAAGCGGACTAAAACAACTGACATTTTGGAAAAATTTAAACAAAATCTATTAATATGTATTATCAAGCAGGAAATCAGACTATAAAACATGTATAATCTGTCCTATTGAGAGAAAAAAAATATATATATATTAGTATATCTGCATAATAAAATTATCTAATAATGTAACAAAAATGTATCTCATACTTCATTCAGAATGATGTAAAGCCTTAGGTGATTTTTAATGCTTTTTAATATTAGAAATACAGATATACATAACAGAAACAAAACATAACTATTAAAAAAAGAAGAAAGTGCATTTTTATTAGTTGATCTCAAGGAAGATGAGAATAAAAGAGTGGTTCCTACAAGGTGGGGAGAGAGGGGAAGAGAGGGATGGGGGAAGACTCATGAATGGGTACAAAGTTACAGTAAGATAAGAACAAGAAATTCTGTTGTGTTATTGCACAGTAGGGTGACGAGAGATAACAATAATGTACTATATATTTCAAAAACATAGAAGAAAGGATTTTGAATCTTTTCATCATAAAGAAATGATAAATGTTTTAAGAGAGAGAGATATTTAACCTGTTTTGAACATTGTATAATGTATACATGTATTGACACATCACATGGTATCACATTTATCTGTCTAAATTTTTAGTGTTTATATAGCATGGAAATTTTACTTAAAAAATTAAAAGAAGAACATTTTGTTGAGAGAAGAGGTAACTGAAAATAAACATTTGTTTCCCTGATACAAAATGCCAGAGATTATGCTAAAAAAATTTGCATGCATTATATTGGTTGAGCCTGACAGCCGCTGTGAGGGTAGGTATGATTAAATATTATTATTCTTATTTATATATAACCATATGTAATCCAATTTCATTATTTCTTCCCACACAATTAATTTTTTTTTTTTACAATCCAGCCACCAACTTAAAAGAATTCAAATGAATTATTGAAGTTTCTTATTAACATTGGAAAATAAAAATATAGATGGTGATGAGGAAAAATATATTCTTAAAACTTTATACATAGCATAATCTTAATTGTGTAAAATGCCCATATAAACTCATACAGAAGAGATTAAAAAAAAAAAAATTCCACCAAAAAATTTATAGGTGTCTATTTTAGCTGTGAAACTTCAGGTGAGCTGGAATGTTCCATTCTTTTTTCTAAAATATTTATTTATTTGTTTTAGTTGTACACAAAAATATCCATCTTATTCAACCACCTTTTCTTTTTTTCCCCTCCATCCCCCCTTGCTCCCTCCCTTTGACCATTCTAGTGTTCCTTTAATCCTCCTATGTACCCAGATCCAACAACACTGTGAACCAACTTCCTTATATCAGAGAAAACATTTGGTATTTGGATTTTTGAGATTGACTAATTTCACTTAGCATTATATTCTCCAACTTCATCCATTTACCTTCGAATGACATTATTTTATTCTCTTTTATTGCTTAGTAAAATTCCATTGTGTATATGTGCCACATTTTCTTTATCCACTCATCTACTGAGGGAAATCTAGGTTGGTTCCACAACCTAGCTACCTGTGAATTGTGCTGCTATAAATATTGAAGTGGCTGTGTCACTGTGATACGCTATTTTTAAGTGCTTTGGGAATAGACCCAGGAGTGGGATGGCTGGGTCATAGGGTGGTTCCATTCCGATTTTCCCAAGAAATCTCCATACTGCCTTCCATAACGGTTGCACCATTTTGAAGTCCCACCAGCAACGTATGAGTGTGCCTTTTTCCCCACATCCTCTCCAACATTTATTGTTGTTTGTGTTCTTGATAGCTGCCATTCTGACTGGAGTGAAATTGAAATCTTAGAGTAGTTTTGATTTGCATTTATCTAATTGCCAGTGATGTTGAGCATTTTTTCATGTATTTGTTGATTAATTGTGTATCGTCTTCTGAGAAGTGTCTTTTCAATTCCTCAGCCCATTTATTGATTGTGTTATTTGTTTTTTTGATGTTAAGTTTTTTGAGTTCTTTATATATTCTAGAAATTAGTGTTTTATCTGATGTGTATGTATTAAATATTTGTTCCCAATTAATTGCTCTCTAGTCACCTCACTGATTGTTTCTTTTGCTGAGAAGAAGCTTTTTAGTTTAAATCTATCCCATTCATTGATTCTTGATATTAATTCTTTTGCTACAGGATTCTTTTTAAGGAACTTGGGGCCTGATAAGTCATGTTAGAAACTGGAGCTTACTTTTTCTTCTATTAGGCATATTGTCTCTGGTCTAATTCCTAAGTCCTTGATCCACATTGAATTGAATTTTGTGCATGGTGAGAGATAAGTGTTTATTTTCATTTTGTTGCATATGGATTTCCAGTTTTCCCAGCACTATTTGTAGAAGAGGCTATCCCTTCTCCACTGTACATTTTTGGCAACTTTGTCCAATATAAGATAGCTGAAATTATATGTATTAGTCTCTGTGTCCTCAATTCTGTACCATTGGTCTACCAGTCTGTTTTGGTGCCAATACCATGCTGTTTTTGTTACTATTGCTTTATAGTATAATCTAAAGTCTGGTATGGTGATGCCACCTGCTTCACTTTTCTTGATCAGGATTGCTTTAGCAATTCTGGGTCTCTTATTTTTCCAGATGAATTTCATAACTGCTTTTTCTATTTCTTTGAGGAATGTCATTGGGATTTTGATTGGAATTGCATTAAATCTGTATAGTGCTTTTGGTAGTATGGACATTTTGACAATATTAATTCTACCTATCCAAGAACAAGGTAGGCTTTTCCACCTTCTGATTTCTTTAGTGTTCTGTAGTTTTTGTCATAGAGGTCTTTCACCTCTTTAGTTAAGTTGATTCCCAGGTATTTTATTTTATTTTTATGCTATTGTAAATGGGGTAGTTTTCATCATTTCCCTTTGTTTCTTCTTATTGCTTGTGTGTCTTCTCTTCTAGCACTGTGGGACCTTGACTATTTTGATTTTACCTTAAAGACTTATGTTGCTCCTGTAGTACAATGCTATCAGATCTTCTTATAAATACCTTACACTTTAAAAATCTAACACTTTTTATTCAGAAAATCACAGTTTGATCCCAATGTACAGATTTAGTTAACTCAGATATTGTTTCCAATTTACTCTGTATGCTTGTGATGGGGTTTATAGTTTCATGTATTAGACACAGAGGTGATATGTTTAGGAAGAAGGAAGTGAGGGTATTGAGTTGTTCTTTCTTAGGAAGTATGAAAAGAGATTTCTACAGAAGTGGTTTAATATCAGCAGACGAGAGAGGAAAGAGAATGGAGTGAACAATTTAGTGGAAAGACCGATTTATATATAAACCAAACTTATGCAGCCATTAAGAAATAAAGATGGAAAAGGAAAAAAGAAAAAAAAGGTGACAAAGGAGTAGGAATTAGTGTAAGAGAGAGGAGAGAGAAAGTGAGTCAAGAAAATAGAGAATAACCTATATATAACACCACTTAGCTGTATAGTCAATTGCCCCAGTTCTAGAATTCCCAATTTCTGCGTATAACTTGTTTTTGCCTCTGTTGAATATGCAATGGCAGGGTGTAAATAGGAAAGATGAGGGAAGAAACAAAGAGACAAAAGTGAGAAGGAAGAAAAGAAAGAAGAGGAACAGAAACAAACAAATACACTATCAAACAAAATAAAAACAAAGCAAAGCAAAACAAAACAAAAAAAGTCAAACCCAGGAACAAATCTCAAGCAAACTGGACCCTGGGAAGCCCTTCTTTTTTCCCTTCCAGTTTAAGCCAGTTGTCCCAGATCATGTCCAGACAGTCACAGAGAACCTGTTAGTGGAGTCAAGTCTGCACCTTTGGCCAGTGGCAGAATGGCACAGCGGAAGAGTGGCTCAGGGGGAGTGTGTGTCAGCAGGTGAATGGCACCAGGGGAAGGGTCCATCCAGAAGGCGTCCATTCCCCATGCTCACCCACAGTTGTAGCGTCTAGGAGCCGCTGTGCTGGCCTCAGACACGCCCCCCCTGCTAGCTGCCCATGTCTCACCCAGGTGTGCGCTGTTCTCAGAGCACTGGCCAGATCCCTGGATGCCTGCAGCTGCTTTTCCTTTCTTCCTGTTTCTTTGTCCCGGGTAGCCGCAGCTCTCCTCAAAGATGGCGGTGCTCTCCTCAGGCGCAACAGCATTCTGCAGACCTGTGTCACTCCTGAGTGTGCAAGTTCAGCTTGGCAAGTTGCGTGAAAGAACTCTATGTGGATGCAGCTCGCGTCTAGCTTCCCTTTTATCCTTCTGCACTGTTTGGTTTTAAAGCTGTTGTCCGGATCTTTCCCTTACCACAATGCTACCGGCTGCACGGGTGCACTGGCTGCGCCGATAGCGCTGGTTAGGTCTGTGGACTGCTTGAACTGGGCCCCCCTGCCTTGGCGGTCTGGAGTTCATTGTATTTCACTGTCCAGAGGTGCACGAATGTCCCAGCTCCCTCTCAGTTGCAGGAGAATTGCTAGTAATGTGTTCAAACTTCCCACTAAGCCTCTTTTAGTGACTGTCCTCAAGAGCACCTCTCTCCTGTCCGCCATCGTGGAATCTCACTTCCAATGACTTTTTACGTGGTGCTGAGGATCGAACCCTGGCTGCTCACTTGCTAGGCAAGTGCTCTACCGCTGAGCTACAACCCCAGCTCGGAATGTTCCATTCTTGTTCTTTTGAAATATCAAAATTGATGCTATAAAAAGATTACAAATTGATGTTATACATTATCATTTTATAATACAATTTTATAATTATAAACCGATAATAAGCTATAGTTTTAATTTTAAGAGTGTAAATATACAAGCATATAAATAAATAAGCACAAAAGTAAATGTTTTCTCTTATTCTATTTTATTGGGAGCTAAGCTAGTCTTGTTTTGTATCTATTTTTGTATAGGAGAAGGAAAGGAAAGGAATTCAAGTTCTATGTTCCTGAGACTCTGGAAGTAATCTATTGATATTTCAATGCATTTTTTTATATAAGCTTGTCAATCTTGGCTGCATATTAGAATCACTTGGGGTGCTTTTAGAAGTTATGGAAGGCTGGGTTTCATCTCCAAGAAATTCCAGTTTAATTGGTTGAGGCTTGCATCTACTTGAAGGCATTGATATTTTGTTTCACCTTCCTGGTTGGTACTACTATGTCATCAGGACTGAAAATACTTAGGTTATATCATTTAAATTCTAAAGGCTCTCTCCAGAAACCAAAGCCAACACCTCAGAGAGTAGGTGCTGTCAATGAATGCCTCCCCTGGAGTACACACCATGCAAATGCATTCCAAGCCTGGAGCTAACACTACCTCCAAATGTAGCAATATTCTTCACTTGTCTCCATTTCCTCCCTTATTTTCCTTTACACATTTCAAGCCATGCTCCAAAGGACATCTGGAGCCTTTTGAATTTTAATCCATTGACTATCTTCCTTGATATTAATTTTTTGATTAGGGCTTCAAAGGATTGAATATTTTTATGACTCTTGATGGTTCTTATATTACTTTCCAAAAGGCTCCTACTGCTTTTCATTATCCCCAATACGTAACAATTTACTAGTTCATGACAAATTTAATTTACCAAATTATTCCATCTTTCTGACTTTGGTGACTATAGCAGATGTAAATATTCTATCTATTTCTTCATTTATGATTGCAATATATTCTTCTTGGAAATTTTTCTTTATAAATGTATCTATTATCATTTGTAATAATTTTATTATGAATAAGTATAAATTCTATAATATATTTTAGACATTATCAATTTAATGAAGACCTTAAACATTTTTCCTGTCTCCGTTTTTATTGTTTGTGTTCCACTTTGACTATGAAGCTATTTTTCATGTAATAGAAGACAAAACTGTTGGGTTTAAAAAAAATTATCACCTCAAAACTTTTAAGTATTTTTTCCTCCAATGATCTCATAAAGTGCTAATTCTATTTTGATGTGTGAGTGTGTATATATATATATATTTTTATCCATCAAGGGTTTATACCAGTATGTAGATGCAAAGGAGTTATTGAAATTTTCACTCTCAAAGATTAGCTAATTTTGCAAACATCGTTTATACACTGGCCCCTTCCCTTCAAGTCACATGGGCAAGTGCACATACAGGTTTTCCCTTCTGTCTCATTGATCCACCTGTCTAGTTTTGTGCAAGTAACATGCTGTGTTAAATCCTGCTGCCACATAATATCATCTTATATCCAAAAAAGCTGGCATTCCCTAATTCTTTGAGATATTATTTGACATATGCTTAAATATATTTTATAAAATTCTGATTTGTTGCATGATATTTCCTTTTGATCTTTGCTCAAGATTAAATAAAATGTGTAAATTAATTTGTGAACAAAAAATATTTTAATCTATTTTTTTTTGATGCACTGAAATTTCATAATACTCACAGCCATATCTTAGGGATCAAAAGCAAAGGGCAATGACCCCATTTCTCTCTGCTCAGGACCTTTTTTTTTTACTTTCCTTTTAGGAATAAGTTTCTTGCCAATCACAGGTCCAGGTTTGAGAAGTATGAGAAGATCCTGAGATTTTTATTTCTACTTCCTGACAGTGACATTAAGCACCCAGAAACATAGCAAATCAATGTGTGGCATTGGATTTAGACTTCACCTTCAAACAAAGCAATAGTGCCATGCTGAATTTGGGTGCACATCCTGGCCTTGTAAACAAGAAAAGGGCCAAGGTGATTATGCAGGGCTATCACATTGGGCATCCAGCCTTTAACCCTGTTCAGTAAAATATTATTGCTTTTAAATATCTTCAGATCACCACTGTAAGCATGCATACTTATTTAAAATTTCTCTTCCCTCAGCCATTTCTAGCGGACATCATCGAGCTTGATATACACATAAATTTTACCCAGAACTCTTAGCCTCAGTGATGCTTCTATTAGAGTGGAATCATTTCAAGAAGAGAGCAAACTTCAACGGATCTCCTAGTGCAGGGGAGTGGTACCGTGCCACAGTCAATTCCTGGGCACATTCTGTAACGGAGGGATGCTTCTAAATCCCCATTTTAAATCCCCACAATTTCAGAGATGATATTATGTTTCAGACTTTGGGGATTGAAGTTGTCTTTATAGGATACTCAAGTCACTGCTTTGACTATTGGCACCTTTTGCATCTTGATAATGTTCCAGAGAGACCTTTCTGAACACACATGTTTGAACCCCTTTGAAAATGCAAAGCTCAGGTCTCTTCTTTTGACTGCATCTGGGTCCATTATGGAAAGCTTCTTGTCTGAGCAGTTAAAACAAATAAACAAAACAGAACTCTTTAGATCAAACCCGATCCATTTTCCTTACTTATGGGTATTACTTGAGTACTCGGAAGTCAAGAGAAAAGGGCTTATCTCTTTACTCAGACACAGCTCCAAGAATTTGGAGGGACTATCACTCCCTCTCAGTGACAAGTAACACAGAGAAATTGACATCCTCACAGTTAGGAACCCAAAGTAGGGTATGCCTTTTTCAATAAACCACATTCTTCATGACTGTGGGTATCAAGAAAATCTGTTTTTCTCTCAACTGTCAAAGCTCTTGCTGAAATATCCCTGGACTCTCAACCCAAAGAAAACTGTAACCTCAATATACGTTTATAAAAACAGTGTGTTCAAGGAGAATGTTACCTTTTCTATTTCCTAGAAAATGGAGGGAAGCCAGAATTTTTAAATCCTCATTCTTTGATCTCCAGTACAAGCTCTCAGCTTATGCTTTTTAATATTTTGTTTGATTGACCTTTGAGTTCCTGAAAGAATGGATAGGTGACATGTCCCTTAGCAGGTTTTCCTGAAATCTCATTTCTCTTGGCTCTGCTTGTGAGAAGAGCGAGGCACCAGGCCAGGCAAGGTTACACCCTCTAATGAGGACCTGGAATAACAGGATGGGGAAGGGGATTTGATGTCAGGAACCATCAACATCCAATCAGGACAAAAATTATTTTCTGATTCCAGCTGACCATGTACTTTTCTTTGTAGCTGCAACTTCATTAAATGGAGCATTGAGTCTCCCACAAGAAAAGGTCAACATTTCCATTTGGGCATTCAGACAACTCAAGACGGGTTTGAGGCCTCAGTGTTCTATTGATTCAACCATCCCCATGCTGAGCACAGAACTTTGTGCAAAATAGATCGGTCATGTCAATCAAAGCTCACCATTGGGGTTATTTATTTTCAGCTTGATTCACAGGGCTATCAAATTTGAAGTTGAAGGGAAAAAAGGTAATTCTACTTTAGTATATGTGTGCAAATGAAGCTTTCATGACTGATGCATTACTGAAGCTGAAATTCATGAAGAACGCTTTGAAATAAGAAAATGTCTTCCTGCCTTCATTTGGCCTATGTTTACTAAATACCCATTGAACATAAAAACACAAAAATAAGGGCCTCCAGAGGAGACACTGACTCTAAAACAAACTATTGTTATTAAGTCCTAAGTGACATGTAAATATAAAGCACTGTTGATCAAGAAATAGGAAGAATTTTATGGGAAATACAAAAGAAATTGGTTGCTTTTACACATGGAGGAAGTTGTGGATTTTTCTTAAGAGAAGAAACTGTACGTCTGGGTCAAAATTTTGCCAAAATTATGTTATTAATGATAGCAACTTTGAAAATATTTTACTTTACTTCTTTGCATATTTTGTGGCATTTAGTTGCATCTTGATAATGTTTTTATTTAAAGAGTCTAGTTTTGTATTACACATTAAAGCTTCTCTGATCAACAATACAAGCTATAGTATAGAAGTTGTTTATTCATATTTTATGAATTCTGTTTTATTGCAATTTTGTTTTCCCTTAAGTTTCCTCCTTTTCATCTCCACCAGGTGCACTTTGCCCCTCGAATGAATCATATCCTTTTCCCGCATACTTACTTAAAAGATATTGGTCACACTGAGTGCAGTTGCTCTGGAGGCTGGGGCAAGAGGATTGCAAGTTCAAAGCCAGCCTTAGCATCTTAGGGAGGCCCTAAGCAACTTATCAAGACCCTGTCTCAAAATAAAAAATAAAAAGGGCTGAAGATGTGGCTCAGCTGGTAAGTACCTCTGGGTTTAACGCTTGCTACCAAAAAAAAAAAAAAAAAAAAAAAAAGAAAAGAAAAGAAAAATTGGTCTTTCTGATTTTTCAAAAAAATCTTGTTTTTCCAAATTTGTCTTTGAAATTTCCTTCCAAAAAAAACCAGCTTTAATTTTAAACATATTAAATAAGCAGCAAATATATCAAATCAACATTAAATAAAATGATCCAATCGCCTATATCATCCACAATCATAGGCTATCTATGAACCTTTTAATAAAATGCCTCCATGGCCCTCTGTAAATGTGTTGAGATCTCTCACATCTCTTCATCTCCAGCATCTTGGATCACTGGTTTCATAGGTTTTATATTTTACTTTAAAAAAATGGTTGAGGGATCAATTACTCCCTTTTTAAAAAAACAATTATTTATTTATTTATTATTTTTTATTTGTTTCAATTAGTTATACATGACATTAGAATGCATTTATGCCCTTTGATATATCATACATAGATGGGATATAATTTCTCATTTTTCTGAGGGTACATGTTGTAGAATCATGTTGGTCAGGCAGTCACATATATACATACAGTAATAATGTTTATTTCATTCTACTATCTTTCCTATCACCACATCCCCCCCTCCTCTCCCTTCACTTCCCTCTACCTAATCTAAGGTAACACTATTCTCAAGTGACCCCCACCTTATTGTGAATTAGCATCCACATATTAGAGAAAACATTTGGCCTTTGGTTTTTCGGGATTGGCTTTTTTAAAAAATCCTATTTTTTTCAAAATTTTATGTATAGGTGGCTGTGTTCCACTTTTCTTAACCCAGGATTTAATACTTATGTTTAATATGATTTACATATAAATCCTGCCTTTTCATGAAAAAATGAGTGAATACTCAGTGAATCTATAAGGAAGCTGGGAGAACAATCTCTACGGGTGAAGTACTAGAGTGGGATCATCTTGTCTCCAGCCCATGGCTGTTCAATAGGACTTACAGTGGTGGCAGCACCTTCCACCTTTTATGGTTGAAAGTTGGCCATGTCTAATGTCACGAGGGGGTTATTCTTGAGTTGCCCCCAAGATTGTGCTTCAGGAGCAAATCCCTGGCCTTTCCTGCTCCTCTACGTTTGTTGTCCTTTACTTACTCTCCCAGAGTGAGTGACCATTAAGTAGTTCCCATTTGCCTAGGCAAAACTCTATGGTGACTGTATGCACATCACCCTTCTGCTCTACTCTGTTTTCTTTCTTCCCATCCCGATAGGTTCTTTCACTCAGAACTGCAGAGGGCCACAGAGACATGGTCTGAATGTATATGAAAATGCTGCTGAAGATTCCTTCACAGTGGAAAGAGATACAGCTTCCTGTAACTCAAGCCGCAGTGACTTGGCTCTACAGAAATGAGCCATTTGCCCTATCCTGGTTCTTTTCTACCACAGGTGACTTCTTCCCAGAATAATTCACACCTAGAGTACCCATTCCCTTTAAGAAACACTCTCCCCGTTTGAATGGAGGAGCTCATCCCCATTCAAGTGTATCTGTACCAGTTCTTTTCAGTCTCTCCCTATTAATGGCTTCAGAAAATGTGAAGACAATTCATCATGACCAAAAGAAAAGCAAAGCTTTCACAGTCAACTAAATTCCTAGGTTCATCCTCTCTCTTCCTCATGATCCCCAGCTCACCTTTCCTCTGACTTCCTTTCTTTTCATATTCCTATGACCTCTATGCACATACATCAAACTCAGCAAACATTGTCTAAGTACCTGTGATGAGCCTGGGCATGAGAGATGTCTATGGGTAGAACCAACTTTAGCAAAAAGGGTCAGAGGACAGATTCCAAAGGAATGGTTTGAGGAATTCATTCTGATTTCCCACTTCACCAGGAATAGCATGGGAAAGCATTTTGGATGTGGTATCATAGAGGTTGGGTCTTGAATAATCACTCACTTGCTATTCAGGTACAAGCCAGGAATATTGCCTAATTGTATATTGCTGATAAGATTTTATTCCCCTTCATTTCTTGGATGATAGCTTACAGCTCATTTCATTACTTCTACCTAGAGACTCTGGCATCATCTCTTCTCTGTATCTTAGTATTTATCTTCCTAAGAACTTTCATATGCTGCATGGCAATGTAAATTGATGCAAAAGTCTTGCAAAGCAATTTAGCATTAATGGATCAAGAGTCTTAAAAGTGTTCATACAGAGTTATTATGATCCAGCAATTCCACTTCTAGAAATCTATCCAAATGAAATAACCTAAGACATAGGGGAAAATAAATATGTATAAATATATTTGCAGTAATATGTTTATCACACCACAGTTTCCCATTCTGTTGATAAGATAAAAAAAAACTAAATAGATAATAAAAGAAATTATTAAATGATAACACATCCATATGATGAACTGTTATGCAGCTATTAAAGTGGTGCTTATGGAAAATTGGTAACATAAAAATATGATATATTTTATTATATTAGGAAAAAACATGAAAGGTGTAGAATTGTGCATAGAATATGATCATGGCCATGTAGAACTTGCATACAAAATAGGCTATAGGGAAAAAGAAGTAGACTGGGAAAAATGAGAAAGAAATGTTGACATCAGGATCATGTGGGTTGTTTTCACTCTGTTTCTTCTTTACTGAATATTCTAACTACTCTTGGATGAGAAGATTTTTTTCGTTGATGTTAAATATTTTTAATAAGTTTTGTAGAATACATTTTTTTCATTGGTACTGGAGATTGAACCCAAGGCCTCATGAATGCTAGGCAGGCAGTCTACCACTGAGCTATATCTCTAGCCTCTAAAGTATCTTTAAATCAACAACATTTTCTTTCTTTTTGCCAGGTGATGTTTGGTGCAGAAGCATACAGCTCAGATGTCTCCATTTGTTGTCCTTTATTATCAGACTTGAGTCCTCATAAATTTCCCATGGGTGAAGCATCTCAGCCCACACATATGACATCAGACACAGAGGCCACCACCCTGCCTCTTGTTTCATGGTTATTTCTACTCAGCCCACACACAGAGCACAGAGTCTGGCCACTTTAATATATAATAAACATATTTCTCTAATTTGTCTGGAGCTTTTGATCTGCATTGAACTAAAAAGGAAATTCCAGTTTGTTCAATACAAACATTATTCACAATCTAACTTCCACTCCTGTTTCTATCTGCCTCTCCCTTTTGGTATGTCTCATGATTTAGTGGCCCACAACTGCCAAAATCAGCTCCTTTGGGAAGTTGTCTGAGCCTTATATTATGAGTCTTCTGCTATCCCAGCAAAGCTTTGCTGCAAGATTTTCATAAACTCCTGCAAACCATAACAATGTCAGTACATTCTCCCCACTTCAGAAACCCTGTCCTCCCCACTATCAACAGTTATCACACCCCTCTGACCATCCAACATGAGACAGAGTAAAAGTAATTGAGCAGATTATCCAGGTGCCTTCTCCACTATTTGAATAGCTGCTAAGTGGAAGTTTGGAAGTTTCTCTCTCTTTCCCATTGTGCTCCACCTTTCCTCCCTCTGGAAGAACTCCAGTGTGGGAAATTTAATTGCATATGATTAATCAATCAACAAACATGTGTCCATTACCTGATGCATGAGATGGTATAAGTTCCATGAAGAATTCAGGAGAAGAAGAACAGTGTCCTTACCTTCAGAGACAGAACAATATAGCAGGAAAGAAAGGCAAGTCTGCTACCACCTAAATCAAAGACTGTAAGCAATGCAGCAAAAGGAAGGAAGAGGACTCATATTTATTAAGCCTCTACCTTATGCTAAGAATGTGAAATCTACATCAGAAAATAAAGCCAAAAATTTAAAAGAACTTGATAAATGCTTTCATCTATATTTATTTTTACAGAAAAAACTCATAAATGAAAACTGTGGTAGGGGTGAATCTGGAGCAGAGTTTTCTAAAACCTAAGCTTAAGAAATAGAAGTTTACATAAATTTTAAAAAATGACAAGGTAAGCAAGCAGAGATCATGTATGGAAATGCATTCACTCCTTCTATGATTAAGTATGGGAAAGAAAATAATTTATTTGGGGAAGAAAATAATTCTAAGACTTCTGAAATAGTGGAGTAGAGAATCATTGGATCATCTCCAATGATATAAATATAGAACTAGTCAAAATTATGAAAAAAAAAACAATCATTTAAAATGCCTGGAAAGACATATTCAAGAAAAGAAATATTCATTCAAATAAATTTACTAAATATTGTAAACAAAATGAGAGTCAATGGCCTGTGTGCCCCAATCTGCTCTGACCAAGTACATTTAAGAAAATAGGATTCTACATTCCCCAGTGTATAACCTGAGTGCAATGGTTAATTTGAATTGCCAACTTGATTGGATTAAGAGATGCAGAGGAGTAAGAGGCTACTGGGTCTGTCAGTGAGGGTGGGGATGATTGGCATGTGGGATAGGGAACAGAAGTGGAGACCTTCCCTAAGGGTGAGCAACACCATCCAATATGTTGGAGGTTTGGATGGCATAAAAGTTGGAAGAACAAGGAAGTAACAGCAACTGCAAGCTTGATTTTTCTTGAAGGACTTCTTGATTGCTGCTGCAATTGTCTGAGAATATCAGACTCTCACTACTTCACTCTCCCAAAGCAAAAAATGCCAGGAATTCTCAGGGTGTTTCCAAAAGGCTTCAGTCTTAGACTGGGGTAGCATCATTTATCCCTCTTGTTCTGAGGCTTTAGCATCTTGGACTGTGCAGCTACTGGTTCCTCCAGTTCTCCAGCCTGCAGACAGGGATGGTGGACTATCTAGCTTCTGTTTGTGTAAGCCAATATAATAAATCCCCTTTTTCACAATCATTTACCTTGTTGTTCTGTTTCTCTAGAGAATCTTGACCAATACACTGAGGTTAAAAAGTTTCACATGGGAGAAGGAGGCTGCCTATATTTTTCATAACACTCAACCTCCAGTACCATACTGAAAAGACTTTATTTTTCATCAATAACTGAAAAAAGTATGGTTCTCTTTCTTCATTCAGCCGTCACACCCAGAGAGGGAAGCCCTACTCTCTTTAATGTTAAGTAGGCCAAGAAAGCTGGAGCCTCCCTCTGTACCCACCTCTACTCCAGTATACTCATAAGGCACAAGTTCCACTCTCAGAGAGTGAAAACTGAGGCACAAAGGCTTCCACTCTCACAGAGTACTAAGTGTAGAGTAGTTGCATAACTTCAGATAATGTGTGTCCCACTCCCATCTCCAATGCAGCAGTAAAGGGCTGCTGCTCAGGGAGTAAGCAGGCCATTGGGCAAGAACTCCCCACCTCTGCCTCAGGAAACTGATTTTAACAGATTTTGTAGAATTTTATGCCTATTGGTGTCATGGGAAACAATGAAGATCTGGGTCTGGAGAAGAGGCTGGGAGCTCCATGCTACCCCCCAAACCCACAAAATGGCAGAGCCAACAGAAGTCTAATAGAACTCAGGAAACAGACAAATGAGAAGAGCCCTTCTGGGATCATGGTCAATTCTGGGATCAGGATGGCTCTTCACCTGGGCTGGGATAAATCTACGCAACAGCAAGCAGAGGACATGGGGCCTAAAATTTTCCAAATCATACACATCCATCAAACCAAGGCAGAAGCCTCACACAACCTTTGATCAAGAATGGACTATTCTGAGAAAGAGGAAACTTCAAGCCTTTAAAATAAAATCATACTCATCCCAGACAATCTGGAAGGCTGTATGATTTCCAAGGCTGTGGCTTCTGGGGAGAAATCAGAGAGGGGGCCTCCCAACTTTCATCTACTAGTCTCTGGCCAAATGTGGGGCAAGATGTCATCAGCTCCTCAACCTGGGATAATGACATCCAAGTCATGCACACATTCACCAGTAAGGGGTAAAGTATAAGTATCCCCAAAAGTTTAAACACAACCTTTGATCAACAAGTGACTTATATGAGGTCAGGGGCAAGCCCTAGCAGCCAACAGTTAAGACAAGGGGAAAATTTTCTGAGCAAGAAGTCTTGTAGAAGAAGTTGTATGCAAGAGTTTGTATACAACCAGTAAAGTAGAGTTCACAGAATTAGTTCAGCCAAATGACAGAAGAAATAAGTAATAAAGCAAAAACCAATAATGGCAACTCCCCCTTGGGGGAATCAGTATCCAAAGTTACATTATCCAGAAACATCTAATTTTCAACTAAAAATTATGAGACAGACAAGAAATAACACACCAGTGTAATGTTATCTAAAAAGTCCTGTTTTTAACAAAAAGCCATGAGACATGAAATAAATGATCATGTAAGGTTACATACTTTGTAAGTCCATTTATATTAAACGATCAGATTGAGAAGATCTAGAGGCAGAAAGTAAATTTGTGGCTTCTAGGGCTGGAGCAGGATAGGGGCAATATACTGGCACTACTATGAAGTGTTTCTTTAAGGGGGATCAAAATGTTAAAAAAAAAATTATGTGGTGCTGATGGTCATACAAATCTGTTAATATATTTTAAAGGTCACTGACTAGTACACTTTAAATGGATAAATTGTGTGACATGTGAATTTATGTATCAATAAAGATATTTTTAAAAAGCTGGTTGCAATTTGTGCCGGTCACATTATAAGGTGGCCACATAATTAGTGGAGTGAAGATGAACAGTTATTGGTTTTAGGGAAACATAAGTAAAGATAAAATTATGCATACAATGCAAAAAACTTTTGTTAGGACTAAAATGTTATTTTAGAACAAGGAAGTTACGATAAAAAAGAAACTAATTCATTCTACATAATCATTAATGTTTCTGATTTTAAATTATCTCCAGGTTCTCTCATATACATGGGGGGACACAAAGAACGGTCAGAAACAGAATTCTGAGAATATACAAGGAGGAGGATTCAAAACAAGAAATGATTCTTTGAGTAAGAACTGAAGGAGGAGTGGAAATTTGAATCAGCATAGACACCTGGGGAAAACTTTCCAGGCAAGGAAATCTGCATATTCAAAGACATTGAAAAACACCAAATGGAGCCTGTTCCTAGACAGAGAATTTCTAAAAGAAATTCTGGTTTTAGATGAAGTTGGATGTCTCAAAATACTATGCATGCTAAAGGCTTATGTCTTATTCCATGAGTAATGGACAGTTACTGAGACCATGAAGCAAGGGACAACCAGGATCAAATGTGTAATCTGGAAAGATTTTCTTGTAACATGGTGGGAAATGGATTTATGAGTGTAGACTATGGGTAGAGCGAGAGTTGAAGAGAATGTCTAAAAATAATTGGCAGTTGCTATGGAGAAGAATCAAAAAGGCTCACTAAGTTATAACCAGTATTTTGGTGAGCACCTGTGTATGGGAGTGAGAAATTGCAAAGAGTCAAGATAACTACAAGTTCTAAGGCGCAAAAATTCATTATAGTTGTGACTCATGCTCAGTCTGCTGATGAAATTTAGAGCCAAAAAAGAAAAAGTCATCAAAATTTAGTAACCCAATTGCAAACTAAGTCGCGTTCCTTTGGATATATTTTCAATGTAGGTTGCAGAAATATAGCTTAAAATATTATCTTTCAGTAAACAGGAGAATTGCTCTATAATCTTTCTCTTCAACACCCCCTAAAAATGCTATTCCCTTGTTCTATCTCAATATCCTCATTTTTTTTTCAGTCTCCCATTAACCTTTTTTTTTTTTTTTTTTTTTTTTTTTGCACCTCAAATGCTTCAAAGAACCAGGTTGACCACACAAGCTCTTTGTAGGGTAGAGTAAGCAGACAATATATAGGCAAAGACAATGTCTATTCACTTGATAATTTGCTTCATCACATAGGTTTCTATCTTTCTCAGCTGTGTCCACTCCTCTGAACTACTCAGTACTGGTTAAGCATAAAAAGTTCTGATCTGACCACAAAGCACTCCTCAACCCTATTGGAACAATGCATTTGCCTAAATTTAAGAAAAGTAGACACTAAGATATGATACCACCTAGCTCTTCTATTGGAAAACACTCTTTTTTTTTGCCCATATCAGAAATTCTTTTTGAGCAAGGACCACTTGGGGAAAGTCTACCACCCTGGAGGAGTACTACATAGACAGATGATGAAAATACATGTTTATCAGCCACATGAGCACATTTTTTCTGTACCCCAACAGATGCCACATGGACCTAGGAGTGATGAACAGATTGATCAAGAAAATGTTCTTCCTCACACTCACCAAAGGTGACTTCCCTAATGACCGGAGCTTTGGCATCAAAATCTTCAGCTGCCCATTTTCTCACTTTGTGCATTTAAGCAAATTTCTCTCCAGGAAGTGAAGGCCTATCTGTTGCCTAGACTACAAAGCAGATGGAGTGCAGTTTATAGTTCATTCAGGAATCCAAATTAAAGTCATTGGCTTGTTCTTAATGGGATTAATGGGAGTTGAAGAATACATCCTGGCAGCTTGAGAAGCTGCCTGGCATTGGCAGGAGGCCCACCCTGTGTTAAGTACACATAGGTATGCCAAGTGGCTGAGCCCACACCTTCTGGAATTTCATATCTACACTGGGAGGACAACCCAGAAAAGGGTACAGGATGGTGACACTCTTGTTTATTGATGGCAACACATTTTGTGACTTACTACATTTTTCTTCCATTTATTTTACGGTAGTGTAAGTGACATACAATAATATCCACACTTTCCAGTGCATAGTTCTGCTAAGCTAGAAAAATACAAATAATCACATAGACACCACCATAATCCTATGCAGTTCACTTCTCCCTTCATAAACACATTTGAAATCCAACTATTCAGTCAAGCATATCAGTAGTTCTTTTTTTCTATTGGCTGTAATATAGTTGGTTCCTCCAGTCCCCAGCTGATGAACATTCGAGGCTATTGCAGGTTTTCAGTGATTAAAAATAAAGTTACTAGAAACATTTGTGTAATAGTTTGTGTGAATATAGGTATTTAAAGCTCTTGGTTAAATCTCCAAGTGCATATGTCTAATTTTGTGAAAAATGCCTAAAACTTTTACAAATGGTAATATTTTGCACAAAATCAGCAATGTATTAGAATTCTAGTTGCTCCATGTTCTTACCAACATTTGATTTTTTTTTTAATGAGACTGATTCTAATAGGAATGTAGTGGTTTTCATTGTGGCTTTATTTACATATCCCTGATGACTAACAGTGTCAAGCATCTTTTCATGAGTTTACCTGATACGTATGTATTTTCCTTAGTAATAAAGTCTTTCAAATATTTTGTTAAATTATTGATAGGGAAGTTTGACTTTCTTTTTCTTTGAGAAACTGGGGATCAAACCTAAAGTCTCTTACATGCTAAGTTAACACTCTAACACTGACGTACATTTCCAGTACCAGGTTTTGTAATTTTTGAATTTTAGGAATTATTTAGATTTTCTGGATACAAATCTTTTATCAAATATATGATTGACAATATTTTATCTCACTCTATGGATTGTTACTTCATTATCTTAACCATTTATTTTTAAGTGAATTTCTTAATTTTGATGGAATACAGTTGATCAAGTTTTTTTCTTTATGGATCAGGATCAGATTATACTTAATACTTGTGCTTAAGTCAAAGTGACAGGTATTTTTTTCATAATTTCTTCTTGACAATTTGTAATTTTAAATTTTACATCAAGGTCTTTCCCTTTCAAATGAACTTTGTTTAAGTTATAGCATGTGAATCATTTTGCATATAGATATTTTCATTACAATTGAGGTTTTGACCTTGTTTTGATTCATTTATTAATGATCTTATTTTCTCTTTTAAAAGCATTTATCATTTAATTTAAGGATTAACATTTAATTTGTTTTTTTTTCTCATTTTCCCTTCATCTTTATCTCTTCCTACTCTATTATCATTATTATTATATTGAAATTGCCACCTTTACCTATAAAATAAGAAATTTTTAAGATGCAAAGTTCCTTCTTGTCAAATTGATTTTAACACTTTTTATATATTACAAATTGATTTTTTTGTTTTCTTTTTCTTCAATGACTTCTTTGCCTCAGCGTTCTCCTTCTAAAACATAAATTTGAGTTTAGCACTTAAATGTTAAGACTTGGAGGTATGTGCTTTAAAAATATATATGAAAATTGAATCCATGAGAAATTATCATTTATACCAACAATAACTGTGTTGCTCTTGCCCCATATGATTAGATGATGAAGTCATTAAGCAACTATAGGTGTAGTCCTAATGGGCAAAACTCCTTTGAAATTAGGTTTCAAATATCCCCATTTTTTAACAATTTTCAAAAGGGAGCAATACCTCTTGAAAATGCAAGGTGTTCTGCAAGAGAAGCAGAAAAGTCAAAGTATTGAATATTCAGATATTATCAACCCACATATTATTTAGCAGAAAAAAATCCTGAATTTCCTCAAATTGGATCTACATTGACATGTTCATTGTTACACTGAGAAAAACAGACTCTCAAACCTTTTAATAATCCATGTAGCTCAGACATTGCTGGGTTTGGTGAGAGTATTTTGGATTGGAAAAAAAAATACAAAACATGATGAACCGTAATATGTATTTAAAAAAAAATGATCCCTTACACAGAGGATCTATAACATCTGCTTAAAAGCCACAAGTTAAAGGAAGGTTGTTATCTTTCAAAAACTTAAATTCCATAGTCTTTCCTTGCACTAAGAATATTTTTTTTTCTTATCACTCTCACCTACAAGCCCTCTGGGACCATTGGGATGTAGCCTAACTACGTGGCACAGGATGATCTCTGGTGTAATTGTTAGTGCTATACTCAGGGCATCCAGACAGCTCTATTTTCTGAATTAACAAGACCTTGATGTTTGGCTCTTACCCTTGTAAAATGGTTTTAAAGCCCTTTACCATTTAGATAGATGTCATTTTGTCAGTGCTTTTTGACAACTGGGGTGTTTATATCTAGAAAAACATTCTATACTTATGGTGTGAACCGAGCATGACAGGAATCTATTTTATTCTTTTTCCTTTTGTATAAATAAGAAATTTTGCTTGGAAAATAAAGAGATTATAAAAAGACCATATCAGTGCCATATTGAAATCTTTGTGCAGGTTGGCTAGGGTAATGCAGCAGTAAAATGTCAGAATTTCTATCCCCTCAATGTGCCAATTTTGTCCTCCTTCTCCCTACACAGCTGTTCTCTGAGATACCAATTATGTATGGTACAATTGAGGAAGCTCCTCCTCCCATGATTTGTTGGAATTAGGCTCATCCAACAATAATGCTCCAATCCCTATTCACTGAGACTGACTCAGGGATTGACATGGATGCTACAACATGGGTGGCTCTCTTGAGTTTTGATAGAACCATCAAAAAAGGGGTGGTCTTGTTGTTCTCTGCAGTTAGATGGAGAATAATGTAAACCTGGAGCCACTAGAGACTGTGATAGTCTACTTGGCTAAGCTGTGGGGACCAGATATTTGATCAAAAATTATTTTAGATGTTTCTGTTAAGATATATTTTAGTTGTAATCAACATTAAGTTTCTTTACACCAATAGTGATCTATCTGAAAAAGATAACAATAAAAGAGTCCTATTTACAGTAGCAAAATAAAAATGAAACAATAAAATAAAATAGATAAATAAAATTAAAAAAAAAAACTTTTTAAAAACTTTTTTTTAAAAATAAATTTAACCAGGAAATTGACATATCTGTACACAGAAGACTATAAAATGTTGATGAAAGAAAATGATGAAGACCTCAAAAAGCTCATGTAGCATTTATCTTTATTATCTTTGTTTTTCATAATTGAAAAAATTAAATGTGTAATTATCAATTAATTTTAGACTAATGATGAAAATCCTGTAACAATTAATGTGGACATTTTTGTATCTAGAGATAAGTCATAAATAAATGGTAAGATTTTCTTTGTGGACTGAAATAATTACTATTGAGGATACACACATACTATCCAAAGGTACATACAGATTCAGTGATTTTCCTATTAAAATTCCAGTGGAACTTTTCCCTGAAATAGAAAAATAAAATTCCAGAATCCACATGGAGCCACAAAAGACTCCAAAGTCAAAACAATCTTGAAAAAGAAAAATAAAGAGGCATCATTCTTTCTGATTTCAAATTATATTGAAAAGATATAACTACAGTATGCATATATAGGTGTGTGTGTGTGTGTGTAATCAAACAGTATTGTACTGGCATAAAAATTGATATAGAGAACAACAAAGTAGAATAGAAAGCTCAGAAATCAGCCAGGCGCGGTGGCGCACACCTGTAATCCCAGCACTTTGGGAGGCTGAGGCAGGAGGATCGCGAGTTCAAAGCCAGCCTCAGCAATGGCGAGGCACTTAGCAACTCAGTGAGACCCTGTCTCTAATAAAAACACAAAAAGGGGCTGGGGATGTGGCCCAGTGGTCGAGTGCCCCTGAGTTCAATCCCCGGTACCACAAGAAAAAAAAAAAAAAAAAAAGCTCAGAAATCAACCCAAGCACATACACTTAGCTGAAATTCAAGAAGCCATCAAGAAGACCAAGTGGGAAAGGAGAATCTCTTCAATAAAATGCCAATGGGAAAACTAGATACCCACAAAGAATGAACCCGATTCCTTATCTGACATCATACATGAACATCAACTCAGAATGAATTAAAGATATAAGAATAAAAAATTTTATCTATAAAATTTCTAGAAGAAAACACAGCAGGAAAGCCCCTTGAAACATTTTCCATGATGATTGAAGACCTAAATTGTACGAATTTTGAAGTATCAAACAGTTAACAATGTAAGAAACTCAATAAAAAAAAAAAAAAAAAAAAAAAAAAAAAAACAATTGACCATGACATTGAATTTTTGAAGATCAAACTAACAATCTAGACAACAAAAGCAAAAATAAACAATTGTTAAGAAATCAAATAAAAAAAATCTTTCAAAAAACAGAAGAAACAATCAACAAAATGCAAAAGTAGTCTATGGATTGGGACAGAATACTTGCAAACCCGATATATTTGCAAATCTGATAAGGAGTTAATGTCCAAAATATATAAGAAATTCATGTAACTCAATAGAAAGCAAACAATCTTATTTTAAAAAATATTTGCTTTTTAGTTGTAGTTGGACACAATACCTTTTATTTTATTTATTTATTTTTACATGGTGCTGAGGATGGAACTCAGGGCTGTGTATGTGCTAGGTGAACACTGTACCGCTGAGCCACAACCCCAACCCAAACAATCCTATTTTTAAAATGGGCAAAGAACTTTAATAGACATTTCCCAAAAGAACATATATAAATGGCCAAAAGGTATGTGAAGAAAGCTCATCATTAATCATCAAGGAAATTTAAAAAATAGCAATGAGATATCATAACTGTTAGAACAGCTAATATAAAAATAATAAGAATTGTCTAGGATATACAGAAATGGGGAAAACTTATACACTATTGATAGAAATGTAAATTTGTATAGTCATTATGGAAAATGTTATGGAGAATCCTCAGATAATTAAAAATAAAATCACCATATGACCTTGCATCCCTCTGTTGAGCATATACCAAAAGGAAATTACACCAGCACCTCATAGAGATATTTATACTCCTGTATTCATAGCAATTATTCATAAGTGCCAAGGTATGGCTCAGCACTGTGGTACATGCCTACAATTCCAGCAGCTTGGGAAACTGAGGCAGGAGGATTACAAAGTCAAATCCAGACTTGTCAAGTTAGAGAGGCCCCAAGCAACAACATATCAAGACCCTTTCTCAAAGCAAAATAAAATATAAAAAGGGCTGGGGATGTGGCTCAGTGGTTAAGCACTTCTGGGTTCAATTCCTGGTTCAAAAAAAGAAAAAGAAAGAAAAGGACCCATGATATGGAATCGTCTTGATTGCCCATACACAGATAAATGCATAAAGAAATTGTGAAATGTACCAGTATGGAATGTTATTCATACTTTAAAAGGAGACACTACCATTTGTGACAACATGAATGAACCTGAATGAACGTTATACAATGCAATGTGAAAGTAGATATAAGAAGAAAAATACAGAATGATCTAACTTCACCTGAAATATAAAAAGAAAACATGCAGAAGAAACAGAACAAAATAGTGGTCATCCATGTAGGAATGCGGAAGAAAAAGGAAGATGTAGGTAAAATGGCAGAAATTTGCATTTAGATAGGACAAGTATGTGTAACAATGTAATGTACAGATGATAGTTCATAATCCTGTATTGTCTACCAAAAAATTGATAAAAGAATAAATTTTAGGTGTTAAAACTACCCCCCACACACATAGTTATGGAAGGTGATGGACATGTAAACTTTTTGACCATAGTAATCATTCAATTATATATATATATATATATATACATATATATATATATATTTAAAGTAAAATATATATAATTCAATTAAATATATATATATGTCTTTCAAAACATCATGGTATATATCTTAAATATATACAATAAAATGTTTTTTTTTAAAGGCAAAGAAAAAAATCTACATCTATAGATAGTGAGTAAGGAGACTATACTCTGTAATGTGGATGGGCCTCACCCAGTCAGTTCCAGACCTTACTAGAAAAAGACTAACCTCCCTAGAAGAAGAAGCAATTCTGCCAGCAGTCTGCTTTTCCTCTTGACCTGGAGTTCTTCCCCAGATCTCCAGCCTGCAAGTCTACCCAACAGATTTTGGACTTGTCAAGGTGCCACAGTGAAAGGAGCTAACCAATCTTTCTCCTCTCTTTATATAAAAAGATAGATAGATGATATATATGCACATATGTACATATTGTATATATATAATGCAGTGTAAGAGCCCTAATTGAGGAGATAGCTAAGATGGCGGCTAGCTGAGAGCCATTAAGGTGTTCCAGTATTTTCACCTGAATCTTTTTATGCCTGTGAACACTGCGTGACGCACCTGTAAGCTCGAGCTGTTAGCACGTGTCCTTGTTAAGGCAAAAAGTATTTAATCGGGTTAGGGTTAGTTAGGTGGTGGTTGGAGTTGGAGTTGGAGAGGTTGTTGGAGCCAGAGAGAGAAAAAATTAAAAAAAAAAAAAAAAAAACTTTTTCATTTCCATCCTGCCTCTGAATTTTCTCCCGCGGTGTTGTTGCTGTAAGCGGCAGCCGCAGGCGGCGACAATGCAGAGTTCATCATTTCCTCCACCTATACAGGAATAAGCACAAGCACCCACAAAATATACACATGTAGGGGCTGGAGTTTTAGCTCAGTGGTTGCTAGCACATATGAGGCCCTGGGTTCAATCCTCAGCATCACATAAATAAATAAATAGATAGATAGATAGATAAATATGTCCATTAACAACTAAAAATATTTAAACAAAAGCATATGCACATGTACACATGTAAGCAGTTTATAAACTTAAACTATGCTCCAGATACATGTCTATATTGTGATGCTCTCTACTGACATAACCTATTCCCACTTAGCAATACATCATAAGCTTTTTCTATGTCACCATATTACTAAATCAATTTTGAATCATCACTTTTAATATGTAAATATTAATCCATGGTGAGAATGTGCCACAATTACTGGAATGATATTACCTTAGTAGGCCCTTAATTTGCTTCTGATACTACTGACACTTACAAGGGCAGGTATTTTTCCATATTTGAATTACATCCTTGAGTGGATAGATTCTCAGGGGTAAGAATGACTCCTTTTGTAACAATTTGTCTTTTGATACACATTGCTAAATTGTTTTTCCAAATAAACAATCCAATTTACACTTCTGCCATCAAAACACTCTAGTGTTCATCTCTGAATTCTTGCCATTCCTAGTATTATAATTTTAACATTTTTTATTTATTTTTTATTTTAGTTTCATTGAAATATATCAGTTAAAATGCTACCTTACTTTAGTATGTATATTTTTATTATTATTTGGTGATGACATATATGCATGGCATTTATGGGTTGCTGCTGGCCAGTTATACTTAGGCTTTTGAAGTTTGTTCACACTTTTTACTCATTTGTCTATTAGTGCCTATGGATTCCTAAGAGCAATTTGGATGCTAAAAATCTGGACCCTTTTCCTTCTGTATTTCCTAAAAATATTTCACCTTCTTTTTCTTTTGTCTATCTAGTTCAGTTCTTCTTTTTTGCTTGCTGTTACCACTTGAAATATTCCTACACCAGGACCCCACTCAGGGAATCACTCCAATATCTCCAATATCCCCAGTTCACCAAGATTTTCCTTGATGAATTATATAAAATATTTGCACCTTCCATTAGACTGAAAAATCTCTTTCCAACTTCCTTGCTTCAATTGTTTTGTACTTACTACTTATTGCTATATACCTGTTTATAATTTTAACGGCAACTACCTGTGGATAGGTAGATAGACAGATTAATAGATGATTAATAGATTTTAATAGTGCTGAGCATGGTGGTGACTGCCCATAATCCCAGCAGCTCAGAAGGCTGAAGCAGGAGGATTGCAAGTTCAAAGCCAGATTCAGCAACTTAGCAAGGCCCTAAGTCTCAGTGAGATCCTGTCTCTAAATAAAATATGAAAAAGAGCTAGGGATGTGGCTCAGTGGTTAAGCGCCCCTGGGTTCAATCCCTGGCACAAAAATAAATAAATAAATAGATAAATAAATAGATAAATAAAAAACTTTGTCATAAAACGTGGCTTTTTGTCTGAGTCTCTCCTCTATTAGATGACAGACAGAATACTTTTGTAAAATACTAATGGAGCTGATTCTCCTTATAGTTTCTGCTGCACTCTCTTCCATTTTAAAAAGGCTGCCAGGATATTTTCTGTTTCTAGCCTCAAGGATAGTTGCCCTGCAGAAAGTAGACATAGCCTGAAGTCAAATAGCTTTTCAAAGTCTTTTTATGAAAGATTAAATCCAGTGAAGAGATAATAAGAGTGAGCAGGAAGGCATTTGATGTTGCACTTCCACTCTCAGCTAAGACAAAGAGATGAGATGTCCATCTGACAGGGCTGACCCACAGGTGATTCTTCGGCAAGACCTGAAGGGATTGTACCTACATGAGAGGAGCTGGAGCAAGCTGGTGTGCACTCAAAATAGGATGTTCTGTCTGCTGACAGCTGAGCCCTGAGAGTCAGTATTTTTTCCAAATGTGACAGGCTTGACTAGGGATCTGAAGGGAATATTTTAATGAGATAGCCAAGTAAGGCTTTTGTTGACTACCTTTAGATACAAAAATGTACACAGGAATTGTAACAGGATTTTCATCATTAGTCTAAGTTTAATTGATAAATACATATTTTTTTCAATCATGAAAAACAAAGATAATAAAGATAAATGTATACGTTGAAGAGCTGCGTGAGCTTTTTGAGGTCCTCATCATTTTTGGAGTATACAAAGCAAGAAGAGGGCAGGGTAGAAGAGGCTGCATTCCAAACTATACCATGGCGTGGGACCAAAGCAGCACGTATACAGCTTTTCCATGAGGTGGGTGAAAGAGAGATTTCAGTAAACTTTAACACTGGACACCAAAGCGGTTTAGAGACTCAGAAATGTGGGTACAATAAACAAAGAAGGAAGAATACGCTGGAGCTGACCCAGTGCCACTGCAGCAGATTCATGACAGACAGAGGGAGGTGGGACGTGGTTTTGGGTACAGAGAAAACTGAGATGAAAAATGCTGCCTCATCTTTGCTGATCCAGAGATGACACAGCAGCACTCTGCTGCTTGAAAAAACATGCTCTGGTGCTTAAATGGATGGAGCTGGAGAGTATGCTAAGTGAAGTAAGCCAAGCCCAAAAAAACCAAATGCTGAATGTTTGCTCTAATATAACGATGCTGATTCATAATGGGGATGGCGGGGAGTGGGGAGGGTGGGAAGAACAGACGAACTCTAGATAAGGCAAAGGGGAAGGAGGAGAAAGGAGCGGGAAAAGGGGTAAGAAAAGTAGTGGAATGAGATGGACATCATTACTCTAAGTACATGTATAAACACATGAATGGTGTAACTCTACATTGTGTACAACCGGAGATATGAAAATCTGTGCTCTATGTTTGTAATAGGAATTGAAATGCATTCTGCTGTTATATATAACAAATTAGAATGAAGTTTTAAAAATGGATATCATTATCCTAAATGCAGGATTGAAGATCTGAATGGTACTTATATACTTTGTATACAAACAGTTGTATGTAAAAAGATGCTATATATGTGCATTGCATTATGAATTGTAATACATACTACTATTATAAATAAAAAAGAAAAAATAAAAATAAGTAAAATAAAACCAATTTCAATACCAAAAAAAAAAAAAAAAAAAGTGCTCTTGGGTACTTAAAAAGTATGCTCGGTATCTCAGCTGGCCTGGAGAATGCCGAGGTGAGAGCCCTCTTGGGGTGAAAGCTGCTACAGTGACTGCAGAACACAGGAGATCAGAAAAACAAACAAGAAAATGGCCACAATATCCTGGCAGGTGCCTATCAAGTGACCAGGGCTGGGCCTGATGAAATGTATTTGAAACTGGCACAGAGTAGACTATATCCAGGGCATTGGAGTTGGAAGATGAAGGGGAGCCTGAACCATTCTCCTATGTGTATGGAAGATGATGTGCACAGCTGTAGTGATAATGAGCAGGCAGGGGTGAAGACAATTTGGGACTCAGCCTGGGAAGGCTGTACTCCTTGGTAGCAGTGAGTGGAGGATCAGATGATTCGATTTCTTGGAAGGCTCCTGAGAAATGGACCTGCAAGAGAGATCAGCTACTGTCTAGACCTAGGGGAAGGTCAATCTCTCTCTCCCAAGATGATACCACCCAACGAAGCCCTTAAGGCCTGATTAGACCTCAGCCCCCACCTGCTAGAACTCCCTTCAAAGAAAGCTGCAGAAGTGTTATCCTGGAAGTACACTGAACTGGTCCAAATGGATAAGACACCAAATCACTGTAAGTTCTTGCAGGAGCCCTGTTTGGGGATTGGCTTGAATTGCAGTTGACTATGAGCCGTGGAGATTTGGCCATTGTCGCCACCCGTAGTCTCACGGGATTTTGTTGCGGGATCTGGAGTGACTTGGCCGAAATTGCTGATCGGGTCAGCGCCATTTTAGTGGTGTGTTTGGCGTGAGTTAGTTGTTAGAACCAGAGAGAAAAGTTATCAGAATAAAAAGCTGTTTGTCTCCAGTTTGCTTCTGAAGTTCTTCCCGCGGCTCCGGTGCTCCGAGCGCTTCAGGCGGCAACAGGTGGCGGCCCGTACGGGGAACTTCGGAGCGGACAGGTAAGAACTGAAAGGTCTCTAAAGATGGGTTCGAATATAACTGAATCCCAAGTGATAGAGGCTATGCAAAGACTCCTTGATATACCTGACTCTGTTCTCAGTGAGGAGTATATAGACAAAAATGAAAGTGATCAAGAAAGTGTAGATTCCACTGGGCCAACTGAGACCAGTAAAGAGAGTATTAGAAGAGACCCAAAAATGACAAAAATCCAAGCTATTAAAGCTATTCGGGAGTTATTGGCAAAAGCTGAAGGATACTTGCTCTCACTGGAACCTGGGCCTCAGGATATTGCTGTCAGTGAAATTAGCAGTGGTGAGGAATCTAGTAAAAGTGATCCTGAGAAAATGAGGAAAAAGAAATTTAAAAAGACCGAGAAAAAGGTCCGTCAGGCAGAGGAGTCACTTGTGGAAGTGACTACTCCCCCATGGGTGGAATCCATTACAGAAAATATGAAGGGTATTACTAGGCATTTGCATACCCTAGAAACAGAAATAAAAAGTCTTTCTGATCGCTTATGCGCTCTCGAGGACAACTCACAGATACATTGGGAACCGCCAGCATTTGAAAAGAAAAATGGACAGAGTGTCCATCAGTCAGTAGATTTCAAAACAATAAAAAATCTCAAAGAGGCAGTAATGACTTATGGGCCCCAAGCTCCTTTCACGTTGAGTATGCTGGAGTCCCTTAACACCTTTAGCTTAACCCCCTCAGACTGGAAAAGTCTATGTAAAGCAACATTAAGCGGGGGGCAATTCTTGGTTTGGCGATCGCAATTCCAAGAACTTTGTATAGAAACGGCTAAAAGAAACGCGGCTGCAGGGTTTGAAAACTATAATATAGACATGCTCACAGGAGAAGGGCAATTCGCAGACTTACAGGCTCAAACAGATTATGACTCAGATATATATGCTCAGATAAATGCAGCTGCCTTAGAGGCATGGAAAACTGTACAAGGACCTGGGGATCTACAAGGTAGCTTGTCAAAAGTGATTCAAGGACCTAATGAGCCGTATGCCGACTTTGCTGATCGACTTTTGAGAACTGCAGGTAGTGTGTTTGCAGATGTTGACCAAGCTATGCCTTTAGTTGTTCAATTAGCTTATGAAAATGCAAATAAATGGTGCCAAGCAGCCATCAGGCCATGGAGAACTAAAAAGGATCTTTCCGTATATATACAACTATGTAAAGATATAAATGGCGCCTTTGTCACAGGAAATGTGATTGCAGCCTCAATGAGAGGTGCTTCCTCTCGAAATTTCACAAAGGCTAAACGTAGACATTATAATCAATCAGGATATTCCAGGCAAAATTATCATAATCAATCAGGCAATTCTAGGCAAAATCCCAAAAGAGAAATAAGATCAAGCTCATACCATGCCCCAGGCCGCTGCCCCAGGTGTAAAAAGGGAAATCATTGGGCCAATAAATGCTATTCAAAATTTGACATCCATGGAAATCCTTTGTTCAGGAATTCAAAAAACGGGGCACGGGGCCCAGTACCCCGGGGCCCACAAATGTACGGGGCATTGCAGAAGGAGTATCCTCAAGCATCCACTCAGATGCTTCCCCGACACAATCCCTACTACCCATCCACTCCCTCGCCAGAGGAACAAGAGGAAATGCAGGATTAGACCTCTGTTCCACCGCCCGAATAGTGTTAACACCTGAAATGGGGGTTCAACTGATTCCCACAGGAGTCAGGGGACCTCTTCCCTCAGGGACTGTAGGACTTATTATCGGGCGTAGTCCTAAAAGCTTATTAGGTTTGCAAGTGACCCCAGGTGTAATAAACTCAGACTACAAAGGGGAAATAAAAATAATGCTTAGCTCACCCCAAAGTGTAAGTTCTGTTAATCAAGGAGATAGAATTGCTCAGTTGCTTCTCCTTCCCAATTTACATAATTCATTTAAAATGGGTATGCCTCAAGAAGGGAACAATAGAGGATTTTGTTCCACTGACTCAAGTCCCATGGCTTGCTGGGTTCGAGACTGTTCAAGGAGGCCTATGTGTAAAATAAAAATCCAAGGGATAGAAATGGAGGGATTAATAGATACTGGAGCTGACTCTTCCATTATTAATTTACGCCAATGGCCCAAGCACTGGCCTCTGCAAAAAGCTTCAACCAGTTTAAGAGGCTTGGGATATAATAACCTCCCAGATAAAAGTGCAGTAATTTTAAAATGGGAGGATGATGAAGGCCATAAAGGAACATTTCAGCCTTATGTTTTACCTAATCTACCGGTTACTTTATGGGGAAGAGATATTTTGCAACAAATGGGAGTACACCTTGCAACCAAGCCTGCAGATGTTAAATGTGAAAACCTACAGGGTAATCTTAACCATAAAAGAACTCATTATCAAAAAGTACAGAGTAATCTTAACCCTAAAAGTAATCATTGTCATAAAGGAAAAAGATATTTTTTTTTTCGGGGCCACTGAGAAAATAATTTTGAAAATACCATGGCTTTCTGATAAGCCAGTGTGGGTCCCTCAGTGGCCCCTATCTAAAGAGAAATTACAAGCGGCCCACCAATTAGTTCAGGAACAATTAGAAGCAGGTCATATAGAACCTTCCACCTCTCCCTGGAATTCCCCCATATTTGTGATCAAGAAAAAGTCAGGAAAATGGCGATTGTTACATGATCTTAGACAAATCAATAAAACCATGCAAGTTATGGGGCCTACTCAACCTGGACTTCCTAGTCCCGTAGCTATTCCAAAAAATTTCCATCTTATTACTCTTGATATAAAGGATTGCTTCTTTTCTATTCCCCTACATCCTCTGGATGCCCCCAGGTTTGCTTTTTCCATTCCTTCTATGAACAATAATGGCCCTGATCAGAGATATCAATGGAAGGTTTTACCACAGGGAATGGCTAATAGCCCCACCATATGCCAAATATATGTGGACAAGGCTATCCAACCCATTAAAAATAAATATCCAAACCTCATGTGTCTACATTACATGGATGATATTTTATTGGCCCACCCTAATCAAAAAATCTTATTTAATATATTCAGTGATGTGGTAGAAAATTTAAAAAAATATGGACTATATATAGCAGAAGAAAAAGTTCAAACCAGATCTCCCATATTATATTTAGGATTTAAAATCATGGATACTTTTGTTAGACCCCAAAAAATTTTAATAAATAAAGAACATTTGACCACCCTCAATGATTTCCAAAAACTACTGGGAGACATTAATTGGCTTCGCCCTACACTAAATCTCACTACTGGCCAACTAAAACCTTTATTTGACATCCTTCGTGGAGATCCTGATCCATCTTCACCACGAACATTGACTCCTGATGCTAGGAAAGCTTTAAAGTTAGTAGAAAAAGCCATCGAAGGAGCTCATTGTGATAGATTTGATTTAACTCAACCGCTGATGTTGATTATTATTTCTTCACAATATACACCCACAGGAGTATTTTGGCAACAAGGGCCTTTATTATGGATACATTTGCCCGTCTCTCCTAAAAGTATAATTGAATCTTATACCTCCATGGTGGCTAAACTTATTCTTCAAGGACTTAAGACTTCTACTAAAATATTCGGCATTCACCCTGCTACTATTATTACTCCCTATTCATCATCACAGATTGAATACTTATGCTTCAATGATAATGATTGGGCTATAGCTAAATGCTCTACTTCTGCAAATTTTGATAATCATCTTCCTAAGTCCCCTATATTATCTTTTTGTATTAATCATCCTATTATATTTCCACAGGTAATAAAAAATCAACCTATTCCTAAGGCATTTAATGTATTTACAGATGGGTCCTCAAATGGTACTGCTACAGTAGTCACTAAAAAAGAAAATATGACTTACATAACTGCACACAAATCAGCTCAACTAGTGGAATTGGAAGCTGTGGTAAGAGCTCTGGAAAATTTTAGGGACCAGCCCGTAAACATTTTTTCAGATAGCCACTATATTGTACAAGCCGTCCCAAAATTAGAGTTAGCAGGACCAATAGCACCTCATACTCCAGCCTTTAAATTGTTTTATCAAATACAAAAACTTTTGTGGGCAAGAAAAGAACCCCTATTCGTAGGCCATATTAGAGCACATACTAATTTGCCTGGTCCCCTCCATGAAGGTAATCAAAAGGCTGATGAACTTACAAAAACAGTATTTATACTTTCAGCGCTACAACAAGCTACTTTATTTCACTCCCAGTTTCATGTCAACAGCACCACCTTGCAACGTAGGTTTAAAATCACAAAGGAGCAAGCCAGAACAATTGTAAAAGATTGTAAATCTTGTATGACACATTTGCCCAATCCTCATTTCGGCGTTAACCCTAGAGGATTGATGCCCAATCATTTGTGGCAGATGGATGTTACTCATGAGCCAAGTTTTGGAAAATTGCGATTTATTCATGTGACCATAGATACATGTTCAGGCATGATTTTTGCTTCCTTACATTCTGGAGAAAAAGTTAAAGATGTTACATCTCATTGCTTGCAAGCTTTTGCTGCATTGGGCATCCCCAAAATGCTTAAAACAGATAATGGCCCCGCATATACGTCCTCATCTTTCAAAGAGTTTTGCGCAAAATTCAATATATCCCATAAAACAGGCATCCCATACAATCCTCAGGGTCAGGGCATTATTGAAAGAGCAAACCGAACACTGAAAATTATGTTATTAAAACAAAAAGAAGGAAATTGGAAAAGTCCTAAGGACAGATTGGCAGTTGCCCTGTTTACCTTAAATTTTTTAACTTTAGACTCTAATGGTTATTCTGCTGGAGACAGACATTGGAATCCACACCAACAACATAAACCTTTGGTTTACTGGAAGGATGTTCTTTCAGGTACATGGAAGGGTCCAGATCCAGTATTAATTTGGGGAAGAGGATCTGTTTGTGTTTTTTTCCAAAAGACGAATCCTCTCCAATATGGATACCATCTAGATTAATAAAACAGGTACCACATCAAAATGATCAAGATGAAGTTATTGAAGAATCAAGATTAATAAAAAAGGTACAAAATCAAGAGGACCAAGATGAAGGTATAGAATGATTCCCTCAAAAGAGTCCTTCAAAATATTTCACAACTTAAGTAGTCATTTCTCCGGCCGGGAAGAGGAGATCTCTCTTTAGTGTGCACACAATTGTATTTTTCTTTTCTTTTTATACATGTCTTTATGTCTGTACATTTGTCTATATTTCATGTTAATGTGACGTCACAAATATATGTTTGTATGTTTGTTTGTCCAGTGTGACGTCACATAGAACAAAGCACTTATGAAAAAGAAAAAAATATATATATATGGATCCAAATAACTTTAATTCATTTTAGGTTTAGAGTATTCAATTTAGGTAAATAATTTTATAAATGAAGGTACTTTCAATTTTGATTTATAGGTGTCCCTGGGACTTCTCTTTAGCAAACAATATGACTAGTGCTATATAACCTGATATTTTGGTGTTTTGACTTAAGATTGTTTATTTGTTATTAACTTCATTTGTTTAATAGCTCATTAATTTCAATTATCTCAACAGGTAAAAGATTGCTCTGTATACAGAGACTCAAGGGTTCCAGCTAACAAATTATTTCTCTAAAGTGCCTTTACCTTTTCTTTAATCTATCTTTAATGCAGTAATTACCCTCAGTCTTTCTTTGTTTTGTTCTAAATATGATATTTTTCCAACTTATGTTTGTAGAAGCTCAACCAGCGATGTGTGTGAACAAAAATCAACTTTAATTTTCTAATCTAATTATTCTATTTTGTAGTTTTGACAACTCGCCTCTTGACTCAGTGCTGCAATAGCACTGCCTTTCCTTTAATAATTGATGCTTGAGTTTCTAGGTAGCGGGCCCTGAAGATTTGCCGGTGGCATTGTCTAAACATAAAAAAGACGTCTGCTGCTACAGCTGCAGGGATCGCGGCCGCCGCAAGCATCCCTGCTGCTCAAACATCAAACAACCTCACCAACAGTGTGTGGCCTCTGCTCTACATGCATGGGGCCTCCTACATCAACATGTTACAACAAATGGACATTTTGATCTTTCATTGTTTGGGACTTTACGGGACAATGCCTTGCGGGTATTTGTCTAGAGAATTCAGTGTGTTACTTGTTGGAACTTAGGGCAGCTGATTTGTTTAAACAATTTGATATGCTATGCAATTTGGCTCATCACCAAAAGGCTTGTCGCCTTAAAGCCGCAACATCTCCTCACAATTGGACGGCTGTTGGTCATCATATATAGTCGATCCTAAAGGGCTCCATTGGATGGCTGGTTAGCCAATGACGGGTAAGATCCCCAGAGGGGGACAACCTAAGACAGGCACAGTCGCACGGGACAGTCTCATGTGGCCGACATATCAACCTAAGACAGGAGTCAAGGGCACAGCCTTGATTATCCGATGACGGGTAAGAATGTTGGTTGCACATAGACGTCCTAGAGCATTACCTCTTTTAAAACAAAAAGGGGGAAATGCAGGAGCCCTGTTTGGGGATTGGCTTGAATTGCAGTTGACTATGAGCCGTGGAGATTTGGCCATTGTCGCCACCCGTAGTCTCACGGGATTTTGTTGCGGGATCTGGAGTGACTTGGCCGAAATTGCTGATCGGGTCAGCGCCATTTTAGTGGTGTGTTTGGCGTGAGTTAGTTGTTAGAACCAGAGAGAAAAGTTATCAGAATAAAAAGCTGTTTGTCTCCAGTTTGCTTCTGAAGTTCTTCCCGCGGCTCCGGTGCTCCGAGCGCTTCAGGCGGCAACAAGTTCTAAACCATCTCACCTCATCCTGTGACGAAGGAAGCTGAGTCTTACATCAAAAACTTCTTCAATATTGGGTTGTTCCAACTGGCAGCTCAGAGAGCAAAATAAAAACAGGAAGGGGTTAACAATTCTCCCCACAAATCTAAAATCCCCCAGGATCCCACTGATAGTAAGGTGGATGAAAGTCCAGAGAAAGATTATAAAAAAGGATTATTAAAATGTTCAATATACTCAAAGAAGATCTAAGGAAGGAATTAAAAGAGTAATTACAGGAGATGAAAGATCACTTTAATAAAAAATGGAAATAGTGAAAAGAAACCAAGAAGAACTAGAAATGAAAGACATGATTAATCAAATTAAAAACTCTCTTGAAGGCATCACTAACAGATTTGATTGTATAGAAATAGAGCCTTGGTCCTTGAAGACAGAACTTCAGGCCTTGAAGACAGGTTATATGATCTTGAGTACACAGAACATAATATAGAGAAAAATTATAGAATATCACCAGAATATACAAGAACCCTGGAACAACATTAAAATACCAAATCTGAAAGTCACTGGGGTAAAGAAAACATGGAAATACAAACTAAAGGCATGAAGAATATTTTCAATGAGATAGTTATAGAAAACTTTTCCCATATCAGAAATGAAACAGATATCCACACACAGAAGTCTTGCAAGACCCTAAACAGACTTAGTCAAATGAGAAGCTTGACAAGACATATCACGATTAACATTCCAAACACAGAAAATAAGAAAATAATATTAAAAGCCACAAGACAGAAATATCAATTCATATTTAGAAGCAAACCAACAAGGCTCTCTTCTGATTTCTCAGTTCAAACCATAATATTAAGAGAATGAAATATTCTAAGCCCTAAAAGAAGACATGCCAACAAGGTAACTGTACTCAGGAAAACTCAGTGTCAAATTTCAGGGGGAAATAAATATGTTCCACAACAATAATAAGCTAAAAGAATTCGTAAGCACCAAGCCAGAACTACAAAAAATACTCAAAGATAAACTTCACACAGAGAAAAAAAATCCCAAAGCTTCCCCAAATAGGAAGTTCAACAGAAGCATAATCCACTAAATGAGAATCAAGACAGAATAAAATATAGCAAAAGACCCAAAATTACAGGAATCCACAAACATCAAACACACATTCACACTAAGGCTGAATTCTTGTGGTCTCAACACCTCATTAAAAGATGCAGTTTAGCAGAATGGATCAAAAAACAAGATCAATCTATATGTTGTTTATAAGAGATTCATCTTACAGGCA
This sequence comes from Tamias sibiricus, assembly GCA_025594165.1. Lineage (NCBI taxonomy): Eukaryota > Metazoa > Chordata > Mammalia > Rodentia > Sciuridae > Tamias > Tamias sibiricus. The sequence continues at coordinate 21,456,748 of CM046672.1, read as the reverse complement.
AAGACATTCACAGGCTGCAGGTAAAAAGATGGCAAAAAATATTCCATGCATATGGTATAAGAAAACAAGCAGAGATAGTTGTTCTCACACCTGACAAAGCAATTTTCAGGCAAAAATCTTTAATACAATCTTAGCAAACCATATTCAAAAGTATATCAAAAGATAATGCACTGTAATCAAGTGGGTTTCATTCCAGTGATGCTAGGTTGATTCAGCATATACAAATCAATAAATGGAATTCACCACTTAAACAGAATTAAGGACAAAAATTACATGATCATCTCAATAGATGCAAAAATGGCCTTTGATAAAATCCAACACCCATTTATGTTAAAAACACTGGAGAAATTAGGGATCAAAGGAACTTACCTCAACACCATAAAGGCTGTGTATGACAAACCCAAAACCAGTATTATTTTAAATGGAGAAAAACTAAAATATGTACTATAAAATCAGAAACAAAACAAAGCTTTCCACTCTCACCACTCCCAATCAATATAGTCCTCAAAACATTAGCCAGAGCAATCAGGAAAAAAAGGAAATCAAAGGAATTCAAAGGAATACAAATAGGAAAAGAAGAAGTTAAACTATCTCTGTTTACAATGACATGATCCTATTTTTAGAAGACAAAGAAAAAAATACCCATCCAAAGACTTCTGGAACTTATACATGAATTTAGCAATCATAACAGGATACAAATTAACACCCATAAATCAATAGCTTTTCTATATTCCAATAATGATTTAACCAATAAAGAAATCAGGAAGAAAATCCTGTTGACAATAACCTCAAAACCAAACCAAACCAAGCAAAAAAAACTTTGGAATTAATCTAACAAAGGAGGTGAAAGAGCTCTACAAGGAAAACTATAGAACACTGAAGAAATAAATTGAAGAAGACCATAAAAGATGGGAAGTCATCCCAAGTTCTTGTTTAGGAAGAATCAATATTATGGAAAAGGCTATGCTACAAAAAGCAATATACAGATTCAATGCAATCTCCATTGAAATACCAATGACATTCTTTACAAAATTAGCAAAAAACAATTTTTAAATTTATTTGGAAGAATAAGAGAACCAGAATAGCCAAAGCAATGTTAAGCAAGAAAAACAAAGCAGGAGGAAATCTGAAATTTCAAAATTATACTACAGAGCTATAGTTAAAAACAAAATTCACATAACTTTAGCTGTCTGATATTTGACAAAGCTTGGTAAAAAAGACAGACTTCTTAACAAAAGGTGCTGGGAAAACTAGATAGCTATATGTAGAAAAATGAAAGCAGACACCTATTTTCACCCTGCACAAAACACAAGTTAAAATGGATTAAAGACTTAGGAATTAGAAAAGAAAATTTGCAACTGATAGAAGAAAATATAGTACTAACACCCCATCATATAGGTACTAGCAAGAACTTCCTTAAAAGACCCCCCGCAAAGTGCAAGAAACAAAACCAAGAATAAGTGAGATGCCATCAAACTAAAATGCTTCTGCTCAGAAAAGAAAATGAATGAGATATGTAAAGAGAGAGCTTACCAAATGGGAGCAAATCTCAGCCAAATACTCCTCTGATAGGGGATTAATATCCAGAATATGCAAATAAATCAAAAATTTAACACACATAATAATAATAATAACAACAACAACAACAACAACCAAATTCTTAAATGGGCAAAAGAACTAAACACAAATTTCTCAAAAGAAAAATCACAAATAGTCAACAAATATTTGAAAAAAATATTCCACACCTCTAGCAACCAGAGAAATGGAAATCAAAAGTACACTATCATTTAATCTCACTGCAATCTGAATGGCAATGATCAAGAATACAAACATTTGGCCCTGGTAAAGTTGTGGAAAAAAATGTTTCACAACAATATACATTGTTGGTGGGATTGCAGTATGGAGATTCCTCAAAACAATAGAGATGGAACCACCATATCCCAGCTATCCCACTCTTTGTTCCCAAAATGTCTAAAGTTAGCATACTACAGCAATATAGCCACATCAACATTTATAGCAAATTAATGTGCAATAGCTAAATTATGGAATCAATCCAAATGCTCATCAATAGATGAATATATTAAGAAACTGTGGTGTATAAATATACATTGGAACTGGGCACATTGGTACATGCCTGTAATCCCAGCAGCTCAGGAGTCTGAGGCAGGAGGATTATGAGTTCAGAGCCAGCTTCAGCAATAGTGAGGCACTAATCAACTCAGTGAGACCCTTTCTCTAAATAAAATACAAAACATGGGGCTGGGGATGTGGCTCAGTGATTGAGTGCCCTTGAGCTCAATTCCTGATGCCCCACCACCACCAAAAAAACAATGAAATTCTACTCAACCATAAAAAAGAATGAAATTATGGCATTTGCTGGTAAATGTATAGAAATGGAGAATATCATGCTAACTGTAATTAGCCAAATTTTGAAACTCAAGGGTCAAATGTTTTCTCTCATATGTGGAAGCTAGAGTAAAATAAAGAAAATTAGGAGGGAAGAACAGAATAACATAAAAAATCAAATATAAATTAATAGATGAATAACAAGAAGTCTAGTAGAGTAAAAGAAGGAGAAGAGAAAACAGGGAGAATTGGAGGGAAAAGAGGGAGAAAAAGGGTGGGATCATGAACTCAAATAATTTCCATGCAGATATGAGTTTAGGGATAAACCCAACTACTATATATAACAATAAAGCTTGAATTAGAAAAATAGGAAAAAAACTTAAAAAGAGTGTTAAGAGGGAGTCTAAGACAAAGGGAAATTGAGAATCACTGGTCTTCATGATATCATTAGAAACCTGTGATGTTTCTGAGATATTTTAATGTTAGGTGAAAAAAGACAGTGATCCTACTGTCTACAAGTAATCAGTTTTCAGAGTAAAAGCGTACATCATTTAAAAGTTAAAGAATGAAATGTTATGCAAAATGGCATATTGTGCAAACACTAAGATTCAGCTACAATCACATGAGAAAAAAATATACTAAAAATATAGAGTACTACTAGAGATATTATAACTATCCTAAGTTATATACCTAACAATAGAATTTAAAAATACATGAAGCAAAAATGAATAGAACTGAAAGAAGAAATAGAAATATCCAAAATTATAGGTAGAAATTTGAGAAGTTCTCTTCCAGTAATAGATAAAACCAAAAACAGAAATATGATAATGACAAAGAAGACTTGAACAATGTTATCCACCAATTTAAAGTACCAGATATTTGTAGAAAATCCATGCAACAACAGCAGTGTAAACACATTCTCAAACATTCATGGAATATTTATCAAGGCAGACCAAATGTCAGTCCAAAACAGAAGATGCCAAAAAAAATTCTCAAAAAAAAATTATAAAAAATATTTTCTCTGATCACAAAAGAATTAATACAACTCAAAAACAGAAAGCAGTAGCTCAGTGATAACCTGTCATGCATGATACCCTGAGTCCATTCTACATTATTGTTCAACATACACACACACACACACACACACACACACAAATAAAAAAAATGATAAAACATGGTGAGCTTAATGAAAATGTTAAAGTACCACATCAAAATTATAAAAGCAGGTAAAACAGACTTTTGAAATAAATTTTGAGTGTTAAATATTTCTGTTATGGTTTAGATAGGTCAACCCCTCCCCCCCCATAAAAAAGCTCATGTGAGACAATGCAAGAATTTTCATAGATGAAATGGTTAGATTATGAGAGTTATAATCTAATCAAGTGGATTAATCCACTTGAATGAATTGCCTGTGTGGAAACTCCAAGCAGGTAGCGTTAGCTGGAGTTCATAGGTCACTGGAAGTGTGATTTGCAGTTTCTATTTTGTGTTTGGTGAACAGAACTCTCTCTGCTTCCTGGTTTCCATATCCAGAGCTACTCTCCTCTGCTCTGCATGCCCTTTTGCCATGATGTTCTGCCTCACTTTGGGCCCAGCGCTATGGAGTAGGCTAACTACGGACTGAACCTCTAGCACCATGAGCCCCAAAAGTTGTTCTTGTCAGATCTTTTGGTCACAAGGATGAAAACCTGACAAAACCAACTTCTATTAGCATGATAGAAAGGTCTAACATGAATTACTGTTTCTCTTTTAAAACCACCAATAAATGAATACCAAATTCAAAGCAGTATAAGTGTAAACGAAGAAATATTAAAGGAACAATGAAAAAGGAAATGCAAAATGAAATCAAACATTGTTTAAAGCATAAGCTAGTTAAAACAAATTTCTACATAGGCTGATGAAGAAAACAAATTTTTAAAAATACCCATACCAGAAATAAAATTCAGGGCACAAGCCCTACAGACATTAAAATAAATGATAAGAGATATTATGAACAGCTAACTTCATGCCATTAATTTAATGATATGGATGAAATAATCAAATTCCCTGTAAGACATGAAGTATCAAAATTCCCCAACATGACAAAAGTAACCAAAATAGACTTACATCTAGTAAATAAGTTGAATTTGCTGTAAAAGCCTTCTCACAAAGGAAACTGCAGCCCCAGATGCCTTCATTGGTGAATACTAACAGACAATCAAAGTGAAAAGAACGCAAATTCTACAGGAGATCTCCTACAAAATAGATGAGGAAGGACCACTTTTCAAGTAATTTTAAGATCTGACATTATCCTGATACCACAAGCGCACAAGGCATTTCAAAGAACCAAAAGGAAAGTCCACTGTACTTCATTAATATAAATGCAGAAATTGTCAGTTTTAACTAATCAAATACAGCAATATATTTTTAAAAGGATAATATATGTCATCATAACCAAGCAGGGTTTATCTCGAAAATACAAGTTGGGTTGAAATTTGAAAATTATGCAATGAAACACTTGTACTACTTGACCTTGAAACTGGAGTTTTGAGATGAAACTTGATTCTGCCATCAGGTGAGACTAGAGAGTCTCACTTCTGCTGGTGTGTGGAGCTTGCGTCAAGTTGCTGGCCTCTGCAACCAGGAAGTGTTACAGTTCTTAACAATAGGCAATGTCCTCCAGTGTTGCAGCAGACACCAGTAGCTCACCATCAATTTCTTCTTTGTGGGTTCTTGTTTTGTGAATTGCTAGAATGAAATCCACAATTTGGAGGGAGCATGACTGTGGGATTTATTGAAGAATTCAAACAGGACTAGAACTCCTGCAATGCAAGGGAGGACCCAATAGTTGGTTGTCTCCATCAGAGTGTGCCAGTTTAGTGTTTTATATAGCACTTGATTCACTAGTATTGGTCCAAACTTATAATTAGTGTTTGGAAACATACTAATGCTATTGGTCCAAACTGGTAATAATTAGGGTTTGGAAATAGACTAACGCTATTGGTCAATGTTCACGTCCTGACTTCCATTAGGTCTGTCCCACTTTTGTTTTCTCCTGGCAGGTCAGGAAGAAGGAGGTTGAGGTTATTGGATGGTCTATGCTTGCAGATTCCAGGCTACAGCATTGCAAGGAGCAGGCTTCTGCAGTTGGTATCTCTGCCATGCCCTGACCTGGTGGCCAAAGAGTGACAGGTTAGTGCACTTTAGCTCTCAGAACCTCAGACCAGTCATACCTGTATGGCAGGTTCCACTTGGCTATTGGCCATGTTTTTTGCCCTGCTCAGACCCAAACTGGCTGCCACTCCACCACTCCATGGCTCCATCACAGCTTCTCTGTAGCAACAAGTAGATTGGCTTCGTTTCTTAGAAGCCGGGAATGTGTCAATTTCAAAAACTGTATGTAAGGCTGTAGTAATCAAGACAATATTTGGCATATAAATCAACAGGACAGAAAAGCAAACCTGCAAATAGACCTCTGTTTACATGGTTGATGATTTTTGGATAGATGCCATGGTAATTCACTGGGAAAAGGATAACATTTTTAATACAATCCCTATTAAGTATAATTTCAATAAGGATAAATACGAAGTGTAATATTTTAAATATATGGAGCAGCATCAGGTTAGGTATGCATATGAAAAGACTCTACCTTCATCTCACAATATGTGTAGAATTAATTTGAAATGTTTAGTATAAAATGAATGGGAAAAAATAAAAAAAGAAAACTATCACAAGGAGCTCAATGGCACAGTTTTATACTATACATTATTACAAGCAGCAAATTTAATATCAAACATCAAACTGGAGAATGTATCGCAAATGTTACACATCATATTCATAATATTAACAAAGGAGGATGTCTCATACATCTAAAATAAAAATAACCTACCTCACCTCAAAAAGGGGTCAGAGGACATTACAAGGTAATTTCTCAGGAAGATAATTGCAGAATATTAATAAATTCAAGAAATGTTACATTTCATCAGAAATCCAATAAATGAAAAATAAAATAGTGCCTTGACATATAAAGCTATGTGCACCATTAGTGAAAATATAAGCAACAACAAGACATTGAAAATATGTGTTCGAAATCCAAAATATATTGTTCACACACTTTGAATCCCAATTCTGCTTCTCAGAATCTCACTTCTTGGAAGCCATCCAAAAGAAATAATCAGAACTGTACACATTGCTTTATGCAGTGATACATTAATTTAAACATTATGCCTAACACTAGAGGAAGCCATCTATTTTCCATTGTAATTATAACTGCTTGATTCTATGTCCTTGGTAATTACAGGCTTCGGTTACATACCTGTGTCAGTACTTAATTTTCCATCTGGACATCTCCACTAGAACTTAATTCATGAAAGCAGGGACTTGATCCACTTTGCTAGTTTCCCCTGGGTGTTCCCAAGTATGCAGCTCATCAACATTATAAGCAAAATGTTTATTTCCCAAATATTCAGTAATTTAGTGATTGAATAAGTAGTGATACATCCATACAATTTAATAATGCTGGACAGCAATTCCAGTAAGTGTTAAAAATTAGTTTCAATTTTGTTTTACCCTTTGACACATTGAACATGTTTCTAGAATGAGTGTAATATACAGAATATTAAACTGTATAAACTATAAGAACCCAATATTTATTTTCAATATTTATGTATCCCAGGGAAGATGCTGAAGGCTATTTTCTTTAAAAAATTACTTGCAAAATTTAAGGCTTCAAAGGGGAGAAGTTGTACATGTTGGAATATTTCTCATAGATTAATGAGATTAGGGCTTCTCTCCCTTTTCCTTTCTTAAGATACATGAATCACCTTTCTGAAGTTGTTGGGAAAAATCTCTTTGGGCCACTGAAAAGCTATTACACTGTCAACACTGTGGGATAAAATTACTGGTAAGATGACCACATAAATTATTATCCATAATGGGTCACTTTGGAGAATGAAAATGGCACTATTAAAAATTACTCTAAAACCACAGACAAAAACTAGGCCAGTCTCAGGAAGAAATAGGGCATGTAATCACCATGGACACTGACAACCTATAAGAAGTGCCCTGTTCCAGCTCATATCTATTACACACACACATACACACACACACACACACATACACATACAACTTTGTTATGGGATATTTGGATCTTCAGAGTTTTCAATCACTTTGCCATAAAATCAGAAAATAAAGATTTTCGGCATACTCCATGGAATCATGAGAATAGTCTTTATTTGAAGTTACATCCACAATACTGAGCAATGAAATGGGAACTCGCTGCAAATATCAAATGGTCCCAGATACCAGAACACAGTAGGTCGTGGCCCACTTGATTCTTTAGGATGAGAATCTTGTGCTCACTGCACATCACAGAGAAAAGCTGATGCTTGTGTCCTGCAGAATAATTAGCTCCATTTTAGCTCCTTTCTGCAAACTCATCTGACTTTAATCACTGAGCCCATCCATAATAGGTAAAACAAAAGTCTATCATGTTGACTCTTCAGTCACTTCGTGGCAAAGCTCTCCATATTCTTGTTGGTCATTAGAATGGTAATGTGTAGTTTTCTTTTTTTTTTTTTTCCCCCTCTTTTTTTTTTTTTTTTTTTTGATAGTTTTCCACAATTTTTATAGCTGTACATATTGATGGGATTTACTGTACATATTCATACCAGAACATGATATAACAATATAATTCTTTCATTTACACATAAAATCCCTGAGCAAACTACCTGGAAGAGCTCTTTGTGCACATCATCTTGATCTGTGTTCCCTTCGTGCAGAAGCACTTTTGTGGCTTTTTGGGACTCTAATATTATGGATGCTGGAAAACCTAGAGGTAAAAAAATGCTCAAAAGGAGATCAAAATGGTGATCATCACTGTTTTCTGGAATCTGAAATGTCTAGGTGCTGGAAGAGAACACGGTTATACTACATCCTCTCTTGTTCTCATTTGATTGACAAACTCATTGCTACTAATTACTAGGACTGAAAGGAAAACTGAATGGTCTCATGCAGTGAAAACTAAATTTAAAAGCAAAGTTTTGAAAATGCTTATTTTCATTCATCTGCTCAACAATTATTTATTGAGCCTACAATATATGCCAGAAACTGTTATAAGTGTTGGGTGTGCAGAAGTGAACAACACAAACCTCTGTCCTAATGGAATTTTTATTATAGCAGTGTGTGTGTGTGTGTGTGTGTGTGTGTGTGTGTGTGTGTGTGTTTGCAAACAAATATGTGAACACCAAATATTATCTGGTACAGGTGAGTACAGTGAAGGAAATAAGACAGAAGGGACTAGGAAGAGTCTAAGGGAAAAGGGATGATGTTTTACATAAGGTGGACAATGGAGGTTCGTTTGAAGAGGTGACTTTTTTTTACATTTTTTTATTTGAAGTTGTTGCATATGACAGTAGAATGCATTACAATTCGTAATACACATATACAGCACATTTTTACATCTCTCTAGTTGTATATTAAGTATATTCATACCATTCATGTCTTCATACATGCACATAGGGTAATGATATCCACCTCATTCTACCATCTTTCTTTTCTTTTTTTTTTCTTTTATACCCCCTTTTCCCCTCCCTTCCTCTCCCTCCCCATTGAACTTTCTAATGTTCCTATAATCCTCCTATGCTCCCTGTTCCAACCCCACTGTGAATCAACTTCCTTATATCGGAGAAAACATTCAGCATTTGGATTTTTGAGATTGGCTAACTTCACTTAGCATTATATTCTCCAATTTCAACCATTTACCTGTAAATGCCATTATTTTATTCTCTTTCATTGCTAGGCAATATTCCATTGTATATACATACCACATTTTCTTTATCCATTCATCTACTGAGGGGCATGTAGGTTGGTTCCACAGCATAGCTATTGTGAATTGTGCTGCTAAACATTGATGTGGCTGTGTCCCTGTAGTATGCTGTTTTTAAGTCCTTTAGGTATAGACTGAGGAGTGGGATAGTTGGGTCATAAGGTGGTTCCATTTCTAGTTTTCCAAGGAATCTCCATACTTCTTTCCATATTGGCTGCACCATTTTGCAGTCCCACCAGCAATGTATGAGTGTGCCTTTTTCCCCACATCCTCTCCAACATTTATTGTCGTTTGTGCTCTTAACAGCTGCCATTCTGACTGGGGTGAAATGAAATCTTAGAGTAGTTTTGATTTGCATTTCTCTAATTGCCAGAAATGTTGAACATTTTTTCAGGTATTTGTTGATTGATTGTAAGGACTACAATAGTGGATATGAGGAAAAGGCATGTCCATGTCTGAACAGATAAACAAAAGCAAAAACCAAAACAACTGTTCTGACTCAATAGCTGCTAACTCATTTTGGAGTTCAGATTTCCCCAAACTGAGAGATCACAAAGCAAGAAAGTCATATTTTCTTACCATAGCCACTTTTGGTCCTTTGCCTAATTTTCTTTCTTTTTCTTTCCTTCTTCTTCTTCTTCTTCTTCTTCTTCTTCTTCTTCTTCTTCTTCTTCTTCTTCTTCTTCTTCTTCTTCTTCTTCTTCTTTTTTATGAGGGGAAGGGGTACCAGGGAATGAATTCAGGGGCACTAGACCACTGCACTACATCCCCAGCCCTATTTTGAATTTTATTTGGAGACAGGGTCTCACTAAGTGGCTTAGCGTCTCACTTTTGGTTGGCTTTGAACTTTGAATCCTCCTGTCAGCCTTGCAAGCTGCTGGGATTACAGGCATGTACCACCACTGTGCCCAGTTCCTCTGCCTCCTTTTCTTTCTATTTTCTTTTCAGTACTGGGATTGAACCCAGGGATACTTTACCACTGAGCTATATCCTCATCCCTTTTTATTATTTATTTATTCTTTTATTTATTTATTTTGAGAACTGATCTTGCTAAGGCTGAGCTGGCCTTAAAATTGTGATCTCCTGCCTCAGCCTCCTGAGCTGCTGAAATAACAGGTGTGTACCACCACCATGCCTGGCTTGCCCCTGTGCCTCTTGAAGCAAATTAACCTACCTTCTAGAATTTCAGTTCCTACAGTCATAAATGGGCTGGTTGGACATTATTTGTGTCCCAAATTCTCAGGACACATCTAAATGCAACATCACCTTTTTTGCCCCAACATGTTCAAGTAACACTAGTTCGCTAATATACATGTGTCTTTAAATACCTTATTTTTTTTTAATCAAAACAAACATATTACAAAAGGAAGCATAGAATTATTGCTATGAGTAGAAGATTTCCACATGACAGGGAAGGCGGACTGCACAAATGAATATATATAGAAAGAAACCCTCTCTACTGAATTCCTGGTTGATATATTTGTGGCTAAAAACTTAAAGTGCAAAACTTTATCTCCCTTTAAAAAACAAAAGGATTTTACAATGTTTAGACATGTTATCCTGAATTGGGATTTACCCCATTAAAAGGAGCAATAAAAACTGCCTAAAGATCAATAATTATATTCTGAACATCTGCAATGTAGTAAGCTCTGTGCTAGGCTCTGGGATGTGCTGTGAAAAAAAAATAATAATGTCTTTTCTCCCGTGGAGCTGACATTCTAGAGAGGAAATAGGTTGACTGAAGATAAACAAAGAAATCCTTAATAGGAGAAAGAATTGGACAGTGACATGTGCTCTGCAGGGATTGACAGAAGAGCAGCATGGTGAAAAGGAAGCTGCTTTGGCCTGGGTGGTTGGAGAAATCACCAGAAAGGGAGAGTGGATTCCAAACCCAAGGAGAACGATGCCTAATTACCTGATTAGTCAATTATAGTGGATTACCTTTTCTGTCTTTAAAATTTATTTTTATCCAATGTCGCTTAACACTTTTTCTTACAACCTCCAGCTCTGCAGAAAGGTATGTTCCCAAATTGGAAAACACTGAACCTTGCAGCCTGGACCATCCAGGAATCCTGTGCTGAGGATGAGAACTCAGTGACTGGCCCAGGGCTGGTCAAGGACAACTCCTGGGGTCCTAATTTGGATGCAGCACAGACACCATCTCAGTCTCCCCCAAGGCAGCTTAATGTCCACGCTCCGGCTAATGGATCAAAGCCTTCAACAGAGAAGCCACAGCATCCCTTAACTTCACTCTGCAGTCTAAGTTTGTCTTCTGAATCTTTTGCAGCTGCAGGAAAGATCTGGTTGACAGTAGGAAAAAGCCCAAAAAACAGCCAGGAAAGCCTTCACTTCTGCAGCCAATTTTACATTTACTTTTGTTTTCCTGACCTAGATCAAGCTTTTCTGGAATCCTTAGAAGTGTGCCAGAGAGATGAGATATGCCCACCATATGCATAAAGAAAAGTCTCAGAAATAGTGACCTTCCCGGGGCTTGCCAATCATATCAATGACCTGATGGCACTATAGGGATCTGCTCAATACACCAGGGCCCAATTTTCTCGAAGCGTGTTGGGTGACTATCCAGGTAGGAGAGCTAATCATGTCAAATCCAAAACCAGAGCATCACAATAGTACTGTCAAAACCTGAGAGGCAGAGGGAAGGAGGCAGACCAGACCAATTCAACAGGGAGAATTCATTCCCTTTTTCCTTATACATCCATCCCTGAATCCTTGACCCTACCAGTTACACTACTCCTGTTCTACACTGGGAATCCTAAGTTCAGAAAAGAAGCAATAGATGTTCTAGGGAGTGCATTTGTAATTCTAGAGACCCTGGACTAGTTTGTTAGGTCAGCATTATCAAACTGGCCACCTCTTTACTAATTTATAAAAGAAAGCAATTTGAAAATTGTATTTCCAAGCACTATTACTTCCATCACAACCCAGTTAATGTTTGGGGGCAAAGGAGGAGAGAGAGAACCATTACCACAGCATAAAATAATTTCCAATTGCCTGAGTACTAAATGATAGAAAAATTGTAGCAAAATTAAACACATTAGAGTTGGTATAAAATGTAGTTTTCTAATTATATGTCTTCAAATCTAAATATTTTCAAAGACTCATGTGTCTAAAAAAAGAGTACTCACTCTCTAACATTGTTTGAACAAATGAGAAAAATATATGCAATATGAAATTTCTTTGTTGAAGATGTCAAAGTTTGTACAGTTCTTGACAAGCTCATACAAATGTCAAATATTATTTAATGCAATGACTGCTATCCAATTATGTACAATTCATAGCCATGTGAATGTATTTATCTTCTGAAAAAAAAGTATTTAATACCCATTTTACTGATTGCTTTGCCAACATTATGCTACATATCTTGTTCAAACCTAGGTAAATCCACTGACCAGAGTGTTTTTTTTTTTTTTTAATATTTGTGGGTGGGAAAATTGTTCTTCAGTTCTGTCTTAACCAAACTCTGTTGTCTTAAGACATCTATTTTCTATTTTGGCTCAGAACAGAGCAACATGAGAGAGTGAATTAATTTCTGAAGAAAATAGAAGAAACGAGGCATGAGGTGAAAAATTCTTTTCTTACATTGTTCTGGAGCATCAGATTGGGAAAATAATATAGACACTATAAATATAACTGCTACCTTCCAGTAAGTCCTAGTAACTGTTAGTGGCTCTAGAAATATAAATTCATTTATTCTTCACTGCTGCTGGTAAAATGGGAATTGTTATTTCCATTGCCTATCTGTGGAAAACAAAATTCAGAGAGGTCCTGATTCGTGTCTGAAGTCACACTGTTAGTTAATCAATGTTGGAGCCTGGCTTCACACATAGGAGGGTATGGAATGTCACATCTGATGTGCGTTGAGGTGTTGAACTCTATGAAAGATGAGCCTTGGACTAGAATGTCTCTATGAACCTGTAAGAGATGACCACACATTGCCCATCTGTTTCTTAAAGTGATTAAGAAGAGTGAAGTCCTATATAAGTCACCAGGAACCAAGAAGTTCCTTCTAAGTCTATGGTGACTAGGAAAGTCAATTCTCACTTCCGGTCCACTAAGAAATGACAAGGGCTTCAGACACTGACCTTCTCATTTTGCACATTTTTTTAATTCTGTGATGAAGATGGAGTATTAAGCTTCTTTATAAAACATAATATAAACAGCTTTAAATTGACAAGTTGGTTTCTTTTATATTTGATTTTCAAAATTCTTGATATAGAAAGACACAAATCCCTACAGCACAGCATATGACTCTGTCCCCTGTATCACTTTAGACTTAGAAGGCAGCTGAGTCTTTAAGGGGTGACTAGACCCTGTTTCCTGCCAGATGAACAGTTTCTGAAAGTCATAAACTGAATATGTGGAGGGGGGAGATCCTCCATCCCCTTCCAAGTTCTCACGCCTAACTCCTTAGCTAGGTCATTGATTGTGAGGAATAGTTAGTCATTGTCATTGACTTCCTCAAACTTGGTTTAAAAGAGAAATCTCCTGACCCAGGGGGGATACATGAGATGCTTTCCCATCCACTTGTGACATGATTTCCTGTGTATACCTTGGAGAGAAACTTAACCTCTCTGGTCTGTACTTCAGCATAAGGGGCCCATACTTTGTCTTCTCATTGGAACAGGGTGTGTATCATGTGCCTGGTACAAGGCTCCCTATAGTATGAGTTCAAAAAGTTTCACTAATTGAAGAGAAGAATTAGTGAGTTAATTGATATTCCCTTCTTATTTTGCAAAGCATTTGTCATACAAAGGTAAGGTTTATGTTTACTAATTATCTTTATTAATAAGACTAAAATCAGCATTACTTTTCGATACCAGAGGGACTTTACCACGGAGACAGGTTTTTGAAAACCCAATTAGAAGAAACACAGCCATCCCTGTGGCCTCAACTCCTGCTCTCTGTTCCCATCCCTACCTCTCCAGTGAGCGGGATGCAGTCCTGTATTTATGATGACCTACGCAGCAGGTCCTCTTTCCTCTGGCTGTCACACAGAGATCTCTGATTCCCGTGTCCATCCAAATGTAATTCAGCTTCTTCCTCCTGAACCCATTTCTCCTTTTCTCATCACAATCCCCAGCCCCAAGGTCAGAATGGACTCAAGTTCTCAGATAAGGAAAACCTAACATCATAGTGGCATTCTCCCGTCACTCAACCAAATCCTGATAAGGCTGCTGTGTCGAGATTCCTTCATTTATGCAGTGAATGCTTATGGTACACCTGTTAAGTTTTGGGCACCGCACACACCGTATAAAGAAGTGTGCATACAATGGAGGACAGGAAAACAAAGTCCCTGCCTCTTAGGTCTTACTCTCTGGTGGGTGAGTCATATCCCCCTACCCCAAAGTCAATAAGCAAAATCAGTTTAAAGGGTGAAAATTGGAAGAAAGTAAACTAATCAAGGCTGACCAACTTTAGATATGAAAGGAGCACATTTTGTTTGTATGGGGGACTAAAAGATGGCCAGGTGGCTGGGAGTAGCTCACTGAAGACAGGCAAGACTGAGATGGAATTGGAGAGATTTACCTGGTCATGGGGTTATGCAAAATAATGGAATAAAGGGAATGGATTTTTTTTTTTTTTTTTTTTGTGGCACTGGGGATTGAACTCAGGGGCACTTGACCACTGGGCTGCATCCTCAGCCCTTTTTTTTTTTTTTTTTTTTGTATTTTATTAGAGACAGGGTCTCACAGAGTTGCTAAGTGACTCGCCATTGCTGAGGCTGGCTTTGAACTTGCAATCCTCCTGCCTCAGCCTCCCAAGTGCTGGGATTACAGGCATGCACCACCGCGCCCTGCAAAAGGGAATGGAATTTATTTTATGACATGGGGGAAGCTGGAGAAGAGGTTTGAGTTATGAAGTCATGTGATCTGAGCTGTGTATTAAAAATATCTCCCTTGTTTCTTCCTGGAAAAGAGATTAGGAGGTGTGGAAGAGCCAGGAGACAGTGTTAATGTCCAAGGTCAGAGAAGAGTACAGCCCAGACCATGCCGATGCAGGGCAGAAACAGAGAAACCTCTGGCCCTTTCTATACCTGATTGACTGAATTATTTCAGGTCCTCATTCTATCTCATTTTGACCTTCACAAGTGCCCTCCTAGAGTGGATCTAGGCTCATACGCTTCTAATCTGTGCTTGTCAGATGGATTTAGCTTCTTCTCTGCTCAGAGATCCAGGCTACCTTCCCTACATCCCATTGTCCTATAAGGTTCTCACAAAAGGGTAAAAGATGTGACAGAGCAAATTTAGACTTAGAAGGCAGCTGAGTCTTTAAGGGGTGACTAGACCCTGTTTCCTGCCAGATGAACAGTTTCTGAAAGTCATAAACTGAATATGTGGAGGGGGGAGATCCTCCATCCCCTTCCAAGTTCTCACGCCTAACTCCTTGACAGGTCCCATCTGATAGGGAGAGCCATGCTCCCTGGGTACCATGGATGTGCACTTTCTCCAATCATGCAGATAACATGTTCTCTTACCTTCCCCACTGTCCTAGGAACCCTGGGCATGCAACTTAGCAAAGTGCTAGCAGGATCTGTTCAGAGTTGACACAGTGGGCATAACCTCAATGCATGCTCAGCACCTTGCCATCTCCTGTTACTTCTTTCATCTCATTGGCTCTTCCCCTCAAACTTGCATTGTCAGGGGAAGTAGATGTGCTTAAAGGTTACAGTTGGTTAAGAGACAACGGGGTAGATATTTCAGTAAAGGGTTTGGAAAAATGAACTATGCCCACAAAGGTAGCAGAATTCACCCTGCATCCTCAAGTAGCTAGTAGGGTCTGCAAAACAAGATGCTGATGAATGAGCCTATCAATGAATGGATGGATGAATGATGAATATAAACAATGCACATTATTCAAGACAAGAAGAGAACAGCATTCCTCTTTTTAGGCTCATCAACAACATAAAACAGTGATTACATTATTCTGAGGGAAAGAAGGACCACTTAAACCAAGATTGCTTTGAAGGTTTTATATTCCAAATGAAAAAAGACTCCACTAGTCGGGAAAGACATTTTATTTTCAAGCTTCTAAGAGGGTTCTACAAACAATAGAATCTTAAAGTTAAAAAAAAAAAAAAAAAAAAAAAGGAAAAGATTTTTTAAAAAAGAAAAACACTTATTTTTAACTACTGAAAAGTAGACAACCTTTTAAAAAAAACTTTGACATAAAAATGTGAAAATGTCATTGTCAACTCTTTTTCAAATACATTCCTAGAAGGAAAAAAAAAAAGGGATTGTCCACGGTGATGGGGCTACTTGTTACTTACAAATGTATACATGTTTAAATGCTATCCATATTCCTTTTGAGTTATTTCTTCATTTCAAATTCAATTGGAGATCTGTGCAAATCTAGCAAAATATTCTTTGGATTACAAAAACTATATAAAAAATGAACACAACCTGCAATTATGGAAGCATTGAGAATGTTCAATCCTTCACCGAAATGAAAGATTCTAAAGTGACATTGTCCACAGAATCCATTCCGTTGAAGTGTTCAGCCAATTTGATTTAAATGCAAAGTAAAAGGGGAGTGAGCACTTCATAAAAACATTTCCCTTTGTATGCATTTTGACAGAGTCATAAAAACAGTCTATAACAGGATATCAGGAAAGGTTAAAACAAACTTTCATGATAAAATAATGGAGGGAAAAGACAATTTAAAATTTGTCTGCAATCCAAGAAAAAACATGTCCCCTGGGTTTAGGGACGAAGAGGGAAAGTGCTTGCAGCATGATTTGTGTGGTCCTTCCCCCAAGTATTGCTACATTTTGACCTGTGGCTCAACTGTGCAAGTGAAATGTCCTTCATGTAAGTCCCAATGCCCAGGAAGCTAGAGGGGACTTCAGGTGACTGCAGGCATACTCACGGCTCAAATGGTATTACCCTCAGAATCCAGCATGGTCCCTGCTCTCCTTTTGAGCTTATGGCCCAAAGCATACTCTAAAACCCTTTCTCTTAGAAAAACTTAAAATGCCAAAATTACAGGAGGAAAAATGAGTGGTTTCAACTGTCAGAGTCTTACAATAGCCTGGTAAGATTAACATAAAGAAAAATAACACTGGAGTGTGGAGCAAATTTAATTTTTGACTCTTTCCTCCTTCAACACCCAAATGCTCAGGGTAGGGAATAAAATACATACCTTGAACATTAAGAGTCCTGACAGTTTTCATTCCCTTACGAATTTGTCTCTCACAACCATGAAATCACTGATATACAAGATAAATGCATATTATATAACACATGTTGCAAAATCGTAGAATAATCTAGATCTTTAGCATCCTCCTTTCTTAAAAGATGTGTGTGAAGAGAAGCTGGAAGGCTAATGCCAAGAATGTACCAAAAAAAAAAAATATATATATATATAGATATATATATATGCTTTACATGATCTTACAGAATTTTACTCCCAAAAACATTTGTAAAACATACTTGACTTTAAATAAACAATAAAAGCAGCAGACAGGCTACAACAGATCATAAATAGGGTTATTAAAAGATCACATTTAAATTAGAAATATAAACGGATCATTAGAAATCCTTAATTTCTTTCAATGTTAAGAACCAAACCCAGAATTAAAAAAGAATCTTTTTTTTTTTATTTCAAAGGTTGCTTCTTATATTGAAGCTCATATTAAAGCAACAGTACAATGTTCATAAAATATAAGTGTGATGCTGTAACATTTTCTTACATGTCAGAATACTGATATTTGTATGTATACTAAAATAAGAACTTTAAAATTGTACAAATAGATACATTAAAAATGACATAGAAATAGGGCGCTTCTCACTGAAACAAGACAGTTATATCTGGCACATATTAGTTTAAGATGAAAGTAGAAGCGAAAAGATTTACAAGAATCAGCAGTAACAAGATTGATGCTCAAGAGACATAATTGTACATTGTATTGTACATACATCGTATGGGTTTAAGCTGGCTGAATATTATATATTTCAAGTTTAAAAATGCACTACATAGAGAGTGTCCATAGTTTAAGGCGAAATTACAGCTCAGAACTGTTGTCCTTTCTAATTTTGTGGAAGCTTCTTTGACAAATAAAAAAAAAAAAAAAAAAAGAAGACTTAGATGTTCATAACACATAAACAATCTCCCTTCATTGTAAGTTCACCGTTAGACTTCTTCACTTAAATATTTTGTATGCCAAGTGGTTTTATTTCTAGTGAAGTTGATAAACAACTTCAATATTTGCCTTTAATTTTTTTGTGTGTGGGAAAAGGTACTTCACAGTATTTACCACTTTGATGTCCTTGCAGTTTTATTAAACGTATCCTCTCTGTAAAACTTTGCTTGTTTTAAATGAGCCTTTCCTTGATTTTTAAAAAAATACCTGTTTACACATCTTCTAGATTCTTGAGAACGCCAGACACAGTTCTTAAGGCCAAATTTATATTGTTATTGTTAAGAATCGTCATCAAAAGTGTCTTTGGAACCATACAAGTCTGCTAGTTTCTTAAAACGAGGTCCCCAGTTCTGTAGATAGTCATAGTCCAAGTCCGAGTCGGTGGTAGCCGACTCTAAGGAGCTCAGGGACCCGGCCACGGAGCCCCTGCCTTCGTACCCATAGATTTGGATGGAGTCGTAAGGGGGCGCTGTGGGGTCGTTATCCGCCTCCTGTATTCTGGTGTTGATGAAGTCATCCACATCCACGCTGTTGGGCGCTGGCCTGAGCCCGGGTCTGGGCATGTACTGGTACTCGGGTTTGATGTCTTTGCGAGGGATAAATCCATTGATACCGTCGGGGTTCTGGAGAGTGGCGATGTCAAAGGCTTCAGTGTCTTCCTCCCCGCCCCCTTCATCATCATAAGTGATTATATTCTCGCGGACATCCTCCTCCTCAAAAACAATCAGGGGTTCTTTCTTTTGCCTTCTTAGGGTCACAAACAGCACTACGATGACTACAGGAAAAGAAGAAGAAGGTGAGCGTGGCAACATCCAGTTTCCCCAGATTCTCCTCCAGAGCCCCCCCCCCCCCCCCCCCCCCCCCCCCCCGCAAGAACCTCAAGTAGACCTGTGTTTCAGAACTGGGAGCCACAGAGGAAAGGGGAGCTTTGCCAGGAATCCCCAGAAATGTGCAAAACTGACTTCAGCTGGGCTGTCTCTGCAAAGTGCTGCCATGACAACATTCTACCCAGTGGCTTGGCAGGTTGGCACTTTGGAACTTGGCCAATGAATCCTGCCACTATTTGCCAACCATTTTCCTAAAAATCAGGGAAGATTCCAAATGTATTGGTGTGCATTCTCTTAAAAGGGGTTAAGAGCCATTTTTCTTTTTGAAAAGGAAGCGAGTTGCCATTCTCAAGTTTAAGAGAGAGGATATTCAGAGAACTCAGAACCTACCTTCCTATCGGAGGTAAAAACTAGATACTTCCCAGAGGTCTGGGGAACAGCATTAAACCTACTCTATAAAAATAGTAAGAAACTATCATAAAGGTGAGAGGAGGAGACACTTTTAAAGACCCCAGGAGAAAATTTTACTTTTTTTTTTTTTGGTACCAGGGATTGAACTCAGGAGCACTCGACCACTGGGCCTCCCCAGCCCTTTTTTGTATTTTATTAGAGACAGGGTCTCACTGAGTTGCTAAGTGCCTCGCCATTGATGAGGCTGGCTTTGAACTTGCGGTCCTGCTGCCTCAGCCTCCCAAGTGGTGGGATTACAGGCCTGAGCCACCACACCCAGCAAAAATTTTACTTTATGAACATAAAAATAATAGTGTTATCTGAAACCCCAGATGAAGCAATCTTATCTCTTTCCTGGGAGAGGTATTCCATTCAGTCTGGACAACTAGGAGGAATGAGCAGAGTCACTCATAAGGAAAACTTGAACACTGTTTTCTCCTTTAATGATATCCTCTGCCCCTACACTCAGCCCCACCAAGAGGCTTCTGCAATTTTTTTTTTTTCTTTTTTTTTTTTCTTTTTTGTGATACCAGGGATTGAACTTGGGCACTTGACCACTGGGCCACATCCCCAGCCCTGTTTTGTACTTTATTTAGAGACAGGGTCTCACATAGTTGCTAAGTGCCTCACCATTGCTGAGACTGGCTTTGAACTTGCAATCCTCCTCAGCCTCCCAAGTGCTGGGATTAAAGGCGTGTACCACCGTGCCCTGCAATGCCCCCCCCCCAGAAAGATTCTCCCAAACACTCAGAAAGACTGAGGGCAATATTTGTGGCTGAGTTTTACAAAGGGACTGAGAGCCCTTAGAGGGTTCTGTGACAGAGGATTAGGGATTGCAATTGCCTGGACTTCATGAGGTCCCCAGAGCTCTGTGCCTTTTCTGCAAGCACCTTTGCCCACACAGACGTCTTTCACTTTCTTTGCTTGGCTGACACTTTTTGATCTTTCATTATGAAACATTTTCTGGCATTCCATCCTGACATACATAGGACTACTGGCATCTGCTTCATCCACCCACTGAACCCTGTTTTACTATCATCATAACATTTATTACAGGTTTACACATCTGTCTCTCCCAGTATCAGTTCTTCAGGGATCCCTCTGATCAGAGTACCCCTTTCATCAGCTAGAAACTGTTTCTGTACCTGACATATATATGACATCTTCCAGGAAGATGTGTCTGACTTTCTCAGTTGATGCAGGCACTTTCTATTCTGTGCACACATTACCTTTGGGTCATGCCCTATCATAGCACTCACGTAGAGTCTCTATTCAATCTGTCCATGAAAACATTCCTTGATAGACCATGGACTCATCCAGCATAGAGTTCTTGCATAATTCTTATGCCTGGAAGCCTAAGATGGGGCTTGATCTCCCAATAATACTCAACTATTTTTACACTGGATTCTCTGGCTTTTTCCTATAGAATCAGCCCCATTGATTCATTCAATGGAGAGACAAACATCTTGGGAAATGTATATGTTTGGTGTTACATGATCTTGGGTTGGAGTCTGATTCTGTCACTCACTTAGTTCTGAAAGGTTGGAACAAATCATCTAATCTTCCCGAGGCCCAGCAATGACTGAGGTAGCATCTGCTCGCTGGGGTTGTTACAGAGTGGACCATTGATGGAACACAAGTACAGAAGATAGGGGCCTACCTCAGCTGGCAAGTGGGAGAAAAGCACCCAGGGTCCCCATAAGCTGAGGAAGCATGTGTGCAGATACTGTGAAGAATAATGATAGCCTGCGACATGCTTCCCTTTCCTGGAGTCCTTCACACACTGTCATTTTCCTTGTAATGGCCCTTCCTGCCCACTTTGTCCCTAACCCTTCTTTTTACTGTGAGGCAAAACCCTTGCACATTTAGCAAGTCACTGCCTAAACCCCTCATATGCAAAACCCTCTCTGATGCCTCTCCAGTCCCCAGATGGCTTCTGCTACCCAGTCCTATGATATCCAGCAAGATGCTCATCACAACGTTCTTTCCAATCTATCAATGTGCTTGTTTAACTTCATGCTCTGCTACTATCCCATGAAACTCATGAGAGCTGGCTCTCCCTATTTTTTTTTTTTTTTTAATCTTAAACTATGTCCATAGTGCACAGCATGGAAGAGGTAATCAGCCAGGACTTGAGAAACACAAGTGTTTTCAAGGATGTGGAGCTGACTGTGCCAGCCGACCAGGGAAATGCCTTACCCAGGAGAATAACAATGCAGGCAAGGATGGCGATGAGTGCCCCTGTGCTCAGGCCGGCATTCAGGATGTAGGCCTCAGCATTACAGGAGAGGAGCACCCCGTTCACATCACACCCACAGACTTTGATGGTGAGGGTGTTGGTGCTGCTCATGGGTGGGATCCCACCATCGCTGATCACTATGGGCAGGAGGTATAGATCCTGCTTCTGCCGACTGAAGCCTCCACGCCGGGCATATACCCCTGCTGTGTTGTCTGTTGGAAGAGGGGAGAAAAGGTGTGCTTTCATATCAAGACCACTCCAACCACCTTTGCAACATTCAGCTTGCAAAATTGGAAGGCACTCTTGTCATCGCCAAGGTTAACAACCAGAATCCTCCCACTTGTTCTTTAATCTAAGCATCTACAGAGGTTTCGGTCATTTGGCATGATAGGAACACAAATCAATCTCTGTATTTCAGAAAGAAACTCTGAAATTGGCTCTTTTGGAATTAGTCTGTACCAAACACCTTCAGTGGCAAGAAAACCACACCGTTTTGGCTTGGGCGTTGCCCCCCTTTATCAGATACAACACAAAAACATGAGCTTCAACTACATATCTCCTGTTAGCATAGCATGCAGTTAAATATTTAAGTGAGTGTGAGAGCAAACAAACAAAAAATGTGTCTTTCTCATGCTTACTTCTTTTTTTTTTTTTTTAACTTCATAAAAAAACATTTTGCCCATTTGTGTGTGGGTGTTGTAAAGAAATTCTACTTCCACCCTCAAACATTCCCCAAATTGTAGACCCAAAGGATAACATCTTTATAAAAGAGGAGATGTTTTATAAACCTTAAGGCAGAGTCAGAGCTTCTTTGAAATGCAGATATCATCAGCCACCTGTTTAATAGCTCCACCCTCTCTCTGCTTAAAAAGATTGTTTTCTCTGTTGTCCACATAACACAGCCCAGCTTTGCAAAGTGGACCCTGGGCTACTTCCTTTGTCTAGACTGTACCTTGCCTTCCAGGCTCACGTCCTCCACAGGAGCCAGTTCAGACTGAGCTGCAGAACTCACTTCTGGTTTCCCAGCATGCTTTTCCATGTGCCTGGTCTTTTCAGCCATTGCTCTCTTGCTCCTCAAAGCTGTTCGTTTTATCATGAGAGTTGAACTTCTCAAGACTCAATACCACCGAATTCCAAAGCTATCTTTCCAAGGAGGCCCTCCTAGGCCTCTCCAACATCCATCTCCTTTGTGTCTCACCACACTGTGTATTCCTACAGAAATAGGCATCCCTCTCTTCCACCATGATTTGTTGACATAACCACTTTGACTTCAATGAGACTGTGAACGTCTGGAGAGCAGTGGATTTTTATCTTGATTCATCTCAGGCTCTCCAGTGACAGAAACACAGCAGACAATAAATATTTGTTGAACAAATGTGTTCTGGGAAAAATTTAACCCAAATTCACCAGATGTTGGCTTTCATGAAATTGCTCAATCTTTTCTAACCTATGACCCCACAGCACTTCTTCATAATTTTTTCTACCAACCAAAAATATTTTTCCAGAATATGTTTTCTGGAGGGAAAACACTGGTATTATAAAATAGTGGAAAATTTTAATACACTTTATCAAATTATACACACACACACACACACACACACACGTACACAGCAATCTCTAATGTGGCCTGCCTCTTATAGCAACATGAATTCTATGACCAACATTGTGACCCAAAAGACTGAAGGATTTAATAGTTTGACAGTACTATACATTTGCTATAATTTAAAGACTCTTAAAATTAAATTAAAGCCAGGTGTGGTGGCACATGCCTATAATCCCAGTGGCTCTGGAGGCTGAGGCATGAGAATTGTGAATTCAAAACCAGCCTCAGCAAAAGTGAGGTACTAAGCAACTCAGTGAGATCCTGTCTCTAAATAAAGAACAAAAATAGGGCTGGGGATGTGGATCAGTGGTTGAGTGCCCCTGAGTTCAATTCCTGTTACCACCACCACCCACCCCAAAAATAAAGTGGTGTATGTTAGGTTAAAGAAAATGTAATTAATTCTGTGTGAGATCATATATGCTGGATTCACTCTCCTGTAAGGTAAGCAGACAGAAATTCTGAGTATTGCAGAAGATAAGGTGCCTGCATTCACTGGCTTTGGCAAGCCTGACAATGAAAGATTCTCAACCCTTTGCTGCCAACATTTCAATAGAAACAAGGCAGAAGAACCCTCCCACCTTTCCATATTATCTGAATTTTGCATGATTGGCATATTTTGCTGTTGTCACAGGAAAAAAATTACATGTACCGTGGAAAATTGTGAAAAAAAGAGTAAACTAACAAAATACTATTTAGTCATCTGACTGTTCTTTTCCTGTCCTAGGTTATACCAATGTCCCCCACTTAGCCACTAAATTTATACACCTATAATAAAATATTTCAAAATGTTATTGTCTTATATTACATTGTTTTCTGTTCAAACAAGACTTTCAAAAAATAAAAGTTCTAATATTTTCCTCATTTTAATGGCCTGAAATGTCCTAATGCCATCATGAATAAAAATGAATATTAAAGTTTTAAGAAGTAAAAGAAATTAATTAAATTGCTTGGTCAAATATAACTCTGATATGAATGATGTCCCCAGTAGATCATTTACTTGGATTTCTGTTGGGTCCTGCTCTGTTACCCGTGGTGTCATGGTTGAAGGGAATGTGGGTAGATATTTTTGTTTTTATAAATTTGTGGAAGCCATCATTTAAAACCTATTCTTCAATGAGCCATACCTGCAATAAGCACCCTCCATCCCAGCAGGCGGGCTTACACATGAAAGTAATTGAAACTCAAACACTAATGGAAAACATAGATCTGAGAACACCACCAGCCTGTGAATTCAAGATGTTTCATGTTTAGAACAGCTGAGTCCTCTCAGACACACTGAACCAACCACATAAAAGCTTATCAAAGTACCCAGCGGATGAACCATCTACAATCTACTAGAGAAAGTTCAGTTAGAAACTCAAAAACTTAAAAAAAAAAAAAAAAAACATATCTTCTAGTAAAACATATTTTACATATAGATTTTAAGATCAATTGAAGAGATGGGAAAGAAATGCTCAGAAGACCTCCTCTAGAGATACTAAATTATGTGCTTTAGGATGAGTCATTTGTTTTCCCATCCAGAACCTCACTTGCTTATCTTTAAAATAAGAAGGCCAATTCATATGAAGCATGTCTCCTGGAGTGGTTACTGGAACTAGATAATGTGATAAGAGCCAGTGATGTTCCTCTGAACTGTGCTTCCAGAGGGCTTAGGGAATATTTCAATCAGAAAACTGAAAACCCAGTATTGAGACCTTTCAGCCCTGGGAAACTGGTAAAGTGTGTACAATAGGTAGGAGACTTGTCTACCAATCTAGCTTGACACTTAGGTGGTCTGTGTGCATACCCTGTTTTCTCCTGTTGCCCTGTGGCCTAGGATCCTATTTTTTGTGGTCCACTCTGAATACTGATCAAAAATAGCCACTTTAGTCAAGAACAATTGAAAAATAAATTCAGGTACACAAGTGGAAAAAATAAATTAACAATAATAACAAAACTACTCTTCTGGAAACCACTTTTGGAACTTAAGTTTGACTATGGATTCTCTCTCATATAAATTATTGTAAGTAGCCAGCCACTTCCCATTTTTGACAGGGTTCTGTTACTGTGGGATAGCCTCATGGCTGAGGTTTATGGGTGACCCAAGGGTAAAGAGAGGTTCCTTGAAGATACATTTACAGGGAACTGTCAGAGTGGATACTTGGTTAATAAGATGAGCCAGAAAATGACTGATACCTTGTCAATTAAAAAAATTCCATGAAGAGATTTCTCAGATCATTCTCCTATCTATATAAAACTTCTAATGAGCAAACCACTTAGTCTTGGGGTAGGGGTGGTGTCACACAGAGCTGGGTGCGTATCTTGAATCTATTACATATCAATTGCCTGACTTTAGACATATTAATATTCTGAGTTTCTGTATTCTCATCTGTGCAACTAATAATTTTTAGGATTAAATTTGTTTCCATTCATAAATGCACTTAGCACTGTGCAAACCTGTTGGAGATGCTCAGGAAATATTAATTCTTTTCTGGAAGCTCTCCTCTTTGAGCAGTAACTAATGAGGAAGAGAAACTTACTGGCAAGGAGAGGAACGTGAATTCTTGGAAATGTCATCCCAGCTTTGAATGTGATTGCCTACACAGAAGAGCTCATCATCCAGAGGTAAGAAAATAATTCACACTCTTCAGTCTTTGGCAATACGTTGCCCATGCTAAGAAAGTGCTTCTCAAGCACCTCCATTTTTCATCTTGATACCCAATGTTCTCATTCTTGGACACAGATATGTAACCTCTTCCATTTCTTCCCCAGTTGAATACAAACTTGCAAATGGTGCCATTAATTACTGGAATATGTCCTGCACAAATTGTGGTGTTCCTATTCATGGAAAAATAAATTCAGGTTTCAAATCTTCATATCTACAACCTGGACTCCTAATCATGTGTTGTTTTTACCCATACACTTTCTCATTATGCTGACAAAATGCAAAGGTCCTAATAATGATGGTCTCCACGGCATCAGTTTGGGTATGCAAATACGAGGGTTATGATGATGATGTGACCCAATGGAGAGACATAAAATTTGACACTAAAAGAGAAAATTATAATGGAGAAACAGACCTTAATAGGTGGAAGCCACGGGGTGTCAATCTTTCTATAACCAAAAAAGAAATTAGGAGCATAGGAAAATGGGCAATATAACAACATAGTTCCTGAATGTTGAAAACTGAAAAAGAGGAGGCAATGCAGCAAAAGACTAGAACATTCTTCCTTCACCATGATGTCAGAAGAGAGGCTCCTGGGGTGACCAAAACCCTTAAGCTCTTAGGACAGTCTTCCTTGCCACCCCTTTTCTCCTGTCCACCTCCCTTCTGACAATAGAGACCTCTCCCCCTTGCTTGACCTCATCAGTGATCTTTTAGCCCATGAATCAAGGCCATGAGTGGCATGGGGCTGAGGCATCTTTCTAGGCTATTACAAATTGGGAGAATCAAGTCTTGGTCCCAGGGAGATATTCTGTTTACTTTTGACCCAGATCCACCTGCTCTATCACTTCAGTACAAACCTAAGAGACAAAATAGATTTATCTACTGAAAAAATAAATAAATAAAAAAAAATCCCCCGTACTTGAAGACAGGTAGCTAAGCCAGTCATGGGCAGAATAATCAATATGCAATGAGTTTCCTCTGGGCCCACTCCACTTTCCCTAGGGAAGTGACAACAGCTCTATTAAGACAATGAAAAAAATAGCATATGTAAAAATATATGTGAAATATATACACATATGCATATATCTATATGTGTATCTCTGTGTGCATGCATGTGCGTGTGTGTACATACACATATATGTAATTCCAAAAGTCTTAGTGAATTGTTAAATAATTTCAGAAGAATACATGGTACACCATTACAAAGGACATCATTTGAAAGAATCGTTTAGATTTATTTTGAAACTGATTTTAATCAGTGAATGTTGAAAAATAGATTTCAGTTTCTTAGGGTCAGTCAGTGTCATCTTGGATCAGAAATAACAGAAATTTCAAATAGCATTTTAAAGTACATAGCACATATACTTATATTGTCACTCTTGCTCAGAGAAGAACGTACAAGCTTGTGTGCACATCCTTGTTCTCTTGCTTTTCTGAATGCCCTGGGGATGTCTCCCAACCTGAGTAACTGCACATACTGAATGGTTCACAGCGCCCAGTGATGGTTTGATGGTCTGTGTTCTGGACCATCAGACAGTATGTTCTTTAAGTGCAGGGAGCTCGTCTCATCTGTTCACTGCTCTCTGTGCACCTAGTGGTGTTTTGTGTGTGTTGACAGAATAAATGACTGAATGCTATTCTTTTCAATACATGTCAAATCAATCTGGCTTTTCCCATAGCCACATTGTACTGAGTCACTATCTTGTAGTCAATTTTCAGTCTCCATCTTCCCTCATTCCTCACTTTGGGATCCAACTTGATGAATGCTGCCTATATCTATAGTAGGATTATTGCTCCTGATAAATATCTTCTTTTTTTTTTTTTTTTTTTTTTTTTTTGTACCAGGGATTGAATTCAGGGGCACTCGACCACTGGGCCACATCCCCAGCCCCTTTTTTTTTTTTTTTTTTGTATTTTATTTAGAGACAGGGTCTCACTGAGTTGCTAAGTGCCTCGCCATTGCTGAGGCTGGCTTTGAACTCGCGATCCTCCTGCCTCAGCCTCCCAAAGTGCTGGGATTACAGGTGTGCGCCACCGCGCCCGGCTTCTTCTTATTTTTATTTTATTATTCTTATTATTTAGATTGAGTTAGATTCAACTAAGCAACATTTACTGAGCTTCTAATATGGGAAAACCCTGTTCATTGTGCCTTTCATATATTAACTCAAAATATTTTTCAAACTATGTGCAGAAAATATAATTATACTTAATTGCATAGAAAAGAAAACCGAGAAGCAAAGAGTTGCTTCTTCAGACAAACCATGGAAAATACAAACAAAATTGGATTTAAACTTTTGTAGCTTTTGCTATACTTTATTTGCACGTGGCTGATGTCAGAATATTGATATTATTGAATGCCAATTAAGCTAGTGCCTTTTCATCAAGTTTCCCCAACATGGCTGGTTAATTAGGTGAATTTCATCATAGCCTATAGCTAGACAAAGAGAGACTCCATTTCTAGATAAAAGACCAGCTCTTAGAAATCTAATAATTTTGTGGCAGAGAGACCCACAAAGAATCAATATGCTCATTTATGTTCCTACAATATTTCTAAAAACATACATACGCACACTTTAGAAACAAACTAATATGCAAAAGGCAAAAATAAATCTATTATTTTCCCAATATTTTGAAAGGAAGAAAATGCTATCATGAAGTGAAATCAATAAGAGATGAGCCTTTAAACACTAATGAAAGGTATTATTTGATCTGAAACTCTGATGGATACAATGTCTGCCAGCTGAATCAAGAAGTTACAGAGTACTGAGGGAGAAGGTGATTATGTCATGGGATCTGCAAAGTAAGAAATCTAAAAAAGAATACGTGGCAGGCATAACTGCCCATGTCTCATGTGTGAAATTCAAGCACTTGTTTATGACACATAGAATCATGTATTATTTGTTGACATTAAGTTTTCATTGCAATATTTTATCATAAAACTTACAAATCAACTCTCCCTTGACTTTTATTTGAGAATAATTTCCCATTGGTGGTAGATTATAGACAGCAAAAAGTACATACTGCCTAAGTGTTTCTTAGATTAGTACAAATAAAAGTACCAGGAATTCAGTGGGTTAAAACTATTTAGGGACTTCCAATGAATTAGTAAAATTAATCACTAAGGGGAACATGGAAAGAATGATATAGCTGATCTACCAAGAAGACCTATTTCTTCATTTGTTAAGATGAGGAGCGGATAGGACACAGATAAACCATGTTTTGTGTGGAAAAACTGCAGTCATAGATTGCATGCATGAAAGAAACATAATTATTTACAGAAGTGAAAATGGCAGGACATTAAAAGACATCTGCCATTTTGATCTGCCAGCAGCACAACTTCCATATTGGAGCAATTAAGGGGGGAAAATATATTCCACAAAAATCTGCTTGGCTATCTTTAAACTATAAAAATGAAAAAAAATCAGAAGTATATTTGGTGCTGTGCATAAAAGAAAAATGTTCTTACTTTAGGGAAATATGAAAAGAAAGAAAAGAATTATTCAAGGAAAATCCAACTTGATGATATTACTCAGCCAACCCTATTTTTCATGCAAACATTTTTGGGTTTTTTGATTGTTTGTATTTTTTTTTTTTATTTTTTAAACATTGCAAAGTTAACTATGAATGTATCTGAGCTCATTTGATTCTACCTATTGATCCATCTTGGAAAGCATTACACTTGCAGATTAAATACATTTAAAGATCATATCTGCTTGGCTCCAAGCCTTAGGTGTTTAATATAACTTTATGGAAAAATAAGTGAATGAGTGAGTGGAATAGTTGAGTAAGGGGGCATGGATAGCTTTAGAATATTTTAGTATCAAGAGATGCATTTTTTTTTTTTCAACTTAAAGCTTCTCTCATATTACAATCATTTTTCCATAATAAGGAGTCCCTGAAATTTCTGAAGACTATACTAACATTTTACAAAGGGTTATCCACTCTTTCACTTTTTAGCTCACATTTTCAGTCACCCCACTTTTCTTAAGTGTTGGACTACTACCTTTACGAAGCTTATATTCTGTGACACAGACAAGAAAATGCATGATTAGAATATAGAGTGAACAGAAAAATAATAGAAGTCAGGGAAGTATTCTTAGAGCACAGGGGAGGAAGCATCCACAGTGACCTTATCTGCGTGGCAAGGCTTCAAGAGAAAAAGGTTAAAAAGAGACATTATCTGGTATGTTTATTAGTGAAGTGGGGAAAGGCTGGAGTCTGATGTATTTAGAGACCACACTTTAGTCATAGCTTTTATGTGGATAATTCTTTCATAGCTACTTGCTATAGTTTAGGTATGGAAAGTCCCCCAAAGGTCCATGTGATAAGAGTCTGGTCGTCATATTGGCAATATTGGAAGCAGTGGAACCTTTAAGATGTGGGGCCTAGAGGAAGGAAGCTAAGTCCATGAGAGTGTGTCCTCAAGGGAAATGGTGGGATGCTGGTTTCTTCTCTCTCTGTTTGCTGGTCACCTCTAGTTTTATTCAACAGGTTATCTCCACTAATGATATACTGCCTCAAAAGCATCAGGTCAACCAATACTGAACTAAAGCCTCCAAAAAGGTGAGTCAGAACAAGATTTTCCTTTTATTAAGTTTATTATCTCAGTCATTTTGTTACAGTAATGGAAAGCTCACTAACACACTACTGTCGAACTTAATTAAGCTTTCACAACGTAACTCACTTTGCTGGATAGGCTTTTGGAAACTCCCTGACTTGAGGGAATGTCTTATTCACTGCTGGAGCCCTACTCTTATGATACTTCCTGGCACACAGAACATGAGAACATCTCATCTTTCTATGATGATGAGATAATGAAAGGATAGGATAAAGAGATTAGATATGGAAAGTAGGAAATCTTTTTCTTTTTTGGTACCAGGAATTGATCCTAGGGATGTTTTGCCACTGAGTTATGTCTACAGCCTGTTTTTTTTTTTTTTTTTTTTTTTAAGACAGGGTCTCACCAAGTTGCTTAGGGCCTTGCTAAGTTTAAATAAATAAAAGCCACAGTGACCCTAAATGTGAAATAAACATTTATGGTGGACATCAGATAAAATAGGAGGGTTAACTTCAGAAGCAAGAGTGCTTCTTTTTCAACTCATTGACTTGTTCCTGTCATTGTTAAAATAGGAAATTATTATAATCTTCTAAAATTTTCCTCCTCTACTACTCCAATGACAACATAATGTTTTGTTGTTGTCATTTCTTTGTTTTTTGAGACATAACTCACTCTGTTGCCCAGATTGATCTCAAACTTCTTGAATCAGAAGGTCCTCCAGCCTCAGCTTCCTGACTAGCTGGGAACAGAGGGGCTTCCCATCCTGTCTAGCTCAAAGCCAATGTCCTGTCAACCAAGTATTCCTGTGACCGGATAAAGCTGCAACTTCAGCCATATTGGCCTATTGCCCAATATGTAACCCTGGGTCTGGAATCCCAAGATGTACTCCAATTGAGCACTTAGCATTTGGTATTTCAGTGCCTTTATCTATTCAAAGAGTGGCTCAGTTCACGAATTAGGAGTGGTGATAACTGACAATTTTATAATAAAAGAGCGATAGGATTAATTATGTGTAAAATATTCAGTTACAACTATGAAAATCATTCTTCTTTTAGAGATGAAGAGCAAAGTCAAGCTCTTAATTGCTAGGACTTACTTTTTCCTCTACATTTTATCAAATAATCATTGTTTGCAACAGGAGGTTCGGAAATCAAAGTTGTGAGTTTCAGCATTAGAATATTTCAATTTAATTACTTGATCCAATCATGGATATGCTTATGTATGAGTGAAGTGAATGAAAGCAATGGGACAAGCTTTTGGAGGAAAGAATTAGGATCATTTTGTCGTTATAAGATATTCAGACTACTTATGAAACAGTGCAATATAATTTGAAAGTAGACACGTAATCAATTGTAAGTGTACATTTTAAACTCTACGGCAAACACTTCAGTAAAAGGAAGGAAGAAAGCATGAGAGGGAAGGACGGAAGGAAGGAAGGAGGGAGAAAGAATGGATATGCTAAGAAAGGGGTGAAATGGAATCATAAAACAATAAACTGCAGCCACAAAATCCAGAAAAAGAATAAAAAGTATAGCTAAAAAATTCACTTCATGACAGCATCCAAAATATGACCAGCTATAAATGTAATATGGGATGCATAGAACAAAAATGAAGTAAGTAGCAAAGCATTCCTGATGTTAATAAAAAAAAATGAATTGATTCCATGAAAAAGCAGACCAGGTTTCTGGATGGAATGAATATTTTTAAACTTTTAGTTCTCCTTGGATTGATCCATAAATTTAGGTCAAGTGAAATAAAATTCACAAACACACTAATTGGGCACCTGAAACGTAGTTTTAATTTATATCTGGAGGAACAGAGAAACCAAATTTACAAAATAGTAATAAAATGGCAATAATGTAGATAAAGCATCTCTCAGGTTTAAACATATATATGTATGAAAGCATTAAAGGAAAATATGATCCCAGCACTAGAGTAAATAGAATGGGAAGATGAGAAAGTCAAAGAGAATTCTGATCATACATAATGTTGAAGACATAAAGATGGCGTTACACAGCACTTGGAAATGGCCAGTTATTTCATTAGTGGTATTTAGAAAGTGATTGACAAATGGGACATTGTATATTTTACATGAAAAATTTAAAGTGAGAATTATTAAGACTATGTATAAGGAAGATGAAAAGTTAGATGATAACAATTTCGGTAAGAGAAGACTTGCTAACGATAATATGAAACAGAGAAAACCTGACCCCAAAAGTACAGTGTCTATGCTTAAGAACATAAAATAGTCGGAATTGAAATGACACTGAAGCATTGCAGAAATTATGTAATAGATTAGACAGCTAAAAGGTTAATAGTAATGAAAGATGAAGACTTAAAAATCAGTCATCAATTGATACATATAAAATTTAAGAAAATGGTCAAGAGATAGGAATACCGAGCTAATAAGAGCAAAAAAAGAAATGATCAATACATATTAAAAAGTGGCTTTTCTAGTGATAAAAAGTGGAAGGCAAAATGTTATTATATTTCACTAATCAATCTGTCAATGATTAAAAATAATCACAATGTGTAGAGTTCATTTGTATATGAGAAAATAGGGACTAACCTACTTTTCTAATGGCACTATAAATTGGTATAGTTTTTCTAATACGCAGTCTGTCCACTATCTATCAAAAGCATTTGATCTAGTAATTTGACTCTAGGATGCATCCTACTGGAATGATTAGATATCTGGCAAAGCTGGATGAAAACCATGTACTTACAATCCTCAATTGACATCATAACAGTGGATGTTAGGAAGATAATTTGAAAGCATTGACATTAATCTATTGATGTGACAAAAATGCATATCACATACTTAATGGAAAAAAATAGGAATGTATTTTATAATTGCATTTCTTATAAAAGAAATATGTGAAAGAGAAAGTCTGAACGGTATATAAAATAGCAGTGATTATTTCTGAGTAGTATATTATGAACTTATTTTATTATTTCTTAATCTTATTTCTGCTTGTTTGTGCTTTCTAAGTTTCCTACAATATGTGTTAATTGTGCAATAGAAGAAAATTATAAATCCCTTTGCAAAACAATTATTGTGGCTATGATTAATATGGAAATTGAAAGAGTTTGCCCTTTTCTGTTCACACTTTCCCTGGAATCCTATACTGATGAATTGAACTGCAGAAATTTCCTCTCTGATGATTGTTATCTCTTTATTATGCTGAAAATAATGAAGTAGGAAAGGCATGCGCTTTATAGTCATTTACAGCATGTTACGTGCACCAGTCAGACCCCTCCGAACACTTAAACTTAGTTTTTCATTTATTGGCAGTGTGACCTCAGACAAGTCACTGCTCCTTCTGATGCCTCATTTGAAATTCAGATTAAAACTATACAGCACATTGACCTTATGGGGCTGTTTGAAGAACCAGGTGAAATGAAATCTCTGAAAAAATTTTATAAGCCAGTGAAGAGCTGCACAGATAAGATGAATTATTTTCCGTATTCTTCCCCCTTGTACTTTTCTTATCCATTACACATTTCTTGTGTTTTTTCTTTTTTTCTTTTTTTCTTTTTTTTTGAAATGTCACAAGTCTGATTTTTTTCAAAGTAAATGCATCTTAAAACCCGAGTGGACTAGCTCTTCATCTGCCCAAACAGCATCATTCCTGATATTAATAGCCCAAGATGGACTTAAATGTTGGCGTCATCCAGCACTCTATGGTTTTGCTGTCCACTGAGTGGGCTTTGAAGCTCCGACTGTAGAATGGAGTAAGATAAAATGAGATAAAAAGCTTCTGAGTATCAAGATGGCTTTTCCACTGCTATTTCTAAAGATGCCGAATGCTTATGTCGAGTTTAGGCAAACACAATAGAGATTATTTACATGGCATAGTGGAAGTAAACAGTCAAGGAGAAAGTAACTTGATGCTTTTACTCAGCATGATAAAAACCATTATCTCATGTTTTCTATGGAAAACAGTCTCAGCCGAGAAATTTGGTAACTCAGTAGGCTATTAATAGGATGTGGAATGTGATTACTCCTTTTGGATTACTTCAATATGTAATTACTTTTAGAAGCTAGTAGAAAGAAACTCTATTAAATGATAATTATAGGACTGTATTTGCTTTAAGGTTCTGTAATAGCTCTAAACATGGGACTTTTCATTAACTGTTTGCCATAGTTAATAAAGTAATTTTTCTTAAAAAGTAGCAATTCCCTGCAAAAATGGTAGCTCAACATAGGATTAGTCTCTTACAGGAGAGGGCATGGGAGATGGATTGTGCCTTTGGTTGGCCCATCCACAGCAATATGATCTTGAAAATATAGATGATACCCAGGAAGCATTGTGACAAAGCAAAATACCTATAGCTCCTTAGAGAACAGTGCCTTAGTATAATGTTTACCGAGGTTGACAGCCACTAAATATGATTGCACATAGAAAAAGAAAAAAATAAATAAATAAAAGACAAGGCAGGTGATGGAGGTGAGCTGACTAGGTAAAGCTTGGAAAAGCCCACTCATTGCAGGAGGTGCCCCTGATAAACAGGAATATTGCTGGGAATAGAGCCAGGAATTAGACCTCAATTGTAAGCTGGGGATTATATCAATACAGAGATAAAAATTCGACCACAAATATTTGAGAAAACAGATAGTAAGGGTTGGGGGCATAACAAGTACATGTGCTCACCAGGGTTTTCTGGACAACTGAGTAAATCCCCTCACTACTGATAAAACTGAATACATTATGAAATATATTGGTCTAAGTATTTCTTCATCAGAAAACTGACATAAGCTGAAGCTGTAGCAATAGAGCAGTCTGCCAACCCAGGTGGAATTGGGAACTAATTTGGAAAGATAGAAAATTCTGAGGGGAAGCAGGGGTTCACGAACTCAGACAGATGCATGCATATCTCAGAGAGTCTTATGGAAACTTGATTTATGCCACCTTGTCCAATTCAGATCACTATAGATATATTAAATGCTCCCTATGTGCCAGAGTCTCCCTGCTTTGGAGAAATTTGTCACTGCAAAAGAAAATGCCTATATTACATACATGTACCAGCCAAAGCATGTGTGCTAGTCATGGAGAACCACCCTTCCAGCTTAGGGCTCTGGAATTCTCTCTTGAAGGGGCTCACCTTCATATTAACTTTGCAAAGCCAGCAGGTAAAAGAAAAATCCTACCTTAAGTACAAAATTAAAGAATGCCAAGTCATATTTCCATTTTTGAAATGATGGGAATCGTTTATAAAGTGAATTACAGCCCGTTCTGTAAGGATCCTTTAAAGCACCTGTCTCTACCTATAACTTCCTTCACACCTTGGCTCTTAAGAGCAAATGCAATGTAGTGAGCAAGGCACGGGGAGAGAAAAGTCTCTGTCATAACACCTGGGACGTTTTGCCTCAAAGTTTCATTTGCTAGCTGCTTGATTTATAAGGCCTATAATTAAATGCTCAAATCAGTTCTAGAAATAATAAAGTATGTCAAATCATATTCTCTCAAAATCCAAGCAGCACAGGGAACATTTCTCTACATTAATCACCAGCACAGTAAGGTTAGGGCTGTAGCATCCAGCCTCTGAGTGTCTGGGTTTAAAACTCAGGTGTCTTTGATTTGGCTGATGATTTGGGACAACTTACTATATTAGTTTACACTTGTTTTCCTCATGTGTAACATGGAATGCCTGACTATGGAGTTAAGAAAAAAGAAGTGAGCAGAACACAGGAAGGGATGTGGCATGGGGCTTAGAACACAGCTGCTGGTACTATGGCACTTTTGACAGAGATGACAGTAATGAGGAAGGTAGTCTCTACCTAACATATGTGTTTAAGTACCTGGACTCCTGTTCTTAGTCACCAGAAAGCAATCAACCTGTCACCTTGGACATGGCTAGCACGAGGCGATGAGAACAAGAGCCTTTTGTTCCCATGCTAAGTGATGGCTTCTGTCTCCCTGTTTTCACAGACTTGCCTTCTCATGGGTTTATATGGACAGTTTTCACCGAGAAGAAATGCTCAGAGCAAAACAGGGTGGTTGAGTCAAGAAGCTTATTCTTTGTTCCTGGCTCTGTCACCAACATTGTCTAAGGGACTTCATCATTCTGGGACAATATAAAAATACAACATAAAATTTAAAAATAAATCTATTTCTCATAATCCGAAAGTCTAGAACCTCCTTGACTAATAAATTTAGTAGCATAAGTCATATTACATTTTGTCATTTTTTATTATAGGCAGTATGCTTTGTGTCCTTCAGGCGACCATGCTGCAGTCACCTTTAGGTATCCAGCCACACTGCATTACAACTGTGTTTGGAGAGGAAGGCCTGTGCTTGAAAGATTATATTGCCTTACAAAGTTGAACTAATCTCTTTTAATGCTTTCCTTGATATCAATATTCATAAAGCCATGCTTCCCCAAAGGATTTATCAACCTCTTAAAAATAAAAAAAAAAGATAAAGAGAGTTGTTTGCATATTGACCCTGTAAGTTTCCCCACTTGGTTAGCCCACTGCTTCATGAATATCAAAGCCAATACATAAAAAAAAAATGGAAAATAAAATTAGACTCACTTATTCATATGCATCAAATAAGCCCATGTGTCAAAATAGAGGTGGCACTATTATTTCTTGTTTGTTCTTCAACAGGAAAGCATTATTAAGATTAGTGAAAATATTTGTGCTATCCAATATAAAAGTCATTTGTTTTCCATTTCTACTTCTCTGAATGCATAGGAACCTTAGTACGAACCTCGGTTGTCTCTGACTGTGAAATTTGGATTGTGAATGATTTCAGGGGGTAGGCTGAAGATAAATCTTGGTCCATTGGCTGTGTCATCCTTGTCATCTGCACTAATTGTAACAATTGGCTGAAAGAGAAAGGTGGCCCATAAATAAATCATGATGACATTGGCACATCATTTATTCAAAAATTCCTGGCTGGCTAAGAAGCTGGGTTTAAATTACAAAATATAGCTTCAGAGAACACTAGGTCTATGAAACCTGTTTGAGCAGTGGGAGGTATCTTCAGGTGGTGCATTCAGAAATGAACCCTATCTCCAAACGCATTGCTGATGGCCAGGGAAGAGGAGAGTGGCCTTACCTGGTTGGAAAGTGGCTTGGTTTGATCACTTTCACAGATGAACCCTTCATAAGATTCAGCAAACTTGGGAGCATTATCATTGACATCAAGGACCCTAATGGCCACTGGAACTTTGGCTTCCTGATGCCGGTTGTCTGGAAGGAAAAAATGCAGGCAATCAACAAATACCAGGTGGGGGAACATTGGTCCACGCTTAGTGTGGGGGAAAAAATAACCTGAATCCATCCTTTCGGGCAGTTCAGTGAAAGGCATTGTTGACACAAAACCAATCCAGAAGCTGAAATGTGAAAAATCAATTAAAAGAGGATACTGTGAAATAAATGCCAATATTCAACCAGTAAGAACTAAACCACCTTTCCAATTCTGCCGACTCTGGCGCTAAGCTTTAATTCTATAGTCATATAATGGAGCCTGGCGTTCCCATACAGTAGTCTGCCATAGTGGTTATCAATGTGGGGTCTCCAGAGCAGCATCAAAACCAGCTAGGATTTTGTTGGAAATATACATTCTTGGGTCCCACTCCAGACCTACTGACTCAGAGGCTCTGGGGATGGAGTTCAGAAATCTTTTTTATAATAAGCCATCTATAAGCTACAAGGAGGAGGGTTTGATGCATGATCAAGTTCAAGAACTACAGGTCTATATGTAAACAAAACTCCTCAAGTGTTGGCTGTTGTTTTGAGTTTAATATGATGATCATGAGTTTTAAATTGCTGAAGGCTATAAGCTATTTTGCCAAGTCTGTACCCAAGTCTGCCAAAGAAAATGAAAACATCTCTATTTGTCTGTGTCTTCCTAGATAGATAACTGAAAATACACGTTAAAGACGAAAAAATATCTTTACTAAAAAAATAAATAAATAAATAAAGTCTATCTCAGCGATTTCATTTTCTAAAATATAGAGATAGTCGGAAGGATTAATATTTGGTAAAGTGAAATCTAAACCTCTAGGAGAATACTTACGGATTTCTGCTGCAAAGACAGAGATGTTGAGCCAGGCTGTTTCTTCTCTATCCAGAGGTTTCGTAGTTTTAATAAAACCATCCTCTGGATTAATAGTGAAAAACCTGTCGAGGTCAGTATGACGATCAATGGAATACCTAAGCAGAATGCAAATGTGGCAATTAGACCAAGACATTCGAAGCAGCTTAATATTTGAATATTTTCACCATGTTATATTTAAAGCAACTTTTTCACGAATCACTCAAGCTAGGTTTTCTTTTTAATCAAATTTACTTTTTGAACTTTGTACATGAATCTTTTATAGAAATCATTTTGCTGCATTGGAATTCTTTATTCAGTACAATGAATGAACGTGCTGTTTAGCATATTTGATTGAGAAGCATAATAACGTGTTGCATATTTCTACATATTTACTACAATCACCCACCATCTAAATATTTATGAAATTGCATTTGGGGAGCGAGTTTGCCTCATTCCCAACCTACTCAGAAAGTCACAAATGTATCAAACCTTTGCCAAATTTTTGCATATGAAATATTAAATAGTTTCAAGTTTATCTAAATTCATCATCAAAGATCCTTTATAACCCTAAAACTCAGTTTTCTTCTTATTTAAAGAAAACTGCCATCTCTATTTTGAGTGAAACTCTTTAGCTGATATTGTTGTGGAGATTGGTAGGTAGCTTGGTTCTGAATTACAAGGTGCAATATGCAAATCAGAAGGCCTTCACCTGAGGGCATTCTGCACACATGGTATTAACGACAGGTTTTGCTAAAGACCAAGGCCAAAGGCTTTATCTACTTCTCCCCACTAAGACATTTGGATTTTCTAGCAAAAGGCAGAAGTATTTCCAAAATATTATTGGGTCGTATTTACATGACATGGTGAGATGGAAGGTGGGGAAGAAGAGTAGCATTTATTAAGGTGAAATGAGGAAAAAAATATCTTGCTTAGGCTACTTGGAGTTGGCAAATACTGGAGCCTTGGTTTTCATGGGTCTATTCAACTCCAAAGCCCCTCCCTTCCACTCTACCATACTAACTCCAAAATAGAGAAGAGGAAACAAGGGTTATGCTAATTCAGGTGCATCCTGTACTTCACTGTTGGGCACTTTCCTGCTCTTAGAATTCTTAGTTGTGTTTTTCTAAAATTTGTAGAATAGGAATACTGAAAGGCATTCGTTGATAGTTAAAAATCAAACTATGTTACAGGTAGCAAAGTCCATGATATCAGAGCATTTACTCTCCTAGATTTACAAAAGATGGGACTTGTAAATGGTTTATGTCTAGTTCTAGGGGAGTCAATATTGGAGCTTAGATCTTCCAATCCCAGATCATGTTCTTTCAAGGAAGGAGGAATTACGCTTCCCAGTATGCAAAATATGAGCTTATCCATGATGCCCTTTGATTTCACAGCCTCCCATGAGAATGGAATGAGGAGTCCCCTTCCTCAGTGATGTAACCCATTTTGCATGGTCAGACATCTCACAGATATCAACAGGATATCAGTTACTGGGTTTTCAACAGGTAGCACCATGTTGAAAAATAATGGAAGAATAGTTTCCTGCTATGAGGGAGCTTATTGTTTAGTTGACACAACCACACATGCACAGTAGGAGACAAAATTAACGTCAAGATATTGTCCTATAGAAGTGAAGGGAATGAGTTTTGGTTTTGCAAAGTCCTATATACAACGTATGTTCCATTACACCTAGGCTTGTATGACATGATATTGGAATGTTACTTAAGATCTTTGAACCTCAGCATGTTTATCTTTTAAACTGAAATGTTAAAAGTGCCTAGCCTTTATATTATGTGTAATTATTAAATGAAATAATATTATGCATCCTAGGCTTGTATACAATAAGCAATGTAACCAACAATAGCTAGTATTGTTT
The DNA here is from genome assembly GCA_025594165.1 of Tamias sibiricus. NCBI lineage: Eukaryota > Metazoa > Chordata > Mammalia > Rodentia > Sciuridae > Tamias > Tamias sibiricus. The sequence continues at coordinate 21,416,186 of CM046672.1, read as the reverse complement.
ATGTTGTTGCTGTAGCTGTTCCTTTGAGGACACATCATGGAAACTCTCAGACTTAGGAGGGTGACCTTCATCCTATAAGCAATGGGAAATCTTGAAAGACCTTTGTGCATGGAAGCAAATAATAAAATCAGGTTATTTAGGTCATTAATAAGGTGGGTTAGGGAAGATTGTCTGAGAAGGGGAGACTGGAGAGAAGAGCAGAAAAAAATTAAGGATCTGATATAGTTTTTAAAGCATAAGGGCAAAGAGACTGAGGTATTGAGATATCAGAAAGAATGGAAAACTATTTGATTGAAAAAAAGTACCAGTAGGACTCAGAGGATATTTGGACACTTTTGGGAGGTTGAGAGAGTCCTAGAGAGTTTCTAGACTGAGTATCTGAGAGAGAAACATATTGGGACACACAGAAAAAAAAGTTAATTTAGCAAAGAGAGGTTGGCATTCAGCTAGAGAGATGCATTTCTCTGCAATGCTAAGAAAGCAAAGATTCAACTCCATGGAAGGGTGCAGTGCAATTACCTCTTTTTGATTTTTAAATATGTCACAGCAAGTAGGAGCTCAAAAGTATACTTTGAATGAATGAGTGAATCGGCAAAGGAAAGAGCAAGTGGGTGAAAAAGCACAGCAGACCGTGTAACGAATGCAGAATTAGAGCCAGAGAGAAAGATCTGCCTAGAGGCAAAGAATCTGGAGCATCAACTCAATTCTGTAATAATCTGAGTGAAAACCCTACAGGTGAGTGGACACAGCGAAAGGTCAAATTCAAAAAACTGAGACTTCCTGGGTACAGTGGTGCATGCCTGTAATCCCAGCAATACAAAGGCTGAGGCAGGAGGAATGCAAGTTCGAGGCCAGCATCAGTAACTTAGTGAGGCCCTAAGCAACTTAGTGAGAACTTATCTCAAAATAACAAAATAAAAAGGGCTGGAAATGTTGCTCAGTGGTTAATTGCCTCTAGGTGCAATCCCTAATATGAATGAATGAATGAATGAATGAGTGAATACTAAGCCTGAGGGAGCCTGCAAGGCCTGAAAAGTGATCAGAGACTAAAAATAATACCAGGTATGGTGTTATCTGAGGCATGTGCAAGTGACTGCCAAGGAAGTTAAGGGGAAAGAATATTTCAGAAACAAAAATGAAATGCTAAAAAAAATAAATAAATGTGTCTAATGCTCTAGAGTCTTAATAAAATGATTGGCAAAATGTCCAAGCAGATAAGGGTCATAACTACATGTCCAAGGTCACAAATTCTCTTAATGATGAACAGAATGATTCAGGAAATTAGGTAGTGAGGATAAGAGGTCTATAGATTTAAAAGCCTATTTCCTAATTTGGCAATTCTAAGAACAGGAACTCAAGTAGTGGGGTGTGGAATTGGCTCAAGTTCAATACTGAGCATCCATGGATAATTATAGACATGGAAATTGCCAACAGGCACAAAACAGCTACCATGGAAAACATGACCCAAATAGCCAATGGCAGATGTGGATCCTTGGAGTCAGTGAAGTACAGCGGAAATGAGTAGCTGTTCCACATGCTTTTACATCATTAATCTTCTAAAAAGTTGCTAATGCACCTCAATATTCTAGGTCAAAGACAACTAATTCAAAATTCATGCCATGAACATTTTTAAAGTAGTTCAAAGGTGTTACAAGTGTCTCCAGTCATTGCATAACGTATTTTCTGCACAAAAAGAACATATTAGCCATACTTTCAGGAGAAATACCTCCATCCATGGCCTATAGGCTAAAATCAAAAGCTCAGAGAGAGCACAGGTTGATCTGGGCGAAAATCTGTTTTCTGACACTGGTGTGTGACTTCAAGAAGTCACACCATATCTGTGCCCCCAAATCACCATCTATTGACTCCTAGAACAGTCACACTCAAAGAGTATTTGCAAGGATTTCGTAAATAACTTAATAAAACATATTGTCAGGGTGCTAAGAAAATACTCCATAAATGGTAATTCTCTGTTATTCAAAAATCCAACACACAGGAATTTCTTCTGCCTTGCCACCAATTTCCTTGCTGTAAATGAAAAATCCCCATTGCCTATAGTAATATTCTTATTTGGATTTCTTTACTTTTGATTTTTAATGCTATAAAGGTGTTATATATTTTTTAAAAATCTCACCCATAATAAATTATATATTATATATGCACAATTGTATGTGTTTATTGGTACAATGATGTTTTCATAATGTTTTAATGTTTTTGCCATGGCCAAATCAGGGTTATTAGCATATTGATCACATTAAACATTTATCATTTCTTTGTGGTGAGAAGATTCACAATGCTCTCCCCTTGCCACAGACAATACATATAGTATACATATAGCTATAGTCACCCTACTGTGTGGTAGAGCACTAGACCTTTTTCCAACTAGACCATTGTATCTGTTGGCCAACCTCTCTCCATGCTTCCTGCTCTTCTACTCTCACCAGCCTCTGGTAAACACTATGCTACTCTCAACTTCTGTAAGGTGAACTTATTTAGATTCTACAGTATTCTTCTTTCACTTTGCAGATTTCCCTTAACTAAATATCCTACAGGCTCATTGAAATCACAAATGACATGACAGTATTTCATACTTTTATATGACTGAACAATATTCCATTGTGTATGTGTGTGTGTATAGATATATGTATATATGTATGTGTGTGTGTGTACATATATCAGTCCTGTAGCCAGAGCGATCATTATAAGTGCACATCCAAATATCACATTGCATTCTCTTGATATATATTACTCATATATATATATATGCATATATATATATCACATTTTCTATTTTCTTTATTCATTCATCTGTTGATGGACATTTAGCCTACTTCCACCTCCTTGCTACTGTGAACAGTGCTGCAATAAATGTGCTATTGCAGATGTTTTTTCTACCTACTGGTTCCATTTCCTTTGGCTATATTTAATAGTGGAAATCACTGAATCATGGTAGTTTTATCTATTTATTTTTTGGAGCCTAGATTATGGTTTTCCATCATGGGTATACTAATCTACATTCTCCCCAACAGTGCACAGGAGTTCCCCTTTCTCTACATCCTTGTTAACATTAGTTGTATTTATTTGTTTATTTTTATAATAGCTTGTAGGGTGAGGTAAAATATCATTGCCCTTTTGATTTGCATTTCCTTGATGATTAATGATGCTGAGCATTTTTCCATATAGCAGTTGCACATCTTCACAGGGAAATGCCAGTTTCATTTTTTTTTTTTTTTTTTTTTTGGTAGGTACGCCTTCTCCCACCCTGATGTTGGCTCAATGTTGGTTTGTTGAATAAATGTCTGAAGGAGATGTCATCATTTCCACACCTTTTACACTAAAAAAATTTGAACTTGAATTTCTAAGCCAAATTGGGTATTGTTTTGTTTATTCATTAATAAATATTTATTTTAGACATCTGCCTTTGATGTGTACTATCCTTAGTGGAAGGAGGTAGTGATGGACTAGAATGGGCTCAGCAAATAGCTCATATTAAGAGCTAGCTAGTAAATAATTTAGGCTATGCAGCATGTAGGGTCTCTGTGAAAACTACCCAACTCTGCCCTTGTAGCATAAAAGCAGCTAAGATAATATAAGAATGAATGGTGTGACTGTCTTCCCAGAAAACTTATTTACAAAAACAAGTGGAGACAAAAAAAGTCAAAGGATTCATATTTCCTAATTTCAAAATGCACTAAAAAAGCTATGTTAGTCAAAACTATGAGGGACTTACATAGCAATAGGCATGTAAAGCTCAATGGGATAAATTGAGAGTCCAGAAATAAATCAATACATCTCTGGTCAATTTTCAGCAAGGGTCCAAGGCCATTCAATAGAGAACAATCTTTGCACAAATGGCGCTGAGACAATTAATATTCATATGTAAAATAATAAAGTTAAGCCTCTCCCTCACAACATAAAAAATTCATTCAAAGTAGATCAATACCTAAGATGTAAGAGGTAAAACCATAAAACTTCTTAAAGGAGAATACAAGTGTAAATATGCATGATCTTAAATTAGGCAATAATTTCTTAAATACAAAACCTAATAGCAGAAACAAAGAAAAAAATTGGACTTCATCAAAATAAAAGGTTTTGTGCCTCAAAGGATACTATCAAGAAAATGAAAAGATAGAACAAAATCCAAGCATTTACAGAAAAATGAATGGAACTTGAGAGCATTATGTTAAGCAAAATAAGCCAGACCCAGAAAGTCAAGGGTTGAATGTTCTCTTTCATGGGTGGGAAATGGAGAAAAAGAAAAGGAAAAAAAGAAAAGGAGAAAAAGGAGAAAGGATCTCATGAAAATAGAAGGAAACATGTAGAGGAAAAGAACCAGGGGATAAGGGGAGGAGAGGGAAAGGAGAAGTGATGTGGAATGAAATTCCCCAAATTATGCTGTGGGCGCATATACACTGCTGTGTATAATTATAATGCACCAATAAAAATATCATGAAAAGAGAGACCATGAAGTGAGAGAAAATATTTGCAGGCCATATTGTTGATAAGTATCTTACACCCAGAATATATAAAGAACTTTATATTCAACAAGAAAAAGACAGATCAACAATTACAGAATTGACAAAGGATTTGAATAAATATTTTTCCCAAGGAGATATAAAAATGACCAATCAGCACCTAGAGAGATTGTCAACATCAATAGTTGTTCTAGAAATACAAAAGAAAACTCTAATGATGTATCTTTTTCATACCCACTAAGATACCTGTCATCATAAGAGACAAGCAGTAAGTACTGATGAGAATGCAGGGAAATTGGAACCCTCATACACTGCTGCTATGAAAGTAATGGTACAGCCATTGTAGAAAAATGGCTGTTTCTCAGAAAGTTACAGTTATTGTATGACCAGTATATACTAAGAAAAAAATGAGGAAAAAATAAGGATATATATATATATATATATATACATATATATATCCTTATGATATATAGATTGCAAATGTTCACTCTCATTCCATGAGTTCTTTTTTTCACTTTTTGTAATTGGTGCATTATAATTATACATAGCAGTGGGCTTCATTCACATTCATGTATGTGCATAACATAATTTGGTCAATTTCATTCCCCAATATCCACTCATTCCCTCTCCTCCCTCCACCTGGTTCCATTCCTTTACTCTACTGGTCTCCTTTCTAGTTCCATGAGATCCTCCAATTTTCCTTTTATCTCTTCCTTTTTATTCTTTCTGTAACATAAAATGTGCACAGCAACATTATAACAGCCAAAGGTGAAAAACACCCATATGTTCATCCAGATGACACAGTTAAAATACAGTTTTGCCATACAAGAAAATATTATTTAGTAATAAAAAGAAATAAAATAAATATGCATTCTCAAACAAGATTGAACCTCAAAAGAATTAAATGAGAAAAATTTATTTACATAAGACCACATATTGTATTATGCCATTTACATGAAATGACCAGGATAGTGAAACATATCAAATAGATGCATGATTACTGGGGTCTGAAGGTTTATTTTGGGGGTGATGAAAATGTTCTGGATTTAGTGGTGATGGTTGAACTATCTTGTAAAATATACATAAAACCAAGAATTGTATACTTTGAAATGGTGAATATTATGCTTCATGATATGCAAATTTTCAGGAAGAAAGGAAGAAAAGAACAATGATGGTGGCCAAATTTGTCCTGCAGGCTCTAGTCCATCACCTCCTGAACCAGATAGACATGTAACCAGCACTCCTTGTTGTCACTGGTCAACACACAACCATAAATGTCACTGTTATGTAGCAGATGTGACCATGATATGAAATCAAAGCTAGCAGGCAAGACTGCTGGCCTATCTCTAGGGATCCTGGAAGTATTCTTAGAAGAGGTGACACCCAAAGGGAGATGCACAAAATGAACACAATGCAATGAGTTAGAAAGTAAGCTCAACTAGCAGGAAGAACAGGTTAAGGATGGGCATTGGGAGAGAGCAGAAGTGCTTCAGAGAATGGCGCTGGGGTGAGGGCATTTGAAGAAGATCCACAAACTGAGTAAAAGAGTTTAGATTATTTCAGAGAGGGTCTGCATTGTGGAACAACTCAATCACTGACTTTTTGTTGGAGGTATGATGTGATATTTGTATGTACACTTATAATGATCACTCTGGCTACAGGACTGATGATAGAACGATGGCTGGGAAATTGGAGGCAGGGAGAACGTAAAGAGTCTAATGAAGAAATCTAGGCAAGAAAGAAATTAGAGGAGCAGCCTTGGGGGGTGAAAGAACCTGCTAGAATCTGGTCCAGGGAAGGTTTCAGGCAACTGTAAGTAAGTTTCCATCCTGTGAATGTCTTAATCCATGGCTCAAGCCCCTTCTCAGCCCCATTCCCATTCCTCTCTCATTGTTATCATCAGCCTCACCAGATGGGATCGGGGAAGCAGGATATTTTAGTTTTCTAAGCAACCCACATATACTCATTCTGATAAAAACATGCTAACAGTATTTGGCCCATTGTTACTTGTTCAGGGCGCTCATCAACTGTCTCACAGAATTTACTTCCCTACGCTCCTGCTCACAAATGGTATCATATGGGCAAGTCACTTCATCTTACAGAGCTTCAATTTTCTCTCCATTTAAGAGAGAACAATTCATGTAACAATAAAGTTAAGGGACGAATTATATCATATTTCAAACACACCTACTAGAGTAACTGGAGCAAAGAAAGATATTCAATAAATTATAATTACTATAATCATTTCATAATCACTATTTATACTTTACCAGACTTCATTAAAGTAGACAGGCCAAGCTGGTGGTTATTTCAGGTTATATCATTTAGTATACATGTGGAAATCTGCTCGAGAGAAATTATATCACTTAAATAGGCCTATCCAAAAAGTTAGTAGCTGAGGTGAAGGGAAGCTTGTGCCTTCTAAATCTTCATCTTGTTTAAGTTTCACTGAAGGTTAAAATCCAGACATTTCTGGAATGGAATCGTGTGTGTTATGGTTTAGATGTGGTGTCACCCAAAAGCTCACATGGTCAGACAATGCAAGAAGGTTCAGAGGAGAAAGGATTAGGTTGTGAGAGCCTTGACCCAATCAGTGATTTAATCCCCTGACAGGGATTAACTGAGTGGTAACTGGAGTGGTAGGAGGAGGCTGGAGGAGGTGGGAAGTGGGGTGTGGCTTTGGAGTATATATTTGTATCTGGCAAGTGGAGTCTCTCCCTCTGCTTTCTGATCACCATGATGGGAGCTGCTTTCCTCTGCCACATTGTCCAGCTGTGATGTCCTGCCTCACCTTGAGCCCTGAGGAATGGAGTCGTCTGTGGACCTCTGAAACCACGAGCTCTCAAATAAACTTTTGCTCCTCTACAATTGTGCTGGTTGAATCTTAAAGTCATGCAGCAAGAAAGCTGACCAAAACAGTGTGGTTCCCCCAAACTTCTTGTCAGTAAATTCCCCATCTAATCTCTTAAATTATAAATTCATCTTTACCTTATTGGGCTATTGGCAGCATCAGGGTCTTTGGCATGCACTCTCCCAACCACTGTGCCAGCGGCTGCATTTTCTTGGACTTCATGGATATAACTTGGGGCCAAGAACATGGGGGGTTCATCAGCATCTTCCACTGCAATCTTGACTGTCACAGTGTCCTTGAAAGGTCCGTTGCTGATGAACTTCGGGTCGATGTGCACATTGGCTGCCTCTACCTTCAAGCTATATGCTCTCTTGGTTTCAAAATCTACGGGCTGGCAAGAATGAAGAGAAGATTGACAACCAATTCCTTTAAAGAATAATGGAAGAGAAAGAGCTGATTGTTTTATACGGCAAAGTAAATAGTTCCTCAAAGAGAGAAAATCAGTGTCTATTCCATATCCAATTACCTGCGCCATTTGGTCAGAAAATCAGACAAATCAATTGTTGAAATGTGGAGTATGCTTAATGGATAATTCGGGGAGAAGGACAGATGTAGAAATAACATGCATTCTAACAGGAGCCTCATCCTGTAGAGCAACACTATGGTTGTGCAAATCAGTCACTCAAAGCCACCAGAAGAAGGGAATTAAGACACAAAAATAAATAAATAAATAAATTGAAGCCCATTCTATAAAGTATTAAATATATTGATAATAAAATACCCCCTGAAATTGAGCCAGTGTGCTGAAATGCTGTGATGATTTCCTTCCAAGTGCCACACCCACAAATATGAGACAACCAGCTTAAACATATTGACAACCTCATGTTTTAGATTTCTGACCAGATTGTTTTTCCCAACACCTGAAACTCTTAAGGTAGTCCCCAAAATGTTACTTAAGAGTTTATGGGTAATCTGGGGAGGTGGTACCTTAAAATAACATTAACTAACGTATTGATAGAGTTATTCCTTTTCCAATTCGTTGAATCCTGAACATCTCAAAATAATGCCAACATATCCATTGTGCTTCCCAATGTCCCTTGGACGAGTCTATGATGCAACTCTCTAGCTAAATTATAAGAACATAATTTTGTTTTTATTGCATTCATTTTTAGGTGCTCTTCTATTAATGGTAAGTGACAGGACAATGATGATAGTGCTTCCCATTGAAAGAATGCATATATATGATAAATGCCAATCTGAAGAAAAATAAGTATAAGCAGTACAGATGTTTTATACAGATATGAAAAAACTGAAAAGTAGCAGTTGAATGGCCATAGTAACAGGAAAGTTAACAGTAAACACTTCTTAATTTTGAAGAGGAAGTAAAATGAATCAGTCAGCAAAGGGTAAGAAGAAAAATCATGGCCAATAAACAAGGTCCCATGCCTAGGAGATAACTCCTCAGCATTCTAGATGATGATGAACTACCAAAAGTTTGGAAAAAGTTGATCTTTTAAGGCTAGCTTATCGATCACATTGTTGTCATTTGCTTGGCAAACACTTATTTTGAAAGGGCATAGGAGCTTGGGGCTTAGTCCCGCCTACTTCTGCACAACTCCGAACAAGGACAATTCAGGAAGGTTACACACATTCAACATCCCCGGCACTCCTTCCCATCTTCCCACCTACATCATGGCAGTCAGGGAACACTTCCTTTTCCTACAGCTAAATCTATCCCCAGCCTCTCCATCATCCTGGGTGGGACCCAGCAGCTATTTTATCCTTGGCTGTGTTCCTGAGCACCAGAAAGGAATGCTATTTATAGGCTAAAGATATGAGATGGTGGTGGTTTCTCACAAATCTGTATACTTACTAGACAGAATCAAGAACTTAAATGTGATAGTTCTGAGACCAGGTAATTTGTAATCAGAAAAGGTGACATTTTGTTCAGATAGCTGGTTGATGCCCCTAAAGCAGAACCTTTTGAATCTGTGTGTAGTCCTACAACTAAGGACCCTAACCTACCTTCCCAATAGAAACCCCTGCCAACATTAAGGAGAGTATGGACATGCTAGGGTCTCACTGATACATTTTATTCATATCAACCCAAGCTTGGACCTTCAGGTCTTTTTCCAATTTTGTCTGGAAGGACTTTTCCCAGGCTGGTGAGATTCTACTAAGACTTCTAGAAGCCAGACCAAGCCTCATTGCTTTATGAAGTCCTTTTCAACAAGCCCAGGCAGATTTGTGTGGTCTCAGCTGCTATTCTGTAGCCCTCACTTCCTTTCCAGTTAGCACAGGGGCATTCCAAAGGAATCTATGGAGTCTTGCTCATTTTTGCTGCTCGAAAGCCCAAGAATATACCAGGGGATGATATGCATCAACTGTTTTGACTGAACCAAGAGGAGAGCCATGGATGGATAACATTTAGGAATATATTTACAGTTTATTCCCTTCCTCCTTCCAAGAAGGATTTGAGGTAGTTTCCCATGTGGACATTTATATCCATGTTATGAGTAGTTGAAATAAAGCTAAATGAGGCGACACACTGCATAAGCCATAAAAATCTTAATACCCCTTAGTTTACTAATCCCCACCTCTGAACAGTCTCCCTGAGGGATTAATTCAACAGAAAACTCAAACAAACAATATTCAAAAATGCATAATATTTGTGAGATATAACAGAGGGTTATATCTAATCTGGGGGAAATGTACACACAAAACACCAAATCCAACTGTGAGATTTTATTAAGGAAATAATGGTCCATCAATAGGATGGGATGTTATGTAGTCATTAAAAATGATTATGTATATTATATAACAGCATGTAAAATGTTTATGATGTGGCATTAAGTTAACAAATCATATCACCCTACGATTTCAACCGTGTTAAATATTATGGATCCACATCTAAATACATGTGGACAAAGAACATAAAAAAATAAGAGGTAAAAATAGTTTTATTTAAGGCTAGGGTTGTGGCTCAGCAGTAGAGCGCTTGCCTAGCACATGCGCGGCCTGGATTCGATCCTCAGCACCACGTAAAAATAAAGGCATTGTGTACAACTAAAGCAAATAAATAAATATTTTTTAAAAATAGTTTTATTTAAATAGAGAGTAGTTAAGATGCCTTATAAGACTGCTTTCACACTGCTTCACAAGTTTATTTGGTTGAAAATAAACAGCTCAGAATCTGCTGGGATTTCTCTGCATTAGATGGGATTCCCATTTGGTCAAGGTATTGCAGTAAACAGATTGGATTTTGCTCCCATGACTACAACAGCACCTAAAAGATTCATTTTTATTTTACACAGGTCTTTAAGCTAAGCATAGAGAATGGCTAAATACCCTGAGAGCAGTTTCTCTCTAGTTAGCCATTAAATCCTGACGCCGAGTCAGAACTCAAGAAACATTTATTATTTTCAATCTATCCAAAAAATGAATTAATATATCTATTAATCATTTCTTGAATTTTCTCCTTTTCTGGTTTTTTCTTTTTTTTAATTTTTTAATAATGCCTCTGAATTCCAACAAGCATTTCTCATTTGGTCCCTCTGCACCTGTCTCAAGACTCTAACGCTAAATGCATTGCAGTCTCTTAGCCGTGTCCTGTTTTCATTGATACCAGTCCTTCAAGAGCTCGCTTTTCTGCCTTTTCTCTCTTTATCTGTCTGGAAAAATCCTATTCGGTTATCAAGACTCAACTCAAGAACTGCTCTTCTTTGAAGTCATTTGAAATTGCAGTTGATTTTCAGCTGGGGAAAGATTTTACTCTCAGTCACTCCAGGGATATTAGGCAATGTGTAGAGCTATTTTTGTTATCACCCCTGTTGGGGTGAGGTGGAGTGTGTACTTACTGACCTCTAGTGAGGAGAAGCCCAGGTTCTTCTGGCATCCTACGGTGCACAGAAGAGCCCCCTACAACACAGGATTACCCAGCCTGAAATGTCAATACTGCCCAGGCTGAGAAAACCCCTTCTATTTTGATTGTCTTTTCACTGAACTGTCCTGTTCAAGTGTGACCCACTGTGTCCAGGACTCCATCTGTCCTACCTTAGGTGTCCATCTTCCCCCAAATTCCTGTCTGGCAAATAATATGAACTCTATAACTCTTGGAGGAAGAATATATTAAGAAATGAATTAGAATACTGTAATAAAGAATATCTTTAAAATGTCCCATGAGCTTTCCATACTCTTTTTTTAATTTTTTAATTTGTTTTAATTAGTTATACATGACAGTAGAATGCATCTATGCACTTTGATATATCATACCTAGATGGAATATAATTTCTCTTTTTTTCTGAGTGTACATGTTGCAGAATCATATTGGTCATGTAGTCACATAAATTCATACAGTAATAATGTCTGTTTCATTCTACTATCTTCCCTATCCCCACATCCCTTCCCTCCCCTCCCATCACTTCCCTCTACCTAATCTAGGTAACACTATTTTTCCCTAGTGCCCCCCCACCTTATTGTGAATCTCAATAATCTTTTATACTATTAAATTGTACATAATAACTTCCACAAGGACCCACACTTTTACTATTTTAAATTAACCTTTGATTTTTTTTTTTCTTTCTGGTGAATATTTGAAACGTTATGCTACAAGTTAAACGAAATATTCCTTTACATTGTTTTAAACTTGAACACGATTTTTTTAGAGAAGAGTATTTCATTTTCTGTAATAAAAGTAGAAATAAGGGGAAAGTGCACAAATTAATCATCTGTAGAGAGCTCATTTGCCATGTGTGAGTTTCACAGGGGTGATTTAAATGTTTTAGGATTTTGGAGACACAGTGTGTGTTTATGCCTGGAATACACTAAAAACAGGTGACAACCTTAGCATAACCAACTATCCAATTACTCAAGCAAAGGATGGAATTGCTGGTGTCGATGTTCATGTTAGTGTCAAGCAGGAGGGATAGTAATATTAATTAACAAAGTAAGTTGACAGCTCGAGGTGACACACAATTCACACAGCTACTATTCCAAAGGAGGAAAAAAAAAAAAAAGAAGAAATGACTATTCATCTCCTTGTGGCTGATAATTAGTCTTCCTCAGTCATACCCTTCACCATCACTCATGCAGACTTTTCCAACTATCCAGGGCTCACACCACTTCCTTATCCCCCATTTCTTTCACTCTTTCAGGACAATCACTTTTTACCTCCTCTTTCTTCTGCATTCCCTATTTTCCCCAAACCCAACATACTTCCCAATGGTGTGAAAAGCCAGCTTTCTGGAACACCACTTCTTGCCCCCCCTACCGGCCCCCACTGAAAGATTTCTCCCAGGACCTGTCTTCCCCCTCCCCAGCTCTCTCCAGCTACTGGCCCTTTTTCTTTTATTATTGATTCTTCAAATTAATTTTTTATCAGTGTTACAGTCCGATCTTTCCCTTCACACCAAGAAGCTTAATATTCATGTTACAAAACCAAGTAGAAAATGAATGCTTGATTAAAACCAAGGTAATCCCATCCTCCAATTCAGATTTAATGCTCCATACACTTTGATGATGGAGAGGTGTTGATTTCTCAAGTGGTAAATCAGGGGGCAGGAGAGGGGACCATTTTAAAGTACACAGTGACTGCTTCTTCACTTGAAAGTGAATCTTATCTGAAAGTGATAAGCCCTTTCTGGCTGAGTTCTTTCTAACATGTCTGAAGAAGGAAGTTGTACTAACATAGGCTAGGCGTGAATTCCACATCTATGGCTGTGTGACTGTCACCAGGTCAAACTATTTAATCCATCTGAATCTCAGTCTCGAAAATCAAGTTGAGGCATCCTTGCTCATGATTTATTTGTCAAGTGAAAATAAGTGAGAAGATGTTTGCAAGAGGTTCAGGCTATGTCTGACCAATAGCTCATACTGGATAAATGTTAGCTTTATAAAACAAAATTAGAGGAAACCATAAATTCCTCTTCCTAAAGAATTAATCCAAGAGACATGTTTCTAATGATGGTCTAGCTGGCTGAGGCAGAGGGTCTATTGTTGTTTCTCCAGGTTCAATTTTGAAAGAAAAGCAAGAAGAGAGTTGATTAAATCAAGTTTCACAAGGAGCCCAGCGTTGCAGTGAACTTGGATGTTTGAAATGAGAGGAGTTCTGAACAACCTATGTTAACAGGCTCAGCTGGGAGGGCTAATGGAGCTCAGGGCTGCTTTTACAAAATACAATGGAAAGACAAAATCTGTCTTTCCATTCACCAGAGAACGGTGCCCAAACATAGGCCATCTAACCAGCAAACTCAGGTGGGAATTATGGGCACATTTTGTCAGCTCCCTGGGCAGTAACAGGAAGGAACACAGTTCTGTTATTTACCCAGAGCTCAGCACTTGACAGCAAAGCTAGCATGGCCCTCTGTCCCCCACATCCTCCTTTCTTCACCTTCCACTCCATGTCTCCTGCAGTGTCACCTGGGCAGAGCAAACCGCACCACCGACCTGAGCCATCCCTCACCCAAACTCACCTTTTTCAGCTTCACCACGCCTTCCTGGGTTTCATAGTCCGTGGTGATTTCAAACAGTTCCATACCGTCTCCATCAACGATGTTGTATGTGACTAAACCGTTTTCTCCAATGTCTGGGTCTTTAGCCTTCACTCTGCCTACTTCCTCCCCAGGGACAGCTGCTTCGGATACAGACATCTGGTATACGCCTAGAGGAAGAAGAAGACATCTACTCTTATTTTCCTTTTTTTTTTTTTTTTTTTTTTTTTTGCAGTTGTAAGACTTCAGATTTCATTGAATCCCAATAAATTTCTCAAAGGGTTTGAAATTGAACTTTCTATTGATTGAAAACATGAAAGAAGTGAATGGCTGGGAGGAAGGTCCCAGATGGCCTGCTTGCCAGAAGAATGCTCTCTATAAAGGATGATAAAACAATATTCTGGGGTCCTGGGTGGAATACTGAGGTCACCTGCCACCTGTGAGGCAGGAAAGCCACACTCAGTTACATTTCTCAACGGAGAATGGTGGAGAACCATACATGTTTTCAAATAGCTCAGTCTTCCTTTAAGTGTCTTTAGGACGGATGGTCCATGAGCTAATTTCAAGGATCTCTTAAGGCACTGCCAATTTCCCAGAAAAACAAACAAACTAAAATACCCTTCACTATTTAAAAGACTTTGACAGTTCCATATTTATTTTAAAATCAAATGCAAATTTTATCTCTCAAGGTCAGGACACTTGTGGCTCAGACTTGTGGCTCGCCCCTTATTTTTGATCTTCTGCCACCAACTGAAGCACTACCTTCTCTGAAAAGTTTTCCCACACTGTGGCCCTTCCATAGGTATTTATTTAACATTTCTTGGGAAGCTAGTATGTGCCAGGCACTGTTCCAACCAGAAGAAACTCAGTAGCAAGAAAAAAAGTCAAGATTTCTAGATTTCTTCCTTGGGGAGTTACACGAAAGAGAAAAAAATTCCACAAATATGTACACACTGATGTCATTGCACAGCCAGGGGTTTAGGGTGATGAGCAGGTTGTAGTTGTGTGTGTATGATTTACATAAGTGCAAGTGTATATGTGTGAATGGGTAAAGGAGTTGTGCAAGTGGGTGTGAAAGTGTGTGGTTGTGTGTTTGAATATGTCAAGAATGTGTAATGCACATGTGACATATACTCATGTGAGTGTGTTTGTGTATGTGCATGAATGTGAGTGAACATACAATTGTGAGTTAAATATGTGTGGGTGAGAAGGAGAAAGAGATTGATTTTGAAGGAGGCCAGATATTTTAAGAGGAAGGGATCTCATCTCCACCCAAGGGACTGAGCAGCACAAGCATGAGAACATGTGTGGAGTCACTTAAAGCCCAGGGCAGCACCCTGATATACACACACTAGCTAGAAAGCAGGTGAGACAAGTGGGCTTTCTGAGAGTATGCAGGTAAGTTTGGGCTCAGTTGTGTAAAAAAGGCAGTGGAAGGCATATGAGTTGATTCTTTATGTTTTACTTTCCTCTTTCACAGTTTCCTATAATACTCTGTATTTATATTATTTGGCTTTGGATATTTTCAGTTCAGAACCATATTCAATTTCATCTCATGTGCCTTTCATGTTAAAGGAGTGGTGGGAATGTCTATAGACAATTACCAACATAGAGAAAGGCTTAGAAAACCTGGTATAAGTTGAGTTCCTACAATCTCCTTCAAGTTCATGGCCATGAAACTGATGCAGCTGCAACAGCTGCACTGTTAACTTCACTATAGAATTTGCTATGAACAAGGACAATGATGGCTATACATTAATAATCCTGTGTGCCCTACTCCTTCCAGCACATCAAACAATATTATAATGTGGATAATGAAGCATGTGGCTTTTAAAATGTATATGGGCCTTAATCTTGTTGAGAATATTGAATCTTGTACCTGACCAGGCAAAGCAGTTTTTCCCCATTTGGGAGACCCTATGAGAACTGATAGTGGCCTCTAATCTTCCACCTCAATGTTTCCATTTTCTAGAATGTTCTTTGAACTGCTTTGAGTAACCATGGTGCCTCTCTGGAGTCACATTTGGTTTTCTTCTTTATTCTTCTATTTTCAGTGCCATATTTCTGGTAATAAATTTGTGGGTCTCTCAAAAAAGAGATGCCTTTGTGGTGAACCCCACTCCCTAGTACTAGTATCATGATTACACTTTACCCTTGTATTCACCTCTATATACATGAGTGGATTTGTGTTGAAGTTTTGACTTTGACACAGTCCTTTGGCAACTTAGGCCACTTTTCAGGGAAGCCAGTTTTATTTGTAAAATGTGGGTTTTTGCATAGATTTGTGATATTGGTGACTGATCACTAAACAATGGAAGAAGTGGTTGTTGTAATCATGATTATTGATTACAACCTTCCAAAATCATTTTTTAAAATTCCCTCAAAATTCTATAAAATTTCTAGAACAACCCAGATAGATAACAGTGGCTGACATTTGTTGACAACTTATGTTGGGTATTGTTTTAAGATTTTATACTAGCTTGTGTGGTCCTAACTGCCATCCTATTAATTAGGTACTATGGAAGATCACACATTCACAAAGCAGTTTTCCATCCCACACGCTTTTCTTTCAACACGAATTTGCTGGCCCTCCCATGTAAAGGTGTGGTCTACAGCAACTCCAGTCCACTTGTGGCAGCCTCTGACTGCACTGGAAAGGATGCTATGTGACTTCTGAGGCTAAGTCATGAGAGGCAATGCAGTTTCTGTCTGGTGTCCTTGGTGGCAGGGGTCTTGTTTTGGGGACCCAGACATGAAAAGCGTACATGGAGAGGAGCCAAAAATCAATATGGGCCCACTAGACATGTGAGAAAGCCATCCTGGAAGTGGATCTTCCAGCCCTAGTAGGGCTGGACTCATGACCAAAAAAAAAAAAAAAAAAAAAAAATCAACTTCATGGCTCATGGGCAATTTGTTACATAGCAACAAATTATTGATTTATATATCATTATATCCAGGTTAGTAATAACAATATTGAGACAGAGCAAGGTTAAATACTGGATCACAGTGCTAAATAAAATCCCTAGCAAAACAGGTCATAGGACTTGTCACGCCTTCTCTTTGTCCCACTGCCTTTATTCCACTGAAGTTTTGTTGCTGTTGTCATCTTGCTTCGGCCTTCTGCAAGAATGACATAGAGAGCTCCTAGTTTTCTGTATTTTTCTTGTCACAAGTTGAGTAAAGCAGGAAAGGGTCAGAGTAGATGGGGGGACGGTGGTGGCAGTGCTGAACAGTGAAGCCAAGCCCACCTACTTACTCTGCGGAAACTTTGGTGGGTTGTCATTGACATCAGTCAGTGTGATCGTCACTTTGGTTGTCCCTGAGAGTCCACCCATGTGTCCACCCATGTCCTTGGCCTGGATCACCACGTGGTACTCCTCCTTGGCCTCCCTGTCCATGTTGGGAAGGGCTGTTCTGATGATACCTGGGCAGGTGAGCAGGAAACATCACAGATACTCATTTATAACATTAGAGCAACAAAATGTTTTAAGCACTGGATGCAAACAACAACATGTTCCCTGAAAGAAAAGTAATTTTAACATGATAATTATAACAGAAAGCAGCCACACCTAAAGCATCAGTATCTTTTCAAGAAAATCATGTAGATTATGTAAACTGCATTAATTTTCATTTTGTTTGTTTCACTGTACATGCAAATAGTAACCTCATTTTTCTCATATATAAAGATTCTGAAGTTTGAGTTTCCACTTGCATGGATGTCCATGGCTAAGCCCATATCTTTGAACTTCTAGCAGGATTTTTGGAAATCTATCTTTACATGAGATCATTAGAAATATTTTTATTGCCCATATTTAAATAAAGTGGGAGGCATATATTTCCTGGAATACAGTAAAATGCTAATATTAATTTTTTGAAAGAGTAAAACAAATGCTTTAGAAATATGTGCAATGCTTATACAAATAGGTACTGTCTACTATCACTGACAACAATGATAAACTCATGATTTAATTCTTCATAATCCCTGGATACTGGAACATGATTGGCATGACCACTGTGCACCTAAATCTCAAGGAGCATGTGCAAGGTTTTTCTCTCTGTAGATAAGGTAATATTTGTCCTAGAAGTATAAAAAGAGCACTGAGAAAACTTCAGTCCTGATCTATCTTTTCCTCCCCAGCACTTGTCTGTTTCTGAGCAACGCCCAAGAACTCATCGGGTCTCATTTTTTTTTCCCTTATCTGTTAAAAAAGTTGGTAGGCTCGAACTGGTAGTTACTCATGCTTCCCTGAGACAAAGAAGGCTCCAATATTTACCACGTCAACAATCTAGATGAAGTCCCATATGTATTTTTGGTTAACCTAGAAAGGGTAATGGGAAATGCCTTTGAGGAATCATAGCAAGTAACTGCATAAGTCATATTCTGAGCAAATAAATGAATACATAGGAAAAAAATTATATCAAGTAAATGAAAAATATCTGCTAACCTAAGTATACACATACATACATATGTTATCAAATTAGTGATAAGAAAGAGGCACAGGTTATTGGTAAATATCTTTTAAAACGATGGGACATAAAGACCCCTGACATAATATTGTGGATGATCAGCTTTATAGGATTTTAATGTTTATTCTAGTCAAGAGTAAAATTTGGTACAAATGAAGTGACAGATTTTGGTTTTTGTTTCAGTCATTGTATTAATTCACTTTTTTTGGTTTGCTCTTTGTTTCATATAAGAAATGTACAAATTCTTTTATCTGGATGCTGATGTCCACTGGGAATCTATGCTCACAACAGGAGAGATTGGGAAAGTGTGGTCTCCTGAGGCAGCATGAATATTAACACCCCCTCATATCCCCTAGCTTGCACAGTGGTCTTCAAAGCATGCTTTGAGAGCTGCTGGTATTTACACCAGGCTCCTAGTCCTGTGGTCTCTTAATCTGGATCTACAGTTCAAGACCTTTCTGACATTCAAGGTGAAATCTGAAATTATTTGCTGTTGTCACCAGGTGAAACATAGACACAACAATAATAAGCATATCACACTGCAAACCAACTGTTTGCCGGACACATGCATGGAGTGTCTAATCCTCACACTATCCCTCTAAGGTGGCCCTCTTTATTTTCATTTTAGATTTGGGAAAACTTAAAAGTCGAATAGGTTTAGTGGGCAGGTGTGAACTCCTTATTCACAATACGTCACAAATCATAATGACAGTGACATTCCACAGTACCTGTCTGTGCCTCCACTGAAAAGTAGGGCTGCCCTTCAAGGATACTGTACACTAATTTAGCACTGTTTCCATAGGTGGGATCATCTGCATCGGAAGCAGTCACTTGGATTACCGATGTTCCTGAAGAGGAGAATAAATTAATTAGAAACATCCCTTGGTTTTCAAATTACATTCTTGTTCACAAAGTTTTATTTTAAAATTAAACTCAGAGGAGGACCTCATAATTAGTCAACAGATTCTCTGTTTCCTGGAGTTGACATGCAAATTGTTCTTAATTTTTTCCTTTCTTCCTTTCCTCTTACTTTCGTGTTCCTTTTAATTGCGCAGTTTTAAACAAAACTTTCTATATTCTTATTACATTCTGCTATGCTTAGTAGTTAAAATAATAATATGAACATTATTGCCCAAACATTCTAAGACGCATGCAATTGAAATGCTCAGTATATCAAATAATTAAATAAAAATCTCCCCAAAGAGCATAAAAAATGAAAATTAATGATGAATTGCATTTCATGAAAGGACAGAGTGCAGTCTTCCATCTGTAGCATGGCAATAAATATATCATTTATTGTAGCCTTGCATGTAATAAAATTGCTGCTAATACTACATTTTAATTAATTTATGGCTATAAATATTGTGCAGAATGTTGTTCCCTACTGACATGAAAACAGCATCTTTCCACCTCCAATCAGTCTGGTAGCCACATGACAGGAGCTTACCAGCAGGCACCTAGTGTGATCTGAGGCATGCATTCATGGGTCCCAATGAAGATAAACCAGTGAATTGTTCTTCGCTGCTCACAAGGACCAAATACCTGGGGTATGGCACATTGGAGAGGGGAAAGAGGAGCTGGAAGTAGAAAATGTCAATTTCCCAACCTCTCTGCACCAGGCACCGTTTGGGACTCATTCCATGTATTCTACCAGCGCTCCTCTGCTGGGTGGTTTTTATATCCATTTTACTTGTGGGACATTTGAGTGAGAGGTATGATGTTTTGCAATCTCTTTCACAAATTGTTTAATGGCCAGAGTCAGGAGTCTAACCCCAATTCAGCAAGCAAAGAAAACAGCTGGTTCCTTCTGGACATTTTCATCAGAGAAGAAGGATCTGTGTGGGAGGCAAGGAGGCCCAGAGACACTGTTTCTAACTGTTCTAACTTTACAGTGTTGTCACAGACTTTCATGTCATGTACAAATAAATTTCACTCTTTTCTGGTTACCTCCCATATAATTCATTGTTTATGCAAATTATCTTTTTTGAGCTGTCCCCAAGTTCAAACCTCCAATGGAAATTTTACAAAGGAGAAAAGGTTCATATCACAGCTAAGCAAATCACTGAATTTCATGATTAATTTACTTCTAAAATTCAGCTGAGTGCTTTTCAACTCTTTGTATTTTACATCCATTTTATTTAACCTTGGCCATACATTATTATTATTTTATTATTACTATTATTATTATTATTATTTTATTATTATTATTCCTATTTTACTGATGATGAAATGCAAACTTAGAAAGGTGTGAGAAGTTGCCTGGGTTCATGTGGCTGGTCAGAGGTACAGCAAGGATTGTGTCCCAGTACTGTATGACACCCAAGACTCCACTTTTATATGCCATTGTGGAGAATCTGAGTGCTGTACCTAAGCATCCAAGACCCCAGGCTGAGAACAATAAAAATTCCTGTGGGTTATCTTTTGAGATGGCTGGCCTTCCCATCCCACCTCTCTGCTGTCCTCATAGCTCAGTACCTGACGCTGCCATCCCCTATTTATAATAGACATCTAGTTGATGTCTATTATTTCTCAGTAGAATCCAGGCCTGCATATTGAAAAAGTTAAAATATATATATATATATTTCTGTGGGAAGGGGAGGTTAGAAAATGGCTTGACCTAATTTCACAAAATATGAGAAGAGCTTGACTTTACTTGGAAGAGGAAGAAGGTCACTAGAGGCTCCAATATGCAGAGTGGGGGTAACTTTGGGCTTTCAGGCCACATCTAACATCCTCGAGGGGGCTGACCGCCATACGTAGGACTTGGTTTACTCATTCATCAAAATGGACTGTTTGACGCTGATGGTGCCTACATTCTTTTGAGCTGATGTGATCAGACGTACCCCTGATCAGAACAGGCCTCCTCACGGTATAAAAGACAAACCTTTCCTCATCTGAGGCCTGCTTGTCTAAAGACTACAACTGCAGCCGGGCGCGGTGGCGCACGCCTGTAATCCCAGCACTTTGGAGGCTGAGACAGGAGAATCGCAAGTTCAAAGCCAGCCTCAGCAATGGTGAGGCACTTAGCAACTCAGTGAGACCCTGTCTCTAAATAAAATACAAAAAAGGGCTGGGGATGTGGCCCAGTGGTCGAGTGCCCCTGAGTTCAATCTCTGGTACCACAAAAAAAAAAAAAAAAAAAAAAAAAAAAAAAGACTACAACTGCATGTGTGCTAGAAAGCCAAATGGAAATTATTACCAGAAGGTGGCCAGTTGAAGAATGCCTTCAGAGTTCTACCATTTAGCAATGTGTCTTCAAATACATTGGAAAGATACAACTACTTCTAAATCCACAGATGACAAAACTTGGTGTACTGCAGTGAACTGTGCATTTTGGATCCACTTAACAGTGCAGATGACCCTGGGTAAATTAGTTAACCTACTTCTGCCTTGTGTTTCTAATCTGTAAAATAGAGGCAATTGGACCTGCTTCATTGCAAATACTAATCACAGAAAATACTAATTAAAGCTGGGCAAGGTGGTGTACACCTGTAATCCCAGCAAATTGGGAGGCTGAGGCAAGAGGATCACAAGTTTGAGGAGAGCCACAGCAACTTGACAAGGGCTTAAGCAACTTAGTGAGAGTCTGTCTCAAAATAAAAATAATAAGGGTTGGGATGTGGCTCAGTGGGTAAGTGCCCCTTGGTTCAATCTGCACTACCCAAACCCTGAAAAAAATTAGATAAAATAGTGTATAAAAAATGTCCATTATCAGACGATCTCCATCCAACAAAGACTACCACTGCTATTATTTACTGAACACTAATATGGCCCATTCTCATTTTACAAAGGAGAAAATGAAGAATAAGAGAATAGATATAATGGATTCTGATTCGTACAACTGAGAATACAAATGTCAGAATTACCCAGACTCAATCCTATTCTTCCTCCTTCTCTATCCTTTAAAAAACTTAAGCTTCAATACCTCAAGTCCATTATAAGCATTTGAACTTCTCACTACGCCAGTGAAAAATTTTGGTTTGTTATTTTGCCACAAAAGATACAGCACAAGTTCTACTTCCTGAATCGGGAGGACAGGCACCAAACTGGCCACATGCAGGGACACCAGGTCAGGAAGTAGAGCAGGACTTCCCCAGTTACGCACCCACATTGGACCTCTCAGGCACGTTGGCATGATAGGTCTCGTGCAGAAACTCCGGAGGGTTGTCATTAATGTCCTGGACCTTGACGATGAATTCTGATGGTGGTTCCAGTGGCCGGTTAGTGTCCCTGTCCACTGCCTGAGCCATCAGTGTATACTGGGCTCTCTCCTCTCGGTCCAAAGTCTTGGTGGCATGAATGTTCCCTGATTTGTCATCAATCACAAAAATGGTTCCGGCTCCTTCACCTGAGAGAATGTATTTAATGTTCCCATCACCAGAGTCAATATCGGAATGAAGCTAGGAAAAGAGAAACAGAGATTTGTAATTTCACAAGAGATGGAGTAGGGAAATAGCGACTCATGCTGATTGCTACAATCTCTGCACACACATGTGTGCACATGCACACATACACACATCATGAGAGTTCACTCCTATTTTACAAATGAAGAGACAGAATCTTAAGGAAGATCTTTGCCTTGGCCAAGGTCATACAGCTGAGGAACAACCAAGCCAAGGTTCAAACATTTTTCTTTTTTGTTCTAAGATTCATTCTCTTCCTTTCCTTCTTTCCACACACATGCACACATTCAAAACATAAACACATATACATATATCATAATGTTCATTTTGAAAGAAATGCATGCATATTTTTAAAAAGTATAAATATGCATTTATGCAATTACAAGTCTTCCTCTCAGTTCTGGCTCCTACTCCTTCATCTTCTCTGCTCAGAAGTCACCATTATTACCAGATTCATCTGAATCCTCTGGAAGATATTCTCATCTACACAGCTGCAAGTATATCTCTACAGTCACAGGTATCCCAGCTTATTTTTACCTAATAAAGGTCATAGCACACACTTCATTCCTCACCTTGCCATTTTCCTCTAATAGTAAACTCAGGTGCAGTTCCACGTGCATACATCTAGGCCTCCCTCACCCACAACGTGCATATTATTATCATCTCTTTTGGATCTCCTCTTCAAGGGACCCTTGGGGTGTGTCTAGGACTTTGTTACCTCTAACAATTCAACTCATCAGATCTCCACAGAACCCCTGCTCTGCAGCATTCTGATCTGCAGACATATCTGGGGATATGTCTTCATAGAAGGAGACCCCATTCCAACCACAGAAGATGGGCACGTGGAGTGGGGTAATACATGTGCAATTCCATACACCCTAGAAACAACCTTAAAATCTTTGAGGTTTTCCCCTCTGGACAAAAACCTAGAGACAAGGTGGAAACTTCTTAAATCCATACTTGCTGGGCCTAAGAAATCACCCAGGTCACTTAACTACCAGCCCTGTGCCTTTTGAGCTTGAGTCAGATCTCTGCCAAAGACCTCATCTGATTTTCCTGTTGCAGCAAACTTCCCACCCTCTTTTGTTGTTCAACTTCAATTTCAGAAGTCTTCATCCTGATCTGAGTTCTTTGACCCTCATGACGCTCTTTTGTGGGAGAAGAGAAGCATTATTTTCCCTGTTCTCATAGGCTTCCAGAATAGACAAGTGAACAAGAAAGCCCCTGATTTAAGCCGGGCGCGGTGGCGCACGCCTGTAATCCCAGCACTTTGGGAGGCTGAAGCAGGAGGATCGCGAGTTCAAAGCCACCCTCAGCAATGGCGAGGCACTTAGTAACTCAGTGAGACCCTGCTTCTAATAAAAATACAAAAAAGGGCTGGGGATGTGGCCCAGTGGTCAAGTGCCCCTGAGTTCAATCCCCGGTACCAAAAAAAAAAAAAAAAAAAAAAAAAGCAATCCCCTGATTTTCCCTGGTACATAAGAAAACCCACAGTAAACTAAAATCCTTTATCCAAATGACATTTACAATAATAAAAATAGTAATTGTTGGGGCTGGGGCTATGGCTCAGCGGTAGAGCGCTCGTTTCCAATGTGTGAGTCCCTGGTTTCAATTCTCAGCACCACATAAATAAAATAAAGGTATTGTATCCACCTACAACTAAAAAAAAAAAAATTAAAAACATAATAATTGTTATTACTAATTATATTTAATATTAACAATGTTAATAGTTTTATTAATGCTAATTGATTATTATTATTACTACTCTAATTTTAATTATTACTATGAAACCAAGGCAAAGAGAGCTGGTTCCATCCCAAAGCATGATCAAACATGCTGTTTTTTAAAATTTCCATATTATTTCAGTTTCCCAAAAGATATCTAATGGTGTTTCAAATGTACCAAATATTTCAGCTCAGGGAAATACATGTGGGTACATATTTCAAAGGTCATTATGTTTTTAGACCACGTGATGTCCCAGGGGGAAAAATAATAAAACTTCAGAATTTCTTATTTGCCACAAGCTATGTGTTGTTGTGAAATCATGGCTAACACACTTCCGAAGGCCATTTGTGAATAACAGGAAGTTATTTGATGGCCTATAATGGATGGACAAAATTGCTCCAATCTTCATACAGTTTTCCCCTACAGAGGCAGGGTCCCCCCCTGCCGTCCCTCCCCAGGGTGGCAGGGGTGTGTTCCTCTGTATTCTCTGCTTCAGAATTGTGAAAAGTTAGGGGCTCTGTCCCGTGACTGAGGAATGAAGAAACAAGTCGAAGTGGCCAGATCCTGAACGTTTCTGGAGGCCTTTCTATATGCCATATGAATCTGACATTTTTCTTAGGAATTAAACAGATCAATTTCATGAGCAGCCAAAGAACTGAAAATTTTACAGAATACACTCCTCTTCCTGTTTTTTTTTTTTTTTTTTTTTCCTACTTTGTTTTCAGATTTGCAAGTCAGATATGAATTCCTTTCTCTCTTACAAAGAGGAGTTCCAGTACTGACAATGATATTTATTAGGTCCCACGCAGAAACCAGTTTGGGACGGAGTGGACACTGTCAAGGGATCGGTTGGTCACTGTGCCAGCACAGCCAAGTACTGACTCACACACCACCAGGCCTCCCACTCAGCACCGCACAGCAGGAGGCAGACTGCATTTCCTACAAGACATCTGAAAGTCTACCGTTTGCCAAATGCGACTTTTTCAAGGAATCTTGAAGCACTCAACCTTGAATGTTGTCAAATCAAAGGTTGTTAGAGAACAAGCCAGCTTCTCAATTGCTCTTATTTATGGGGAAGTAGTCCAGCACCATTTCAAAAGGAAAATTCATCCAATCCAGCCACTTTTTTCCACCCCCATCCATCTGACATGAGACTCATGCTCAGGTGTGAGCTGTTGACCCACTTTGAGAGACACTAGGCTTTTCCTCCCTCCCCCTTTGTCCCTTTCAAGTAGCCATGATCATGGCATGGTCCACAGAGGTGATGAAATGGCTCCCCAGGTCCTGTCCCCTGTGGAGCCCTCCCACTCTAACACATCACAGCTCCCCAGTGAGAAGGTCCCAGGGCAGCAGGTTCCGTCTCCTCAGAACTGTTCACACGGGGTTCTTCACATGGCTCAAGCTACATGACCCCTTCCTCCGCTGAAGTCTCAGAGACTGTCCCCTCTACTTAGGGAATTTCCACCTCCTAAAGCTATACCCACAACTTTCCATTTTGGGTTCAAATGAATAAAATTCCTTTGGTACATTTTTTTTTTTTCAAAAAGATGTTCCCAACCCTATACAATTACTGAGGCTCATAAATCCCCTTGAAGTATGCCAATGATATAAATATGAAGTGTTCTCCTTATATTAAGGAGCAATAAAGATAATCTTGTTGGAATCCAATGGGCTCAAAAATGCCCCAGACATCTGCTATTGCCTCTTTTCCCCAATGCAGAGTATCTCCTGCTCATCTTTTAGATCCTAAGTCGTCCTCATGTTCTCCATAAAACCTTCCTTTGTTTCTTCTCAATGTTACCCTGTAAATTCACAACCACTTTTATTGAATTTCATCCATCCTCCTTCTGATTTTAGTTTTTCTCTATTAACTGCTTAGGTGACTGTGTCTTTCCCCCTACACTCCAAACTCTTTCAAGTCAGGAATTATTTTTAACCGGGTTTAACACATGCCTAGTACTGCATCTGCAAATAATAGGGTTTCATTTCTGATGCTTATAAATAACAATCTCCTTGTCACTAATGTCACGATCATCTGAAAAATAGCTGCATATTTTACCATAAATGATAGTGGCAAGTCAGTTTTCCAAATATTTTTTGGACCCTCTACACTTAAAGCTTTCTTGGCAGTGCTACACAAAGAAGGCAGAACCTGAGTAAAGGCTAGGTATCTGAAACCATCCCACCTGGGATTTCCCATCCCTAGAGTAACAGGGATAAAATTACACCCATCCTATGACACCCCTTCACTCATCTCTTCAAAATTGGGCTTAGTACCAGAACCAGGAGACATAAGCACAAAGCTTTCTCTGATTCAAAGTAGCTTGGGGTTTAGTGAGAAAGAAAGAAATACACATTATATATGTGTATATATATAAAGAAAGAAATATATATATAAAGAAAGAAATACACATTATATATGTATATATATATATATATATGTATATGTATTACTCATTTAATCCCTGTGACAACCTTGCAATGAGTAGGAAATATATTTATAATGTATATGTATATGTATATATATATAATGTATATATATATAATGTATATGTACATATATAATGTGTGTATATATGTATATATATATATGTGTATATATAGATATACACATATATACACACACACACACATATATATATGTGTGTATATATATATATATATATATATGTATATATATATATAAAATGCAGCAAAGAAAGGTATGATAAAATCGTACAGAGAGTGATGAAACTACAAAGGAAGGGCAGCCCAGTTAGGGGAAGAATGCAATCAAGAAAGTGCCCCCAGTTGGAGTATGATTCAATAAATTATGATCAGTTCCATTCCAGTAGACTATCAAGCAGCCTTTAGAAAAGATTTTATGGTATTACATTAAGTGGGAAACAAGAGTAGGTTTATATCTTGGGGAAAAGAAAAGACTGAGAGGATGTGTATACATGATGTTGGGTTTTTACTAATGTCAGATCATTCGTGTTTTCCCTATTAGTTTTCCATTTTTATTGTCCATATGGTGTTGTTCCCATGGGGGAGGGAAACAGGGAAATGTCACATGAAAGTCTGCTTACCCTGCCCACAAGCACAGGGTCAGGCCCGGTGTACTCCTCTATCACAAAGAACTGGTTCCAGACCCAGCCTCTCTTGGAGCGCTGTAGCACCTGCCCCTCCTTGCCCTTCTCATGGTGTCCATAGAATGAGGGCCGCAGGTGGCTCCGTCGCTCCAGGGCAAATGCCTGGCTGTGGCACAGCATGCTCAGGCACACCAGCGCGGCTTGTAAACAGTAGTTCTCCTTCATT
The DNA here is from genome assembly GCA_025594165.1 of Tamias sibiricus. Taxonomy (NCBI): domain Eukaryota; kingdom Metazoa; phylum Chordata; class Mammalia; order Rodentia; family Sciuridae; genus Tamias; species Tamias sibiricus. The sequence continues at coordinate 21,388,480 of CM046672.1, read as the reverse complement.
TTTGGTTATGTGGTAGGCACAGGAGAATGCAGCTGTCACCCTTCCACCAGCCCAGCCGAGGGGCAGTCTTTCCTCTGGTAGTCTCCGGGATACGTCAAGCAGACCTCTCCTGGAACGGAATGTCTTCACTCTCTGAGCACATCACGTCAGGGCTGCCCACGTCCCCAGGCAGCTTCTGCAAGCAAAGAGAGGTTTGATTAGCTGCAGGTTTCACCCTCACCTCATTTCATTTCCACTTAGTAAACAGTCAGGTTTGAGTGTCAGTATTACCACTTACCAGACTAGGGTAAGTTAATTGATTTCTTTTGAGTTCAATGCGCTCATTTACGAAATGGGGATAAGAATCCTACTCATTGCAAGGTTGTCACAGGGATTAAATGAGTAACACACGTAAGTCTCTTAGCACAATACCTGGTTCACGGTATTTATCTGTTAGTGTAATTGATCATAAATGTGTTTAGCTACATTCTTGTAGTAGAGAAACTTGGAGTATTATGAAAGCCCAGGAGAGGAACACAGAATCCAAACTGGAGATGGCAGAGGCTGGGGCAATTAAGGTAGATTTCTTAGGATGGAATGGCTGAGCTCACTGCAATAAGAAGGTAAAGGATGGGACATGTTATGGATCGGATGTGAGGTATCTCCCAAAAGCTCATGTGTGAGAGAATGCAAGAAGGTTCAGAGAAGAAATGATTGGGTTATGAGGTTATGAGTTGGGCCACTGGGGCATGACATTGTGCTATATATTTTGTATCTGGCAAGTGGAGATCTCTTTGCTTCCTGATCATCATGTGAGCAGCTTCCCTCTGCCACACACTTCTGCCATGATGTTCAGCTTCATCTTGAGCCCTGAGGAATGGAGTCTGCTATCTATAGATTGAGACCTCTGAAATCCTAAGCCCCCAAATAAACTTTTCCTCCTCTACAATTATTCTGGTCTGGTCTTTTGCTCACAGTGTCAGAGAAAAAAAAAAAAAAAAAAAAAGCTGACTAAAACAGGATACCTTACAGAAGGAACAGCATGACCCTGACCCTACAGGTAGCGAAAGACTTTAGCATGAATGGAAAATATAAGGAAAGCAGGCAACGGACCATTCTAAAGAAGGGAGGTCAAGTCAGATCCCAAGGATGAAGGGCAGTAAAAAATTTGTCAGAGAAATAGTAGGTCAAGTTCTCATTGATTCAATGGTGAATCAATCAAGGCTATAGTGATCCATTAAGACTACCATGTTAATTGAATGAGCAAGATTTGCTTTTGTCTGATCAGAAGTCCCCTCAAATAGCCCAAATTCCTATCTGCCTTAGCCAGACAGGCTTACAGAGGACACTTCATAAGCTCTCTCCAATCAGGAGAAACAAAGCAGCATGCTCTATAAGTGGTCCAAAGATCTTGTTTCTAATTCCCAGACATGATGCAGCTACTCATCAAGAGTAAGACTGAGACACTCACACCTTTCACCTTTCCATTCTCCTTGAACATTTTGTACCTATTGGCCATAGGTCCTGTTCTCTCTCTTGCACTGTTGTTCTTTTTGCTGGTTCTTCACTCCTGCTTAAGAGTCCTGAACTTCTTCTCTAGACTGAATAGAATATTCCTGGTACTGGAAACCCAATTTTCCTCTAGGGCACTTACATTCTTTCTCTCCTCTCTTACAGCCCCACACATTCTTATAGAGAAGTATACTCTCACACTGGAATGCACCAGGACTCCAGACATGACCCTAGTTCCTAAACCAGTTGACCTCACCATCACCCTGCCATCTATGGGTGGGGGAGCTCAGAAGGTTGTTGTGCATGGAGGAGGACACATAGAATTGAGGATGACACTTCCTTTTAGTGTTTCTGGGTCTAAATAGAAGTGGCAAGCTTACTATAAATATTGTACCATTGCCTAATTATTTCCTATCTGGTTTGGATGAAGTGGAGAGAGGAAGGAGGGACAGGAAGAAGAAAACATGGATCGATCTTTGCAATGTGGGAGGTAATTAGACTTGAGGATCAGATAGGCCTGAATTGAAATACCACTTCTAGATCTTATAATCTGAGTGACGTTGGACATGCCAATCAGCCACTCTGAGCTCCTGTGGTCTCCTGCGAATGACAAGAATTTTTGCACCCACATAAGACTGACAGAGTGGGAAACTGGCACATGCTGGCTTGCTTCCACTTTCCTAGAGGGCCACAATCCAAGTCTGCAGGTCTCCCTCACCTTAGGGATGAGTGCAGATGGGTTGCCCAGAAGAGCGCGATGAGGTACTTTCTCTAAGGGAGAAATTGAAGAACAAGAATAACTCAGGATATGACAGAAATCTGGCCTTGGTAACCATCTAAGAAATAAAGGAATTAGAGGAATTCTAATTTGTTCTGACTCCTTTTCCTCTGATGGTCTTTGACTCTGCCCACCCAGGCCTTTTAGTTTTCTTTGTAATGCGGCAAAATGATATTTGGGGAGGTTATAGATACCAGTTAATTTCAGGAGTCCCCACTGTTCTCAATAACATGTGTGATGGTAGCATGACAGTTACTTCTCAAATAAAAGGAAGTGTAATATTCAAAATTTGTGGTATGCAGGCACTGGGGTGGGTAAAAGGCTTGAGAGAGAAAAAAAGCAGATCAAAAATGAAGTGTTGTTATTTAACGATTTCATCTTTAAACTCAGCATTTTAATAAGACACTAAATGCTTTGTCTAGCAAGCCAAATAGACAATATGGAAAGAGCACAGAGAGGCTCCAGGGGTGGTGAGATCCTAAAATGTGGCAAATAGGAAGGAATAAGAAGGTCTCTGGGCTTACATGGGGAAGAGTGAGATTGGGTGGAGAATCTGTCCCAGCTTATCATGGAACCTCATTATTGACTTTTCTGTGACAATCTGCTTCATTCTTGGCAAAATGAAGCCTGGAGTGGAATTCTCTATACCGGTTTCCAGCTTCATATTCGTGGTTAGAGCTCTGGTGAGAGATGGTGGGGGCCATTGTTTTTCCCCTGATTCATATACTGTGTCTTTTCTAGATTGGAAGCCTACCTCTTAATAGTTGAGTTTATATCTTATTTGTGATATATACCTGGGATCTGAGCTCAAAGCAGTCCATCCACAAAATTTGAATGTATGATTTTAAACCACATACTTTGAATTCAAAATTAATATTGCCTCTATAGAAATTCAAGAAGCAAGAGAAAAGGAAGAACATATGGTGCTGTGAGATCCCTGCCCATTTCGTACCATGCCAAGTATTAAACGTTCATTCACATGGTGATAAATTATTCCTGCATATAAACTGTGAAGTGTATTTGAAAGAAAGGGTTTAATTAAAGTTGATATTTCTGCACCTCTCTATTCTGGCTGCCATTTTGCTGTAAAGTACGATTATTTCTGACACCAAAATGTTGAAACTAGATGACAACAACGTTTTCCCCCTTTATAAGAAAAACAGCCTAGCTTAATGTTAATGAGTTTAAGAGTTTCCATATGACCAATAAACAATCAACCATACCTTTTGTTAGAAGGTAAAACTGTCTATTTCTGTTGGAAAAGAAAGCAAAAGCAACTTGCTTGTAAAAGTCATTGTTGAGATTCATTATGTTAAGTGCTTAGATAACTATGCAATATATAAAATTATTTAATGGTTACTCTAGTTCTGTATAAGACATTTTATCACCTTTTGTTTATTCACATTCACAATGAAAATCTATTTACAAAATTATTTTTCTAACCATTATTCTAAAAGCTTTACAAATATTAATCCATCTGTTGAGTTCTTTAGCAATCTTATGAATGGACATGCTTCTTGTTTGAAAGGAGAAGGAAATTGAGGTTCAGATTAAAAAAAATAAAGTGATTTGTGCTATGTTAGGCTTCTGGTAAGAGGTGAGCTGAGATTTGAACCCATGCCATCTGGGTCTAGTTAGTCTGTTTCTAATCAGTGAATAATACCATCTCTTGCCATTTTTTTTTCTTAATTTGAAGTTCATAAAGAAATGATATAATCACTGTAATAGAAATGGTAACCTAGCAGCCACCTGAATGTGGGAAGTAAGCCAGCATTATAATTGGGTGTACACCAATAATAAGACTATAATGAAATATTGAAAACAGATAACATTTCTCAGGTGCTATCTGCTTAATGTTCTTGTAAGGGCTTCCCATGAGTTGAGTCACCCAATCATTCCAACTCTACAAAGCAGTACAAATGTTATTCTTACTTTACAAATAAGTAGTCTGAGGTGCACCAAGAGAAACTAACTCACCCCAGGTTACAGAGCCAGCAAAGAGAAGAGCTCAGATCGAACCCCTGCACTTTGTCCCAGTACCTACATTCCTATCCCTACGATTCCACCTGACATGCCTCCTTGAGAAAAGACTAAGGATCAGATGTAGAAACACAACCTCAGGAACACAAAATAGATCGACCATGATAATAATTTAAGTTATGGGAGCAGGAGGGTTTGGGGTAGGCTATGACAAAAACTATTAATTAAACCCAAAAGACAAAAGACAAAAGAGAAAGCATTTCATAACAAGACCAAAGAGGAACAGGAAGTAATTATATCAGCCCACCCACACCTTCATGAATTAATAGTGCACAAAAGTTAAGCTTTTTTTTTATATATATATTTTTAAATCTGTTTCAGAATTTCTACACTTACAGGTTCAATATGAATATATGTGTTAAAATGTACTCAAGAAGCCTTTCTTCAGGTTTTGTTTTTCTGTTCTTTTTTAAAAGGAAATGTTTCTAGAATCTGGAGAAGTGATTGATGTATTCAGTGGTAGAAACTTTGCAGGAATCTTGCATGAAAATTAATAGGAGGCCTCCCTCCTAAGAAGACCTTGATGTTGGTAATAATTAGGAAAATATATCAGTGTTCTAATTAGCTTTAATAAAGACCCCCAGGGCAGTTCTTGAACAATCTTTCCATTAAAGCACTTTCCAGTGGTATGCCACGATGCCTGAGCATTGGGGTTCCACTAAAACGTATAGGAGGGCTTTATTTTATGAAGGGAGCACTTGCTTGGAGGGAAAAATAAATGTTGCTGAAAGTCACAGGAGTAATAACATGACAGGAAAATGGATTTGCAAAACCACCAACCCTAAATGGAAAGCTCACCCCTCTATCTTCAGAGCAGATAGCCCGTCATAAGCTACTGCGCCCTGAGCATAAAACTCTCTTGCTGTGCCTGCTTTTGTCTCTGTAAAAGAAAATGACATATACGGTGTTTAAGTATATTTGGACTCCTGCTGGAAATTGTTATGGGGTAGGGAAGGAAAGACGAAAGCACTTAACAAAAAGGAAACGGATTTGGAATTTCAGCTCTTTCCTCCCCACAGAGCTGCACAGAGCTGGAAGGATCATAGAAGACTGACCCATTCTTTTTATTTCCAGGTAGCTAATTTACAACTAAAGACAGGTTATCATTACATGAAGAATTACCATGGCCCGCACTAGAACTCACAATGCCATTCTGTGTGGGCAATGTCTCCTTGTTGGTGAGCTCAGGAGCTCTGGTCTCCCCTTCAACAAACACAGCTTTGTAACCAATCTGATTCTATTATGCAAATTAATTCAAGCATATTTTATTCCCCATTTTGATCTCATCATTCAGCACTGAGCTGGTCTCTGGTTTCAAATCAAATCACAGGAATTATGTTTCGTCTGCAAAAATCACTGAGGAAGGGAAGAGGAAGTATTACAAGAATTATTGAATCACGAGTCTTCTTCCCTGATTTCTACACTGGCATGAACTCAAGGCAATCACTTCTTTTCAGGTGCAAAATATACAGTGGAGACTACAAAAGGGTTATGGTGTATATTACTCCGCAATAATACCAAATTCAAATGTTATATACACAGAAAAATGTCCCCTTATTAATGACCAGCGTGTTCTTGAAAGATAAATGGAAATATCACAACTGCTACAAGGTAAGTCTGACTCTAGAGAACCTCAGGAACTCAGCTTTGGAAGTAGAAAGATCATTCCCTGCCTGTGTATCATGCAAACCTGGGCTTAAAACCTAGTTCTTCGATGTACGGGTTAGACAGAATTAAATTACAATAGTAGGTACCCTCTCTGGCCAGGCTCCTGTTTTTTCCAAAACTGGACAGCATGCTCAGGGCTCAGTACACACCATTTTATTGTGTTTTCACCACAAATATATGAAAATATTACTCAGATTTTTATTTATGAGAAAACGGAAGCTCCAAGTTGTAAAGTAACTCATCCAAGTACATGCTGAATCACTGGCAATGTTGCAATTCTAGCTCAAGTTTATATGATTACAAAACCCGTGTTTGGCTTGGGAATATTTCACCTGCCTCCCAAACTCTGAGAGTCCACATTCCTGGTCTTCAGTACAAGGAGATTGCATTTTCCATCTTCAAGGATCATCACAGCTATATAATTTTATTTCATATTGAAAATCATCTTTGTTAGATGGAAATTCCGTTATGCTCTGTGTCTGTGTCATAAGACTTTATATTCTTAGGGTCCCATAGCAAGAAGGTATCATAGAAATCCAACTTAAGGCCCCTGACCTCATCCTTTTATAATCATTTGGTACTTATTTATATCTTTGCACAATTAAATCATCTCCAAGTGATAAGATGGTCATATGTTATGTGTGCAATGAAGAACTTAATATTTGTGCTCCGTTCAGTCTTTAAGACAGACTTTTTCTCACTGTAATATTTTTAAATGTTAATTATTAAGATGAATAAAATATATCAACACATATAAGAAATCACACTGTCAGCAGTGTCAGCTTTGACTATGCTCTACATGAATGTGTGGAAAGGGAGAGGGATTTCATTTTCAATTTTTTCTTCTGCATAAGTTAAACTACCTGAGTGAAAATGAGGCCAAAGTGGCAAAGTATTCAGATGCTTAACATCACCTAATGTCACTACTGATATGAAAGTCTCATATGAAAATGCCCCATTGTCTCTAACCATCAAATATCTATAAAACGTTCTTTATTTGCCCATTCCTTCATTTGGCCATAACTTTCCACAGTGTCGGGTTTGGATGGGACTTTGGGAATACACTGAAGTCAAGTAGCACCAACCTGTAGGATCCGTCACCGTCTTCAGCTAATGGTCAGAACATGACCTATACAGATGAATGATGGTATGATGGGGTCAGCACAAACAGGACTATTTACAGGGGCAGGAATGAGTCAGTGACCATAGCCCTACAGATGAATGTGTGATGTATCCGCTGACATTAGCCTACTCCAGTCTCTTCCAAGTAAATCCCCACACCCACACTCACCAATGCCTGGAGCCTCCTCCACTCACCCTCTGAGGAATGACCACACCTACTCCTATGACAATCAAACCATAAAACGACCAATGACTGCCTCTACCTCTGCCACATGGCTCATAATGATAACCTGGGTGAGTTGGATTCTCATGAGAACTTGAATGCAAGAAAGCAGGAATCCTCTGCCATTGGTAGAGGCAGCTGAAACAGGTAAGTTTGGAAGCAACTGAGGAATGGCACAGCCTCTGACATCCAGTGGTGGCTCAGGTTTCAGTGAAATTAGGGACAAGAGCAAGTCAATTGAAAACTAAAGAGAAGTAAGTACAGCCTCTGTTCCCACACTATACAAATGGAAAAGTGTGTGGCCCTGTTTTCTGAAGACCTAAGCAATCAGGGACTCCCTCTAGCTGTTGTCTCCAAGGATCCCAGCCCTGCTGATTTGTTTCTGAAGTTCTATGAAGTCACCTGCAATATCCTGTCCATCAGATGACAATACACTGCCTGTACGTGGGCTAACCTGAGTGCTGCCCCTTATCAAAACAGTGACCTAAGTTGGGCGTGGTGGCTCACGACTGTAATCCAGAGGCTCGGGAGGCTGAGACAGAAGGATTGCGAGTTCAGAGCCAGCCTCGGCAAAAGCAAGGAGCTAAAAAAACTCAGTGAGACCCTGTCTCTAAATAAAATACAAAACAATACATAATAGTGCTGGGAATGTGGTTCAATGGTTGAGTGCCCCTGAGTTCAATCCCTAATGTCAAAAAAAAAAAAAAAAAAAAATCAGTGACCTAGTAAACTATGAGAATTAAGAGGAAAAAGTTAGGCCTGTTCAAGGGTACATTACTATAGTTGTGGAGATCACTTGTTCAGTTGTAGAAAATTCCATCTTCTCTGGGGCTGAGGATGTGGCTCAGTAGCACAGAGCTTGCTTAACATGTGTGAGGTACTGGGTTTGATACTCAGCACCACATAAAAAATAAACAATAAAATAAAGGCATTGGGTCCATCTACAACTCAAAAAAAATATTTTAAAAAGGAAAATGCCATCTTCTCCTGTGAATTTCCAAGGACGATGAGACCAAAAAAACAAACAAAAAAACAAACAAAAACAGATCTCTAGACCAAAAGTCAAGATACATGTGCTATATCATAGGTTCTGCTGGTGGACTGATGTATAATCTTGGAAAAAAATGCTTCTTCCTCAGGGACTAAGGTTTTCCTTTAATAAAATAGAAAACTGGAAGTTGCTTATTAAATGTTCTTCCATATCTACAGGAAACTGCAAGTCTGTGCTTTGCTGAGACTGAGTGACCTTCTGGGCTGAAATAGAGGTTTTCACCTCATTCAGTGCCCTGCTGGTAGGATGGTCTACTGCCCAACTCCAGGAAGCCTCACATACATACAACATGAGGGGAGCAGTACTCTCTCAGCCTGGGCAATGCAGAGCCCTGTTAATATGCAAAGTCTTGAATCCCTGCATTAGGAATCAGCCTTTGCTGATGGACAGTGGGAATCCATTGAAGATTTCCAGCCAAGAGACTGGCAGGATCCAGAATATCTAAGATGTGCAGGAGAAACTAGGGTAAGCAGTAGTAGCATTTGTGAGGAAACAGGGAATAGCCGGGGCTCAGGAAGAAGGGCTTAGAGGAATGGAGCTCAAGTTACCACTCACTGGATGTATAACTCATCCTCTGTGAGTCCAGGTTGCCATGTTGGAAATGAGAAGCACACTAGGATGGGTCTCAGAGTGGGCGTGCTAAGGTCAAAAGAGCTGATGCATTGAGAAAACTTTGTAGGATACCTGTCATAGGGGGGACATTAAAAAAAATAAAGTTTATAAAGGCAAGAGCCTTTTCTTTTCTGATCACTACTGTAAAACAGAAGATACCCTGGAACACAGTCGGTGATTAAGCTCAGTTAGGGATGCTGCTCCTTCCACAAGTAAAAAAATGCATACTGTAAGCCCAGGATATGTGCATTGGCACATCATGGTCCTTGCCTCATGAAGGGCGCCAGGAGTTTACTGTCTATTAAAGGGAAACAAAACATCAATAGGGATTGCTAAATGTAACGACAGATGTGCATGAGGGTGCTGAGATCAGTAATCCAGTGATGTTCAATAGAAATATAATGTAAGTCACCTGCATGATTTTTACAATTTCTAGACAATATTTTTAAAAAGTTCAAACATGGGTAAAATGAATTTTAACCATGTAATTTATTTAATCCAGTATGTACCAAATGGTATCATTTTATCATGTGTTCAATACATAAACTATTGAGATATCCTGATTTTTTTGTGTTTGTATTTGTCTGATGTCCTGGAGCCAAAGAAATAGTTCAAAGGAGAGGCAGGCATCCTAAAATAGAAACATAAGGATCAGGAGGTGGAAAGGGGTTCTAGAAACTCCTTTCTAGAACCCTGCTGATGAAGAGGACCCTGGGAATGAGCAGGAGGAGAGAGGATGAGGCAAGTATAAGAGGAAACTAAAGTCATAACAGTGCTGTTTCTGATCTCTTCAGAGAAAGGCAGGTTTGGAAAGCAAAAGCACTAGGTTTTAAGCATTTTAATCTTTGTGAAGCAGGTAACAGGTGGACAGGTAACTCAAGTGCAAGTTCTAAAGTTCTTCCAAGGGTCACCATCATCAATGCCACCCTTTGTGTTTAAGTGTGGAGATTTTGTTACATTACTAGATTCTAGAACCTCAGAATTGGATGACAAGATAGGGAACTTCAACTATTGGTCTTTCACTTCAATAGACAAGTAGGAAAACAAAGGCAAAGTGAGGAACATCTCAAATCCTCACTGTGCAGAAGAAAAACAAAGGGACAGGGAGAAGTACCAACAGGAGAAAATTTTATAGCATCTTCCTTTCCCTCTCTCCCCAAAACCTGGATTAAAAGCAATCTTCTCTTTCAAACCATTTCCAGGAAAACAATCCACCCCAGGTTCTATAAGCGGAACAGGCATTAATAAGGAACAAGAGAGATTGTCAGAGGGGAACAGGACCAGGGACAACTCTCTGAAATCCTGCAGAGAGCCACTGCAGAACAGTCTGTTTTTATAGGTATAAACAATGAGGAGGAATCACCCCAAGGTGGCCTGGATAACTGACAGGGACTTGATGTGGTCTTTTGAAATAACTACTGAAGCCATGAGAGAGAACACCTCAGACCCCCAGTGCTCAGATCCTTGAGAATTCTGAGAAGTGCATCGTATGACTCCAGTTCCCTCAGAGCCACCCACACTGGTCCAGTTTAATCAGAGTGTATGGATACCAGCCAGCAGGAGTGGGTGCAGTTAGGTTCTTCCAATTATTGGAAGCCTGATTTTTTTTTTTTTTTTTTTTTTTTTTTTTTTGGTACTGGGGATTGAACTCAGGGGCACTTGACCACTGGGCCACATCCCCAGCCCTTTTTTGTATTTTATTAGAGATAGGGTCTCCTCACTGAGTTACTAAGTGCCTTGCCATTGCTGAGGCTGGCTTTGAACTTGCGATCCTCCTGCCTCAGCCTCCCAAAGTGCTGGGATTACGGGCGTGCGCCACCGCGCCCGGCTTGGAAGCCTGATTTTCACCAGAGTGTGGGTGGTCTTTTCTGAGGGCTCATTCCTAATGTACATCCCTGGACCACTACATCCTGCCAAAAGCAGACTAAACACTACTACATTTTAAAATGACATTTGTGTGTGTGTCTACAGAGGGTTTCTTGTCCCCTTTTTTTTTTTTTTTAGGAAACAATAGCCTTGTAATTATTTCATTGTTGTTTCAAACAATCCAATCTTTGAAGCCCAATACTTTCTTTTCAATGTATTCATGTCATTTTATTAGAAGAAATGCTTTTTTTTTTTTTAAGTGAAGGATAAAAGAAAAGTAATGGGATACAGCAAACTAGTCAAGTGCCTTATATGTGTGCAGAGCATTTTCTGAAGCATGTGCCAAGTCCTTTCAGATGGGCAGGACTTTCAAAGGCAATGTTAAGTGTCTTTTGTGGGTCTCAGATGATATGGTTCACTTAATTAGATTTTCTGTAATCCCAGGTTAATCCTATTGAGGATTACAGACGTGAATTTTGACGTGCCTGGCAGAAACATCTATTGTTCCAAATGCATTCCTGAAAAAAAAAAAAATACCTCATTTTTAATTCATTACCATAATCATTACCACCAAGACACCCTCTCCCTTTCTCCTCCCTCAGGTAGAAGTGACCATTTTGTTTCCTTTGGATCACACTGTCCTTTTATGAAATTTAATAAGGGCAGTTTGAATAATTCTTTGTCCTCAATTACATCATCCTCTTCCCCAGGACATATTAAGTAATCTAAGATTTTGAATGGAAGCTAGCTCCTCACTAAATTCCTTGCCAACGTGTACAATGGACATTGTATCTGCCATCATTGACTGTCTAGACCAATGTCTCTCCACCTTGACCGAGCATTAGAATCCTCTGGGGAGCCTGAAGAATTCCATTGTCCTTACCTTAAGCCACATAAAATCAATGAAAACCAGGGCACAGTAGTTTTTAAGTTCCCAGGTAATTCCAATATACACCCAGAGTCGATAGACAGTGGTTTAGAGTTACACTACCCAGTGGGATAGCAACTAGACAAAGGTGGCTCTTAAAATTAATTTAAAGACCCAGCTGTTCCACTCCACTCCTCAGTATTTATCCAAAAGAACTGAAATCAGCATACTATGGCAATAACATGCATTCGCTGTTTAGAGCAATTCAATTCACAATAGCCAGGTTATGGAACCAGTCCAGGTGTTCATCAACAGGTGAATGGTATGAATTCACAGTGGAGTTCTACTCAGCCATAAAGAAGGAAGTTATGCTATTTGTCAGTAAATGGATGGAACTGGAGAACATCGTGCTAAGTGAAATAAGCCAGACTGGAAAAACTGGGAAATAAAAATTGATGAAATTATGCTATATGCATGTATAAACATACCACAATAAATCCCACTCTATGTATAATTATAATGCATTAATGAAAAATGCATATATGTAAATAAATAAAAGGAAGACCCAAAGAATAGAGGAAGGGGGACAAGAAGAGGAAGCATGGGGTGGAAAAGGGAAGTGCTAGAAAATAAGTTTGAACAAATTACATTATGTGCATATACGACTATTTCACACGAACCACACTATTATGTATAATTATAATGCATTAATGAAAAACATAAAAATTTTAAAAATTAACTTAAATTTTAGGACAGAGTTTCTCAATGCAACAATCCCATTTGAAGTGTTCAGCCAACTTATTTCATTTCAAGTGGTTATTTCTATCACTGTAGCAAATGATCCTATCTGCCAGTGTCGGTGTTAGGCTCTAAAAATCATCATCTGAATCATAAAATACGAGTTTGATGACCAAATGTGTACAAAGGACACAGCCCTGGGTATTCAAAGACCTGCCACTAATTCATGCAGTGTCTGATAACTGAGACCACAGTTTTCACATCCATGCAGTGAAGGGTTGGGCAACAGTAGGCTTGTCTCCAACTGCGATCAGCAGAACACCCTGAAAACTCAAGGAGTGACGGCCTATCAGTGGGTAGGCTAAAACCACTGGCTCTACTGACCACCGCAAAGAGAACAGATAGCTAGGCTCAACAAAATTTCTCTTTGAAAAGCATGTCTGTAACATTATAAAAAGAGAGAGAGAGAGAGAGAGAGAGAGAGAGAGAGAGAAGAAACACAACTACTTGTGATATTTTGATCCCTAACAGACTCCCTGTCTCAGTCCAGCAGCAAATTCATAAATTCCTGCTTCAATGCCCATAATCTCCTGGTACAGGGAGGAGTCCCCGGCTCAAGAAGCCAGGAGCACTGACAGCTGACAACTCACTTCTCCTCTCACGTCTGCTTTCTCTTATGAAGAAAAGGAGGAACGATGCCGGACCTCCCTCCTTCCCGAGTTAATTTGAGGGTCAAATGAGATAATGGATGGTGAGGCTCTTTATAGAAGCATAATGTGGGCTACACAGGTGAGGAAAGAGATGATAAGAGGCTGACAGCAGTGGCAACTTAGATTTCTGTAGCTAATTTTAAAAGCTTTGCCTTTTAACCTTTGGTATTATGGACTGTAGATAAATGTAAATTATCTTTTGTTATTACAAGAAAGGGTATGTGATTCTTTCCTTTTCTCTGATAGGGATATAAAATTGGCTGGATGCTGCAAATGGGTCCCTTTCATGTATGCGGCCATCCTTTTGGTTGGCCCCAGGACATGAAGGGATTCTGTAGCACCACCATGTGAGAATGCTGAGCTCAGCTCATTGGGTGCCGAGTGGGGAGAAGCAGATGGCTGAGTCTGATAAAGAAAGCTGATACAATGCAGTGACAGACTCAGTGGGGATACAGGTCAGAAGTCCCTCTGCAGAAACTCTGGGCTTCTCAATTATCCATGATATGGGATGATAACGGAGCAATCCTGGGAAGACTGGAAAAAGCCACCAGACAGATGGCGTGGGCTTTCCTGGCCAGATTAGTTCTAGGAGGTCATCTTGTCAACTCACTCATCATCCATCAAATTTCCACATGAAATAGCCCCATCCATTGGTGGGCAGGCCTGCGAGTGAGTTAGCATATACCTCTTAGCTTCTTTCCAATGAGGACCTGCCATGTCACAGACACTATGCCACGTGATTCGTGTACGACCTTGATGACCTGTTTCTCTCCAGCCACCTTCATGAAGTTGGTATCATTGCCTCCATCAGGAATTCAGGTAAGGGAACAAGGGCATAAAGCACTCTAGTTTGTATTTAATTTATTTCTTGGGCCAGCCATTGCCTAAAATGGAATTTGTGGTGACATACGGCCCACGTGAAGCTCTTTTCCTTTTACCCTTAGACACTGAGCTAAGATCTCCTTCTCTGCTATTCTCCTAAATTTTGTTCTCTAGAGATGCTCAGAACTCAGCCAGCCCTCTTTTTATACAGCAACCTTTTGAAAAATACTTGTGAACACTAGGATTTCCGTAGTAATAAAGTGCTAAGAATTTCGTGAAACATGTTCTTTGTCTTCAAGGAACTTATAGGTTACTAGAATTTTTAGAGCATAAACCTTTCTCTTAGGGTCTTGCATTCTCCACCTTAGGCATGACCAGCTCCTTTGACACTTGTTTAGAGAAATTGTCCCACTATTCCTCAGATGTCCCTCATCCTGCCCACCTCTTCCTCATAGTCCCCGAATGAATGAATCCTGATTTTCAAACCATCTCCCACAACATTTTGTTATTAGAGCAAAATTTTGCTCTACATCTTTCCCTGCCTAAGTCTCCAATGAAGGTGCTAATAAGTAATAAAAAGCAAGGTGGGTGCAGGGAACTAGAAGAAGGCAGCAGATAATAAATATTTTCCAGCAAATGGAGTCAGCCCGAAAGGAGACAGCCTGTGAGATGTCATAAGTTAATCACTGCGGAGGAGAGTAGAGGAGGTATGTGGTGTTACAGGTGTATATTCTGCCTAGGAGAAGCATATGTAGCCAGGAATATCTTCCCTTTGCTCTCAGGGGTTCTTCCATGCTATTGATCAACTGCATCTTCTTCTAAACAGATACACTAGAAGCTAAATTTGCATTCCTCAGCAACACTGGTTGGTTGGAAAGTACTCTTTGGCATTACTCCCTGAGGGTAAACCCCTTTGAACTACAGCTGCCTGAGTCACTCAAGGGGCAGATGAGGAAAGATCACCAAAGCACTGTTGTTAAGCATGAATCTGTCAACAAGGACTCACTACCCTCATGGTAAGACATCAGTGACAGAAATAGCTACCCTCTCCTCTTAAAGAGGACTGCCCAGGACATCACAAAAGCATGGCTAGATCTCCTGTTTCAGTCTGTTCCTGCCTCTGAATCTAACCATTGCATCAGCTGAAACTCTCTGCAACCCTGAGGACTTTTATCCTTTATCTCTTTCATGCCTAGAGATTTTTAGATGTGTCCAGGAGTTAAACCCCAGCATCCCAATCTTGCTCACACAGCACCCACAAAGGGAGGAGGAATTCAGCACTTGATAGACAGTTGACTTAACAGGTATTCACACAGAGAAAACAGCTAACAGCTCCAAAGAAAGTCAGTTCATTAAAATGAATGACACATGTAAATATTAAGAGAGGTCAAGATATATTCAGAATGGCATGGACACTTCACAAGAAAAAGACCTAGATCTGGAAGAATATAAGTGGGAGTTTTAAAAGGGTGAAATGGAAGGGAGACACCGTAGCCTTTCCCACGCTCTGCTATTCATCGGTGGCCATGTTTTCTGTATCACAAATTGATGGCTTCTTTCCTGGAAAATCTACTGCCCTGTCTTCACCATGGCTGAAGCCCAGTTTGACTGCTTAGGACTTTGAGGTTCTGCTTAAGACATATCAGGTTTTTTCTCCCTGCCTCTGACACTTTTTTTTTGGGGGGGTTGGGGTACTAGGGATTGAACTCAGGGGCATTCAACCACTGAGCCACATCCCCAGCCCTATTTTGTATTTTGTTTAGAGACAGGGTCTCACTGAGTTGCTTAGCACCTCACCAATGCTGAGGCTGGCTTTGAACCCAGGTCCTCCTCTCTCAGCCTTCCAAACCACTGGGATTACAGCCTGCCTCTGACATTTTTACCTACCACTTGGGGTCTCACTTCTATCCGGACAGAGGAGATAGTAAATTATGCTGCTTCCTGCCTTAGTCTATGTATCTCTGGTGTGGTTGTGCACCCTCCCCAGATCAACACAGATCAACACAGATCAAGGACTCTGGGATCTTAACAGTGTCTATAGTCTTAAGGTTGTTATAGCACTACCCTTACACACACAGACACACCCACAAGCCCAAGCCTGACCTTCCTTCCCCTCCCTAACTCTGCAGCTAGCCCTAAGACTGGGTCTGCAAGATGCTTCTGCATCCCACTTTACACAGCACAGAAAGAGCTAAGCCTGTCATAGCTACATAATGGAAATCCTTTTCTCATGTCAGTATTTCACCAGCTTGCCCAACTCCCTTCAATGGATATCTGAGCTTCAGTGCTGGGGTAACCATTAATATCTTGCTGCTGAACATGCAACAACACTGTACACCTTGAGAATGTGATGCAGAGTGAAATGTCACTCACACAAAGACGAATCCTGCATGATGCCACCTATGTGAGGTATGTAAAATATTCAAATTCAAAATGTCCAGGAGTGGAATGGTAGTCACTAGGCCCTGCTGTGGGGAAAATGAGGAGTTACTAATTCACTAATCAACAGGTATAAGGTTTCAGTTAAACAAGATGAATATGCTCCAATGATCTGTTGTACAGCATTGTAGCTACAGTAAACCATGCTATATTGCACACTTAAAAACATATTAAGAAGGCAGATCTCATATTAAGTTTTATTATCACAATAAAAGAACAGTTTATAAAATGAATTAAAAAGCTGGGCATGATAGCGCATGCCTATAATCTCAGCAGCTCACAAGTTTGAGGCAGGAGGATCACAAGTTTGAGGTCAGCCTCAGCAATTTATCAAGACTCTCAGCAAATTAGAGAGACATTGTCTTACAATAAAAAATAAAAAGGACCAGGGTGCAGCTCAGCAGTAAATCACCCCTGGGTTTAATCCCTAGCACTGGAAAAAAATTTTATTTATTTTTTTAATCTGCAAGCTAAGGAGGAAAAGTGTAAGTGTTAAACAGCTGCTAACAGAAAAGTTACTATCAAGTGAGCACAGCCCTGGCTTGGTGACATGAAAAGGTGTGGAGATGTCACTTTAGGAAAACTGAGCACAAAACACCAACACTATCAAAACCAGGAGTCAAAGGAAATGTTCTTGGGGACAGAAGAGAAAAGAAGCAGACTTTTTGATGAACATATTTAAAAGAAGCAAAGTCTCTTTCAAATAATTACAAATTGAAAACTTGGCCCTGACACTGAACTTTGAGTAGACAAATGAAAAAAGATGAAACTTTTTTTTTTCTCTGCAAGGAATAATAAGGATCTTGTCACAAAGATATGATTTTTCCCCCCACTGAAGCCCCACTGGAAAAAGAAAAGCATAATGAGGAGAAATTCAGATTACAGAAGAATAGTGACAATTCTTTCAGTTATAACTGGCTGAAGAATTTCAAGTCAGCTTCTTGGTGAGTTGGAGAACTGAAGGTTTATGTGGGAGACCACTGGACATCTTGGATACTGGTAGATGGATAGCTTTAGAGTAACTGCTTGTCCTTATTTTTTTATGTGACTTTGGTATCCTACACAGATTTCCTTTGGTTATCTTTCCAATATCCTATTCATAAAAGATCTTCAGTATTTTTTTAGAGAGGTCTTGGTCTCAGTGGGAACTTCCCTGACATTTGCAATGAGGTATATGGTGCATCAAATGGGCAAAGCTTTGACACAAATACTCTTCATACAACCTTCCTCTATGGATCATTTCTCTGAAGTTGGGTCCCAGGGTGAACCAAACTCTTGCTTTGCTTGGATGAAACATTTCCAGAAATAATCATCACAAATTTGAAAGAAGCACTTTGTGCTAGAATAGGAAAATTTCCATTCCTAATCACAAGATTCTACAAATAAATACTTCTAAATATATTTAGAAATTTGATCAAATATATCATAGCAAACCTTTCATACAGCAATGGATAAGTCATTAATATGGGGGAGCTAGGGGCAGGTGAATCAGATTTAGCAAATAAAAATAGAAGATCTCCAATTTAATTTGAACTTTAAATAAGCAAATATATATATGTATATATGTGTGTGTATACACACACACACACACACACACACGCACACACAGTATGCCCCACTTTATTTGGGGGACTTGTACTAAAACAAATATTTGTTTGTATATGAAATTCAAATTTAATTGAAGTCCTATATTTTGTCTAGCAAGTCTATTGGAAACTCACCTGCCAAAATAATGAACTGCACTAAGTAAGTCAATCCTCAAACTCCAAGTTATTTTTACTCTAAATCCCCAGAATCATTTTCTTTGCAACTATCATCTCTATGAACTAAGAATGTTCTTGCTGAATTCCCACAGAGGCAACATCATTGGGCAGAAGATATCACATTTACAGAAATGCTGACAGTTTGAAAACTTTTAACATCAACGTAACTGAGGTCAGAGAAATCCAGGTTAGGATCTTTGATTTCCCCAGAGAAGGCAGAACAGGCCTTCGATACTGACAGGTGACCTACAATGTAAAAGGCCTAAGGATGAAAGGATTATCCATGGTGCTAATTGGTTGAGGAATTAGGGCTAATGTTCTCTTTCATCCTTTGAGTTGCCACTGGTTTTGAGAAAACAACGAAGACCTAAATCCTGGGGTAAGGATCATTTATATTTGGAGCATGTACCAAACTGGATTAGTGGGTAACTTTTAAGGTCTTTTCAGAATTCAGCCCTCATAAACGTTTGTTCACACATACCAAAAAGTAACCAATGCATTCATCAAACATCCCTTAGGCTTGGGCTGGGGCCTTGATGCTGTGTTCAGCAGAGACAGTACCAAGAAGATGTTGTCATGGTGTTAGGAAGAGAGTTTGCTCTTATTCTTCTGTGTGGCATTAGTGTCCTTAGTAGATTTCCCTTTTGTTGCCTTTTCAATGTCCTATTAAAAAAAAAAAAAAAAACTCCAATATTTTTTCAAGAGGTCCTGACAGGTTGGCGGGCCACCAAGAGAATAGGTACATGTAAGTCTTGAAGTACATGAATGAACCAGATGTTCAAGGTGAGGAACAGCAATCTGGGCAGAGGGAACAACATGAGCAAATACCTAAGACAGGAAATTAGATCCTGTGTCCAGGAAACCATAGGAATTATAGCTGTGAAAACACAGGGACCATCTGCTTAGGTAAGAGGAAAGGCGTGAGACAGGAAATGTAGGCAGGTTTGTGTATGCACAAACATACACACACAGATGGATCGTAAATAAAATTAAACAATAACTCTCATTGTTAGGCCAATATAAATGAAAAAATTGCTTAGCTTCATGCCTATATGGAAGCATGCAAAGACAAAAAGACAATAGCAAATCAGGTAAATCTGAAAGAAAAAAAAAGCCAAATGTCCATAATTTTAGTGTCCCTCAGTCAAAATAAATGGATGTCTGTTTCAATTATTCGGTTTCCATTTGGATGTGTTGAGTCCTTAAAATTCGAAGGAGCATCATGCCTCTGACTGAGATTTAGGGTGGGTCTGTGACTGCTGTGGGTAAAGTAAAATACCTCTGTCCCACCTTAAAGAGCTGGTGGAGGAGGACACAAGGAACATGGGGAAAGGGAAAGAACACTGTATTTTCTACCTACAGCACTAGCTCCTGAACTGAAATCATGAGAGTCACTTAATGCTTATAGACTTGAGAGGTAGGAATTATTATTTTAACTGGAAGAATGAAACAGAGAATCAGAAAACTTGAAGTTCTCCAAATTCTGACATCAGATTAAGTGGCATAACCTAAATTTGACCCCAAGGACAGGAAATGAGCCCACATACATGTGCCAAGCCTGCTTTAAATCTTTAGCAAAAACAGTCAAAGAAAAGTGGCTCATGATATAACAGAGGTGGTGCCTAGGCAAAGAAGGAAATTAATTTCATTCTGATTTTCCCTGATCTGTACTGTATGTACCAAATCACAGGCCTCTTTGCAAAATTAAGGGCATTAGTTATCTTCCCATTCAGTGGCAGTGGCATTATACTGGCACACAAGCATTCCCAGCTAAGAGGAGGAATATCAAGTTTTTACAAAATCATTCATCAAGAGGTGAGACCTAACCCTGATTAGCGTTTCAATAAGAAGGCTGGGACTAAATAGAGACTAAGCACAAGATCACAGCAGCAATTAGGCATCTTCTAGACAGCCACGCTTTCCTCAGACCAATTGAGTTTGAGCAAATGAGATTTTTTTCCTCTTTCTCTCTCTTTTTTTTCCCCTGCTGTGAAATGAACTGCCTTAAATAACTGATGAAGTGACAGCAGGCCTGTTAAAGGAAACGTTTGCCCATTAAGTGAGGCTTAATTAAGAAGAGCATAGGCTAATCACTCTTCCATCTAATAAGTGATACACCCTGGTTAAAATCACCCTGCAGCACAGCACAGTCTAGAAGGTCTACCATGACACCTCACCAGTAAACTAAAGGCAAAGCACCCATCAACTTTGAGAAAGGACATATCACTTTGCAAAGCCATGGATGAACTGGAGCTATGTGCATGCAAATATTTCATCAAATACTAATATTTGTCTTCCGGTTACTCTCTCTTTAAATTTACTTGAAACAATGAAGCTACATTCACTTTTCCCTTTAGATAAGCCACTTGGAATTAAGGATAAAATGTTTGGCTCCAGAACCATTAGCAATTCGAAAGTCCCCAAGAGTGTATCACCAGCCCCAGGAAGATGGGATTATAGGTGTCATCTTCACCATTTTATCTCTAGTGGGTAACAGGGTATTGAGCACGTCAACAACATTCAGTGAATACTTGCTGAATGAGCGTGTGAGAACAAACAACTTATACTTGAACACACTCATGGCTAAAGGCATCATCCTAGAAATGGGCTTGGATGGCATTACAGGTTGAATTGTGTCTCCCAGAAAGATGATAAAATCCTAACCGGCCAACCAACCTCTGTATTTGTGAACGTGACATTATTTGGAAATAGGGTCTTTGTAGATCTTCATGTTAAGACAAAGTCATTAGGGTGGGCCTCAATTTAATATGGTTGATGCCCTTTATAAATGAATGTCTTTGACATAAAAAGATCATATACAAAGCAAGGAAATCCAGAGACTTCTGGAAGCAAAAAAGAAAGGATGGACCCTTCTCCCTCACTGCCTTCAGAAGGAACCAACTCTGTCCACACCTTGATTTTGGACTTCAAGTCTCCAGAACTATGGGACAACATACATTTGTTGATTAGGCCACTAGTTGGTGGTACTTTGTTCTTTTGGCACAAAACTAATCTATTAATAACAGGGAAGGGCAAAGTATGGTCTGAGCCAGACTGGGGAAAGTCTACTGTCAAGATGCTAGTCACCTCTCAGTTCTCTCTCCCACAAGACCTTTGCTCCTTGCAAATCTACAGGTACTGCTGTAGCCAAGAGTCCTGGGTCCACCTCTGCTTTTCCTTATCATGAGGTCACACTTGAAAAATGTGACAAACAGCGCTGTACACTTCTCCGAGGGTTGATATGAAGATTAAATGAGATAATTCTTGTGAAGTGTTAAATATTGTGTACAGCATGTAGTAAACACTCAATGAATACTACCTTTATTATTATAGTTTTAAAGCTCTGACTTCTAGAACTTAATGACATTAAGGTCAATTTTACATTTTTCAGCTTTGTCATCCAAGCAGCATGGACATGATTATATCTGGACTGAGCAGATGGAACTGGCTGGTAATGCAGGACTTTAGGTAGTTCCCTCCAAATCCAAGGGATATAGCCACAATTTAGGCTGCTTTAATAGCTGGCTTTAACAGCTCCAAATCTCCCTACTCTCATTCTCTCTCCCACTCCCCAAATTTATCAAGAGGAGGCAATGGAATCTGTAAAGACCTAGCTATGTTGGAATTGAGCCTGGTGGCCTGAAGGTCAGCAAAGCCAGCAAAATGCTGGGAGTGGAGCTGCAGAGCCTTTGGGTGGTGGTGACCTTCAGGCTCCTGGAAATGCAGCTGAGGGTGAAAGCTTGTAACCGTGATCCCTGAGAAGCCTGAAGGGAAAGATAACATCTGCCAATCACAGCCTTCTTGAGCTACAACTAGGAGGCTTCCTAGTTCCCTGCACTAGGGAATGGGACCTAGGCTTTGATATCCTTTTCTTATTTACTCTTCAACAACTCAGTGAGGTAGTTATTATCACCTTTATTTTAAAAATGAAGGAATGACATTCAGAAGACTTTTGGAAATTCAACTCAAAGTCACAAATCACATCAACTAGCTAGTATTCAAATCCAGTGTAACCACAGGCTGACTGAGCTAACCATTGAGCCCCACTGCCGCCTGGCCCCCACAGTGCTGCCCCAGCTAGAAAGTGGCTCTTAATGGGCTGTTTCTAACATTAAAATCAGAAGACCGCATTATCAAACCCATCTGCTGATTGTTTATACCTATGTATGTACTTAAAAAGGCATAAATGCTTTTTGAATACCAGTAGTATGTGTCCTTAATTTTCTGTATTGTTTATGCAATACCCGCAGTGGAGCAATCACAATAATAATTCATACTTTATAGCACTTTGTAATTTACCAAGGGCTTTCATGAACATTAACTCATTTTATACATCACTTGACTGACAAAGGTGAGGGTTATTATTACCCTCATTTTCTTGATGGAGAAGGAAGTAAGTCATACATGATTTTTGGCATTTGCAGATACTAATGAAATGGAAGGATGCTACTTGAGAGGAAACTGAGGCTGAAAGTCCTGTCCTAAGAAATGAAAGTACTTCCTTCAGGAAAAATACAGCCCTGGCATGAGAGTGGATGTCTCCAAAATCAGTCGAAATTTAGCTGCCTGCCTGATGCTTCTTGTCCAGGAGGACATAGCTGATTAACCATAGCCAATAATGACAGTGGCAAATAACTGAACATTTATTACATACTTAATAATATGCTAAGCACTCTACACCACTTGCTTTCTTTAATCTGCACACGGCTGTGGAATTTTTTTCAAATGATGTTATTCCCTTGCATAGATGAAGAAATTTTTATCTTCAAGCAGTTAAATAACTCCAACAACAACCTTGACCATCTGATATTAGAGGTTTTAATTTTAATAATTTGAGTTTAACCCAGTAAGCCCCAAGTTTTCAATTCTGCAAACATAATTATCTCCAAGTTACTCTAAGTTGTATATGTTCTGCTCAATTTAAGTTTTTGTAGGTGCTCCACATCTGGGATAATGGAACACAATGGATTATGACAGATGGCCCAAATTGCACAGCCTCTTTAAAATCTGTGTTTTTACTTTCGTGTTCCTCCACTCCTAGAGTCTCTTGACTTTCCCTCAGGCTTGCACTAGGTCAGAAATATGACTTTTGGCCTGATTCAGAGGCTTGGCTTTGGACTGCTCAGGACTCAAGAGGCTCTGGGTTCAGTACTGCAGCTGCCTGAAGGAAGGTGCCTGCTATGTTCTTGCCCCATAGGGACTGCAGTTTGCAATTAAAGAGATTGATTTTGTGCAAACACCGGAACCCATGCATCCAAATGTCCTGGTGGAGACAACTTTGGAGTCACAAGAAGAAAAAAAAAAAAAAAATGCAGGTCCACCTTGTTAGGGTCACAAATCACTGTTCAAGACAACCCATGTTCAGGGCACATTCTTGCTTCCATCTCATCTTTGGATAATTTCAGAAGCTTTATTCCCTCAAGACAGAGCTCTTGCCATTTCTAAAACAATTACAAACACTGCTCCAGAAAGATCATCAATCAAGGCAACGTCAAAGGGCACTAGGGTAGAGCCCTCAATGGGAGATTAACTTTGAAGGCAACAGAATCACTTGGGTGCTTAAGTCCCAAGCTATTTGCAATCGTCCATCCCTTGATACTCTGTCTGAAATAACTTGGAGAGGAAGAGATCTGAGATGGGAAGACAAAGGGCAGAAAGAAGATTGGAAAACTTATGTTGAGAAAGAAAATGCAGAGACAAAACAAATATACTGTGTCCCTGGGTTAGTGTTAGAGAAAGTGGAGTCACTTAAGGGGGATAACCAAATCACATCATGGGAGTCTGCTATGTGTATCATCACTAGACAGAGAAAATCCCAATAGTTTGGGCTGAGGCAAGGCCCACCATTAGGTCTAGGATGCTTCACTTTGAATTTGAAGTATTAGCTTGATTCCCTTCTGCTCATGTTGCTCATCAGCTGTGGGGCACCAAGGATATTATTCAAACTTTCTTACATGCCCCAGCATAGGGCAAATTAGTAGGAACTAAACAAAATGAGGAGAACCCCCAGTTTGAATGACTTCTTCCCCTTTCCACTTGTTCCCTTGTCAGTTTTTGATCCATGAGCCACATAACTTCTAAGTAGAGGAATTCAGCTTTGAACTTCAGTTCAGAAACCTGATTTCTTATCCCCAGCTGTCTACTGAGTCATCCACATAGTACAGAAAATGCCCAGCACTAGCCTCCTGCACAGGTTGCTGCATAGCCTGGCCTGGGGGACAGGAACGTTCACAGCTAGGAACCCCTATTAGTAACTCTCATGGATGGCTGAAGAGTATGGTAGTTATTTCCGCTGCACGCTGTTGTCATTTTGTAGTGGGAAGCAAAGCAACACCCAGTAACACCAACTTGCACATCCATTGATTCACTTGGGATCAATTAGTATAGTCCATTGATTTTTCAATGGAAGTAAAAACCCCAGAGTCAAGACCCCATCACTTTACAAATAAGAAAGCCGAGGCTCAGAAAAGCACCAACACTTGGCCAAGCTAACATTGCTAGGGGGGCTTTATTCAGTCCAGCTTCCCTCTGGCAAACAGGGATACTCTTCCTGCCAGTGCGTGGAGCTGTGGCAATCCATGGCTCTTTCCTGGAGGTATGCAAATAAATGTCATCATGAGTAATCATAAGGAAGGAATTAAACATTTTACAGAGTTTTTGCTATGTGCTGGGAACTATGCTAGGTATTTTACAGGCAATATCCCATTTGAATCCTGCAACAGTCCCATGAGGTAGGTACTAGTTATATTCCTTCTATGGAAGTAATAATAATCCCACAAAGATGTCTATGAATGAATTTCCAGAAGCTTTGTATATTATATGGCTAAAGCAGCATTGCAGAGAAGGTTCAAGTAAAGGCCTTGAGACTGGAAGGTGATCCTGGATTATCTGGTAACAATCCCAAATATCCTCATAAGAGAAAGGCAGAAGGACCAGAGAAAGAAACAAGTCAAGCTCAAGTGATGCTCTTTGAATATAGAGGAAGAGGCCATGAGCCAGGGAATTCAGGAGGACGCTGACACATAAAGACATGAAGACAATGGGTCCTACCACCCTAGGGTCTGCAGAAAGACAAAGTCGTGACAACAAATTGATTTTAGCTCTGAGGACCCATTTTGAATTTCTTATATCCAAACTATAAAATAATAAAGTTCTTAGTGTTATAACCACGAAGTCTGTGGTAGTTTGTTACAGCAGCAATAGCAAACTAATACACACATTTAAAAGATGAGGAAACTGAAGCTTCATGGGGTTAAATATCTTGGCCGAAAGTCACATAGCTAGCTCAAAAGAAACCTGAAAGATCCACCCAGGGCATTTCACAGCTCTTGCTCATCTGTGCTAGGCTGTATTGCTTTGAAGAATGAGGAAGAGATACAATTGCCCCAAGTAAAAAAAAAAAAAAGAAAAGAAAAAAAATGCAAACCTTCCTCAGCCCTGCAAGGTAGTAAAGACCATCACTGTTTCTCATTTTCTCTTTACACAAAAGGAAAACATGGCCCAACAGACTAACTATTCTGTTTGAAGTCACACAATTAGAAGCAGATGTGAAATGGCGATCTAGTTTGGCTAGATCTTTGTGCAGTTCACGACGGTCCCCACGCACTGTGCTGTTTCTGTGTTCTTTAAGGTGTTTTCATAGCCACGGCCCTTTTGCAAAGAGAAGCATATGCCAGGGTGACCAGTGTGTGGAGCCAGGAAAAGCCCAGGAAGAGGCCAGGACCTTGCCACTTTCACAAGCCGAGACAGCTCCCACCACAGGCTGCAGAGATCTAGATGTGACCTAGATTCTTTCTATCACTGGGGATCTCTTGTCTACACAGTCCCTATAGGTGGAATTATATAGACTTATGTCTTACTGTGACCATCATGCTGGCTCCCATTGAGGAAGCCTCCAGATGAGACGGGCATTGGTCTAGGCACATCAGAGGTAACTCAACCACACAATCCCTATTGCATAGGCACTGATTTAAGCAAGGAAATAGCAGTCACTGACTTGGGAACCCGTAGATAAAAGATTAGAACCCAGGCAATGTCATTCCTGGGTCAGGGTGTGTGTCCAAAAACCAGCAGGGGTATATGTCAAGAAGCATTC
This sequence comes from Tamias sibiricus, assembly GCA_025594165.1. Taxonomy (NCBI): domain Eukaryota; kingdom Metazoa; phylum Chordata; class Mammalia; order Rodentia; family Sciuridae; genus Tamias; species Tamias sibiricus. Next base: position 21,362,194 of record CM046672.1, on the reverse strand, counting down.
ATCTTTTGTTTTTTGGGGTTTTTTTTAATCCCATTTTGTTGTTTAATTTCTTGAAAGCTAACAAAACTGCAAAAAAAAAAAAAAAAAAAAAAAAAATGGAGAAAGAGGATGTCTGTTCCTTAAGACTTTTATTTCCTAAGTCCCAACTCTTTTATACTCGGAGAAGATCTAATTTTATTTGTGCTTCCTGAATGCTGCCAAACAGTGGGGTAACTGGGGCTCTGGTGGGGGGTGGCAAACAGAGCTTTTGTTTTGATCTCACTGCTTAGGTTAATGCATCCTGACTCCTCCACTGTTTCAGGGATGCCATGATTCCACTGTCTGTTGAGGAAGAAAATGTCCCTGTGAGAAAAAACAATGAAATGAAGCAGTATTTACAAATTTTGAGTCAGATTTCCATCCTGTCCAACAGGATGAGAATTTGACCCATTATTTACGCTCGTAAGCTGAGAATGACTTCAAAAGCCCTCTGGTGAACCACAGGGGAGATAATGATTTAAGCAGCTTTAATGTAGACATGGACTTAACAATAGAAATGTGTGTCTTCTTCTACAAAAGAGAAAATTGACAACACTTACTTCCATGGTTAACAGGGCATCTAATTCTAAGCCTTGTTTCTAAATATCCATGGATCCCACGTCTCTAGAATTTCGCTGAGAAATTCCTCTTGCATTGGGGAAATAAGGATGCACAGAAAAGTCTAGGGAGAGACCAAGATGAAAACAGTGATGGATGCAAAATGGAAAACACTTTGAATGTCTGGAAAAGAGGATGCAGCATTCTTTACACAGCCTGGAAAAGCAAGCTGGCTCTCTCCTCCTCATCCCCTCTTTTCCTAAGGCTTGTCCCACCTCTGCAGCTGCAACACACCCAGCTCACAGACATATTGCCAGAGAAGACAAGAAAAAAGAGGTGAGGATGATTTCCAAATTTTGAAATCTTCTACAGAAGCAAATCATTGGTTATATTGTTCCCATTTATGTTATTCCTACATTCTAGGGACCCAGAGTGGGAAACATCTGGACATTGGGGCTAGAAAGACTAGTGGTGATGTCCCAGCTCTGTTATTAACCAGCTCCATGGCCTCTCAGGCAAGGTGCAAGCTGATCTGACTTTTGGTTTTCTCATCTGCAGAATGGGTATATGCTTCCTCCCTTACCCCATGAAGAAAGTCCTCAATGAAGTTCAGTTAGCTCTATCATTTCTATTTTAACTAAGCCCATTTCTCTGAACATACAAAAAAAAATTACTATAATGTAGTTGTGTAGAGTTTGCAGAGTGCTTTAAAATGATAACAGCTGAATTAGGACATTATTCACATATCATAATGCCCACCCCTTTAAAGTATACAGAATTTACTAGTATTTTTACAGCATTGTACATGGATTACCACTATCTACTTTGAGAACGTTTTCATGATCCCACAAAGCAATCACTTAGCAATTAATAGCTACTACTTTTAAGACACATTTTACTAATGAACAACTTGCAATACTCCAAGACCAAGGGAAATCTCTAAATCACACAAGGAATTATGCCTAAATGTACAGCCAGACCCTAAATGCCAGGTACTTGTCTTCCCCTCTGGGACTTCGAGATGGACAGGTGAAATCTCCCCAGCATGCCCATATAGATGGTATGTTGTGGGAGGGCAATAACTAAGTTTCCTGTATATTCTTTTCCCCCAACTCCTCAGCTCAGCACTGAACACACAAGTAGGTGCTTGATAAACACATGGGTGCCAATTGATTGGCCAAATGCCACTTCTCCTGGAGACCAACACGTTTGTCATCTGTCTGCTTCTCTCAATGCTGAGGGCTTCACAAGCTGTCATGTTCCATGATTATTCTCCCCAAAGCATGTGCTGTTAATTTTTCATCTTAATGAACTGTCCAATTGAGTTTAGCAACAGGAATAGTGATAGAAACACAATAAAAATGGCTTATGTCTGGCTATTGTCAGAAACCTTCTCTCTACAACACGGGTACATAATTGAAATAAAATATCTCAATGGCTACAAACACCATTTGTCAAGAATGAAGTGGAATAAGTGCTATTTCAAAAATTCATACTAACAGGCTTTATAAACATGGATTATTGGAACATTCTTCTGATTGATACCCACTCAAGCATTTAAGTGCATGGCTATTATTCTCTGTGTTTGCTTGAGTGAAACCACTTTGGACACCAAGCTACATGTCAGCCCCAATTTTCCAGAGTATTTCCGATACACAGTCTTTCCTGTGCAGGAGATGGGTCAGGCAAGCAGTAGCAGGCCCAAAAGGCCCATGTTAATACACAGATGCACACCCAGGAACGCCATTATGCAGCTATGTGTTTCCCAAGTGTGGAGTGTTCCAGAAAGCCATGTGTTTAAATGCGAGTGATGGTCAGGAGGAACTGAGATATAGATAGATAGATAGATTGATAGATATAGATAGGTAGAGAGAGAGAGAGAGAGAGAGAGGCCTGAAGATTCTGCTCTTTCCAGCAATGTGCAGAAGCCTTCTTCCCTAGGATATTTTCTAAGGCCGGCAGGTCGACCACAGTATTCCTGTCTACTCATTAGGGAACCATTCAATAATTATGAGTTTGCTTTGTTATTCACTCAAGAAATATTTACAGAGCTATTACTGGTGTGCACGGCAATGTTCTTGACACTCGGGACAGGGAGGAGGCCGAGGCACATCGTGTCTCTGCACATCACGAGCGTACAGTCCCATGAGGGAAATAGGCCAAAAGTCAACCATGAAATGAAAACAATACCCACAAATTGTGGCAACTACTGTGAAGACTTAGACAGAATGACAAATGAGGAAGGACTGGAGGATGTGGCTTTAGAGGCTGCGAGGTCAGAAGAGCATGTCCAGTAGGGACATCTAAGCTGAGCCCTCGGGGATGAGGAGTCCGTCCTGTGTGGAGACCCCACCAAAACTGAGAAAGCAGGAAATGCAAAGGCCATGAGGAGGAGAGGAGTGAGTTGTGGGAGGGGTCCTGCCCAGCTTAGTGGATGAAGAGGACAGGTACAGAGGCAGGAAGTGACCATAACAAGGACAGCTCTGGCTGCACAGTGAATCTGATTTGATTCTGATTTATACTGGATGCCGGAAAGTGGTGTTGAATAAGGACCAGGGAAATGGCAGGAAAACCTCCACTTCACTTATTCCTGACCGTTACCCATCCTACTGAAAATCAAATCTAGACCTGTTTCTCTTCTATCCTTGCCTTTTCATTTCTGATCCTGACAGAGATTTCCACTGGCCTTTGCATCTGCACCTCAGTCCAACCTCTCAAGACCCTTTCTGGGCAGACATTCCAGCCTTTCTTTTTCTGTGCCAGCCTGAGTCCCTCCTATCTCTGATGGTGATACCTGAGGGGACTCCCAGGATGGATGAGAGAAAGATCTTTCTGAATACTGTTTCCAGTCTCTTAGAAGCAGCATTTATTCTACAAAGCAATTATCAGTGCTCAGGCAATGGGAGACTTCTCTTGTCCCTCCATTTAAGTGCTGGGGCAGCTAGAGTGCTCTGGGAACTACAAAATTAAATTGCAGAAACAAGAGTAAAATCTGTCTTCAAAGCAGAAGTCATTTAAGTTCCATGTAACCAGAGGTCCTTTACTGTCTTGCTCACTATGGTATCTTAGTGTCTAGCACAGAACTGAGCATCTATTGAAGAAACACTTAATGAAAACAATGAATGAACAAGTGAATCTAATGTATTCACGCAGAGACACAGAAGGTTTGTTGTAAAATACTCAATAGAGTGTGTCGCAGGTTGGATTCTCTGGAATGCAAACTCTGTGATGGAGTTTAGTATAGGGATGCTTATTAGGAGGAGCCCTTGGAAGGAACAACTAGGGACGGAAAGGTGAGGAAAACAGAAGTATACTTAAATAAAAGGTGATGTGTGGTGCAGCCCAATGACAGCTCAGACTGCCCTGCACAGTCTTCTGGGCTAAGGATGACCCTTCAAAATCACCCCCAAGTAGAGCTGAGATGGACAAACCTTTACTGGTCAGTCCTTCAATGTGAGCTAACTGAAGAAAGGGCATGACCTTCAGTGAGCTAGAAGGAAGCTGCAAGTAAAGCAAACCTTGAAGGGGCTGAGCTGAAGGTCATCTGCCAAGAGCACTCCCAGAATCCAGGACTACCCGCCTTCCAATGAAGCAGAAACTGGATAGTAGAGCAGTATGCTTTGGATCAAAAATGTCTGTCCCCCAAAGGCCCATGGGCAAAAGGCTTGGTCACCAGCCTGTGGCACTATTAAGAGGTGATGGAATCTTTAGGAGATGGGACCTGGTATTAGAAAGTTAGGTCATTGAAGTTGTGCCCTTAAAAGAAAATATTGGGGGCTGGGGATGTAACTGTTGGTAGAGTGCTTGCCTCGCATGCACAAGGCCCTGGGTTCAATCCCCAGCACCACACACACACACACACACACACACAAAAAAAAAAAAAAAAAAAAAAAAAAAAAGGTTGGGATCCTAGGCCCTTTGCTCTCTCCCTTTTGTTCCCCAATTCCTATAAGGTGACCAGCTTTGCTCCACTACACTTCCCCATGAAAATGTTGTGCTAGACCACAGGCCCAAAAGCAATGGAATAAATTGGTAAAGACTGAAACAGTTACCCCCAAAATAAATCTTTACTCCTTTAAGTGGATTTATCTCAGGTATTTGTTATAGCAATGGAAAGCTGGCAACAACAACAAAAAAACTGGTACCTGGAGTGGGGTTAGTGCCATGGCTATAAAAGACCATGTGGTTCAGAAACCTCTGGAATTTGTTTATAGAAGAAATTTGGAAACATTTGGAGAATCAGGCTAATGAAAGCCTAGAATGCTGTAAATGGGACTGAACTGGTGAATGTGGTGAGGGCTCAGAAGACAAGAATGCTAATGGAAATACAGAGTGCAGATAGTAAATGAAGATGAGGTTTCAGATGGAAATGAGGACCTTACTGTGAATTGGACTAGAGGCCACATGTGTTGCATTAAGGCCAAAAAAAAAAAAAAAAAAAAAAAAAAAAAAGAAAAAGAAAAGAAAACTTATCTAAAATTAGTTCATACCCTGAGACTTTGTGGGGAGCTGAGTTTGAAAGTGATGGACTGGTTATCTGACAGAGGAAATATCAAGGTAGCACAGCATTCAGGCTGTGGCATGTTATTACTGGCTGCTTTCAGCCAAATTTACAGTGAAAATCAGGAGCAAAACTCAGAGGGAGAAGATGTTAAAATCTTGCAGCTTGGCCAGCAAAGAAGCACCCTTAAAGTTCTGTCCAAGGGAAGTGCAGATGTTAAAAGAGATTAGCACCATGTATGAAGACACGAATGATGTGACTACTTTGTGTACAACCAGAGATATGAAAAAATTGTGCTCTTTATGTGTGATATGAATTGTAATGCATTTTGATCTCATATATAACAAATTAAAAAAAAAAAAAAAAAAAAAGAAAGAAAGAAAGAAAGAAACTAAGTGCTTTGCACAGGGATAGGAAAGATGCCTTGAGGTATTTTCAGGAATCACCAAGACTCCACCCCATCAAAGGATCAGAGGTATAAAGGTGTGAACTCTTTTCAAAGGTTATCCTTTGAGAAGAGAGCACCAGGATACTCTGCATACACTGGACCACCTAGGGAATCATTTCCATGGGATTTGTTTCCCATGTTCAGCAATCAAGGCACTCAGAAGGCTGCTGTAGCCACAGTCTTAGCAAGTCCTTGTATAGTCAGCAGAACTTGGCATTGTCTACTTTTACAGGCATACTGAATATAAAAGTTATGAAGTAACAGAGACCTCCATCAAGATGTCAAAGGAAAACCTGAAAGACCAGGCAGTATGTTGTAGAGTCAGAGTTTGTGCAAGCAGCTCCTGAAGGGAAATGCATTAGGCTGTGAGAATAAAGCTAAAATTGCAGTGGAGACCCCAGGAAAGAAGATATGCCAGAAACATGGAACACCTGGCAAGAGAAACTGCAGGAAGGGATGTAAGCAAGTCCATAACAATGACTATGTCATTTTAACCAGCACGCCCACAGGGGCAGGGCTCTCCAACCCTGTGGAACTCACAGCACACTACATCATTTTACTTTAGCTTTTTTGAAAGTATCAAGACCTAAGAGAAACAGTGGATACCAGGAGGTAGGATTGCTTCTAATCTGAATATTACATTTATTAGTCAGCTTTTCATTGCTGTAACAAATAATTGAGATAAATCAATTTAAAGTAGGAAAGATTTATTTTGACACATGGTTTCAGAGGTTCCTTTTGATGGTCAGCTGGTGCCCTTGTTTTTGGGCCTGTGGAGATGTGGTGCACATCTTTGGTCCTACGTCATGCACCATAGATGCAGAACATAGAGCTATAGGACTTGATTTTTTTTTTTTTTCTGTTGTGTTTTGGTCCAATCTTTGGTCCCATCCCTCCTTTCTATCTCTAAGTCTCTGTTTTGGAATAGGAATATTTACCATGTGCCATTGTATCTTGGAAGTACGTGAGTTTTCTTTTTATCTTAGGTGTTCACATGAAAGACTTTGCCTTGAGTCTCAGAAGATATTTTGCACTTGGACTTTTGAGCAATGCTAGAACAGTTAAGACTCCAGGGACTCTTATAGTTGGACTAAATGTACTTTGCATTGTGAAGTGGACATGAGTCTTTTGGGGACCAGGGTGAAGCGTTATGATTTGGATTTTAAATCTCCCCAAAAGATTGTTAGCCTAGGTTGCTATTGAGAGACAGATGGCAGAAATTTTAGGGGGGTGGGACCTAATGGAAGGAAGTTAGGTATAGGGGTTTGGAGGGGACATTGGGGACCTCTGTCCATCTTCTCTCACTCTTTGCTCCCAGGCCACCATGATGTGAGCAGATTTGCTTTTCCACATGCTCCCCACCACATCTCCACAGACTCAAAATCAAGGGCAGCAGCTGACCATTAAATGGAACCTCTAAAACCATGTGTCAAAATAAATCTTTCCTATTTGAACTTGATTTATCTTAATTATTTGCTAGAGCAATGAAAAGCTGACGAATATATTTAATGCAATTCTGTTTGGTCTCTATTTTTTTTTTCTGTCTTGATATTTTCAAAACAGCTAAAATAAAATGAAGCAATCTCTGCCTTAATGTGGGATGGCTGCTGTGTGATTTGATAAAAAATGCAATGTCGGTATTGGTTTTATGTGGGAAAACTAAACAAAACTAGAATCCTGGCTTTACCATGTATCCCTGGGCAGGATAATTCCTTTTCCAAAGCTCTCTTTAAGCCTCAGTTTCTTCTTGAATGGAATGGGATGGATCAGTTACAACTCAAGTGATCAGAGTAGATAATTTACAGTGAAACTCTGTGCAAACTTTAAAGGGCTATGCTTTTAAAAAAGGCAGCTAGTACTGTGGGTCCTGGGCCCTGCGCTTACTGCGCCTAATGGGGAAGGCCCACTGGTGCTTTGGCAGAGACTGGGCTAATGATTACTGTTCCAAGTCCATTTACAAAAGGAAAAACATTAGCCCCATGTCTGCCAAAATTCTCAGCAGGGAAAGGCCAGGTAGATGGAGACAATATCTCATCCCTCTGAAAGCCTATTCACCAAAAGTCCCTATGTACTCCAAACACCACAATAGATGGCATGAGATTCTCTTCTCAAGAATCCTGCAGACTTGAAGATAAATGAGTGGCAATGTGTCAACAGAGGAACATCAGTGCTGACTTCTCCATTAGTCACAGTAAGCACAGTGCCTGAGGCCCACAATAATTTTAGATGGTTTACAGGAAAGTTTTAATTTCTTTTACAATGAGAAAAAAATGACCTTTTAGGGTAGAAGATTATATTTATCTTTATATAAAAATGGCCATGAAATATAAATTTATATTTGTTTTATGGAGAAATTGGCTCATGAAGGCAAAGATGCCCAAGTCCCATGGAAGCTATAGCAAGACCCTACAGAACCATGACATCAGCAAATAAGAGAAAGAAGTGATATACTATCTCATGGGGTCTGGGAACCCCAGTTGGATGACAGGATACCTCTCTGTATACCCAGATAATTCAGGACAGGGAAGAAGAATGTGAGAACGTCAGGGTATGAAGCATTACAGCAAGTTCAGGGATGACTGGCAGTACACTATGACTAGAGAGCCAAGTGGGAAGATGGATGGGGGGCTTCCAGAGATGAGAGGACGTGGGCACTAGTTCATGTCCATCTTAGAAGCCAGGCAAAGGACTTTGCTCTTCATCCTCAAAGAACTACAAACTTCTGAAGCTTGCATGTCAGAATGAAGCAACTGGAGATAGTCTAGATTAGAAAAATCATGCTGTGGCTCAATGGAGACGGACTGGGGATCTTGGACAAGCTTCCACGACCCGGAGCACCAGCCAGCCTGGCCAGTCCTGAGCAAACACAGGCTGCTTCTGTCCTTTTAGCAGGGCTGTTCAGCAGGTACCTGCTCAAACTCCTGATGGGAATGAAAACTCACTTGCCAAATAGGCTTTTTATCACTGCCCAAGAATGAGGCAAAAATGATTTGCGGGTGGTGGATAACAATATCCCTGGGTCCTAGAAATTCTGAACACTGGTTAGAAGTGTTTAGAGCTTTGAAATAGTATCCATTATGAACAGAAATATACTTCAAGAAATCTTCCAGATATTCATTTAGAGAGGTGCCTACTCATTAGCACTTGTGAGTATGCAACCAAAAAACATTTTTTTAATTATTTTCCTTTAAAATAAATAGTATAAGATTGTTGCTGTGGCAACCCAACCCACTGGAATTTGGAACGGTGTTTAGATACTAAACTTCAGACAGCCTACCTAAAAGATGAACTCACTGGCCCTTGCACAATTTTTCTAAAGCTTCCAAATGGAGGTTCCTGCCAGGTGTCTGGCTGCAACCTTCTGGATCCTCAGCAGAAACAATAAATTGGTGGCAGATTTTAATATGACTTGTGACCTTTCCCTCCTTGCTTCCTCATTTCACAATGCCTTGAGTTCTGAGTGCCCCAAAGGGCAGAGGAAAATTTGGGTTAGTAGCCTCCAGATAAAATGGTGATTCTGTGTCTTAGGAATCATGTGGAGCCAGGGAGGACTGATGGGCAGTGGCCTGATTTCTTTGTAAAAATACTCTGGAATCAGCTGGAGAGACTCAACTGAAGGAAGCAGAATTAGAAAGTGATCAAAAAAAAAAAAAATGCCTCCAAGTGGTTTATAAACTTCTTGAGAATAGGAACTGCTGTGGTAAACTGCACCTGTAGATTTAATACAGAGTAAAAAGACAACAGGTGTATGTGAACATGCAAAGAAAAGGAATAAATGAATGAATGGCTAGGAAGTCCTTTCATGGAAATTCCCTCCCACCATGCTCAGAGGCAATTGCCTTCTTTAGCTAAGATATGTTTAAAGATATGCCTGTCACCCTGAAGGGGAACTACCTTGCAAACAGTGTGCGCACATCTTGGCACAGAACATGTAAAAGTTCCACGGAAGCCTTCATGAATTATTTGATGAGAGAAAGAATGAATGAATAACCGAAAATAATCCTCCTAGTCCCACAGCCCACGATGGTGAAACCCTACCACACTGTCTTATTAAGTTACTTCCTGCCGGTCGCAGTATTCAAGGTCCCTCTGACTTTCAGAACAAACTATCCCTTGCCATGTAATACCCAGAGGAAGTGCACAGATAACTTAAGCAGTGCTCAGGTGCTTTGATCTTGAAAGGAGGGAATCCCACACCAGCCTTTGAGATGCCATGTGGACTCCAACAAGCTGAACAGAAGACATAATTCTATCTCAATGGCCAGTTGTTGGAAATGAAGTGATTAGATTTCAATTGGACTGTCTGTTTTATCCTGGGCCTCTGGGCCCAAAAGACAAAAGCAGGGAGTATGTTTATCTGCCCAAATGTTGGTTCTTGCTGAGCACCAGGGGAGACAAGACACAATCCTTTCCCCAAAAATCAAGTGACCCAAAGACAGGCTCCTGCCACCTTTATCCTGGAGGTAGATTTGCTGCCCATGGCATCTCAGGGAAACTGACTCTGAGAGGAACATGTTCTCAGTGGCAAATACATTTATCTCCCTAAGTGAGCAGCAGGGAAGGAGGCTTGCTGGGGTCTCTGGGTAACTGACATCCAAACTACACCTTAATTTAGAAGTAAACTCACAAAATCAATGCATGGAACACAGCAAAGTCAGTGAGCCTTGATGAAGGGTTTGTTAAGAATGCGTTGCGTTATTTTTGGAAAATTTCTGCAGGTTGAAAATGTTTTAAAGCAAAAAGAAAAATCACTACTTTTAAATCAAACCAAGTGCAAGTAAAATAAGAGGAAAACTGAAAAACTTTTTTTCTTTTTAAAATCAAGGTGTAGGACACTGTGCAGAATAGTATTTGTAGCTGGGTATCATTCATGTACGTGTACAAAGGTGGAGGAAGTAGCTATGTGGATGCATGTTTGTAACTGTCTGGAAACTCTCTGGAAGGTCACAAAGGAAACCCAAAATAGTGGTTGTCTCCAGGGAAGAAAATCAAGAGACAAGGAATTGGAGGAGATGTCTCTGTAGGCGTTTTTCATATTTTGAATTTTAAAACTTTTTAATCTGTTTAAACATCTTGTCTGTTTAAATGAAAATAAAAATGAAAACAAATAAACATTTCAGGGGACACTCTATCCAGTCTTCACAAAGGACAGCTCAACAGCCTCTGTTCAGATCCCCTTGACAGGTTAACCCTTCTTGAGCTCCTCCCAGGGAATTCCCATTCAGGCTCCCGCTGAAACCTAAAGGTGAACTCCTCATTGAAGTCTCCTCTGGTTACTTCTAGGAGACTCACTCCATCCTGTGTTCTCACAATCTGTGGAGATGTTTAGGCTGTGTGCCATGGCTGTCTAACTGCCAGCCTGGCTCCGTCACCACAGGAGGGCCCATAAAGACACAACGTCGGTTTCACTGTTGTATTGAGACAGGTGCATTTCATTTATGACACCCCCAGGACCCAGTTCAAAGCCTAACATACAGATGGTTCTCAAGGGGTGGCTGATGAGAGAACATATCCAGACCCCTCTTGTCCTTTCCCCATTATTTTCTCCAACTCAATATATATACATTTAGTTTCACGCTGATGCCTAAAATCCATTAGGTCACCCTTAAAACTCAAGATTTAGGCCATACCAAAATAATGACAATATGTATTGCTTTCCAACTACCTTCCATGTACGTTGGTCAAGATTGAAAGTCAAGGTTCAAATGAATTAGAAGAATCAAATTGATCAATAGGAGGCACTAGGGTGCTATACTTGAGAGTGGAGACTCTGCTTTTTTTTTTTTTTTGGTAACCAGGAATTGTACTCAGGGACACTCTACTACTGGGCCACATCCCCAGCACTTTTCTTTGTATTTTATTAGAGACAGGGTCTCACTGAGTTGCTAAGTGCCTCACCATTGCTGAGGCTGGCTTTGAACTCACAATCCTCCTGCCTCAGCCTCCCAAGTGCTGGGATTACAGGCGTGCACCACCACACCCGGCTGAGACTCTGCTTTTTCTTCCCATAGTTAATTATGTGGCAATCAGCAACTGCTTTCACCTCTGAACTTCAGTGTCTTCATTTATAAAAGAATCATGGCCACTGCATGTAGCAATCAAATTTTGGGTGACATCAAACAAAACAGTAATTATAAAGCATGAGGTCCTGTGCCTGGTACACAGCTTTGCTTAACAGGTATCAGTTAATATTGGGAGGAATCTCTCTTTCGTATTGATTTCAGGCAGCAGCAGGATATTCACATGCCTGGCATGTAAGAATTTCATGCAACTGTCCATTGGACATGGTACTTATAGTTACATTACTCATTGAAGATCTGCAATGGGTGGTCAACAAGTGCACTGAGTGACTGTTTATGATTCTAGTGACACTAGCTACAGATGACTTGGCCTCCTTCTCCACAGTGGCCTACATCCCGAAATAGGAAAAGTGTATTTGCAAAAAGCCCCAGCAGACCCAAAGGCTTACAAAGCAGACTGCCAACACTTCAAGCTGTTAGAGGCAACACAGAGAGTTTCATGGATTCTCTAGCACAAGTGAGCTGCCCCCAAACAGCTTCTGGGATTGACTTGTATGCAAATGAGAAATAACTGGGTGACCTGTGACCAGGAGCCCCAGCTGATTATCACTCAGCAGGGTGTCAATGTGTGTACATTCTTCTTTTGCAAAGGGCACAATCTCTTTTACTTCTCCAAGGCATTCATTTCTGGGCTCTAGTGCGCTACTAAAAACCCAGCAAGGTCACAGGGCTGAGATCTGTCCTGTAGCTTCCTAGGTAATTCCTCCACTGCTTTGAGAAGGTACCTAAGTGAGACAGGTGTGCCAGGAATGGAAACTCATGCTGAATTTGATTTTCCTGCAAGTCAGGGAGAACGCTGATTCTGTGAACCCAAGCAACTTCACCAGGATTTGTTAAGTCCCTCTTTCCTCCTGTTCCTTCCACTTAGAGTCTGGCTGCTAGATACAGTGCCACTTGAATGCGGACTCCTTAGGACTAGGGAAAGTGCCTTTTCATCCCTATGCCTATATCACAGGGACCTGGTCAAGAAACTGGCATCCCAAACTCACTGGGTATCAAGAATGAGTCTTGAGCTAAAGTTGCTGATACGTTCTGTTTTATTATTCTCAGACCTAAAAATAAGATGATCATCATGAATAAGCCTTCTTTTCCCCTAGGACAAGACATTCCTCTCCTTAAAACAAGAATCCTATCCCCGAGATGAAAGCACTGATATGTCTCTATCATGTTGTTTTTGTTTGTTTGTTTGTTTGTTTGCTTCTGTTTTTAAGGATGACTGTGGCCAGTAGCTCTGGGTCACAATGCTTATTCTATAAGCATTGAAATATTTGACTTCCTCTTCTTGGAATAAAAGCTAGGCAAAGCTCTTCAAAATAGGCTATTCTTAATTTCTAGTGAAAAAAAAAATCTTAACAGATTTCCTAGAAGTGAAATTAAATTCAAGTATTTTCTATTTAACTTTTGACTCTGTTTCATTGCTACCTCATTCTAATTGGCCCTATTATCTAGAAAAATAGGAAATGTCACTCTCACCTCCTATTGAAGAATTGAAAGGGCTGATGAAATGAAGAGACCCATTTAGCTTGGCAGAAATGAGATGATCATCATTCACAGACATATCCAGGAGAGAGATGCATTTTGTCTGCCGAAGCAGGTTTCAAAGCAAATGACCAAAAAATATGCACACAGAAGAAAAGTGGACCCTACAAATTCCAAATCAAGCTGGTTCATTTGCAGGAAGGGGTAGTTTTGCTTTCACGACAAATGTTTTCATTCATTGGTTTTTCTCCTAACAACTACTGACCAGAGCATAGGAGAAAATGCTGGGAGCTCCCAAAGTTGAGATTGTCTCCCCAAACAGACCCTCATCAATATGTGATCAATATATGAGTACCTGGGACATCTCCAAAGATTGATGGGTCCAGTCACAGCTGATGCCCATCCCTTTAACTATAGCTTGTTTGGACTGCAGGAAAAATCTCTGACCTCATGTGAAAGAAATGATTTTGTCCGTACTTTTGCAGATTTATTCAGGGAAAGGAAGAAAAGTAGCAAAAGACACAGCTCGGGGTAAAGTCAGACTTTCACCTGACACAAATGCCAAGGATAAAAATTATGGTATATCACCATAGACAACATAACTTCTCTAAGACTGGGTTTTCTCATTTATAAAATTTTGGGTATTAATAGTACCTATCACATAAGATGTTTGCAAAGTTTAAAGAAAGTCTAAGCCTGAAGGGTCAGAATGTAATATCTGTCAACTGATATAATTATGACTGTTCTCTCCTTTCATTTCCTGTTGAAAATATACTGTACATCTCTGTTCACATGTTTAATCAATACCTTTTATGTGCATACTTTGGGCCAGATACAGTGCTTGCAACTAGGAGCATGGTGGTCCCAAAATAAATCCTGCCCTCTAGAACCTCAAGGTCTAGCTGAGAAAGCAGACAACTAAATAGACAACAATGATCCAACATGGAAATCACAGAAAAGGGTGTCATCCCTGACTGGTAAAGTATTGTCCAAGAGCCAGCCACAGCTCAGTCTTAGGGGATCAGAAATAACTCTGCAGAGATAGTGAGGTCCAAGCTAAGATATAAAATGAGTAAGAGTGCTTTTAGAAAGAGAGGGGTTGTATGTAAAAAGATACTATACTTGTGCATGATGAACAAGTAAATAAATAATAAAAAAAATCCTCAAAAAAGAAAAAAAAAAAAAAAAGAAAGAGAGGGGTTAATCCAAATGCTGAATGTTTTCTCTGATTTAAGGAGGCTGATTCACAGTGGGTTGGGGCGGGGAGCATAGGAGGATTAAAGGAACACTAGAAAGGTCAATAGGGAGGGAAGGGAAGGGAGGGGACAAGGGGGTATAAAGGGAACAAAAAAAAGATAGTAGAATGAGATGGATATCATTACCCTTAATGCATGTTTGAAGACATGAATAGTATGAATATACTTTGTATACAAACAGTGATATGTAAAAAGGTGCTCTGTGCGTGTATTAAGAATTGTAATGCATGCTACTGTTATATATACAACAACTTCGAATAAAAAAAGAAAGAAAGAAAGAAAGAAAAAGAAGGAAAGAAAGAACATTAAGGCTAAAAAAAAAAAAAAAAAAGGAAAAAAGAGGGGGGTTTATATGGTACTAGGCAAGTGAAACTGTGTGATGTGAGTAGATTCTAGACAGCATGGATATCATGAGGGCTGGGTGTGGGGAGCATGGCTGAGTGGTGAGTCTGGAAAACATTCATGAGCTTGTTCCGATGCTTGTTCAGGAGTTCATGTCTCTATCATTGAAAGGGGTTAAGTGGGAGAGTACTGTAATGTGTGGATCAGGAACAGTGTTCTGAACATGTGTGGAAGATTCTCCTGTTGGAGCTGATGAGGGAGAACTAACCCTTGAGGCAAAAACAAAATACTAACAAACAAAAATACCTGTTAAGTGGCAATTCCATAAGATCGGAAAGAGGGGTTGGGATTGCTTCTGGATGGTGGCAGGAGGAAGAGAGAAAAACAGAAATATTTCTGAGATAATTAAGAGTTTACAGTAGGAATAAAGAGGAATGCATTGCCATGGTAGGTGAGGAACCAAGAGGCATAGAAGATTCCTCTTGTGCTTCCGACTGGGGGTGAACTGTGATGATGTCACCTGAATGTGGGACACAGGAGAAAGCTAAGGGCTAGAGGGGATATTAATGTGCATTTGGCCTGGTGCTCAAGGCACCTGCTGGCTATGTACATAAACATGAGCCATGGATGTGTGGGTAGGTTAGTCTAGAACCCCCAAATGTGGGGTGTCATGCTGACAGAGTGAATCCTCAAATTTCTAGCCCAATATTTGGATGTCCTATGAAAATAGTTGCATTTACCACTGACCAGATGGAATGAAGGCAAATGTATTGTAGAATCCTAAAACTTGAGAACTGTTAGACCCTAAATCCAATCACTGGGTGGCCCAGAAAAGAGATCATTAACCTAAGGGCACACAGACCCTGATTAGCAGATCGGGCGAGGCCAGGGAGTAAAAAGTCAGGTCTGCTGGCTCCTGATCAAAGCTTCTGGCTTTTGAGGTCTATAAGGTTCAGCTTTCTAGCAATTTCTTCCTTGTGGGATATAAGCCATCTTGTTCCTATTTTAGAAATTCTTTTCAAAAGAAAGAAAAGGAACAAATACAACATGGAAATCATCTCAATCAACTTGTCCAGCCAAGTCCTTGCTAAAGAATCATAATATCCTATAGTTTCTTCTCTCTCTTCTCTATCTTCTATAGTAAAAAAAAAAAAAAAAAAAAAAAAAAAGTTATCAGGGGCTGGGGTTGTGGCTCAGTGGCAGAGTGCTTGCCTAGCACCGTGCATGGCCCGGGTTCGATCCTCAGCACCATGTAAAAATAAGGACATTGTGTACAACTAAAACAAATAAATAAATATTAAAAAAAAGTTATCATCCCTGAACTGACACATAATAAATGTCCAATAAAGAGAATACCTTGAATGAGATCCTATTCTTCAAAGTCCAAGAAAGCAGGCCTCACCCTTTCTCTCAGATCTCTACTTTGGATTTGATAAAGGTCCTAATCAAGCTAGGCTTCAGGATTGGACCAGACAGGCATAATTTCCCTCTCCCCATACATAACAACACGTGGCTCACTCAGTAATGTTGGTCCATCTTACCTTCTTCACCCATTGGATACTTGCTGCCAATTTCTATAACATACTCCACCCATCTGATTTTTCACTCAACAAATGACAACACAATTGAATGTCACGGAGCCACCAAGCCGAAAGCACAGTGATTTCTGCAAAACAAAAAGCAAAAGGATATTTAGTAACTTGGAGATGACATGACTTGATAAGATAATCCACTACTTTACACAGGGGATACACAGTTGCAGAAGACAGGCTTTTCTCTTGGAAGATAACAGATCAGATGTGCAAAGAAAGACACAGCCCAGTTATTACAATGGTAGGAAAACTTGTCATGGTTTTTGAAGTACCAAGATGGTGTGATTAGTCATACGCGCATTTGGTACTTTGATAACAAAGTGGTCAAGCATTCACGGTTAAAACATGGTGAATTTCTCATGCATTTGCTCTAGCACCAACAAAAAACCTGCATGTGAACATATGGAATCTTGAGACAATTTCTAATGGAAGCACTGTTCTGAGTTCAAGTCAGGCTTTCCCTTATGAAGTGGGAAGCAATGTTCTGGAGATGTCAGATCTTTGAGGAACAATAAGCTCCAGGACAAACAGTGCTATGGTGGTGGTGGTAGGCGATGTCACCCCCTTTCCAGGGCACCAGAGCATTGGGCTTACAGCCCTGCAAATATGCATCCAGGTTATGTTTTGCCTTACTACACGATACTCTGGGTTTTCTGAGCAGAGCTGTTCTGCCTGGATTCTGGTCTGATTCATCTTCACATCTACCAAAGTGTCTAACACATTCCCTAGCCAGAGCAGCTGTTCATATATTTGTTGAATGAATGAAGAGAACTACATGGAGTATCTAAACAGCTGTTGTCTTTAAAAATGGGGGCGCTGAACCAAGGAAGGTGTCGGCAGGCGTAGCTTCTTGACAAGAAAACAAAGGAATACTTGAATGCCCTTCATCCCTAGAGCTTTTACCTTCTAGGACCAATTCAACCTGCATGGGGAGTTTAAACAGCATCTTTCATTGATTTCATGTATTGTGCTTTGTTTCTTTCCAAATCTACTTTTCCCTCCTCATCTTGCTTCCATCCAACAGTTCCTAAACTTGGTTCAAAATAACTAATGCACACCCTTCTTGTTAAAAGGACTGTAGATGAATTATAAATCTACTAAGAGGTGGCCCTAACACCTTTTTTTCTGATAACTGTAGCAAGAAGAACAACAAAATTTATTTTCTATGCTGTTGCTAAGATGTCGAGGACATAGTAGCAATGAGATTATTTCCAGATGCACATGGAGTCAAGGAAGAAAACTACCTGGAGCCATTCACTCAACAACAGCTAATGGTGATGGTGAAAGGGCCTTACTTGACAACTATATTACTTGTATCCAGTCCTCAAAAATGGTGCATGATTGTAATCCCGGTGTCTGGGAAGGCTAAGGCAGGAGGATAGGAGGTTCAAAGCCAGCTTCAACAACTGAGTGAGGCCCTAAGCAACTCAGTGAGACCCTGTCTCTAAAAAAATATCTTTTAAAAAGGACCGGGGATGTAACTTAGTGGTTAAGCATCCCCGGGTTCAATCCCCAATACCCAAACCAAAACAAAAATGGCCCCAGCAATAAGCCACATACTCAGACATTTATAACCCTGTGTAGACTCCAGGTAAATCTGAGCTGACCCTGGGTAACCAATGAGATATAACAAAAGTGGTATTGTATGGGCCTCAGGTGAGGGTCAAAGACGCACAGCTTCAAACTAAAGAGAATCATCCTTGAGCCCTCAAATCTACAGGTATTTGCCTTGCTAGGTTTAGACTTGCTTGGACCCATCACCCTTTCTTCCTTCCAGTTTCTCCCTTTCCAAGTGGAAGTGGCTGTCTACTATTATATCGTAGAAGCCCATATTGGGTTATCACAAGTTCATGGCTGCAGGGGAATTTTGCTTCAGAATAAATTGTACTGAGTCTCTCACCTGTGCTGATTCAGATAACATTTAGATGAGACTTTGGACTTTAATGTTGAAGTTAAAACAAGATAAGGTTTTGAGAGCTATTGGCATGAAATATATTTTATATGCAAAATGGCATGGGTTTTGGACTGAATATCTGTGACCCTGAAATTACATATGTTGAAGCTCTGCTGTCCCATATGATTGTATTTGAAACTGAGCCTTTGAGAGATGATTAGGTTTTCATAAGGTCATGGAGGTGGGGCTCCCATAATAATCCCATCATAGCATCCATAAGGAAGGTAGAGAATGAGCATGTTCTACTTTTCCTGCTCTCTCTCCCTCTCCTCTCTCTCCATCTATCTCTTTCTCTCTGGTTTGGAAGGATAATGAGAAGATGAGAAAATGATCACCTGCAAACCAGGAAGGGGAGTCTCCCCCCACCAAGAATCAAATCTGTTGACACCCTCATCTTGGACTGCTCAGCCTTCAGAACTATGATAAATAAGTATCTCTTGTTCAAGCTCCTCAGCCCTTGGTATTATGTCATTGCAGTCTGAACTGATTCCTACAGAGCCCCTGTGGCCTTCCTGTACTCTTGAAGGCTTGCTTTTGGAGAAGCCAGCCAGCATGTCTGAAGTCTGAGGGTTCAAAAACATCATGCTTTGAACAAGCCCAAGCCAGCCAGATACCACCCATCTTCATCTGCTTCAGCCAGACAGGTGAGTAAAGATGCCATCTTGGACACTGAACCCCTCCAAACCTTCCTGTGGCTCCTGTCGTCGAATTACCAGGCATGAGAAAGTCCTAGGAAGAACCACCTAAATGAATTCACACAACTCACAGAACTATGGGGGATAAGCACAAATTGTTGTTATAAACCACTTAAATTTGGGGAGGCATGTTAGTTATCAGGAGATAATCAGAATGCTATAAACAGGGATGAAAAAGGCACTTTCCAGGGACCTCTGAAATATAACCACCCTGGCTATCACAAGCCCCATTTCCCCCAAACGCAAAGGGATATGATTCTTGCTGAAGGTATACAGCCAATAGCACCCAAAGAAGACTTCAAAACCTTTGTTTCTACTGTTTTCCTCTCCAGACTACATCTGTCAATGATGCAGCTGTATCTGTCATCGGCATATTTTTAAAAGATCTCAAAATGTGTAAAAATTGAATTGGACCCCCCCACTTTATCTTGCATTCATTACCTCCCTAAAAAACGCTTTCTATAAAACTTCTTTCACCAATGTGGAACCAATGAAAAGCTTCAGAAGAAAAGCAAAAAAGGAAAAATAAATTAGAGAGAGAAACAAAGATGAATCATCTATGAATTCTCATCACTGCAAGATTTTGCAAAAGAGGAGCCGTGAAAAATATCATGTGCAACAAGGAGACCATGTGTCTTAGAAAAGAAAACCATAAATTCAAGCATTCTAAGTTGTTCTTTGGACTTGTGGGACAGTTGATGGGTCTGAGAGGGCTGTGCGGGTTTGCTGTACATCTTCTCTCCGCATAGGCCTTCTTGGTTGGAATGTTCACTTTCCCTCATCTACCCCACATCTCATGAATCCCTGGGACCTGGAACCACATGTTCCTTCCTGAGCCAAGACACTACAGTCCCGTCTTGCTGCACCTTCCCCCTGGCTACTCTCAGGATCTCCCCACTTCAGTTTTCATTTCTTGCACACCATCACAGCCTTGGAGTACAACAGCTCTGTCCTCCAGGAGCCCCCATTCATCACTGTGCATGGCTGACCCCAGTGCTTGGCCTCTGAGGGGCCCAGACACTACACACCATTTATTATTCAAGAGAGAGTAAGATACCCATAACAAGAGCACCATGAAGCCAAAGGCATAAAGTGAGATGGAGAAGATACATGATGCACTTACGAAAATCAAAAAGAAAAATCAAAGAAGGATGCGGGTGGGATGTGGCGGATGGATCCCACTTCCTGAGCTATGACTGCTGCGGGAGGCCTGTTATACACAGAACCATAAGACCATATCACCTTCTTTTTTTTTTTTCTTTGTGGTACCAGGGATTGAACCCAGAGGGTGCCTAACCACTGAGCCACATCCCCAGCCCATATATATATATATATGTGTGTGTATATATATATATGTGTGTGTACATATATGTGTGTGTGTATATATATGTATATATATACACACATGTATATGCATGTATATATATATATATATGCATGTATATATATATGTATATATATATATACATGGAGAGAGAGAGAGAGAGGGTCTTGCTGAATTGCTTAGGGCCTAGCTATGTTGCTGAGGCTGGCTTTGAACTCTCAATCCTCCTGCCTCAGCCTCCCAAGCTGCTGGGATTACAGGTGTGTCCCACCACACCTGGCTATATCTTTCTCCTTGTGAACTTTCTTTTGTTATGGTCTCTGCTCCAAAACAAAACAAATGTTGTGGCTTATAGATCAACATGTATGGGTCTTCTTTGAGGATGTGGGCTCAGCCAAGCCAGGTGTATATCAGGATAATTGTCAACAGCCCCCCAAAATAAATAAATAATAAATATAAATAAATAATAAATAAATAAATAAATAATACATATATATAGATACATACATATGTATAGGTATGTATTACTGGTGGTGGGATGGAAAACAGTCCCCTTTCACTTACTTCATCAGTGTATGCTTTAGGATTCTCAGAATTATGTCTGAATGTTCTGTGAGCACAACCCATTATAGGTACCACAGGGATCATAAGCTAAAAGGGTGACACCTCCATTGTACAGACAGAAAAAACGAGGCTAAGTGATAAATGTCCAATTGCATAGGGCAAGAAAGTAGCATAGTGGGGTTAGCGCATTAAAACATCTACTCCTTTCTACAAGTTATAAAGATAAGACTCACTTCCCAGGGTAAATCATGCCTATTCCTCTGGGATGTGACCAAAGATAATTTCTACTTTTTGGCATAATGACACAACAGGGAATTGAGATATTTTGAAACAGAGCTGATTAAAACAAACCACGATTAAATATTCATATTTTGCTATTGTATAATCAAGTGAAAAGCTAGGTGTTTGAAACATTTATTAGGTAAAGAAATGGAGCAGTAGCCACACACTTTCCTATCCTTCTAGAAAGACCATTTTGCTTTGCTGATGTAGCTCTGTGCTTTTCTTGCTCTGCAAGCAGAAGGGGTTGTACGTATGCAACAGACCCCAGGTGACTGCAGATGGCATTTTCTTCATTTGGAGGGTTTCACATGTTCCTGACATCATCAAAGTGATGGTTAAATCAATTAATAATCACCACTGGGTGTTTTTCTTTCCTGTTATCGCTGAAGTTCTGAAACCATATGGCCAAGCATATTTTGTAAGATAGGTTTGTAGATTCTGATTTTTTTTTTTTTTTTTTTTAATGGAAGAAGCAGATAGCTATAAAGTGTGAGAGAACGGCACCTTAGAATGCAGGCTCTGCCTCTTTGGGCAATTTGACTTTGGGCAAGCAAGAACTTTCTGTGCCTCAGTTTCCTCTCTACAAAAGGCCGATCATTAACTATTTTGGAGGGTTATTATGAAAAATAGTGATAATAAATTCAACACATTCCTACAGATAAACAGTCAAAAATCAATAGCTATCACTATAAAAAGATTTTACATGGTACAAGATTAAAAGTTTAATCTTTCACTGTATGTTTGCTATTCATAAAGCCTTTTGGTAGACATGCAACTACTTGTATAAAGCCAAATACTGGAATATTTGCATATACTAATATGCTGTCACACAGCATGTAATTAATATTCATCTCTAAGCATTTTCCACAATATTCTTTTTCAATATGAAGAAACTGAGTCTCAGAAAAGTTCAGGGAGCCCTGGAAGCACTCTGGCTCAGCTAATATCTCTGCCCCCACTGTGTGGTTGAGGACTGCCAGAGGCCCATAGCTCATACTTCCTTGCAAAATCTCCAAGACCGGCTGGCTACTCAGTGCCTGGATGAGGGTGATGCCCAACATCTAAATTACAAGAAAACATCCATAAAAGAGTTCCTGGGCTTCAAATGGATTTGACACAGTGGCCCTTTAAATGAAACTCAACACGATTATCTTATTTCTCTTTAGCAGTTTTGCTAAGTAAGCCATGGCTTTAGAGCTACCTAATACAAAGTGACAACTTTTGCCATTTTCTAAATGCCAATGGAAGGGCGTAGAGAGAGTCCATTGTCACCATGGTAATTACTGCACAATACCTGACGGCCAATGGACAATCAGGAGGCTCAGGCAGCCGCTGAATCCGGCATTGTCCTGGCCTGATAAAAAGATTAGAAGCCCTGAAAAGCGGGGGAGCAAGATCTCACAGCTCTTTCCCTGGGCCCTGAAAGGCCCATTGTGCTACCACCATAAATTCTGGGTTCCCCGGGCACTTGACAACTAAAGCCAGGGATAATAGAATTCTTGTGTCCAACAAAACAGTCCTTGTCCAATGCCAGTCTTATCAGCCGCATTTACAAATGTCTTTCGTTGTACCCAAATAATTCCCTATTAGAAGGGCTATTGGGAGCAGAACTAAATAAATATTCACAGCCTTTGTAATATCTTTGGGAAATGAATAAACAAACAGTCATCTAGCATATGAGCAAACCTCCTGCTACTCGCTAGACATTTTATCCCCATTTCTCACCCAAATTATGGAGTTTCACTTTCTCTTTAACATACTAACAATTGCAATAATGGAAGCTCCTGTTCTATCTCTGTATACCTGGTATATTGTCCTAGTGCTTTTGCATGAATTTTTAAAAATTGAGTTCCCCAACAGCACTGGAGGGGCTTGATTTATTCCATTCCCACCTCCCCCAAGAGGAGGAAAGCAGGTCTCGGGCAAGTCGGGGAAGTAAAGAACTTGCCCAAGACAGCCAAGCAATGATCACAACGGGAATTCCAACCTGGATTCCCTGGCTCCAAAGGTCTGGCTCTTCTTACTCTTCCAATGTGATTTCTCTACCAAATGAAAAAAGTGAGATAAAAAGGCAAAATACATGGGGTAATCTAAGCACATCCACTATAAAAATCTGCATATACACAGGAAGACTATTTATATTGTTGAACAACCTGAGAACACCTAGAATAGAACAAAAACCCAAAGTCTTTTTCCAGGAGAGTGTATTTTATTTTTGCTCTAAAATGCTAGCAATTTTGTTCTTTTACTTTCATCCCATGAGGGTGGCAAACAAACAAAATTAATAACATCAAACCTCGAAAAAGATTGAAAGATATCCGAGCAGTTGACTGGTCAGGCTTTAGAAAGAATTACTGGGGTACAAAGCAACCAGTGGGCACACAATCAAATGTGCTCTAGAACCATATTTACCTCTGCTCTGTATTTTATTTTCTTTTGCTTATTTGTCTCTTGGTTCTGAATGAAAACAGTTGAAAACAATGCACATACAAAACAGACACTGTCTTCTTGACAGAAGCCACCAACTAGGAAAAGAACTTATATTTTAGAAACGACCACATTAAAACCCCAAATGGGGTTTTAATGATTAACACAGCTTATGCATGTCTCTCAGGTCTGTCCCAGCCTTACATACTCAGCTGACCTCATCCCCAGTAAGCCCTGCAGCTGGCTAACCCTGGCAGGCCATGAACCTAAGTGCCTCTCTGCATACACTGTCCCCTGGTCTGTTCTCTTCCATTCTGGTCAGTAAGGTGGGACTTCCCGTCACTTCCTCAGAGGGCTTCATATTGGATTCCCTTAATGTACTCTATTGTTTTTGATTTTCTCATGGGCAGGGCTCTTTGCATAACGAATATCTGCCCCCTTACAACTTTGCAGCCAAGGAAGCTGTGAGCTACCTGAGGGCTGAAATCATGTCTTATATGCATCTCTGTTGGCCCAGGTCAGTACAATGCTAGCCCTCTACAGGGCAGACTTTTAACAAAACTGTGATTGATAAATATATATATATATACATATATATATATGCATCTATACATATGCATATACATACATATATATGCATATATAGAGAGATGTATATATATACACACACATATATATTTAAAGACTAATATATATACATTATTACTAATTATATACTAATATATATGTATATATGCATATATATATATACACATATATATATACACACACATTTTAAAAGACTGAAAATAGTTATTGACCTTCTTATCTTCTTGATCTCAGATGGCAGGTCTAATTTATGATGTGTTTCCATGGATTATAATGGTGTACTCACCAAGCTCAAATTGGTCAGCCTTGATAAGTGCAACACAATGCTGTTTGATTTATTTTCAAAGATAGTTAAAATCAGTTAAGTAAGCTATCATTTTTTAACCAGCTATTAACAAGAAAAGACAAGGAAACCAACAGGTGTTTTCTGACTAGAATAAAATGCATGTATTTGTGCAAACATTGAGTTTGAAAAGGTGTTATCCATATTTTCCAAATATTCAATATACTACACGCCAAATGAAGCATTTAATCATCTTTGGAGATTAAGGCATGGTTGGAACCTTAGCCACATGACCTATACAACTTCCTCCTCAGGAGTTGAGTGGTATTAAACACAACTTAATCAAACAGGCAATGATTATTCCTAATACTTATTTTTTAAATGTAGTTGGATACAATACCTTTATTTTATTTATTTATTTTTACGTGATGCTGAGGATCGAACCCAGGGCTGCACACATGCTAGGTGAGTGCTCTACTGCTGAGCCACAACCCCAGCCCTATTCCTAACATTTAGTAAGAGCTTATAAGATGCCAAATACAAGGCTAAGTAATCTCCTATAACATATAATTTAATATTATAAAAATCTTTTGTGTCATGTTATTTGATTTAGAAGATGAGGCACAACAATGATGAGTGAAGTTAGCCACAGTCACAGAGCCACTAACCCAGGAAGCAGGGATTCTGACACATGCTGGTTGAATCTGTAACAATTCATCCAACTTCTATATTCAACTCCATTCTTTAGCTATGAACTAGGGCACTCATTTAGGAAAGTAGTCCAATAAGGAAAAAAAAAACTAAGAACTACATCTTTTATGGTGCTACCACATCATCCAGAGAAAGCCACTGTCAAAGAAGACCTGTAAAAGTAATGAAAAGCCACAAAGATTTTTGCCACACCCAAGGACAGTATTTCTATTATTTGGTCACATCTGTCTGGGCAACTTCCAGTCAAGTAACCAAATTATCTGCAAATTTCTGGAGGATGCAAATCTCCTTATTCACAAAGTTAGAGAAGCAAACACACTCACATTGCAGTTTTAACTGTGTGTCCAAAATACTTACAACTAGAAGAAGGGTAAGGTGCACCATCTGTAGATTTATGATATAATAGCTGAGCGCTCCTTCTGGGGTCATTATGCTCAGACAGAAATAAAGCAAGGTTTGTCAAAATTAAGTAGGACTTTCCTTTTGCAACACAAAGTTCGTTTTTTAAAATGTCATTTTGTTATTTGCCTCTTCTGAAACATTCCTAAGATGCAAGCTGTGAAAACTCAAAATTATCTATGAATTTCACAAAGGCAAAAAGCGTGCACATTTGATTGCATACTATATATTAAGGAGACCAAAGTGCAAACTGAATGCTCTAGGAAAGCTTTTGAACAAATGAATAAGGAAAGGAGGAGGCAAATCCTGGCACATTTTCTCACCTGGGCACATGTGTGTCTGCAGGACTGAACTGAATGGGAACTTGTAATTTTCCTCAGGCACAGATTTGAATTTGGCCACAGAGGGGCTGACGTGAGCCAGGGAGGGAGTCCAGTGGGCGCTCTGCCTCCTCATCACACCTCATTAAGTACACTGGATTCATTCAGGGTCCACGGGAGAAGCAGGCCATTAAAATATTTCAGTTTTAGTTTGCTGCACTTTATTGGTGAAATAACATTCTTCAGTGGTATGCACAAATTTTGATGATATTAAGGATGTTGGGAAAAATCTCCTGCCCATATCAAGAACCTAATTCTCTCACAGAATGTTTTATCTAGGCTGGTCCCCCACAATTTACCTCTGAGGCGCGCGCACACACACACACACACACACACACACACACACATGCATGGAACCTCAAAGGACCATTTGGCTTTTTTTTTTTTTTTTCTCTCTCTCTTCTCTTTTCCATTTCTTCTCATCTTTTTTGTTTAATTCCTTGAATAGTTAAAATTTATGTCCATGTCTACTAATTTAACTAGTAAAAACAAAGAACAAGGAGGAAAAAGAAATAAAACATTTTCCGCCATTGTGTAGAGTTGGGTCATCTTATTAGAACGGGTTTGGATCACTCTGAGCAATGCTATTCTTACATGAAGAGATGTGCTCAGATCAGAGGCTCAGAGGCTTCACCAGGTCCTCTGCTGCAAGATGCCCTTATTAATCCTTTTTCACACAGCTTCAGCCAAGAAAATTAGGCTGGATTTTGATACAGCTTTTCTTTGTGCTTTCTTGGCTTTGATATTTGCAACTGTCTGTTGTAGATAGATACAGATAAAACTTCTCTTCGTGTATTTGTATACACACAAACACACACACAAATACTACTCACAAGTTGATCACTCATCTCTGGAAATACTTAAGCCATATACCTTATCAGTAAATTATGAAATTCATTTGGCATTGGGTACCAGGGTAGATTTGGTGAACCTAAGTTTCTCTCCTACTTTGAGATTATAGAATTTTGTAATTGGAATAATCAATCCCCTAAGTAAAAGCATCCCACTTCCCACGAGCAGTGTTCTGATTTCATGATTTCAATGAGGGGAAACATTGAGACAGGGGCTTGGGCCTCTCTGTCATCAACACGAGTTTGTGACTTCATGAGCCAAACTTGATATCATGATGATGGCCATCTTTAAGGGGATATTGTCCCTGCAGAAGACCTTGGGGACCACCTGTGATGGGGCCAGGGGTGTCCTTAGCTTCTGGTGTGACGTGAAGACAGTCATCTTTCTGAGTCCCTGATGGGACCCTCAGAGAAAGCCTGCAGGACCCTATTCAGCCAAAGCAAGTGGACCTGTCACCCAGCAAGCAGAGAGAGGGTGAAGAGTTAGAGATCCACTCCCTTGCTGAGGAAACTCTTGATTCCAGTAGAATGCTTTCCATTTGGGGCTCTATGACTTATCAGTTCTGTGACTCCAGATTCAGGCTACCAAGCTACAAAAAGGGTACCATAACACCACAGAGCGGTGGTGAGGCAAGAAGCAGTGTTTATAAATTACACTATTGATTCTGACACAAAGTTAGGATTCACTAATATCAGTCAACATCATTGTCAAAGATTTATCATTTTTTCTTTCTGTTACAAAGACTCAATGTAAAGAAATTAGTACAAGATCTGACACAACAGGGGCCCACTAAATTGCTATATTGATTACTGGCATTAAATGACCATTGTCAAGACATAGGGAGCTTTGATTTCAATTCTCTTTCAATCCTGATCTCAGCTGCAAATCTCCGCTATTTGCAGCAACTCCCAAACAAATCTCTCTCTGGACAAAGAGAAAGCACTCTTGGGCTCGGAATGCATTCAGTTGCATTGCTTCCCTTTAATTATGTCTATTTCGGGGGTGACCCCATATTCGCGACAAGAGGAACTAGTTGGCCATCAATGAGAGCAACACGACTTCCTTCAAAAATATTTAAGAGAAGTAGGTGAGTCAAAGGAAAACACTTACGTTAATAATAACGAGGAGAGTTCGCAGATACCCTGAAGACACACCTGGGTGACTGAAGGGGTGAGGACACCCATCCATTGCACTGCCCTCACCTTGCAGAGAGGGGGAGCTAGTTCCCAGTGGGAGGTGGGGGAGGAGCAGAGCCCATGGGATCCCAGTAGCCACGGATGCTCCCCACCTTCGGCATCCCAGCATCTCTGCACAGCAGCCTCATTAGCATCACATGTCAAGCCCTGTGTGTGAAGGGACTGAAAGGAATGATGGTGGAACTCTCCCAAGGACAGAGAAAGAAATGCCAATCCTGACCCGGTGACAGAGGAGGGAGCAGAGTCTAATCACTTCAGGAAACTAGGTCTCCACATAAACAAAACTAGGTTGAAGACTCTCTGGGCCAGGAATCCACTGGCACCTCCCCTATAATTCGTGTCACAAAACCTTTTTTTTATTCCAAAGGGGATTTCAGACTGCCCTCAAAGATGCATAGGACACACAAAAAACATAATACTGCTTTATACAGTCAAAAGGTAAAAAGGGAGAGATTGCGGCATGGATAGGATAATGTGTAAAAGTTTCAACGGCAAAGCTTGGCTCAGGAGTCATTTAGTTGCACACCAAGGGGAGAGGACACACAACCAGGCACAGGGCCACAGTGCCGGGGTAGGCAGACTGGTCCCCAATCAGTTCACAGCCACTCCAGACACTGATGCCAGCATGCTCTGTATCCCAAGGATGACCCCTGCATCCTAAGAGTCACAACAATGAAAGCAGAATCACTGGGCAGCACAGAACAGCCACACTGGCAGGTAAAGACACAGAGCCTCCCTCAGGAGAGGGGCACAGACAGGGAGGATGCGCCACAGCACCCTCCGCCAGGAGACCCTGTGAGCCACCAACCTCCACCGGCGGCTACGTGCTTGCTGTAAACCACGGGCCTGCTTTTGCCACCCCTGGTTTCAAAGCACCTGAAATCTCCTTGGATGTGCCTCCTCTACCTTGAACAAAAACCAAGCCCCACTCTGTTCCAGGTACTGTGCTTAATTAATGCATAGTCCCGTGGGTGGTTCTTAAGTGAGATCCCCCCCAAGACAGAGGGTGAGGAGGGTAGCCCACTCACTCAGCTGATAAGGATTCACACTTAGATCATCTGACTGCAGAGTTTCCATGCCTACCATCAGCCCTCTCTGCCCTCAGCGAAGTTCTTCATGAGCAAGCCTCAGCTGGTGTCCACCTCCTCTGGGCAGTCTCATCCAGGAACCCCCTGATTTTCCTCAAATGACTGTACTGTTTCCCTCTGCTTGTTTCATCCCTACTCTTGCCTCTGGACAGAATGCCTTTTCCTTTTATTGTCTTCATAAAGTTCTTGTATTTTAACACCCTGACCCAATACTAGCCCCTGATTGTCCACATTCTCAACTTTTTGCGGGTGCATGCACACACACACTTCGCTGTAGCATCATATCTGTCAATCATCCATCCTGTCCGCAGATGTTTCTTGATTGTCTATTATGTACCAGACAGAGTCAAGAGAGTTAGGAGACAAACAAATAGGGCTGTCCTTCCTACAGAGTTTTTCCCCAGCAAGTCAATAGCAAAGAATTGGATAGTGACAAATGACACCGAAAAATTTGAAAGGTTAATAAAAGATAGCAGATAACAGGTCGTTCTTTAGCATCCCTTTAAGCCAACACAAACCTGCCCAGCACAGAGCTGATGCTCAGCCACGCCCTATGCTTACAACAGTCCTTCTCAGCCCCTGGGGCCCTCAGTCCTAGACCACATTGTTTTGGGGAAACAAATTCCTAACCATTTGCCTGCCACCCAGATCCCTGCAAGGTTACAAACATCAGAAACTCTGCCACCTGCACCATATATAGGTCCTCCTACACCCACTGCATAATTATCTGCACTTGATGCAAAGGATAAACACAGTGATCCAGACTTGAGGTTTGAGTGACATCACAAATCAAAGGATGCTAGGGGTTAAACAGATTTTAATCCAGGGACTTCGCTGCCCTTGCCAGAGCCTGAGTATTCCTAGGGTACCTCAAAGGTTGCTGGAGGGGCTGAGGTGAGGTGGGGAGAACCTTGTGGTGCTTCTGGGGACCTTACACCTTTCTCCTTCTTTCTATTTAATTCACCAAAGCTCTTTTTTTAATCTGTTTTGTAGATGTTAGCGTTTTGGATAAGATCTTATTTGCAAAAATCTGCATGAAATTTATGGAATCAAGAGGGAAAAATAGAAACAATGAATCTAGTAGTTAAATGACTCCTTTGGATTTTTATAGAACCTCTGAGTGGATGCATGTGTTCAGATATGGGCAGATCCATACCACAGACAATGCCTGGACTTTGACAGGAGGCTCACATGAAATAGGGCAACCATATACTTGGAGGTGGTGATGGACAAGGGTGTGGAAAAGGGAACTATAAAACAGCAGAGGGCTGTGCTTCCCAGGGAGGCCAAAACCTTCCTAGCCCGCTGGTCCCTTACTGGAATATTGCCTTTATAGCTCTGACCACTCATTCGTTCATTCTTTCACCTTTTGCAACAATAACATATCTAGAATTTTCAAGGATAAACACCTGCAATCTGGGCCATGTTAAGGTGAGGCAGAGGAAGGGAAGGAGGAAGGGAAAGAGAGGGAGAAAGAGAAGAGGGAGTCTGGAAAGTAAAGCAGTCAGGTAAGTGGGGGTCCTAAATTGTCCCACCCTCTCTGTCCTCACAAGGGGGTGGTGTCTTATCCAGAGCAAATATGGAGCCACAGAGGAGGCAGGTGGGCGCTAAGAATAACCACAGCTCCTGAAAGAAGACAGAACTAGTGGGCTGGGGTTGTGGCTCAGCGGCAGAGCATTTGTCTCGCACGTGTGAGGCACTGGGTTCGATCCTCAGCACCACGTAAAAATAAATATAAACAAAATAAAAATATTGTACCCATGTATAACTAAAAAATATTTTTTAA
This sequence comes from Tamias sibiricus, assembly GCA_025594165.1. Taxonomy (NCBI): domain Eukaryota; kingdom Metazoa; phylum Chordata; class Mammalia; order Rodentia; family Sciuridae; genus Tamias; species Tamias sibiricus. Next base: position 21,331,391 of record CM046672.1, on the reverse strand, counting down.
AAAAAGAAGACAGAACGAAAGTAAAGGAAAATCAAGAAGACCATGACGACATGATTGGATCTCTGAGACTGTCTACTTTTAGTGGCCTGAGAAGACTGTCTCATGCGACCTTGTCAAATTATGATGCAAAGGGAGTCCATGAATGTTCTCCCAGCTTCTCCTGGGAGTCAGCTCATCATCAGATCTCTTTCCTCAGACTCATGGCTAAAACCCAGTAACCTCATTAAAGGACTGATCCTAACAGGTCTGACCTCAAAGCAAGCAAATGGATGGATACCAACAGTTATCTGTCTTCTTCACTGTTTGTCACAGAGATTTTTTTAATATTACGTTTGCTTTCCTAAGCAGGTCTGATTTTCATTGCGTGTGTTGTTTTGTATTCCAGTTAAAATGCCACTCATTTACAGAAACAAGGAATATGCTTCCAGCAATGAGGAAAGATGCTTGCATCCAAAGCCATCCTAATTATTTAAATTATTTTTAAAAATAAAAGAAAGAAACAGAAAGGAATTGTGGTATTGACTAATTCTAGGCTTCCCTGTGCATGTTACAAGGACTCTTTGTCACTGGAGAAATAATACATTATATAGCTATGACAGTTTGGCTCAAAACAAAGTAACTAATTTGATGACAAGAGCCTCGTGGTTATTGCGATTTTTTTTTAAAATAATCTCATTCTTTTGACCCAGATTACCAACAAGAATTATATCCTTATTTTCCCATAAACTCAGAATTTCCTTTTTGCAGTAGGAAATGTTTAAGTAAATTGCAGGTCACTCCTTGCATGGAATCACAGGCTTTCCCCAAGGTTGCAATTTCACTGATTAGAAAGCAGTGTGGAAAAATTTCTCTGTGCTGTTCTGCCATGGTTTGTTATGAAATAAACTCTCTACTGCAATGATGCTAATGTAAAAATATTCCTAAGTTGCATCCTGAAAGGAAGGAGAAAAATAAAGATGCTTTATGAGTCAGAGTATATAAAGTGTGGGTGAAGTTTTTTTTTTTTTTTTTTTTTTTTCCTTTCTCTTCAATGTTTAAAACATTATCTGGCCTAGAAATAAATTTGTAATGTTACCAAATTTAATCATGCAACCCAGAGTATACCTTGTGCAGCGAAGATTTCTGAGCTGGCCACATCCAAACTGAAGGAGCTTTCTGATAACTCAACACCCTCCTCCAATTTCTTGAACAGTCAGGAAAACCTACTCCACCTAGAGCTGCCAAAAGGACTAGCCAATGTATTCCAAAATAGAAACAAGAAAATAGTTTACAATACTAAATGACTGACTCATCAAAGTGTCAAATTAAATATTGATGCCAACAATTGGAGTCTAAAATACTCGCTGGTGTCGGGAGAATGCAAGAAGGGAGGTCAGCAACTACCAAATTGATAGCATGAGCAGGAGAAGGATATTCCTGGAAGCCTCTGCATTTTATCTGGTGCCCTGATCCAACACCAGCTGACCGTCTATGGTGCAGATAGGGCTGTGCTGGGGCTGAGCATCACAGTGCTGAGCAAGATTGGAGCCTGGCCCCTAAAGAGCTTGCTCTGAATCTAATTGTGACTTCTCTTATTTCAAATCGGGATAGAATTACCCAGGACAACACGTGAGGTTTGCCTCAGCTCAAGATAAAATTAGCCAACTGGTGTGCAGATCAGGGTGGCCAAGTTCAAGTCCACGCCCTGCCACTGTGTGACTATGCACAACTCCCTTTGCCACTCAGAGCCACCTCAATGTCCCCATCTACACAATCAGGGGGTGAGTAGAGATGACGTTTTAGAAAGCTGGAAGCTCCTTTATTCTATGGGGCAACAGATTCTTGTACCCAGGATTTTCAGACTAAACCAGGAGCCATGGGACGTGGAGAGGACATGGGAAGTCCCGCTGCCCATGAAAGACACATCTGCTCAGTAGGAAAGAGAAGGAAGGAATGCGGGAACTGGTAACAATCATCATCTCCATGAAGGAGGTTTTAGAGTCCAAGGATCTTCGATTCAAGTCTGGCTTCTGTCTTGTAATTAAACATGTGACTTTGGGCGAGGGACTTAATTCCACAAGCTCCTTTCCTCATCTGGAAAGTGTCCTCTCTAATGCCTAACACAGGTTGCTCTGATGATTAAAGGAGGTAAAGCGGCTCAAGCTCACCCAAACACACAGGGGGGGCTCAATAGACTACCCAGACTAAAATAAGTTAATAAGGATACTATTATGGGTTGGAAACCCCCGCCAAGATGGAATCTTGCTCACTTTTCTAATTCCTAGCACCTGCCATAGGTCAGGCACATAGGAGGTGCTCAGTAAACAAATAATTGTTAACTGATTAACTCCTACTGATTCGAAGCTCTGATTGGCAATTAGGTACACAGGATTCATTTCAAATGGGAAAGGGGATCATCGGTTATTAAAGTTTATGAATACAGCTCATTTAGAGCGCATATTTTGTGAAATGCAAGAGAGGTAAGATGGTGGCGAACAAGTCACACACTCTGGGATGTGCTGAAAACGCCAACCTCCCACCTGCTTGTGAGATCGGCAGAGGCAAGAGCCAAAGGCATGAGTCACCATCTCGCAATGCTGAGGCAGGGACTGGTTGGAGGAATGCGCTGGCCTCTTGTCACTGTCCCCACCGAGCTCTTCATTCATGGAACAAGCGGTCCAAAAGGGCCTTTGAGTAATTCTGGTGCCCTTTGGCAGAAGAGAGGCAAACAAAGCTGACACCAAAAGCAGACAATGTGAGAACCGGAGCTCAAGACCAAGTGCTCCCAGCAGAAAACGAAAGGAGGTCAAGGCAGGGAAACCAGCAAGCCCGTTAACTATTCGGTAAAAGCCTCAGGACCCTTCCAAGAGCAAAGTCCCAATATAGCACCAGAAAACATCAGCATGGTTTAGGCAGCCAGCAGCATGTGTGCATCCACACACCTGTGTGTGCAGGCACATCTGGGCATATGCACACACACACGTACACACACTCCTGGGATGGAGGAAAGACTCTGAAATGACAGAGACCTCTCTGCATCACGATAAGAAACCCATTTTGATCCATTTATTATGACGAGCGAGGGGTTATGCAGTGGCTCTCTGTAACTAGGTCAGATACCAATTGGTAGTCAACTCCACGGACCCAGGAAGATTTAATGAGGAGGAGATCAGACAAAGACAGAAGATGGAAATAGTGCCCCGAGCGCGTGTCCCCAGACTCCACAATCTGGCAAGGGGACCCAGTCCACACCATTTCTCTCACAGATAGACCAGAACAAACTTTGCAAAACTCCTGAGACAGGATCCACAGTCCTGGCCAAGCCATTGAGCAGGTCTCTGGCAAGTCGCAACCAGGCTGGAAGAAAAACAGGCCCTGAATCAAATGACAATGGGGACCTGAGCAGAAAGTACAGACACAGCGAAGACGCACTGAGGCACAGCTGTAATGGCACGGGCGGGACATAAATAAAACGGCACTGCCAACCTAAAGCTTGTGCCTACAAAAGCCAGTCCCCTTTGCCAGGATCTGTGTGCCACCGTCCCCATCCCTCCTCTGTGCTGGGCAGTGTAACTGGCACCTGCATTCAGGCCGGCAGATGGAGAGGCCAGGCCTGACCAATCCAGCACCTACTCACTCTACCCTCAGGAAGGTCACGGAGCAGCCGTTGGCCACCTATGGTCTTCCTTGCCATGATCCAGCCATGACAATGCCATCGCCAAGAGGACCCTTCTTTTCTTCCATCTCAGGACACTTTCTATGGAGACATGGAAGGCCACGGTGCTGTGAGATGGCTCAGCCGAGCTTTGTTCTGGACAGCCCAGCCTGAGAGGCGGCAATTCCCGGGCACTGCTGGCAGCCCTGTGAATGAGCCACTGTCGTGAGACACACACCCACTGCTAATGAGACCCACACAGACACAAGCAAGAGCGGCAAATGCAATGGCTGCCGCAGATGAGGCAGAGTGTAAGCAGACACAGGGGCAGAAGGACTCCAGCCCAGTGTCACCAAGCAGCCCAGCACAGCAGCAAGGACCTGGAAATATCTGTCTTCCTTGAACTCCTGGCGCCTCCTCTCCCCTCCTAGCCCAGTTAAAAAGAAAAGAGTACCAAAACTTGAAATAGCCACTCCTCCCCAGTAATACTCTCATCTCATTGTTTTAAGGACCATTTAAACAAACAAACAAACAAAAAATGGCAAAGGAGAGATTATTAGAGTAAGTACACTTAGCAATGTAATACTTGAAAAATGAGAGAAATAAAAAGAGTGAGTGTGCACATTTGCTTTAGAACTTAGCAGCATAAGTTCATTTTACATGATTCCACTGTAGATGGTGACAAACGTAAAAGTCATCTCTAGGGCAAGGTGACTGGATTGGAATCTTTTCTAGTCTAGTTGGATAGCCTTAGACAAGTTACCATCTTTTCACTTATACAATGGAGATTAAAATGGTCCCTCTAGCAAAGTTTTTTTTTTTTTTTTTTGCAAAATGGAAAGAAGTTAACTCCTGCAATGTGCTCAGCACATAGCTTCATAAAGGTCACCTATTTTGATCACTGTCACCATCATTAGATTTATGCCTGCCAACTGAACTGATCTTGGAGCTTACATGTTCAGGTTACCATGCTACATTCTTTGTGTACAACACAGTTATTGAAAATCCAATGATATATAAAGCAAATCAATTTCGCTGGCTGAAAACTCAGAAAATTTAAACAAAAGATGAAGCCGAAACTCCCAGACCTCCATCAGCTTTTCCTGCTTTCTCCCCCAAAGATCCAGAACAGAGAGAACTGCAGATGTCCAATTATGTTTTAATTTTGAAAAATATTGCATTAAATATTGCTTATGCTGATATATGCACTTTCTAGCTCCCTGATAAATTGTGCACCTGCGGCCAGTGACTCTGTCACTCATCCCACCCCAGCCCTGGCCCTGGGAACGAGGGAAGTCCTCCTTCTGCCACTGCAATGTGCACGTCATTGGGCACTTAGCACGTTCGGCTCCAGCAGGTCTGGGCGAGAGGACTGAGGGCCTGCTCATCTGACAAGTGCTCCGGTGATGGGAAGGATGCTGCTGGTCCACTGACAGCTCCTGGATGTACTCGGAGGAGCACGACCTTGGAAGAGGCTGATGCTTGGGACATGGTGGGGGCGGGGAGCGAACACCTGAGTTTTATTTTTCTGTGTCTCTTTGATGTTAGGGTTGTTTTCAGTCAAGTTGGAAATTCTTTCATTATTTATGGAACTGCTGTTGTTAATCCAAGGCAAGTCCTTGGACCCAGAGGCGGAGAACATTTGTTGTTTTGTTTTGTTCTAAATCAAACAAATAGAATAAAGCCAATACCCATTGATGCCTGGTGACTGCCCTTTGGAGAGTTTGTTTAAGTTTCTCTTTCCCTAGCTCCTTCCCCTAGCTCCTTCCCCTGGCTGACGAAGCAGAAGTGGGAGTGCCACAGAGGAAGGGATGGGCATTGGTTAGCATTGCAAAACCTGTAAGGTTCCAAAGGAATGAATTACTGATAATTTTACATGATTCTATTGTCAGTTTAATATACCTGAATTAACTGTCTTTTATTATCCTTCAATGAATTTCCAGAAGAACAAGAGCTCAGAATTTTGGACTGAAGAACTTGGGATTTAGATGAAGACTCCATCACTTGCTAGCTGTGTGACCTCAGGCAACTGGCTTAGCCTCTCTGAACCTTATCTTTTTATTCTATCTGGAATGGGCCCTAACAGTGCCTGCCTTGCAAGGACTATTGTTATGAGATAACTCATAAATGTGCGTAGACTACGTGAATGATTACTTCCCGAAGTTAAAAAAAAAAAAAAAAAAAGTATCAAGAACAACAAGAGAGGTACCCAGAAGTTGAACAAGTGTAAGAACAATGCATGAGATATACCTGGCTTTCTATTTCCAAGTCCAGGCTTTTTCTCAGATTGTGTGCATGTATCTATACAGAGAAACTGAGAAGAGGAGACAGAAGAAAGATAAACTGAATGAATTTAACAGGAAGAAAGAGAACAATTTGAATAACAATAAAAACTGATTTTTATAATAGTATTTATCCTAATAAATCCTTTCTAATTATTGTACAGAATATTTCAAACATTACCAAGGAAGCATTAAATCACCTTCCATCCTTGGGTGAAAGAAACAGTTAATTGTTTGAATTGAAACGCATGTACCTTCCAAAAGAAGGAAGCAATTCCTAAAACACACACACACACACACACACACACACACACACATGCACACACACTTTCTCCTCCTCCCTCAAATCTCACACCCTCCGGCACATAGCACTGAGTCCTACGCATGGTGGATCAGGGCGAATATTAGCGGCTGATTTCACAGAAGGAAAATCACGTGTGGCTGATAATCTGCTCATCACTCCACCGTGTGGGGGCGTGCCTTGCCAGCCTCGTCTGCCAGTCAGATTAGAATACAGAGAAAACAGGATGGAAAGCTATTTCGTTTTCACCGTTGTATGGGACAGACTCTTGGCCAGGATTTCTTGTTACTGACAGAGACATAGAAACTCAGGCAGGGGATTAGAAGAATCCACACGTGACAGTGGCTTCTCAGATGATACTGTCCCAAAGCCCTTCCCCACGCTGCATGTGGGGGGGAGGGCCAGCTCATCAAATCCTCCTTATGGGACCATCTGTGTCCCTGCCTATGTCATCAGGCCCCTGGGCTCCCTCCCAAGCATTATTACAAACTGTCCTCTTCTCCACACCATAGCTCAAGGCTGCGGGCCACTGCAAAGAACCCTTCTTTCATTAGGGATTTCTCTGTCTACACAGGATTTATGATGATCCTTTGGCAAGGAACTCTGAATCACTGGCTTTCACAGGACAGCCAAGAGAGTAGTTCAGGAGAATCTACCTCTAACAAGCAGCACAGCCCTGGAGATTTATTTCCTCGGATGAAGCAGGCACAGCCTGATGCTTCCAGAATGCAGCGCCCTGCGCGAGGTGCTGTGGCACAGCCAATGAAGAGGACGGAGCACTGGTGGCACCAACTCTCGCCCAATAGCCACAGGACCCCGGGAAGTCAATCAACCTCCGTGAAAGAGTCATGTCAGGTGTAAGTAAGAAATGGCATGAGAACACCTCCTTCGTGGAACTGTCCTGAAGGTTAAATTGGTGAATGCAATTAAGTACCTGGTGGAACCTACACCTTATTTATGGGTATGGACTCTTTATTTTTGATGAAGGATGTGTGACAAGTAAGAAGCAGCATTGACTGACAGCCTAGTGCTTTGCCTTTGGGAAGGGCTGTGAGTGGCTGGTCCCAGGCAGATATGAACAGTGCACCTGTGACTTGAGAGTTTGCAATGAGATACCAGCCCCTTGAGGAACAGCAATTGTGTTGCTGCGAGAGGAGCACAAATCCTGCCTCGCTGCTCCAGCACTTGTTAACCTCAAATTTCGTTTGTACCAATTCTAGACAATTTTCTGTGATTTATCTCCCACCAACCAAACCCCTCTTCCAATTCGTGCATCTCAGCTTGAAAAGCATGGCTGTGTTAACTTTTTATTTTTTTCTTCACAGGGTGAGCTGATGAACCCAAAAGGAGCCCCTCCCGCTCTCAGTCTCCTCGGAGCTGCTCCTCCACCTGCAGCAGCTGTCAATCAAGTCCATGGATGGTTCACAGGCTGGGAAGATGGAGAATGTGTAGAAAAAAAAGAATACCTCCTCCAAGCCAATGGGAGCGCACGGTATTTCCAGTCCTACTGACACTGCCAAGGTAGGTCTGGTCAATAGCATTCTTCTAGGGGCAACTGAGACTTAAGAAAGACTAACTCCCCAAAAGTCATATAGAGAGTAACAGGGGTATAACTGAAACCCAGATTTGCCTGACTGCACATCCCATACACTGTCCATAGCACTGTGTGATTTCAAGGGTGTTGTGGGGAGACTCTCATTGGCTTTCATTTCCTAGCCAACAGTTCAGGCAAAGGTCAACAAATAGTAAAGATCCTAGCAGGCCTAACTTCTGGTTCTGCCATTCAAACTAGGAATACCTGAAACCATCTAATCTCTCTAAATGCAGTTTTTTTTTTTTTTTTTTTGTTGTTGTTGTTGTTGTTGTTGTTTTTAATCTGAGAAAATGGCTATAGCCTGGTATGGTGTCGCACATCTGTAATCCCAGGAGGCTGAGGGAGGAGGATCGTGAGTTCAAAGCCAGCCTCAGCAACTGCGAGGTGCTAAGCAACTCACTGAGACCCTGTCTCTAAATAAAATGCAAAAAAGGGGGCTGGGGGGATGTGTCCCACTGGTTGAGTGCCCCTGAGTTCAATCCCTCGTACAAAAAAAAAAAAAAAAAAAAAAAAAAAAAGAGAGAGAGAGAAAGAAAATGGCTATAAACAACTTTATTCACTTTATTCATGATTACACATGGATAAATAAGATCCTGGAGCAAAGAGTACGCCACAATGTAGAAGCTCATTACATGCATAGCTGCATAGGAAAAAATATGTATAAATACATATATATTTTTTTTCTTACTATATGTACATACATATATATATATATGTATGTATAGTAAGGCACGTGTGGCAGAAAAGTGAAATTTAATTAAAACAATGGAAATGAGCGAAATGAGTGTATGCCTAGTCTAATTATAAAAGTAGTACTCCAATGCAAAACACACAATGGCAACAGAGAAAAGAAATAGGCTAAAATTAACAAGTATTCCATCTCACCCACACAGTATCCTAACATGTTCCTTGCAGCGGAGACAACGAAAAAAGAAAATTATGAGGTACCTGAAAAGGATGTATATAGGTTTTACAATCAACACAATATGCTTGGAGGAGGAACGCCTTTTAAATTAAATATTAAGTCATTACTCTGCATTGAAACTCAGCAATATCCCATTGCACAAATACTGTAGGGGAGCAGCAACTGAACATCACAGAGGCTGTTCTGCTCGGCGGCAGCATCTTCCTTCTTTGCCTCACAGATAAGGCAGGCCCTTCTCAAATATTTTCCCTTTAATTTGTGCTAGCCAGAAATGCCTCTGTACATTCCTTGTGTGCTTAACACTCACGTTGACTTCATTCGGTGGTAGAAACACAAAGAGGTTTAGTTTAAGTGTTTCTGAAGCCGTTTGGCGAATGCTTGGATTCTTGGACTATAATCACTTCCAGGAAAGCCAATGATGGCATCGTCTCTTCTCTTTGCTGGAGAGAGATTCCACATATTATGACAAAATAGAAAAATGGAAGGAATCCCCCTGACATTGAGAGCGAAATCATCTGACATTGAGAGAGAATGTCATCTGTGATGTTGTTGTCCACAGACTTTACAGTTTCTAGTCCTCACTCTGCTCTTTCCATGTGTAGAAAAACAGTTCACAGTTCCCTAAGTGAATCGATGCACGTGTATTCACTGAGCGCAAAACCTGCCTTCCACTTGGGATGTGATACCTGAGAGTCCCTAGTGGCATCAAGCACGTTTGATATACCAGTGATGACAGGATATCATCAGGAGAAGCATCAGAGAAAAACAGGAGTTTGGCTTTGTGTCGTACCATCCGCTCGAGAGAGGCATAGACAGCTCAGAGGAAACCGCAGCCTCTCCCCTTCAAATAGAGTTGAAACTATTCCCTCACCCAGCCACACTGAGAGTAATGATTTTTTCCCCCTAGAACTTTCCAGAAACGTTATAGGATGACATAGACTCCATCTGAAACTCTAAAGAATTCGAATGTAATCGAGATTTTGATGAATAAGTCATCAAACATTGATCAGGTGCTGCTTGAAGCTAACTTTGCATAGAAATCAGGGAGCAGGCAAGCAATAGAGGTACCAAGCGTTGGTTCCTAGAATCAGCAGACCAGACTGATTTCACATCCTCATTCCCAAAGGAAGAAAATTCAGAGAACAAAGCTGAACTAATGACATCTGGGGAATTTGTGGCAGAGGCTAAACTGGAACCCGGGTCTTCTGTCTGCCTGAATTTAAATGATGCATAACACAGAGGGTTTTATCTTCAAGTTTAACAGGAATGTCAAAATGAATTCCAACTTGGATGGGAAAAGTGACAAAACCCCCATCTCATTTGATTCCTAGACTAGGAGTGATCTGAGTCATAGGAAATTAGCAAAGAAGTCAACTTCATGAATTTTGACAGAGCCTTTCATGTGTAGAGACATTGTCGAATTCACTCAAGAAGCAACGATTAATGAGAATATACTATACTCCAGGCGTGGGGATATAATGGAACATGTAATGAATCTCTGAATGCAGTTTGCAGTCTAGGTTGTGATTCCTAAGAGGTGACAAGTGGGAGGGAACACCTGCTACGGAATTGGTGGTCAGGAAGAGCATCTCTAACATGTCTATTTAAAGGCAAAAAGACTTGAAAGAAGAACAGAACTGGCCATGGAGGAGGAAATTATATGTATAAGCATGATATTCTTTTCCTATCATGGTTTAGTTTAGATTTTTAAAAAATATATATATTTATTTATTTGCTTTAGTTGTACACAATGCATTTATTTTTATGTGGCGCTAAGGATTGAACACCGGGCCGTGCACGTGCTAGGCGAGAGCTCTACCACTGAGCCACAACCCCAGCCCCTAGTTTAGATTTTATCATAAAGAAAACAATGAGAAACCAAGCATGGTGGCACATGCCTGTAATCCCAGCACTTGGGAGGCTGAGGCAGGGGGATCGAGAGTTCAAAGCCAGCCTCAGCAATGGCGAAGCACTTAGCAACTCAGTGAGACCCTGTCTCTAAATAAAATACAAAAAAAGGGCTGGGGGTGTGGCCCAGGGGTCAAGGCCCGAGTTCAATCCCTGGTACCAAAAAAAAAAAAAAAAAAAAAGAAAAAAAAAGAAAACAATGAGGAGTTTTTTCTCAAGGTGGGTGTTTGTGGCTTCAATATCAAACTCAGGACCTAGTACATGCTACGCAAAAACTCTCTCACTGAGGCACACCCTACACTCCCAGCCCCTTTCCATCATAGTTTCTAAAAAGCATTTGTGAAGACATGTGTATGTATGCTTTCACTTTGTTTCTTATAATGGAATCTTACACTGTGTGCACATTCATGTGTATCTGCGTGTGCATGAGTGTGTACACATGTGTATATGTGTGCATGCGTACACACATGTGTATTTTCCAATCCACATTCTGCTGTTAATCTCCCAGACTCTCCGATGAGGCTTAGATGCTTACATTCTTTAACATCCCTGAAAATAACACATCTTCCACAGCCTGGTTCCTCCCTACTTTCTTGATTCAAAGAGCCTTCTGCACTGCAGAGACTGTGCCCCAGTCACACCAGATGAATTTCATTTCTTGAACACGCCAGGTATGTTTATGCGTCTGTCCTTTGCACAGCCCATGCTCCTGAAGGTCTTGAAATGACCTTTTCTTGCCCACTGGGCAAATTATGTCTCTGTCCTTAAAAATCCATCTCTTTTCTCTAGCTTTCTCTGCCTGCTTCGTCGGGTGGAATAAATCGATCACTCTCCTGGAAACCTCCCTTTCCTAAGATACTTCTCACCTCACATTGCAAGATGAGTATCAATAAAATTTTCAGGTTTCATTTATCCATACTTTTTCTAATTACCCAAGAATGCGTTCTTACTGTCTAAATTTTAGAAAATACAATTTATAAATGAGAAAATAAACATTTCCTTTCACTGTTTTTTTTTTTTCTTTTTGCTATTTTTAAACACAATTGAGGATTTTCTTCTATTGTACTTGACTTAATATATACCCTGAGCATTTTCACACAACCAATACTAAACAGTCTTTGGGAACTCTGCCTCTAATGGTTGTATAATTGCTTGTCAGGATGTATAACAAACCATATAACCATTCAACCCCCTACTATTGGGCTACTGGATAGTTTTAAAATTTTCCTGTTATAAGTAACAATGCAGCAAACTTAATTGTGCATTAATCTCTGTCTGTGCTCCTCCTTATTCTTTTAGAATAGATGTTTAGAGGGGAAATTGCTAGGTCAAAAGACATGGGGTTTTAAACCTCTATGTACATATTGAAAATTATTTCCAAGAAATGATGTTTTAATTAATGCATCTACCAGCATTATAATGAAATACCCATTACAATCCATGGCTCATCACAATATCAATAACAGATTTTTTAAAGGATAAAATACATTTCTCGAATTCCTGTTTCTTTGATTAGTAACATAGTAGAATTCTTCATGTGAGTATGTTTACAGTAAGCGTATGAGAAATATATTTGTTATTTCAATCTTTTACTTAAATATTTTAATTCATCCATTAAACTGCAAGCCCTGAAAGTTGTTATAGGAAGTTAATGACAATCCATAAATGAGCCATTCAATGCATCTGCTATGTGTTAAGTAGCCATGCCATAGTGCCTATCAAAATGATGGCTTACCCTGGTTTTCTTGGGCAGCTGAACAGAGAAGAGGTATTGGGGACAATTGGGACCCAGATGCTGCCCAGTGCTTCTCCACTGCAGCTATACCCCCATTGCAAAGTCCACCCAACATGCTCTTACCCATCCACCTGGATGAGGTCCTACCCAGAGGCTGTGCACAGGAGATGCCCACACCTGAAGTAACCATGCAACTGTTTTCCCACCAACATTCTTTTCAAGAAAGTTTGGTTTCTGGGTTGTAACAGGTTAAATTCATTATCAGTGGCACCCTAACATCTATCAAAGAACAGGACTCAACTGAGCTTGTTCTTCTCCAAGTGATGAATAGGGATTGTGTTACCCACAGGATAAGGTAGCTCAGGGAGCTCATCAAAAGAGAGGGAGCAGCCAATCCCATGCAGGTTCTGAGGACAGATGTGAAATATGCAAATCACACCACTGACCAATCACAGAAGCCAGACTGGATGCCTGCTGTTGCTCTTTCCCCTGCTGCCCACACTGAAGTCAGGGCTCAGCACTCCCTTGCCTCAACCCAAATGTGCATTGCAAAGTCCAGATTCAACTGACTTCCAGGAAAAAGAGGCCATCTAGAAAGGAAAGAGGATTTGCTAATAAACTTCTAGCACCACCTTCTGATATCCAGTTATTTCATCATTTACTCATTGGTTCAAAGAATAGCATGCAATTAAAGGCAAAATATGTAGAGGACCAGGTAAGGGATTTGGGGATCAGGAAGGTCTGAGTTTAAGTGCAGAGTCAACTCACATCAGCTTGGATATTTTAAACAAGACACTCAACCTCTGTAAGTCCGATTCTCTTCACTGTAACATGGACTAGAGGCACTGCAGGGGTTCAAATGAAAACACCTATGAGGGCGTGACATGGCAAAGCATGGCACATCGTGCTCCCTTGCTGGAAGCTTCTCTTATGATAGGGAAAAATAGTTTAGTGTATATAGAATATGTTTCCCATGAACACTGTTTCCAAAGGACTTGAACCTTAAGAGCTACCTTGACAGATACTGCACCTTTTAGTTTGACAATGATGACACAGAAAATTGGAGAGTCTCACACAAATCACCCAGCAGCTACGTTTTCAGATTTGGAGTTTGGATGCAGGTTTATCTACTGCAAAGCCCGTGCTCTTTCCAAGGTACCAGACTACCTGGATCAAATCAAGGCACCGAGGATGCAAAGAATAATGGAAAAGCCTTGCTTACTCACTTGCTGACTATTTGGGGAGAGGATGTGAATACAAATTATGATGCCCAACATGGCAAGTCTCAACCTGAGACAGGACAGCACAGAAGGGGTGAACTTCACAAGGAGATGGAGCAGGGTGGGCCACACCACCAGTCCTCACTCCTTTGATAAGTTGGTTCTTCAAAGCTGAGAAGGGCAGATTCAGATGGAAAGGATAGGGAAGGTTGACTATTAGGTGAAAGACATACCAGGAAAAAGGCAAAACTCATGCCTTATGCTGCTTTTCATTCAAAGCATTTGGGCCACCAAACTATAGCTTAGGCAAAGTTACTCCTGAAAAAAAAAAATGTTCTGCAAGACAATGACATCAGGATGGCACAATTGTAATAGCAATGTTTTGCAAACTCCTTACAAAGGGTCTAGGTACCAGGCATCCATGGTGGCTAACATCACAACCAGAAAATATCAGTGACATTACCAGCCTCTGAAAGGAAGTCCACACTATCACCTAGGAAGCAGTCTTAGCAATAAATTAATCAGTAGAAAAATTGAATCTGAATCTGATTAAGACTTGGATCTGCAATACAATTTTCAGAAAATTTAAAGGATCAGAGGGAAACTCTACAGCAACGAATTTCCAGCTAGAAGCAATTTTGCCCTCTGGGAGAAACTTGGCAATGTCTGGAAGTACTTTTGGTTGTTCCCAACTGAAGGAGCCCTAATTAGGAAGGGCTGTTGTAGCTAGCTGGAAGCCATGGGTTCCACCTGATATGTATGTGACGCACCTGTAGGCACCCGCAAACCTGAAGGTATATAACCGGGTGAAAGCGGTCCGAGTTAGGAGAACGGAGAATTCAGTCAGCAGGGCAGTCACTCGGTCGGTCAGAAGAATCAGAGCGGCCAGAACGTAGGCAGAGCGGTTACAGAAGAGAAACCAGATAGAAGAAGTAATGACTGGTCAGAGTTAGGCCGAGGCTCCTGAGGAAGACAGAAGACAGAAGAAAGAAGAAGGAAGAAAGAAGAGAGAAGAAAGAAGCTCTAATCTTTCTCTAAGCTAAGCTTTATCTTTCTTTACTCTACTCTAAGCTAAGAAGAAAAATCTTTCTTTCCCTCTCTAAGAAAAATCTTTCTTTCCCTCTCTAAGCTCTAAGAAAGTAGAAGTAAAAGTAGTAAAAGCATAACTCTGCCTCCGAGAATTTTCCTCCCGTGGCGGCGCCGTGGCTGGCCATGACAGGCAGCTTACAAATGGTGGTCCGTCCGGGGCTCGGCAGGCAGAGAAGAAAAGCTAAGAAATAAGGAGAGCAACGAAAAAGCATAGCCTCAAACTCAGTTGAGACCAGCAAAAAGAGTAGTAAACAAGAGAGCATAGCCTCTGACTCAGTTGAGGCCAGTTAAGAATTAAGCTGAAGCAGAGTAGCCGGCGAAAAGCCATAAAAAATATAGAGAAAAAGCCTTGAGCTTTAGTATAAAGAAAAAAGCCATGAGCTTAAAAGAAAATAGAGAATTAAATAGCATGGTAAAAACCATGCAGAAAAAAAGCCATTGAGCTTTGGCAAGAAAGCCATAAAGAAAAATAAAGAAGAGAAAAAAAAAAAAAGTCAAAGCCGCTTATGCAATTGTGCTTAACTAGGTGCGTTAGCTGCTCCTCAGCATTAGGCTTCCTTAAAGCCACAGCACCTTCTCAAAAAGGGCTCAAATATCCACCCTTTCAAAAATAAAAGGTGAAAAGCTAGGTAGGGAAAATAAAAGAAAATAGAGAAAATAAAATAGAGAAAATAGAAAGCACCTTTTTAAACTAAAGGGAAGGAATATGAAGGAGCCCTAATTAGGAAGGGCTGTTGTAGCTAGCTGGAAGCCATGGGTTCCACCTGATATGTATGTGACGCACCTGTAGGCACCCGCAAACCTGAAGGTATATAACCGGGTGAAAGCGGTCCGAGTTAGGAGAACGGAGAATTCAGTCAGCCGGGCAGTCACTCGGTCGGTCAGAAGAATCAGAGCGGCCAGAACGTAGGCAGAGCGGTTACAGAAGAGAAACCAGATAGAAGAAGTAATGACTGGTCAGAGTTAGGCCGAGACTCCTGAGGAAGACAGAAGACAGAAGAAAGAAGAAGGAAGAAAGAAGAGAGAAGAAAGAAGCTCTAATCTTTCTCTAAGCTAAGCTTTATCTTTCTTTACTCTACTCTAAGCTAAGAAGAAAAATCTTTCTTTCCCTCTCTAAGAAAAATCTTTCTTTCCCTCTCTAAGCTCTAAGAAAGTAGAAGTAAAAGTAGTAAAAGCTTAACTCTGCCTCCAAGAGTTTTCATCCCGGGTTACGGTACCAGGCAGCTTACACCCAACTAGACAGGGTGCTCAGTGGGTAGATAGCAGAGATGCTGCTGAACATCCCATAGTGCACAGTCCACTCCACCCCCCAGACAACTGCCCTATTCCCAATGCCAACAGTGCTCAATTTGAGAAACCTTGTATGGTAGGTGTAATGGTTAATTTGAATTGTCAACTTGATTGAATTAAGAAATACCAAACAAAATGTAATGCATTCTGCTGTCATTTATAACAACTTAGAATAAAAAAAAAAAAAGAGAGAGAGAGAGAGATGCCAAACATTAAGAGGCTTCTCTGTGTGTCAATGAGGGTGTGTCTAGGAATGATTGGCATGTGGGATAGCGAATTAAAGTGCAGACCCTCCCTAAGCCTCAGCAGCTCCATCCAATTGGCTAGAGGCTTGGATAGAATAAAAGTTGGAAGAACAAGGAAGAAGCAGCAGATGATTCTTCTAGAATGGGTTCTTGATTGCTGCTCCAACTGCCTAAGGATATTAGACTCTTGCTCCTTCACACTTCCAAAGTGGACTCTGTCAGTGATTACCCAGGGAGTTTCCAGAAGCCTTCAGCCTTGGACTGGGGTAGCATCGTTGATCCCTCTTGTTCTGAGGTGTTAGCATCTAGGATTGTGCAGCTCTACTGGTTCCTCAAGTTCTCCAGCCTGTAGACTGCCATCGTGGGCTATCCAGCTTCTGGCTGTTTAAGCCAATCTAATAAATCCCCTTTTTATGATCATAGTTCCTGTGGATTCTATTCCTCTAAAGAACCCGATTTATACGGTAGGATAAATGATTCCATTTCTTAAATGAGAGGGAATAATTGGGGCCCTTGGAGATTAAACCCATCCCAAAAGGTCCACCTGAAGATAAAAAAAGAACATGAGGCAAAACTGAACCACAGAGTTTGGAAATGCACACTTTGGCAGTGGAGATAATTGCCATATAAGTAGGGACAGTGGTAACTCTCATGGAGAGGGAAAGCTTTGGGGAGGGTCCTGAGTGTCTATCAGGGTGATGGAAAGGGGCGGGTGGTTAATGGTGCTCACCTTGCAGCAATTCATCACATGACTGTTTAAAACGTTTTCCACATTATATCTTACAATAGCATGGTTTAAAATAATACTAACAGCAGAATAAAAAAGCTTTCTTTTCCTACTTTGGCTAGGAGTTAAATGGTGAATAGCTACAGAATTTGTTAAAATGATTTCATTATTTATTTATTTATTTATTTATTTATTTATTTATACTTTGTACCAGGGATCAAACCCAGGGGCACTTAACCACTGAGCCACATCCCCAGCCCTTTTTAATTTTAATTTTTTTTTTTTTTAATTTTGAGGCAGGGTCTTGCAAGATTTTATAGATCCTCACTAAGTTGCTAAGGCTGGCTTTGAACTTGTGATCCTCCTTCCCTAGCCTCCCAAGCTGATGGGATTATAGGCGTGGGCCACTGAGCCCAGCTTGAAGTCCTACTGATTCATGCAAATGTACAATTTCTTCTCCATGTTTTCCATAGACACTGAAGAATTTATTTTTGAACTTGCCCACCCCTTGTGCTTATTGCTAGACATTACCAGCCAAAGTCACATGGAAGCCAGAGAAACACAGCAGAATAAACAAGCGGAGAAGCCTTGAAATCAGATATCAATAACCTGAGGCAACACCAGAGGTTCCACCTTAGTGGGTTCACTCCACCTCTCTGAGGCTGAAGTTTCTCCTCTGTGAGATAAGTAACTGCCCCTTCTGCGTGACGTTGTAGGAGTCTATGTGAACAGCGTTCCTCCTGTAGACTTTAGCTATTGGGTAATTCCTCCCATTTGTCCCTCAAATGCTTAACCTGTGTCTAAACTAATCCTAGAGGCTGGGGGTCCAGAGAGGTTCTGTTACTACCAGTTCATCTTTCATAGGAAGACCTTGAGTTCGATTGCTACTGAGATTCACTCAGTTCTGAGGTATTTAGGAAACTCACCTCTTTTAGGAACTACACTTACTCCCAGTTTAAAGTGAGGGAACCAAGGGTCGAAAAATCTGCAGTTCATATCCATGGTTACATGCTTTAAAACATACTTTAGACGTTCGCTGATTCCCAGGTCCCCAAACAGCATTTTCCATTCATTGTCTTACTGAATGCTGAAAAGCACCAGGTGAAAGGAAGGTACTATCATTATTCTTTTTTTCAGGTATAAAAAGTAAGACTCCCAAATATTCTTTAACTTTTCTAAAAGCTACACAGCTAGTAAATGTCAAAACCAAGATTCAACTCAATTAGCTTTAACTTAGGAACCTGTCATCTAATACAAAACTCAATGGTTCTTGTCGTGCTATTTTGATGCTGCTTTTAAGAGACCAAACCATTACCTTCCTAGTAGGACCATTACCTGTTTTAAAGCCATTATTTGCCTGTGACATTGATTCAAAAATCTCATCTGGGGCTTTAAGTCTGAGAGATTCTCTAACAGGAATTGTGGTCTGAAGCAAAGAACAGTTTCACCCTTTACAGAAATCAGTAAGGTGACAGCTTAAATAGAGGCATGTAGCCAGTACTGAAAGGTTGAAAAACTGTATTTTAGACTACTGGTTCTCAAACTTTATAAATCTCTAGTTCACCTGTATGGCATTTTTTAATTTTTTTTTCCCCTGTCCTGGGGATGGAACCCAGGGCCTCACACATTCTAAGCAATTGCTCTACCATTGAGCTGCAGCCCCAACCCCTTGGTTGACATTTCAAAAGCACCCCAAGTGTTAATGATTCAGGAAGTCTGAAGATGAGCCTAAGAAATGCATTCCTAACTTATCCCCAGATAATGCAAACACTTCTGTTTCAGGTAGCGCGGTTTGAAATTCACGTCTAGGTCCATTCCTTGTGGCTCTGTGATATTAGAATGAACGTTCACCCTTTGTGAATATTAATATGCCAGCCCCTAAAGAAACCTGTTATAATGTAAAAATGTGACAGCCAGGGCAAAGGCTTTTTGAAAATAAAAAAGACCCAACCCAGCTGTTCTCAAGCTATAGGAACCTCACAATCACCTGAAAGCTTATTAGAAATGGGGCTTCTCAGAGTCTACCCCCCAGCTACAAAAGGCCTGGGTTAGGGCTCTGGAAGCTTCCCTGGAAACAAAGTCTCCAAGGAACACTGAAGCAGATGGTCCACAGACCACCTCTGACACAACCTCTGTAAAATAATCACAAGCCCTGAGCAGAGCATAGAAGTCAGTATGTCTCACAACCCTGGCTCTGAAGGAACTGGACATCCCACAAAAATCATCTACTTTTAGATATTCCACAACAGAGAGTAAGAAAGAGGAAATGCACTATTTTTTTTTTTTTTTGAAACATGTAAGTCAAATACTCCACATCAGTACCTTCAGAGTGAATTTTAAACGAGAAAAAAATGGTATCATTTGAGATGAAAGGAAACCATAGACCAGCACAATCTGGAATCTTTCCATTTAGAGCAGGTTTCAGAGTTAGGTGTGAATGGGAAATGTCCCAGAAGATAGGTACTAGGTAATCACAGCTATTACATTTTGCACCTGACAGAGGCATCGCTTCCTCCAGTAATGACAGTCCCACAGCCTGAGCAATTTCAACATCTTAATCACTTCCTCTTTCTTTCTGAATCCAGGGAATTTCATCTCATTCTTAGTGCCTTCCCTTAGGAATTAGGAAGTGTCAGTAACCATAGAGAATTTGCAAGTGGTTTTGTATAAGAAATGTTTGCTGCATTTTGCAGAAATGTGTAATCTAGTTAACAAGGTGTAGGGACCACATTCCCATCCAAGACTGGAACCCAGGTTCCCACCAAGACAGGATGTCAAGCAGGGAAGGCTGGACTATTATGCAAATTACTTGCCTCACGCTGCCTTAGTGAACAAATTCTTTACTCTTAACATTATGATTAGAGTTGATAAAAATAATGGAAATTAAAAACCCCACTGTTGGCTACATGTAAAGAAGGAGATTTATGTAAATAAGTGAATTGCATTAGGTGAATTGTTTGTAATGCAACCTGCTCTGCATGATATTCTCAAGGCTAAACTCCAATTACCATGTCTGAGAAAGTGAAATGTTAATAAGTTTGTCAATTATATCTCATGCTTCTCCAGACCAGGTAACGATGATCATTGGAGTGTAGCTAAAAGTTGGCTGTATGTGATCATTTTATATCATGGTCAATATGCCTGTGTATGAAGATTCCTGGCTTTGACCTTTATAATCTTCTTTTTTCTTTATTTTTAACAAACCAATCAATACACATCTGTTATCCCAGTCACTCAGGAGGCTGAGACAGGAGGATAAGGCCAGCCTCTGCAATTTAGAGAGATTCTAAGCAATTTAGAGAGACCCTTGCCTCAAAATAAAAAGAAAATAAATAAAAAGGGCTATGAATGTGGTTTGGTAGTTAAGTGCCCCTAGGTTCAACCCCTAGTACACCTCCACAAAATCAATACTGAAAGTGTAGGGGTTTAAAAATAAATTAGATAACATTGACTAAATAAATGAAGGACTGGTGCCATGGTCCAAAAGTTGGCATCCCCCAAAGTTCACAGGCTATAAACTAATACCTAATATGAATGCATAAAGAAGTGGAACATTTGAAAATTAAGTCATAAAGGCAGATCTCAGGAATGGCATTGGTGCCTTTACCAAAGAGACACGGAAAAATCCCAGAGGCCCTTTATATGAGGAACAGGCACTCATGAGACATCAAATCTTCGGGCACCTTGATTGTAAACTCCCCAACCTCCAAACCATGGGCAACCAATTGTCAGTTGTTTATAAATTTTTCATTCGAAGGAATGTTTTTATAGCAGCCCAGAGGGATTAAGACAGCTGGTGAATGAAAGGATAATCCTGTCACCTACTGATAACTCTTTTAATTCATGTTACTGGTTTATTACCATCTAATCTAATCGTTTTAACCCTCAGCATCTACCTTGTGTAAACATTACACCACAAGTATTTTTTCTGTATGATTAAAAGTATCTTCACGCGTGTAACCGATGGCTTCTCAAATGAAGTTGTATAAATGAGCCGTTACTTTTGAAAGATTTTGTAGAAGGGGCAGTCATTTTCACTTTTGTTTTCACTTTTGCCTCTAATAAAGTGTGATGAGAGATCTTAACAGTTTTATTGAAGTGCAAGTTATACCCCCTAAAAATGGTATGGATGAGAATTTTTTTATGAGTCTCCATTTTTATATACTCTACAGTGTATACCAAGGCTAGCTAAAAGAAATGAACCAACTAAGAAAAGGGGTCTGTGTGTATTTAGATTCAAGAAAAACTCTGCCGAAAACTCTAGTTTTCATTAATACTCCCATTAATAGAGTATTAGCGTGTTCCTCTCATTCCAACCAGCTCAAGATGAAGATTAGTATTATTTTATACTCCATTGTTTTTAGCAAAAAGTTAAGATGTCAACATGTAGTTTAAAATTGCACTTAGGAATCTTGTTTTCACTTTGGCTGCGCTGACTGCTTCCTATCCTCTGCATGAGGCTTAGTTGGGGTAACATCCTATGGACTGCCATGCAGTCCATGTTAATGATAACTAAGACTGAAGACTGACAACATCAACAAGTTACATGTAACTCCAACATCAGCCAACAGACCTGGAATCCAACTCTTGGTCCTTTGTCATGAGCTACATTACCCTAAGCCAGGATATGACTTCTCTGGGCATCACTTTCTTCATTACCAAAACATAATAAAATTCAAATAGGAGTTGAGGAATTGGGAGATTCTGGACACCTAACCAGAAAACTGATGTAAATCCAAATCATTGTTTGAGACAGGTAGTTTCCTTTTTAAGAAGGTGGGTTACATTTGCTTAATAGACATGGAGAATCAAACCCTTACAAAAGCCATGATTTGCTTTCAAAAGTGTGTGTCTCAGCATACTAAAGAATTTAATATCGTACTGTATTTGAATAATACACAATGATTTTTAAATGCTTTTCTACCCTCTAATTCCAATAGCCCTTGTGAAAACTTGTTCTTAAAACTATCAAAGAATGGGAAAATAACTAATTATACATGAATTACTCTCATGACTTATCCCATTCTCTTGAGGCATGCTGTGCTTAAAAAAATAATAAAGGATTTGTAACTGTTAGTTATCAGCACTTCGTGTAACTTTTGATTCAAGTAACAAATAGCATTTCAGCTCTATGTGTTCATTATGTTACTAAATTGCAAAGGAAAGAAGCCAATTCTAATGAATTGTAACCATAGTTTCTTTTGCGTGTTACATATTAGAAGTGGGTAGCACTTTAAATTATGGTACACAAAACAGCATATAATTAATTCTGAATAAAAGATAATGTATTCTTGCTAAATACGAGTTATTTTAAAATCTCTTAATGAAGAACGAAGCATATGCTGTGCCGTACTGTGAAAATGTTTAGCATATGCCGTTAGAGCCAACATTTTGCATTTATTATTATATTTATTTTCAATAATAATATATTATTTTAAGTGAACAAAAAAAAAAAAAAACCTTAATCACTAACATTCCAAATGTGGAAAATATATGCAAATTACAGGAAACTTTTTGGCTTCCCATAAGTTGTCACTAAATAACTTTTTGATGACATGGTGCGATTGCAATTTGCTATAGAATGAGAAAAATGGAAAAGACTGTTACTTTTAAATCACAGAACATATGCACAATGAATTTTAAAATGCAGACATGGAGATAAACATTTCTATTCTGAAAATGGACAAGTTCTAAGTTTTCAGTGAAGAGCAAAGCTTAAACCTAGACATCAAGTGCCCCAGGATTGATATTGGGTTTATAGCTCCCTTTCTGACACCATGTTTCTTCTTTCATGAGAATAAATCCTGAAGGTTCCACATTCTTACAATCACTATATTGTATCTTCCCACCAAGCAGGAGCTTGATTCCTTAGTCCGCTTCTAATCACCATTACCAGGAATACCACCACCCCATCACCACCAATAAAATAACCGATACTGGGCCAAACACTTTTTTAGCTTATTTTCTGCAGCTGTATCTTGATGACGCCGAATGTCCCTACAAACCAGCCAAGTGACACTAGGCAACCCCAGCCTCCATCTCTAAGCTTCAAAGCTCTCCTTTAGAAAAGGCCTGAGAGGTCCTTTTAAATGCCAATAGTCCTGCCAACCTTTTCCCCAGTCCTTCCCATCATTCCAACAGAAACACATAATAAAACCAGGTTTTCTCAACTCACATATACTTTTAATTTTTGTTTCATTTAAATTTGGAGAGAAAAAATATAGACAGTAAAAACGGATGGCAATATCACCAAACCTTCAAGTTAGAAACATAATATGAAGTTTGTTTTTTAATCCAAGATTCAACCTCAGTTTCATAAATCTAATGACCAATTCATCAGAAATAAGCAGAAACTAGAAAGAATCATTATTTGATTCTTGCCAAACTATTCCAGTTTTGTAGTTATTTTAAATATGTGTTCTGCTCAAGTACTAACACGAAGTAATGAAAAATTTAAAAAGGAGAATTTGTAAATAAAATTTTAAAATTGGTCACATCATACCTATGCAATTTTTGCTGACATTTTGCCAAAATTTGTTTCCATCCTCTTGTGTGTTAATAAAAGTGTAGAAAGTTGAAACCAGACTGAATAGATAATTTAGTGACCTACTTTGTACTTTTTAACATTTTATTCTAAGCATATGTCTATGGAGCTGCAAACTCTTTGTTGGTAATTTCAGTGACTAATTATAGTCCATCATAAGAATACAGCATAAATTTTAACTGATGTTCTTTTGTTTGATGTTTAACTTTTCTAATTTTTCTTTTCCTTTTTTTTTTGCCCTGATGGACATTATTATTATTATTATTATTATTATTATTATTATTATTTTAGCATTTTCCTTTATTTATACCTTGACATATTCCACAAAGAATTTAGGGCAAGGGATCTCTCCCTAAATAAATTCTGTCTGCTACTGCTACTGCTGAGATTTATTTTCAGAGGACAAAGTCATTCTCTTAGATGGTATTTTAACTGTTTAGTTTGTAAGGATGAAGAGGAAGCTCAAGTCACAACACCTCCTCAGAGAAGTCCCCCTGGATTTCCTTAGCTCAAAGGACCCATTTTGCCTCCCATTTAATAACATGACTCTGCTAATTTCCTTTCCAACAAATACCATCATTGGAGACTGTCCTGTCCTGGACTATTCCATGTCTTTTCCCATAGAATGTAATACTCAAAGATGGCAGGACTGTGCTGGTCACTTGCTTGATTGCATCCCATGACACTGTGACTGGTACACTTGAGTACTGCTAACTGGTGTTCCTAGAGCTCTCCAAGTTTAGCTCCATTTTTCTAAAAATATAAACAGATGTTCTTCCACCCCAAGAGGGAAATTTATTTGCCAGGGGTTTAATTAAAACTATAACAAAATGAGAGTCTCTGATCCAGACTCCCATGCTAGTGGTTCTTCCACATTAATGGCCAACACAGTCATGGTGACACCTTTTCTCTTTCTGGGAAAAGGCTGTGGAACAGTGCACTAATGAACATGGAGGGGAAGATGGGAAAGGCTGCAGCTGCAACAGGACCCTTGAAATCCCATGGAGGAGTTACTAAGATCGTAGTTACCGAGCTGGAGAGTGATGCTTATGTCCCTGCTGGAATTAGGAAACCCTAGAGATCCATTTGTACACATGGATGTATATCTATATGTGAACATATGTACTGTGTGTGTGTGTGTGTGTGTGTGTGTGTGTGTGTGTGTGTGTGAGAGAGAGAGACAGAGAGAGAGTGTTTTCAGTTTATTCCTAGGCTACCACTGAAGATACTGATTTCTTTGTAAGGCTTTTGGGGAGAAATTCTACTGGCATCAACTGTTAGGAGATCAAGTGTCCACTTGGAACTAATGCATTAGTTTATGGTAGTTTAGTAACTTTCGTGTGTTTCTCTGGTTGCTTTGGCTAGTAGGAAACAATACCCTCTATGTTACTCTCAGCCTCACTTTTATTTTATTTTCCCTTACCCTAACTTTTTTAAGACTTCCAT
This sequence comes from Tamias sibiricus, assembly GCA_025594165.1. NCBI lineage: Eukaryota > Metazoa > Chordata > Mammalia > Rodentia > Sciuridae > Tamias > Tamias sibiricus. The sequence continues at coordinate 21,306,451 of CM046672.1, read as the reverse complement.
TTGTTGAAACATCCATCCATTGCTGGTATGTATGAAAGGTCCTTCAACAAAGGCCCATAAACAAATAGACAAGTCCATTGGCCATGCTGCGTGAGGTCTCCATGTGGCCAACCAGCCAGAATTCAATTCCCTTTCTCCTGGAAGCCTGCAGAGATTTAGTTAAATCTTAACAAGTGGCAAATTCTTTTTAAGGCAGAATTGGCCCTAAGGTCTATGCAAGAAGCATACGTTCAAAAGATAGACTTCTAATCAATTAATTGTGCTTTCAGTTATTTAACATGCAACAAAGCCTTTTTGTGGTTTCAAATTGTGTACATTATAGAATGCACCAGAGCATGCTGAAATCACCAGTTGAATGCACCAGAGCATGCTGAAATCACCAGTTGAATGATGCCATCCCCCAGGCTATTGGCATTTTGTGGGCAGGGATTATGATCATTTTATCTCTGTGTGCTTAGTACCTCTCACTGGGTCTGTCACAGGGTAGATATTTTACTGAATGAACAGATGCTTGCTAAAACAACTACTATGTGCAGTCATGCATTGGCACACCTCTACACATTTATTTATGTATGTATGTGTCTGTATTGCCATACATTGCTCCAGTGTCTCTCAGGCCAATCTTACCAGAACCTACAAAGCATCAACATCTCTAGTGCCAGGAAGTACAGGCCACGTTCACATGACTCCACCATGTGAGCCTGCAGTGGGAAGGCATCATCTGTGAGGAATGGGCCTTTGATGGACACTAGATCTGCTGTGCCTTGATGTTGGCCTTCCCAGCCTCAATCATTTTTTTTTTTTTTCTGTTTTATAAATTACCTAGTTTAAATTTTTTTTTCTCTTTATAAATTACCCAGTCTAAGGTATTTTGTTATAGCACCCCAAATGGACTAAGAAGTACCATAATCACTTAAGTCAATTCCTTGGAATAAGTATCTTTAAAAATTATATATATATATATATATATATATATATATATATATATATATATATATATCCTACTGGTTATACTTCCCCAATAGAACTCTGATGAATACAGTAGATATACATCAATATTTGCAAATGGAAACTTCAAAAAATATCCAGCCCAAGGAAATAAAAAAAGGCTATCCAATCTCCTGACAGCAGCCGGGAGCACATTTTAACTCCTCTGAATGACAGCTGTTTTCTTACCTGTATCCAAAGGTCAAATTTCAACTGGTTCAATAACTAGAATGCTATGCTTCCAGTGTGCAATTTTTTTTGACAAGTTCTTGGCCAAAGTAATTCAGGGTAGTCTATTATTACGTTTCAATAAAGGCATTATTGCAGAAGACAGTGCGGATGATATATTTGTAAAGCTTCTTCTGGTTATTACCTTCCAGATATTAGAACAACATATTGTAAGTTTTCAATATATTATGTTATGCTGCTGAAGTGATAATAGGCCAGATAATGTATTTGTTTTAAATATTAAGGGTTTAAACTTCATGGTAACCTGGATTTTCACCTGCATGACTTTGGACAAATTTGCTTCTTTTAGTTCCTGAAATGTGGCATGAAGATACAGTCTACCTCATAAGTCCTGTGAATGGTAGTTGTCATGATCCCTTGAAAATGAATCTTTTAGATTGATCCACACTCTCTAGGGCAAGATTTCTCAAACTCAATACTACTGACTCCTTGGGCTAGATTATGTTTTGTGGAGGGCTGTCCTATGCATTGTATATTTAGCAGCATCCCTGACCACAACCCATAGATGTCAGTAGTGACAAAACAAACACCTCCAAAGACTTGCTCAGTGTTACCTGTAGCCAAATTGCTATTCCTCTCTGGGGGTCTGATTATTATTAGTTTTAGTATTTTCTCTTTTTCTAAAAATTTTAAGTATATTGTACATACAGTTCAATGAATTTTTACTAAGGAAACATACCCCTGCAATCAGCCCTACGCAGGACGCCTGTGACCGAAGCCTTTCTTGTTTTTCCTTCCTGCAGAAAATTCAGTTCTATTGTCCAACTCCATGGAGAAAAGAGATTTTTTTCACAAGAGATTAACTGTGAAAAACAAAAGGTCATGAGACTGGATAAAGCAACAACTGAAAGAACCAACTTGGTCAATATGGTATCTTCATAAACATGAGTAATGAGGTGTTTAGTAATAAGCTGTCCCAGCTGTTACCATATTCTTCTCCCTTTTATACTTAAGTCAAGTCACCTATGTACTTGGAGATTAAAAACCAATATGCTAGAGCACCTTCACGTGCTTCTGTGAAATAACTCTGGTGGTCCAACTACATCAAATGTTCAAATACTCTCCAAAAGCAAGAAAACATGGAGACAGATGGCCTGAATGACATTCCTTCTCTGAATATGTAATACTTGTGCTGTTGGGAATTTCTCAAATTCCCCTCAGTTGTCTATGAGCTTCTGGAGAACTAGATGTCTGTCATTTCAGTTCTAATAACCCCTGTAGCATCTCCTACTGTGTCTAGAAATATAGTAGGTGCTCGTCTAATGCATATGAACAGAGATAAAAAAAAATTGCATAATGAAGGGTATGCCTAACCAGGAATTAAAACCATTAAAATGTCCTATTCTTGGCTCTGCTACTATTGTGCCATGTGACTTTAGGGATAATATTTAAACATTATCTAAATATTAGCTCCTAAGTGTGTAAAAAAAAAAAAAGGTCTTAAAGGTTACTTTCAGATCTTTGACAAATTAATATTAGATATGTCAGGCAAAGAACATGAAATTACAAAAATGTCTTATGATCACTAATTTTCTTATCTGCTTATTTGTACACTCATTCACAACTTCAATCACTAACTCCTTCATTCATCTTCATGAAAGTGGGCACCACTCATTGTGAACAGGCACGCCAAGCAAGCCTCAGGAAGGCTGTAGCTGCAGCACACGGTCACTGCACTATAATGAATCCTATCTCAGAGGGTTCCATGAATCCTCTTTCCCAGGGACAGTAAGAAATGCAAGGAAGATAAGAAAATAATCCAGGGAAATCTAGGGAATCCAAATGTTAATTAATTCATTTCTTCATCTCTCTACCCATCCAACAAGAATTCCAAGTACCTCTGGGGTTAATGAGCTTTGCTTATCTGCCCCAACCTCACTTTCAACCCCGTGGATGAACCCAAGACTGCATCCTTTAGAATATGCACAGAACGTAGCCAGTGTCCTCAGATATGGTGACCTAAGTCAGGCAACCCTAGTTCTTTGGTGTTCTCTCAGACAGAGGCATAAGAGATACATTCTGAGGCTTCCACAGAGGTCATTGAGTCATTGTTTTTGTCACCTGGAGGAAATCTCCAGGAGCAGCAAGGTGTGGGCCAACCCTTGACAAGAAGCAGTGCTCAGCAGGTATAAACGTGTCCCTGTGATGGGGTGTAGAGGGAGTTTGTAAGAACTCGTAAGTCCTATGCCTGTCTTGCCAGAAGCTGGGCTGCTCCTGAACTACCCAGTTACTGGGTCAAAAATGTGCCCATGTTTCTTAAACTCCCTTGGTCCAAATGGAACCTGCAACCACAACAAACTTCCTTGGCTAAACACAGAAGCAGCGGGAGTGGCAAGATCTTCCAAGCCATTGCTCCCAGAAAGCGTGGCAAGATCTTCCAAACCATTGCTCCCAGAAAGCGTGGCAAGATCTTCCAAGCCATTGCTCCCAGAAAGCGTGGCAAGATCTTCCAAACCATTGCTCCCAGAAAGCGTGGCAAGATCTTCCAAACCATTGCTCCCAGAAAGCGTGCACACCAGTAACAGGAGAAGCGTGAAGGATAGAACCGAAGGTCGTAGGCAAGAAGAACAGTCAGGAGAATAAGGAGAGACGTCAGAAGAAATAATAAAAAAATGAAACACTGACAAAGGCACTAGAATTTTTTTAAAAAAAATGATACACATTGAGAGGAATGTCAGAAATAAAATTAATAGTAACTGGTAAAGGACTGGATGTGAGGTCTCAAAGAGGGACCCCCCCCCCAAGGTTAATGTTTGCTCATTTGCCTCTGTATGGGCAATTAGGTGAATGAGGTTGACATCACTGAAATAGGGAAATAGTAAAATCTGTGGTGCGTCCTGAGCATTAGCTAGTGTTAGGATGGCAGACAATGCCATGAAATTTGTGTATTATCCCTGGTAGCAAATGGAAGAGAAGATGCCTCAAAGAAAATACTGAGGAAGAAAGCTCTAAGATGCTCTAATAGTTAAGGGGACTAATGCAGATGAGACGTCAAGCACCACATTGGATGAATGTCCCCAAAATGTCCTATCTAAAATCTTGGTCCCTAGGGTAGCAGTATTGGAAGATGCTGTGGACCTTTAGGAGGTAAATACCCAGTGGGAGGTCCTAACATCACTGGGGATATGCCCTCAAAAGGGACTGTGGGACCTGGTCCATCCCCCTCTCTATCTCTGCTTCCTGGCTGAAGATGCACTTGCTGTGACACACATTCCCTCCATAATGAGCTACCCTTGCCAGAATCCAAATGCTAGGACTGCCCAATATTGGACTTCAACATTTAAAACCATGAGCCCAAATAAACCTCTCTTTATTGCATAAGTAGCCTGTGTCAGGTATTTTGTTATAGTAAAACAAAGCTGTCTAATGCACTGAGAAAAGATTTCTTTTCCTGGGAAAGAAAAGTATCCTAACAAAAACTAATAGTGAATTTGTGGAAGTTAGAGGGAGAGAGCAGCCAGAGGCATCCCCCACCAGAATGGCATTTATCAGTGATGCCCAAGATGGATGAACAATTGCTACATTTAATGCCCTCTGAGAAAACAATCTTGTGCCCTTCCACTTACAGCTAACACCCCTTATCAAGGGAGTAGTTCAGATTTAATCTAAATTTATCATCCTGAGGTGCACATTCAGTTGCTTTTTTTTTTTTTTTTAATATTGTCAGAGGTGGAAATCTGATAAGTTTCTTCCTCCAAGCCATCCCTCAATATGTGTGGGTTATATTATTTCAGGCATCACCTCAAAGCTGTTATCCTTTGCCCAAAGGAGCGATGTTTTAATGATTTTCTCCATTCCAACCATTTACTTACACCAACATGTTTTCCAAATTCATTGGCCTCTCAGAACCTCAAGAGATGCCTACCCTGTGCTCACACACCACAGCTCAGACAGACCATCCCTGCCAGAAAGGCACGGAGCATCCATGAGGAGACACAAGCATGCACAGGCAGGCGATTCACTCTGGGAAGAACCCTGAGCTCACCTGCGAGGTTGGTCAATTCCTGTTCCCATCTAGGGTTCTCCAGCAACACTCAGAGACCCAGCTCTACAATGGTTGGGATTCCATGACATCATTCCTGAAAACTGTCAATCATGACACTAATAACTTATCTTCCCTTTCTCCTTTCCTCCCTTCTGGTATCCCTTCATTCTCACTTTTATTTTATTGTATTTTCTATTTTTCCTCTTCCCTTTCTTCTCCCTTCCCCACACATCACTTTGCAGGCCCCAACAACTGTAGTATCATCTCTGCCATCTTTGTCATTGTCATAAGCAGCACTCAGCTGGGATGACCAGAGATGATGCTTATCCTCAAATACCAGAGTCCCTTCTAACACATCCATTGCCATGTTTAGCTCATCACATTTAAGTTAGTTTGTTCACATTGTTTAGTAATGTTGGCTTCCTCAAAACCTAAGATCCATAAAAGCAAAATAAGGTCTACATTGTCCACACATATGTTCCCAGTGCAGCTGATTATCAGTGTCTGTGACTTTGGCTAAGTGACTGCATGGATGGGTTGATGGATAGATGGACAGATGAATAAAACACTTTCAGTCTGATGGTTTGTTTTGATTCAGGGACACTTGTACTCAGAGTTACGATGACATATTACATTCACAACATATAGCCATGTATCCCCAAGAGTAAAATTATTCTCAAGTTGCATAATGAAATTAAAAGCACCAGACCCTCCCTTTGTTCTGACCAATGGTTACAGGTTCATAGTACCAAAAGATGCCTGAAGAACACAGCTAATATGACCTTAGTGGAAACTTCTGACTCTGACATCATTAAGTATGAATAAAAGCAACCCTAAAAGGTATTTCTTTATCCATCTTGAAAATTCACCCTTGTACTAGTTAGATTTCTGTGTAGCTATAGGCTCAAAATCCTATCCCCAATTCATCTCAGTAATGTCAGGAAGAACAGAGTATGTGAGAATATTTCAAAATGGGATCATGTCCCTACTGTAGCCTCTTCACACATCCACTCACTTGAAGACTCACACGCATCTTTCTAGGGAAGCCTGTGGAGGAGGATTTACTTGGAGGATTCCAGTCGATCATGCCTTCTTCTATGCATGCTCTTGAAGGATCTTTATGCACTGACTCTGCTCTTGGCCATATGAATGTCTTTTGAGCATAGGGGAATATACAGACAGGCAGAATGTGACCAACTTACAACTGCACATTGAGACTTGGTTTGTCCTTGTGGAATATAAGCTCTTGAGATGTTTCCTCTTAGAAGTCAACCACCATGTCCTAGTCAAACTTAGCCCAATGAAAAGGCCATGTGGATAAGAACCCAGATTCCAGCTTAGTTCCACTCAAGTCCCAGGTGTTGCTACTAACTTCCTTTCCACGACTGAGCCATCCGAAGGTAGAATCTCCATCCACAATCAACCTGCCTCATCACCAGCCAGCACGTGGAAAACACATGAGGTGCCTCTATGAAACCATGCCTTAGCTGCAGACTCCTAAATAAACAAATGGTGCCTATCCACACGGCCCAAGCACCATAGCGTGCTTTCCTGGTGTTCATATTTCATGTGTCTCATTGGATCTCTCTCTAACCTTCATATGACTCTGACCTCCTGGATGAACTTGGTATTGGAAGCAGCTTGGCTTATTGAATTATTACATCTTCTTGCTTAGCTTGTAAACTTGCAACCTGCTAGGGGCTTGTTTAGGGTATATATATATATATATATATATATATATATATATATAAAGGACTTGCTATCAAATATGAATAAACACAGCATATATGAGACAATGTAAGAGAAAAAAATTATATATTTGCTAATGCCAGGTGTTAAAGGAATTGTTATGTTAATGTTATTGCTGTTGCTTCATCATTGTCCTTGTCATCTTCTTCTTTGCTATTAGGTGATTATCTCATTGTGGAAGGATGTCTGGACAAGCAGACAAAAGATGTAAAAGCTAAATTCAAGTTTTGCATCTTATGAGCTTGCATAAGGATAGCATGCACATAATCCAGGACTTACATTTTTAAGACTTATGCTTCCTTGCCTGAGAACAGGGGTAAAATTACAGGGTTGTTTTGACTATGAAATTAGATAATTTGATGGTGTTTATAATACAGTATCTCCCTCACCAATAGTAGTTTTTTAAAAATGTGTTGTATAAATTGCCTCTTGGAAAGCTGAGACCTGCACTATATATATAGGATCCACTCTATGTATGTATGGGGCTACTGAACACTTAACATGTGACAAGACCCAATTGAGACATAAGTGTAAAACATACTCTATATTTTTAAGATGTAGTATGCAAAAATAATGTGCAATATCATGTTAATATTTTTTAAACTAAGAATTTATATTATTATAATATGCTATCTTTTGTTGTAATATTTTAGTATATTGGCTTAAATAAAATGCTTCATTAAAAATTAATGTCACCTATTTGTTTTCTGCTTTTTAAATATGACTGCTAGAAATTTTAAGTTATATAACCTTTAAATTACATATATGATTTCCATTTGTGCCTTCTATTACATATTTCTATTGGACATCACTGGGTTAAAGACTCATCCTGAAATTTCAATTACAAGCATAGAAAAGCTCACAAACAAAGGATTTGATGGAGAAAATTGAGTTCTTAATATTCTCAGAGTTATGCAAATATGATTCATGCTGGGAAAACATTATTTGTCAATTTCTTTCAAAAAATAAAGGATAAAAGTTTCATCAGCAATGGATAGCTTTTCCTCCTAAAATCCAGGTTGGAGTTTGGTGTGGAAGAAGCAATAGCTTAGTAAACTTTAATGAAGGGATTGGAAAAGAACAAACAGATTGGAGTCACTGAACATGGGTACAAATTCCACATGTTCAGTCAATGACATTACATAATATGACAATGTTTATAACACAGTATCTCTCTCACCAATAATAGTTTTTAAAAAATGTGGAGTCACTGAACATGGGTACAAATTCCACATGTTCACTCACTAGTCACATAATCCAGAGTAAGAAATACGCATTCGTCATACCTCTACTTATTCTCCACAGGACAGAAATACTGATATAAAATACTAACTAATAACTCATGAGATATGGTTACCCCTTAGGACGTACCCTCCACATACTTTCATTCCCCCCTTAGGTACCATTTTCATCCCAATGGTACAGATGAGAAAACTGAGGCAAAAACTAAAGCCGTATATGCAAAGCCACACACATCAAGATTGGTGAGTGTCAAATCTGTACCCATGCATATAAACCCCTTTAGCACTTCAGCTTTCCCTCATTTCTCTGTGTTCAGATCAGACTTTTACTGCTGTCAGGGGAGCTAAACAAGACAAGGAACATAAAGCATGCACCAAGATCCTTGGGGAATGGTACATATTTTTATTATTGTTGTTGTAGAGTCAGGATATAGGCTTTAAATTGCTCCGTGCCCCATTAGCTCAAAAGAAAGACCCAAAAAAGATAAGGAGGATTCTAAGCTGACTTTGTAAACTTGGATGTGTTATTATTAGTGCTCTGGATATGAAGCCAATAGAACTCTGGCCTTGCAGATGGCTAATAGCTTTCAGATCAGTTCCTGAATGTTCAATAGAATAAGTATCTGAGATCTTCCCAGTTCTCCCCCAAACTACTCGAGATTTCTAGGCCTAACTCTGCAGCAGCAGCAGCAAGTTATAATATGTTCACTTAAGGGAAAGCATAAATTTCATAAAGATTGAAAATGTTTTATAAAGGTTAATGGGTTTGCTTTTTTGTTGCTATTGCTTATTTTATTATTATTATTATTATTTTTTAATTATTTGTAGGGAGACTACCAGGGCATTGGGAAAGGAGCACAGGCTAAACTAAATATAGAGGAAGACGGGGGAATGTTCCCATCTGGATGGAGTCTACAGATAGCCATGGTCCCTAAGAGTTTCCGTGGAGTATGCCTTGGTCTCTAAGAGTATGCCTGGGTGCAGCAGGCTGGATAACCTCCACCTGCACACAATACCAGGGCATCTCACAGGGCAGGAGTCACATCTCCGTAACTGTCCAATCTAGCACCTCTGTAGTAGGCATGATTATTTCTGACAAACTCATTTCTTGTTCAATTTGATATAAAAATTACAGTTGGATTAGCACAGTTTCTCACATTGTAGGGACTAGCAATGCATTCTTCACGTGCCCTTATAGGAAGCCCCACTGAGCCTTGAAAGGAGTTGCAATAATGCAAGTGAAGCTAGTCTTTCCAAAATTGCTCAGCTTCACATTCAAGTTGCCCCAGCATGAGGAAGCATGCTCCTACTCCTTTGGCCAGGAAGATACAATCTCAGTCACTTTCTTTGAAGAAAATCATCTTCAGAAAAAAAAAAAAAAAAAAAAAAAGAAAGAAAGAAAGAAAGAAAAGTTCATCAAATAATTGTTCATGCAACTGTAAAAACCGGAAAAACAATACTGGAAATAGTATCAATAGTTTCAACCATAAGCAAAGACAGGTCATTCCTGAAGAGTGATGATATTTCCATGAATCTAATCAACTCATATTCTTACCCACAAACCTTTCCTTACTTGCTTTGTTTTAGCAACTGTTCATTTCATTGAGCTGGGGGACAGGTTTTTCAGGCTTTTGCCAGAACTGGAGATTCCAACTGCCTACCATCCATTTGATTTTCATTATTTAAATGAAAAAAAAAAAAAAATTAAGCCCCATAAGATGGGTTGAGGGTAGAAAATAAACATATTCTCTGTGTCAAACTGGGTAAACCAAAAAAAGAAATTTTTTTTTTTTCTTGGATTGTTTTAAGCAGAGCTCATCTGTTGTTCTGCATTGCATCTGTGAGAAGACAACCCCATTCTAATCCTCTTATTCTGCAGAAGAAAGAAGTACAAAGAAGGAAGTGAATCCCTTCTTTTCCACAGTGAGCTGATTTGAGAAGGGAAGGACAAATGGATTGAACCAATTGATACACAGATGAAAATCCACCAGGAAAGCAAGACTACTACAGTGGACAAACAAACACAAAGCAAGACACTTTGGTGGCCTTTGTCTCTATGAACAACACTTTGCCATGCTGGTGTTTGCAGTTATATTCAGTTTTTAAGTCCCAGCAAGGAGTGTCACATTTCATGTCTTTTAAAATCCAGCCTAGATGATTCTTTTATCTCTGAGAAAACTCAGTCCTTATAAATATGCAATAGAGCAGCTGAAATGTGTCTCTCTTCTCCCATATTTGAAACACATCATACAAACTCATAAGGTGGTATCCCAGACTGGGTAGGATCACACCCATTTATGGACAAAAAAAAAAAAATAATAATAATGCATGTGTTTACTCTCAACAACCCCAAGGTACACTGCAAACTGAGTGCACAATATCTGTAATGTGATTCTCTTGGTAGCATCTTCCTTTTGTCTAGGCTAAGGTTGGACAGAACCCAAAACTTGAGGGGAGAAATATAACTTCTTTCTGCCTAACACATATTTTAAATATTTAAGTGGTATAAATGCATCACAGAAAACATAACACTCTGTGTCATCTTAAATCATCCTGGGTGGGGAGAGAGCCAAGAAGCCATCAATCTTGGCTGCACTAGGAATGTCACAGGTTCTGAATTCAAAATGTGTGCAAATGGAGATTAGGAAGATGAAACGAGATAACATATGCAAGGCCCTGTCCCAGGCATTCAGGAAGTACTTTACAAGTATCCATTGAGCATCAGCAGTAAGTTTCACAAACCCACCCCTGCCAGCATCTGAAGTCTGTCTCCCTATAACAACTATGAAGAGCAAATCCCTGCCTGTTCACTTAGTAACAGCCTAACACTGGGAAAAGTTACCAAACTACTCTTAATCTTGGTTTCCACATGTTATAAATGGGGATAATTATAGTTTCTACCTCATTGAGGTTGTACTGAAGATGGATTGAGATAATTCGTGGAAAGTGCTGAGCACAGTGTGTCTAAATAGTAAGTGCTCAGGACACATTGGCTATTATAATAATGCCAGTAGCCTGGCCCTGGCTTCATCATCTCTACCATAATACCCTCCTTCCTGCTGGTTTTTCCTAGTTAAGAGTTTCTACTTCCCTCTATCAGTTTATCTTACTACTGGGTCAGGAAACATTTAATAAAGAATTGAACACCTTACCCTCTTCTCCATATTCTTACTTATTTATTTGGTAGCAGGGATTGAACCCAGGAATTCAATCACACTGAGCCATATCCCCAGCCCTTTTTTATTATTATTATTTTTAATTTTGAGAAGGTCTCACTAAATTGCTGAGGCTGGCCTTGAACTTGTGGTCCTCCTGCCTCAGCCTCTGGAGTGGCTGGTATTATGGGCATGCTACGCTATGCCTGGCTTCCATATCCTTATTAGGCTTCCTGGAACCTTGTGAATAAAGTCCAAAGCCTTAAACTTGGTATTCAAACACTCCCTCCATAAAGCTTTCCAGGATCATGCCCTACCATCACTGCAGGCATCCACTCTGCTCAGAGAAATCATATCTGCGCATTCACATCCTGGTGTTCTGCTCTGCAAGCCTCCTTCTCTAGAATGCTAAGATGCAAGATTCAGAAAGCACCCTGCCAAGTGATTTCTGGACAAGGATTTGAAAGTCAGGCTATTTTAGAGCTGGAAAAGACCCAAAAGGCACTCTACAGATGAGGAAACTGAGGTTAATTTACTTTCTCAAGGCCACACAGCTATTTATCAACAACTCTAGCACTGCACTGGCTAGTGTGCCCAGAGGGAGGGAACCACAGGGCAGCCTATTAGGAGAAATTTGTCAGCAATTGGCTACAAACTTGCTGACAGGTGATCTTTCTTCCTTCAGGAGAAATGGGACAGAAGTTACACAACCAATAAGAAAAGGCCACAAGGCATGGCTCTCCGTTAGGGAAAATTGGTTACCTCTCTGGCTTGCAGTGCAGGGCCAATGGGGAGCAAGGGTGATGGGAAGGGGGCAGCTGCAATGATTCCTCAAGACCCAGTCTATTCCTCACTTCAAAGACGCAGCTTCTCAGGCTGCATTAGACTCCTGACTAATGCTCCCAAACACACTGCTGAGATTTGCTGAAGTTGAAGATTCCCTGAGATGTTTGCAGTAAGAACGGTGATGAATAAAACACAAGAATCACCCATGTATTACTTGGAAGGCAAGTGTGTCCAGCTCAAGTGCTAAATTGCAATTTTTGCTGCAAGATAATAATACTAATAATGACACTTCATTTATATAGTGCCTTTCAGGTTTCCAAAAATAATAACGAAAATGAAAACTATATCTTATACCGCAGCTGCGTCTCTGTGTGAAGCATTTAGTGAGCTGAGGTAACTCAACACAGAGCTCTCTTTTCTCCTGTGATATTTCATGGCAAAGCGTTATGAATTAGGATTGTTTGTAAATGAACCTCAAATTTCAATTTGACTTTGGCGTTTATATGTAGTCCTCCTGCTATTGTCAGAGAAATAGTTTGAAAAATCTCTCAAGATGTGGTTTTAATAAGTGGATGATGGAAAATTGACATCTGTGGGTATTATCATAGCAGCCCAGCCAGGCTCACCTGTGTTTGGCCAATCACCTGTGCTTGGTGGTCTGGATTTGTGTCCATGGTGACCAGACAGGGAGTATTGCATAGCAATTGAAATGCGTGGCTCCAAGAGTCCTGTGCAGTTCAGGGACAACTGGGTTAACCTGGGCACGGAGCTCTCTCAGCCAAGACAATTTAAACCCTCCTGTGGTTCCACTACCTGGGGCCCTTCAGACAGGATACCAAGACTGCAAAGCTCTGTGACCTGCGCTTTCTCTACAGACTTCACTCCCTAGCAAAAATGATCATTTCAAAGGTGGGTCAGGAAAGTTGTCCTGCGATGGTCCTGGACCAATTCCAGAGGAGGTTTTTACTTGTGTTTTCCTCCCGCCTAAACTTGCTCAGTTGTATGCACTGATGATTTTCACTTGTTTATCCAATACTTGGGTCTACATGGGGGCTGCCAAACTGCCAGTAAGGTGTAGACTGTGCTCTCCAGAAGCTGAGATGTGACTTAAGGCTACTTTGGACATGTAGTGTGTGTGTGTTGTATATGTGTGTGTGAGTACGTGTGTGCGCGCATGCTGGAGATCAAACCACGTGCCCTGTGTGTGCTAGGCAAGCACTTTATCACTGAGCTACACCCACAGCCTACTTGTGAATTCTCATTTGAGGCCACTTTTATGTGCCTATCAATATCTGGGGAATTCCAATGCATATTAACTTTGGGGATTATTTGCATTGGCTAAAAGGCTCAAATCCATGGACCATTTTCTCTTACAACCTGCTCTGTCCCTTGCAAGGGACCATTTGCCACTCACATACCTATTACCTGTTATGCTGCCCACCATAGCTTGCCCTGGATATGCCCCCTCATCCACTGACCTGTACCACTCAGCTTTGTCCTGGTCCAGTCCTGACAGCCTGCCCAGTCCAATCATTACTCCACACAAGCTGAACTATCTAGTGTTTAACAAAGGCTCCTCCTGCTCCCCCGTCATGTCCCGTCTAACAATCAGCATTCTATTTGACCTTGGAAAGAAACTCAAAAGTCAGATGCCTCCTTCACTACTGCAGCAGATAACGGTCCTCACATGTGTCTTCCAAGGATATGTGAAGAAATGAAGCTTTGGGGTTTCTGAGTCAAAAATAATAGAAGCAGACTCTGGGTAGCACAATTGTTGCAAAAAGCTGAGAGAAGGTGGCTCAGGAGAACATCAGGAAAACCAGGAGGTTGGAGAGTCAGAATCACAGACCTGATGCTGTCATGGAGCTAGGTAAATGGAGGCACCACAGTGGTCCCCCATACAGTGGGCAGCTATTGCTCACCTCTGTGGTCCCTGGAAATCAGTCAATGTGACAATGACAAGAATGGGTTCTCCATGGTCAATGACTGTGTGCGCACATGCACCCAAGATACTGAACCTAAATTTGAAACACAGGGACACTGGAGTTGAGTAGATGCTTCAGCTTCCCAGGAAAAAACAGCAAATGAACTCTCTGGCCCTTACGTCTCTAGGTGGAAGGAAGGCTCTTCTTTCTATAAAGGATCTGATCAAAGGTTTATTTCCCAAATACAGGAGAGTGATTCTGATGTCACACCGCCAAATAAATGAACAAGCAAACAGAATGACGAGTGTTCACTCCAAGGCATGAGTAACATCCAGAATGTTGTGTTCCCGGGTGTTAAGTCACTCAAATAGAAAGCTTGTACGGCTTAATGAGACTGTCTCTGCTTCCATCTGGGTAATGTTTTGCTGTTACTTTGTTCTCCTGCTTCTGCCAAACAAGGTCAGTGACTAAGTAAACCAACCCCAAAAATGAGGCTAGGAGGGATGGCAGATATTCTGGATACCAAAATAAAGATTTAAATTTTAAAATATTTTGATGTAGTAGATTCATGAACTGAATCTCACAATATACCACATAACAATAATAAAAACAGCAACTCCATTCCATGTGCTGTTTCAAGCCCTGTTGTATATGAATGTAATTTAACATCAGAGCTATCCTATCAGGTCCATACTGATGTTAACTCCAGTATGATTGAGGAAACTCGGGAACAAATGAAGAGTTTTGTCCCGCTGGTGAGTTGCAGAGCCATGATTTGAAGCAGGGTAGTTGAACTCCAGAACTTGTGCTCACAGAAGGCACCTTATCATGTCTTACATGCACAGGGACAGGCAGGGAAATGTGACTTAACAGCAGCACATAAGGAAAAAAAAAATAAACTGTGGAGCCTAAGTCCTGTGGGTGATGTGGCTGGCAATAAAAGCTAATGTAATGTAGCCTTGGGCTGTAATGAAAGAAGTGTAGAGAAGGGAGTTGATAATCTAGACTTCAGCTGCCCAGATTTCTGTCCTCTGTCCTTTTCTATGAGAAAGGTTAGAGGGTAAAATGAATGGGACTTTCAATCAGGACATGTTGAAACCGGGAGAAGGCATCCTAGAAACTGTGGTCCAATTTATCGATATGATATATTTTACGCAGCACCTAACTGCAAATGCTGAACATGAAGGAAGAATTACAGGTATTCTCCGTGGCATAAGAGGCTGTATCAAAGAACATAACCTGATGCGCACAAAGGCACATATCTGTAATCCCAGCAGCTCAGGAGGTTGAAGCAGGAAGATAGCAAGTTCAAAACCAGGCTCAGCAACTTAGAGAGGGCCTAAGCAACTTATTGAAACCCTGTCTCAAAATATAAAAGAAAAAGGACTGAGAATGTGGCTCAGAGGTTAAGTGCCTCTGGGTTTAACCCCTGTACCAAAATAAATAAATAAACAGATAGATAGATAATAAATAAATACATACATACATAATCTGTCAGGAGGTGGAATTGGGCTCCGCCTTAAGGACACATTTCCAGTGGTGAAGGTTTCCACCATACCGATGGCTTACATTAGAGGATAATGTGTTCCATGTCACTGGAACCACAGCCATTACAGCAAAATGGGAGCACCAGCTGGCATTGTGCACTGGTCTAGGTGGCCTCTCAGGGTCCCTTCTAAGGTACAGGAATGGGATTCTGTTATTTCACCCTCCAATTATCTTTGATCACACGGCACTGGATGTGACTTGGCCTTCCTGTGCTTTGTTACTACTTCCTTTGCAGCAATTACTGCACAGCCTAGAGATTTTAAAGACAGACCTAATCTTTTCTGTACTGTGGATGTTGTCAGATCACAGAGGAAAGACTCTCCTGTTTTCACCATTTCTTTGCACCCAACTCAGAGCCTTTTATTACTTTAATGATAAGAAACACAAACCAACTTGTCAGAAGACCCCATGAAGCCTTGGGGTCAGCAAGGTAAGGACATTGCTATAGCATGGACTTTGAATATCGCCCAAAGGCCCACGTGCTAAAGGCTTGCTCCCCAGGGTGGGCTATTTAAAGATGGCTGAAACTTCAGAAGGTGGGGACTAGTGGGAGGTCTTGGAGTCATTGGGGTTGAGCCCTTGAAAGGGACTGTGAGACTGGTGTCTTCCTCTTCCCACTTTTTGCCTCTTGGTGATGAGGTGAATGGTATTACACACCTATAATGTGCTACCTCACCACAGACCCAAAGCAACAGGCAAATTGTGAACTGAAACCTCCAAAACTGCGATCCAATATAAAACTTTTCTTTTTACAAATTGATTATGCCAGGTATTTTGCTACAGTGGTGGAAAGCTGAGGAGTATGAATACCACGCTTTGTCTGTTCTCTGCAGAACTTGGAATGCAAATATTTAGGGAATGTGCTTATAAAGTAGGACAGAGCTGAAGGCCAAGGTCAAGTGGTAGATTCTGCAAAATAGTCAAATGGCATATCCAATGACACTGGATTGGCCATGGACTTCCAAATAAGAGATTCATATAAAGTGTATATATAGGTCTCATATTTAATTGGTCAAAGAAAGAACTGTCTTCAAATTGACACAAACACAAACACACACACACACACACACACACACACACACACACAAATTGCTTCTAGGTAGTGAAAATAGAGTCACTCAATGTTCTATCGGTTCCTAAGTTATTAGCTGATCTTGGGCGAGTCGTTGTTCTTTTCTAAGTACGTGGAACCTGTTCTCTAAATGAAGATTGACTAGAATAGCCAATGACTCTTGTCATGGTTTCTTCTGAGAGTTCTACCCAATAAAGCCAAGTTCTCAGCCCTCAACCACTCTCCATAGTTAGACTGCCTATAATAGGAAATCTCATTTAACCTGCCATTTTTAAAGGAAGCAATGACAAGATAGAGTGGAAATAGATAAAAGAGAAGAGGATGGTGGGAGATATGGAAACTGTATTTCATCAGATTCGGTGACATGTTGAATGGTGTGAGGAGCCTGATGTGGTACCTAAGTGTCGGTGCCGGGTGCCTGGGTCTGAATCTCAGTTTTGTCATTGACTGCAGCGGAGAACTGGGAAAGTGTGCTTTGACCCTTATAAAATGCTGGCCATAATCTTACCCTTTCATAGGGTCATTGTGGGTACTAAGTCTCACATATAGATGGCCTAGTTACTGCCTACAACTAAGTGAATGCTCAACAAATGCTGGATTTTAACTATTGTCCAAAACCAGGTTCAAATATCTGTAGGGCTGCCAGAAAAGGAGGAAACAGAGATGGGAGACAAAGTGTAACTACTGGGGAAAAGTCACAAAAGAGGGGCATTTTTAGCTCCTCTTTCCTTAAATAGAAGATTTTAATGAATAGAGTTAATGAATCACCTTTCGCCCCACAGGTTCCCTGGGAGGTAGTTAGCGGGCTGTCATCAGCACATTTAAGGTGCTGTAGAATTATTGGCAAAAAGAAAATCTGCTCAGAAGAGAGTTAGACCAGGAGATCTCGAAAGCTCCTTTTAGGGATACAATCTTGGATCATGTGGAGGCGCAGGATGGAGCAGTCAGCTCACCTCTTCTGTCCTGCCACTCTGTCCCTGAGACCCAGGGAGGCTGGGTCATGTGACACATATCAAACCTAAGAGACAGCTGAGCACCTAGACTTCCAGATCCAGTATTTCCTTAGCCTTGTGAGTATGGACAAGTGTCTTGAGCTTCTCTGACAGCCATTGTTCCTTTTGCAAAATAGAGCCTACTACGCTCCCCTGGAATGACCGGATAGAATAAGGGAGGAACTGGGTGCAGCACCTGGCGCATGGTAGGATCTCAAAAAGTTGGCTGTCTTCCTTTCTCTTTCTCAGGCAAATTCAGGCAGAGAGGCCTTTACCTTGTCAGACCCAGGCAGGAGGAAACACCAGCCTGGGGCAGGAACAGGTGCCACAAGTAGGCCACAGATGGAAAACAGCAGGCCAACCTGGAAGCACCCCCCCCCCCTTCCAGCCTCGGAAAGCCCAGTCTGAGGATATAGCGCAGTTGGTAGAGTGCTTGCCTGGCATGCACAAGGCCCTGGATCCAATCCCCAGCGCGGCCTACAGAAGACAGAAGCCACCAGACAGGGCTAGGCCTTCTTCAGCTGCCATCTCTTCAGGAGTTAAAACTGTCACTGTTCAAACCCCTTGAAATCCCAAACTACATCTACCTGAAAAACAAACAGGAACAGTCTTGAAATTGAGACGATTTATCAAGAGACTAATTATCTTTTAAACTAGTCTGGAATAGTAATGAGCCCCTCTTATGCGAAAGCAGACCTGTGATGGCTATCTCCACCCCGCACGCTCAGCCAGCATTCCCAGCAAGACATTACTTCAGGGTAACTTCCCACAGCAGCCCATACATGAAATGCAAAAGGGGGGGGGGGGGCATATGAAGCAAGAAGGAGGCAGGCGTGTTTCACAAGCAATGATTCTCTCGAACATCTCAAATCTTGACTGCTGTTTGAATATTTGAAATGCAAGAAGGATGAATCACTTAAATTTTGAAATCATTCAGAAAAGGCAGGCACTGATAAACAATTCATCTCTAATTGGGAGAGGCCCCGATCTAAAGCAAATGTTTCAGTGTGGGGTTTGGAGCCTAATCATTGCAGGAATTGTTAGCTGTCACCATGACTTTAAAAAACTGAAATCCAGGTCTGTTTCTGAAAGGGCAAATGACCTCAGAATTTATTCAGGATTCATCATGAACTAGACATAGGATTAAACGTTTATTTTACTTTTATAACAATCCTAGGATGCATATGTTTCTATGAGGTCTGCTTTTTTCAGACAGAGTATTAGTTATGTGGCTTATTCTAGTTTACTTGCTTTGTAAGCCATGGTGTTGGAATGGAGAGGATTTGAACTGCTAGGCAGGGTAAAGTAAGTGTAGCACTCTGCTTGGGGACAAACTAAAAAGGAATTGCAAATTTTTTTTTAAAAACTCAGTAATAAAGATAAATAGAATTTAATGCTACATTTTAAAAATCAAGATCAGTGGGAAAAAAAAAATCTATGATGAGCAGAAGTGCCAATTTTCAGTAAAGACAGGAGCTGAATGTGCACTTGCATGCTCGGCCTCACTGGCTAGCCCTCACCCCAGCCCTATCAGGGCTGCCTCCAAGTTTGAATAACTGGTCCAAGCCTCAAGGGTGATGGGGACCAAACTGAACATTGCAGGATGTATTCCTGGGTAAAACATTCCCAAAGATCCATAGTGCGTCTGAGTCCCCAGTAGTGCTGGACCCTGCTGTCTTCAAAGCTTATTTTTATAAAGAAGGATAAGACGGCATCCATAGAAAGGACTCTACTCTGAATTATTATTTGCATTAACTGATGGAGCCTAATGCAGGCTTAGAAGAGATCTCTGTGTATCCTGAACTAAGCCCAGGGAGGAGCGTCCTCTATCACCTAGTTGCCCCATTAGTTGATCATCACAGCGGGGACAAAGCCAGGCCTGAAGCCATTTTCTCCAAGGAGCTCAATGTGCAGGGGTAACATTAACTTCTGTAAATCTTTCCAGAGCAGAGGGCTATGTCAGGAGGATTGCTGGAACATAAGAAAGGGGACAGGGTTTTATGGAAAAGAGTAAAGACTTTTCTTCACCTGAAGTAACCAGGAAGGAAAACTTAAGAATAAGGATGTGCTCATTCACAAACACTGCTTGGGAAGCACTCAGTTACCGGAGGCACCAGGTAAGACTCTGGCCACCGGCCACTGCAAACTCTAAAGCTCTTTATGGCAAATTCCTAGATTCAACCCCCCAGATGCCTTCCAGGAGGATTCTGACAGACAGAGGAAAGGAAGAGGGACACACAGAGATCTGTCATTGCCATGAGAAAGAGCATCAATTTTTCTCACACTGTTTTTCCTTCTCTTCTCTCTCACACTCCTATCTTACTTAATATCCCAATGTACAGTTCCCTGCCTGAGCAGAAATCTTCACCACACAACCACAAGAACAATCCTTTATCTCAATAAGTCGCCAGTCTGATGACCAATTAAACAAATAACATTGAAATTTTGCCTCCAGTTCTAACAAATGGGTATTATTCACAAACACTTAGAATTTAACATTGACTTCTATTTTTTTTTTTTAAGTTAAATAAACTGTCCAGTGGTAAGGGAGTATTGGTTTACAAAACACTTTGTCTTACTTTCCACTGAGTGACTTAATCCTCCCTCCCATAATCCATTTGCATTGATTCCTTCTTCATCAACTGTCTTCACTTTCCAACACAGCGCAGGGCTGAAAAAACTTCACTGCTGAATCACCAGGGAGGCAACTGCACTCAGTTTTAAAAAATTCAAATAAGTACCCACTTAAGACAGTACTGTACTTATTTTTAATAGAGCTTTCCTCTTAATTATAATGTAACATTAGTTTTTCTTTCATTCTTCTGAACTTTCATAATGACACTATCAACCAGGAACAAATATAAATTTGTGCAGCCTGAAATATGCAATTTAATCATAAGCCATAATTTCCATATCACTGAGGAGAGGGGGGAAAAAATCAAATGATTAAACTCCAGTGCATCAGGACCAATCTTAAATTAAATTTTACTCTCTGCTAAAGTTAGATTTTGTACAGCAATATCAAGAACGGTTTAAAGGTAATAGTAAAATATTTGCTGTTATATTAAAACTCCATACCCAAAAGTGTTTACCAAAGATCAAACTGCTATTCTTTTTTGCAAATTAGAAAGGTCTTGCAGATGTCTTTCAAACCTCTTGAAAGGGTTGGCAATGATATCACAGCAGTCTCACTAATATTTCTCTTTATTCATTCTGTTCCCCTTAGAATCAGAAATGATGCTCTTCCTGCCAAAAAAAAAAAAAAAAAAAAAAAAAAAAAAAAAAATCCAGAAAGTCCTCCCAGATCTCTGCTTAGTGAGAGCTAACCTTGTTTATCCTGCTGCCCAGCCCCCACCCTGGCTTCTGCTCAATCTCAAGTTACAAGATTTCCCAACTTTCTAGCAAAGTCCAAGGTGAAAAGAGGCTGAAGGTAATGGGATCCACCCACTAGAAAGATGCTAATCCTGACAAACTGCTGGAGCAGGAGTCTGAACCACAATTAGATTGAATTCGGTCTCTCCGGAGAAGTCCAGACAAGACTGGTGGTAACAAAACCGCTTTTCATGGTGCCCTCAAAAGCAGATGGGCTCCATGCAGAAAGTTGGAGAAGGACGCCATTGCCCTCTAGTGGCCAGAAGTGCAATCTTCCGCGAAGGAGTCCATTTCCAGAGATGCACAAGGCTCTGGATGTCAGGGTAAAATTATAGCAGAAAGATGTTTAATTATCCTCCTCGAGTGTTTTCTTTAGTCCTTCCTGTTCGTAGAGGAGGCTGTGGATGGTTATCACAGTAATCCTGTTGGAACGGCTCACTCCTACTCCTACCGCCACGTTAGGATGGGTCCAACATTCTCCAGCTTTAGTTTCTGTTTTTAAAAGACCTGTTGATCCCGCCCCCCCCCCCCAATTAAACCACAAATTTATATAGGTCAACTATTTTTATATATTTCAGAGTCGTTAACTCTGAATTGGAAAGCCGACAACTCACATTCTGGGTAACTAAAGAATGGGAGTTCTTCACAAATCAGTTAACTTTTATGAAATAACAACTCATTTCATAAGGGAAAAAATTATCCAAAACAGATTTTGACCCCTTAAATCATTACTTAGTGAATATACACAATGCTTAAATCTTCTAGGGAGTAAAATATTTGGGAATTCATTGTCATTCTGAAAATCTAGCTATTCAAGAAAAAGGTTTACTACGTACTTTCAACTCTATAAAGCACTGTTTTATTATTATTATTATTATTATTATTATTATTAAATTATCAGTTATGCCTCTAATCAAGGTAAAAAAATCAATACTGAAAATAAAGTCAAAATTAATGTTTCTCAAATATCTACCTACACAAATGTATTGAGAACGAAAAATGAAATCAGATTTACAGATCTTGTTGAGATAATTCTGAAAAATAGGTTTAAATATAAAATATCCAAGTTTATGTGATCTGTGAGCTTTGGAAGTCACTAACATTTATTCACAGGCAAGGTTCACACACTATGTTCATGGGAGTGTAGCTTTAGCATTGTAAATCAGGCCATGAGGTCAAAGTCATGGCATTTCCCATATGAGGGTCCCCAAACCAGAATCTTTACAAAGCAGCCATGTAATTCTATTCAAAGTGAGAGAAAAACCATGAATTATGAAGACATGTGCATTAAAAGAGCATGAAATTGATCCATATTCCCCAAATCATGACATGTCCTCCAAGTCAGCCCCCCTTCTCCCAAAAATAAACAGTGGAAAATACACATTTGGAAACACCACAGTAAAAGAGAAATATAAGTTCTGGGCCATAAAAAGATACAGCCGTGACTTTAATTTTTTTTTTTTTTTTCAAATTAACAAAAGATCGTATCTTAATTGAAAATAGAATTTAGGTTTCTAGTAATTTTACTGTCTGGTGTTCTGATAAGAATGCTGAGCATAATGAAGGTTCTGAAGTGCTATCAAGATGGTCCACTGCTTCAATTAGAACTATTTTAAAAGCCTATTTTTCTAGTATGCCATAAACCCAGTTTGAATAAATCTACATGTGTAGGCCTCACCAGATTATCCCATTTCAGTCCTCTCTATGCATTTCTTCATCCCCTCCCACACACACACAGGGATGGATTTTTTTTTCTCAAACAATATAATAAACAGACCAGTATATGCAGACTCTGAAATTATGACTGAGATGATAACAATAATAATTATTATTAACAATAAAGTATGGCTGCAAGACATTTTAATGCATTAAATTGTAATGTCTCAAAAAAAAAAAAAAAAAAAAAAAAAAAGCAAGCTATAAAGCTAATTCTTACTCAAGCAAAGTTTCCTGGCCTCTCCATGCCTTTGCTTGGTCTTTACTGGAAACTACTCACATTCCTTTGTACTAGACAGGATTTCAGTTTTTCACAGAGGATGGAATTCCAGGGCCTACTGGCCAACTTTAAAACTTGAAATCAGAGCTTATGTTTAAGGAACTTAACGTGACTGTAGCTTCAGAGTCCCTCTGGTATTGGCCACAACTATGTCCCTTTGTTTTGCAACTTTTATTCCTTTGTTCCCCTGAAAGAAGACCAGGCTCCCTGCAGCTGGGGTTGGGCAGTGACTTTTATGATTCCCTGTCTGCACCTCCGTATTTGTAAAAATAATTCCAAGATTAATGAAATGAAGATTGGCCCCTTCTCTTTTCCTCTCCCATCTTACAAGGCTCTAGCGCACAGAGTCCAGCCTGGCAAACGTGCTGATGCTATACTAACGGATCCTCGCTCCTGAGAACACATCTGCATCCCCATCCCCAGGAAATCCAGACACCCCGCAAAACCATCGATGTCTGCTGCAAGCCCAAGTGATAAGGACATTGATCTAGCCTCTCGACAGATTAATTATCGTTGCTTCCCTGTGATTAAACCGAAAACTTACTCAGTGCCTCATTTTAACCGATAGGAACGATCAGAAGAAAACAAGAAAAGATTTCAGAACCATCTGAAAAGATTTCTTTAGGAGGAAACCAAAGGGAAGACTTTAGGCAAATTTATCCCCCATGCAGCAGTGTTCCAGGAACGAACCCCCCCAGCCCCCCCCCCCAATTCCCACCGCTTAAGAAACGACCCGTCGTCATGCGGGAATAGCATTATTTAAATAATTAAAAGATGCATTTTCTTCATAGCAATGCCACGGCCCGTGAAATTCCTGCTGCCTTATCAGCAAAAGCAACAGGGCTTCTTCTAGCATCTAGAAAACCTTTCACCCGGGAGAGCCAGGAGCGCGCAGCACCGGCGAAAGCAGGGCCTTGTAAAGAAATAGACTAGGAAGAAGGACCTTTGGGCCTCTAGACCACCCCTTTCTCTAGGGACTCTGCTCTCCAGGGTGAGGCGACCCTCCTAATGCTCCTCCGGGTTGGGGACATGGGAAAAGGGTGCTCTTCTCGCCGCCTTTCCGCTCCCGCCGGCCTTTCTGAACCTCCTACCTCGCGACTCCCGTTCTGGGGGCAAAGCGCAGAGAGGCTGTGCGTGCTGGGAGCTGGAGAGGCTTGGCGCGCTCCGAGAGGAGGCGCAGGCTTGGGGGAAGCTTTCCTTCGCAAAGTTAATGTTAACCCTGGAAGGCTTCGCCAAGCCCAAGCCCGAACCCAGCTCTAGCCCGAGCAGCTCGCAGACCTACCCCTGATCTGTTGGGACTTTAGGAACCGCCGCCTGAGCTCCCGAAGAGACTTGGGCTGGAGGGCTGGAGCGCGCGCCGCAGTCGGCAGCCCCAGAGCCGCAGTCAGCGGACCAAACCCACGCTATTAAAGTGCGGGGGATCGCCGCTCCAAGCCCGGCTCCTTCCCTTTTTCGGGGCTTTCCCAGCAGTCTCCACCCGAGGGACGGTGCCCCGGGGATCACTCAGCTGAGATCGGGGAAGACCGCGTAGGAACCCCTCAGAGAGCGGTCGTCAGGTCGCAGCTTTCCGAAAGAGGCGCAGCGCGGGCGGGTGAGCTCCGTGCTGGGGGCGACTTTTCCCCAGAGAAGAGACCGGGGGCAGTCGGCGTGTCCGGAGCTCAGCTCTGCAGTCCCTTGCCCCAGCCGGGTGCAAAGCCCTTGTGCCATGGCCTGAGCACAGACCCCCGAGGAGGCCTGAGCGGGGAAGAGTGGTTGAGCGCACATCTGGCTCCTCTACCCCCCTGCGCTGCCCTCGCCCTCAGCTGGCTCCCTTCTCCTTTTCTGATTTTTAAACAAATCTTTTTACGCACACCCCCTCCACCTTCTGCTTTGCATTAGCGAAGCCTTCTCTGGGTTAGACCTCAGCCTGCCCCCCTCCCAAGACAGTCTCTAAGGAAATCCTACCCCCACCCACTCCGAGAAGCCCTGTCCTGGAGAAAGGAAGGGACTGGCGGAGCGCCTCACCTGGGGCCCTCGCGGGTGGACGCGACCTCTGGCTGTCGATCTCTGGTGCAGGGCAAGCGCAGCGGTGTCAGCCCCAGTCCCGGTACCATTCACAAGTCGGCGGCGGCTGCGAGCGGCCCCCGTGGCATCTGCTCCTCGGCCCGCGACGCTCCCCTCAGCTGGCGGCGGCCGCGGAATGAGCCGCCGAGCGCGCTAGTGGCAGGAATGAGAAACCGGGGGGAGGTGGCGGGCAGGCGGGCGGGCGGGCGGGTAGAGGGGAGGAGGAGGGAGGCCGCCGCTGGGAGGGATGGAAAGGGCGGGGGACGGAATGGAGCTGAGGCTGCGAGACGCGGCGAGCTGGGCCTGGCAGAGGCTGCGGGGGCCGACGCTGTCCGCGCCCCTCCCCCAAGGGCCCGAGAGACGCCAACCCCTGGATCCTTTTGCCACCCCTCCCGCCCCGGTCGCGGCGCTCCGACTCCCTTGGGGATCAGACAGAGTCTAGAGCGACTGAAGTTGGGCTCGGGGGACGCACAGCCAATCAGGGAGGACGACGGAGGGAAGCTGGAGTGGGGTTGAGAGCCCCCATTTTCCTTCTTCCCCCAAATCCGCTCCAGCTGGTCAAGCTGGGTCCTCGCCTGGCCCGCCTGATGGTGGGTTGAGGGAAGGCATAGCCCAAGTGGGGGAGGCAATCAGGAATTAGGGAGCGCATTCTCTTCTTTCTCACTCTACCACCCCACCCTCCAAAAATCCCTCCACGTTGGCGGCTCTTTCCCAGCTCCCACCCCTTTCCTCAAATCCCAAAGCCCCCTCCCTTGCAAACTCTGCTTGTGGTGCGGGTGGTGAAGCCAAGGGGAAGGGGGCTTTGGACTTTGGGAAGAGCCTTCTTGGTTCTCTCCCAGTCCTCTTCTCCCCCACACACAGCGCCTGGACCAGGGCGGGGGATGCCAAAAGGTCAACCTCACCCTCGACCCGAGGGTTCCTTGAGCCTTACCCCAGAGGGATATCAATGCCCCGCGGGGTGGGGGTCACTTGTTGCCTCCCCCACCGGTCCCTGCAGACCCACCAAGGAAGGTGGAGTGTGGGAAGTGCTGTTCTGCAGGAGGGAGGGTCTGTGGGGCCAACTACCCGCATCCTCCCTAGGTTCTCCCTAGGTTCTCGGGTTTCCCCTCACCGAGGGGCGCAGGCAACAGGGAGGAAGACCAGAGCCCACTTCCTGCCCTCCTTCACCGAATCACCGGGAGAAAGGACTGGCGGAGCCGGGTCTTTGCAATCACGCTAGGGACAGGGCGGGGTGGGGTTCTCCTGGTAGCGGGAGCTGCGTGGGGACCCGCACTCTGAGCCCGGAACAATTGTGCCTACGTGGGGATCCCTGTTCAGGACAAGTTTCCAAGGTGGGAGCTGGCAGACCGAGAAGAGATGGAGGGAAGGTGGAAATACAAACGGGTAAAGGGTGGAAGGAACCGCTGGGAGGGACCGGTCAGAAGCTGGGAGTGGAGATGGAGCCACAAATCGAGAAAAAGAAGGGCGAGAGGGACGTAAAGGGAAAACTGGGCGCTGGAGCAAAACAGTCAGAAAAAAAGCATGAAGGAAGAAGAGAGACCCAAGAGTTAGTGGGAAAAGAAGCCCCCAAACGAAGAGAGTCTCCAAGAAAGCGGGGCGCTCATGGGGAGGAGACTGGAGTGCCTGGAGAGAAGAGAGACTGCTACACCCCCAGCTTCAGCTCTCCACCCGGGTCACTGAGCGCGCGCAAAGCTCCCCGGTTTCCAATCTGCGCAAGTAAGCTGTGCCGCACGGAGGTGGGGGACCAGGCGAGGCTGCCCTAATCTGCCCTCCTGCTTGCTTCTCCTGGTGACTCCGTGCTCGGGATCCCTGGGTCAATATGCGCCCATCTCCATCAGCCTCCTGTACTAAGGAAAAGAATGAGGCCTTTACATTGCCCATTCCTCCCAAGAAGGCGCCAAATTTGCAGAAACTCTTATTCCTCCGCTGCCTCCACCGCCATTGCCATAAGTGTCCAAGGTGACAGACCCCTGGGCCACCATGGCGACTCATGGGAGACCACCGAGTGCTGTTCTGGAGAGTGCGGTTGCGGGGCCATTCAACTTCTGTCGCCTTTCCATACGTCTGCCTTGTTTTTTTCTGTTGGTCTTTTTGAACTTGTCCTTTCATGGACCACAGCAGTGTAGTCTAAAGTTGGTATGCTATGCCACATCTCTACCCTAAGGGAGCATAGAGGCGATGGGTTGCTCTGATCTCGCCACTGATGCTGGAGAGGAGGGAAGAAGGTCTGATTCTCCCTCAGGAAAAGAAAGAAAGAAAGAAAGAAAGAAAGAAAGAAAGAAAGAAAGAAAGAAAGAAAGAAAGAAAGAAAAAAGAAAGAAAGAAAGAAAGAAAGAAAGAAAGAAAGAAAGAAAGGAAAGAAGGAAGAAGGAAGGAAGGAAGGAAGGAAGGAAGAAAGGAAGGAAGAAAGGAAGGAAGGAAGGAAGGAAGGAAGGAAGAAAGGAAGGAAGAAAAAGGAAGGAAGAAAGGAAGGAAGAAAGGAAGAAAGAAAGGAAGAAAGAAAGAAAGAAGAAAGAAAAAGAAAGAAAGAAAGAAAGAAAGAAGAAAGAAAAGAAAGAGAAGAAAGAAAGAAAAGAAAGAAAGAAAGAAAGAAAGAAAGAAAGAAAGAAAGAAAGGAGAAAGAAAGAAAGAAAGAAAGAAGGAAAGACTGGAGTTTTGCTCTTGTTTGGTTACAAATTGTTGCTTGGTGTTTGCCATTCCTTCCACTGGGGTATAAAGGGAATACACAGCATTTGTCAGTCAACCTAACTGCATAGGGGCAAAGATGCTCAGATTCTGTAATGGTTAGGGCATCTCTAGACCTCTGAGGAAAGTTTCATTAACTACAGTTAGGAGCACAACTAAGGATGAGCCTAGTCATATGTAATCTGACATTAGCTGGAAATTGTCTCCTACTTTCTGTTCAGAATTCATCAAATGGCAGCAGTTGGTTTTAGACCATTCATTTCATGAATGGTAACATAGCAAAATTTAAAAAGTTCAGAATTGCTTGGTACATTTGCACTGACATTACACACTTGAATCTGAGAAATATAGTATATAGCTGCAGTCAATAGTTCTTTGCACAACCTAGCAATTCTATACCTAGTATTCTACTCAAAAGAACATATATATATATATATATATATATATATATATATATATACACACACACATATATTTGTTAGTCACAGTCGCCAAAATCTGGAAAAAATCCTAATACCTACAACCCATGAATGGGACAAATAATATTCCAATGGAATATTACTTGGCACACAAAAGGGAAAAGAATATTGATAATCATTATATCATGAATGAACTTCAAAAATATATGCTAAAATCCAGATGCAAAATTCTACCTTGTAGAATTCCATTTATAGCAAATGTCTAGAAAAGGCAAAATTAAAGAGAAAGCAGATCTTCCTGCCCAGGGTCTAAGGGTTTAAATAGGAATCGACTGCAAAAGGGCAGGAGGGAACTTTGTTGAGTGATGGAAATGCTCTAAATCTGGAGAGTGGTGATGACTGTATAAATTTACTTTAAAAAGCATTGAAATGTTACAAAAAAAGGCCAAATAATTTTTGTTCACATTTTTATTCTCAGAGTACCTTTGACCTGCAGCTAAGCCCCCAGAGGAAATATTTGCAAGGCAGTTTTACAGAGAAAAAAAAAAAAAAAAAAATATATATATATATATATATATATATATGAAGAAAATAAAGAGTCTATTTCTTAAGGAAAGATAACCATGCTTCTATTCAGCAAGTTCTATTTTGGCAATTGCTTGGAGAGTCTTATAAGTGTTAAAGCAAGTTAATTTCCCCTTTCACTCTTCTAAGTGATTAATTCCTGGGAACTAGAGTTAGGCATTCCAGTTCGTGACATTTTAAACACACCTACACATAGACACAGTACAAAGTGCACATTTCAGATGGGATTTTTATGACTATGTTAGGATCTGTCTTAGAAATCCATATCAAGCACTTGGGTGGAGTAGTGTGTGATTACAGTTTAGATTTAAAAAGGAAATGAAAAGAATAGGAAAAAGAGAGAGAGAGCCCACTGACAGCTTAAACTGAAAGACTGGGTTCAGCCGACAGCCAAAAGTTTGGGTGTTTAAGTTGTCTCACCTTTCCTCCGCCTTGTTCTTCCAGGGAGGAAACCAGAGTTCATGGTTGCTCTGGAGCCAGGATAAAACAACCCCTTCTGCTTCCTGCCTGTACCAATCCAGACAGCGATGAGGCCCAAATGAGCCTTTTCTTGTCTTTGTCCTTGTCAGCAGGAGTCTGATAATTTCCCGTCAGTTCCCTCATCAAAGGCACCAGGCTCTCATCCCATGATGCACCTCTCCTCAGACTCTGAAGATAGCCAGACCCTGTGGAGAAGCCCCTTGTTTCCACTTGAAGCTCCAGGCTTAGACCTTCTCAAAACTTCCTGTTCTAGAGGCATCCTTTGTACATGTTGGGAAAAATGAGGCAAGACCCAATCAGGGAGTGGAATTCCTCAGGCTGCAGTGGACTTCAACTGTGCCTTCCCCAGGCAGAGAGAGAACATTGAGAGAGATGACTGAGAATTTCCTTTTCTGAATCAACACTCCAGGTAGAGACTTCCACTGTTGGATTAGAAAAAAGCAAGAAGACCTCACACCTTTGATCTCTGTCTGATTCCTGGCTCTGTCACTTGCAAGCTGTACAACTTTTGGTAATATTTATATTTCTGTGACAGGTAGTGGGCAAATCTGTAAAATGGGAATTATTATCTGTGTCTAGATTGTTGTAGAGATTCAGTGTCCCTCCATATCTAAAGCAATAAGTGCTGTGCTAGAAACAGGCTCCATGAATTAAAAAAAAATGATAACTATTATTAATTATGAGATCTGAATTTTACACCTTAAATGACCTGAGCAAGAAAGAAGTTGTGTTGCAATTTTAAATTATAATAGTCATGGATGTTAATATTTTTCTTAAATGTGATTAGTAATAAAAATTCTGGTCAAAAATATTTTGGCAGTTTAAAAGTTACTTACATTCTAAGGATTGTTTGGGTCTTATAGAATTAGCTGTGCCTCTCTTGAGGAGAGGCTCTAGGTTCATATCTTAGATCTGACACAAATTCATTGAGTCACCTTGGGTAAGTCATTCCCGTTTCTCTGAACTTCAGGTCGCTACTTGTAATGAGAGCTTGCCCAAGATGAGCTTTGGAGAGGTTCCTTCCAGAGCTGAAATTCTGAAGTCCTCTATTCAGTAAAATCAAAGCATCTCAGAAATGCAATTCCCCTTTCTGCCACTAGGAGCAATCAGCCAATAATCTCAGGTTGATAAATCCTGGCTTTGGGCAGCCTTTGTCTGAATCACATACTTTTTAACTCTAAACAATTTGTCACCCAGACTGTAAGTCCCCCCAAGGAAGGGTGATACCCTTTTCATTTATATCTGCATCTCCAGCACCTAGCTCAATGCCTGAAACATCAAACAAGGAAGTCCAGTAAATATTTTTGAGTGAACTAATAAATGCTTTTGAGAGGATGCAAATCAGTATATTAGTTAAATATCACCAGACAACAATTCCATTATGAAAGATCTGAGCACTCAGTGTATTAAAAGTGCACTTTTTTACTTTCATGGATCTGCAAGTTGGCTGCAGTTGCCTGGTCTGGATTGGGCTGTGCTGGGGCAACCCAGCTTGCCTTCCCATATTTCTCAGTTTCCCATCCTCTTTCTGGAACTGGTTTGTGCCTGTTCTCATGGTGATGGAAACTGCACAAGAGATCTTGCCCCTGGAGTTTAGTCACAGAATGGTCAACTATCCCTTCTAAGTTACTCCACTGTCCAAAGAGTCTCAGGTAGCCAAATGCAAAGTCAAGATGTGGAAAAATAGAATCTGAGTTTTCAGTGGGGGAAACTTCAGAGTTGCACAAGGAGAGTGGATACAGAGACAGGTGAAGTGCAAGAGCGCTAATGCAGTTTCCTGCAGGCAGAATCAGGTTCCCATCATCCCTCTTTTCTGAGCCAACTTGAATTTTCAAGTCTCATGGGGTATATCTTCTAGTCACAGATAGAGTTCTCTAGACCTTTGGAGACAATCAGAAGGCAATTCAGCCTCATGTCAGATCATTGTAACTATGCCCTTCCTTTATACCAAGGTTCAAGTTGGAAGGAAAGAAGACAAGCAGAAGTAATAATGTAATTATAATAACCACTAGCTTTTATTAAGTGTGTCTTATATTCCAGAAACCTTTAAGTATAAAACTAACAATCCTCAAATCCTTCCTTGAAAGTATTGTATTATTGTCCTTTTTCTCTAAATGAGAGAATTGAGACAATACAAGTATATGCACTGCCCAGTCTAGTACAACTGGTAAGGGCTGGAGCTGGGGTTCCAACCTGTGGATATTTGACTCAAAAGGGTGAAAGAAGGAAGGAAGGAATGGAAGAAAGGAATAGAAGCAGAGAAGGAAAAATGGATGAAGGAAGACAATAAAATATGATGAACTATTTGGAAGCCACCTGTTTCCACGTGAGAAGAAATGTGTGGATTTTGAGGGCAATGCATTCCCGCTCCCTAGAGGTGCTCAGACCAGACGTGCTCAGAACAAGGGCCTCACAATACTTCTTTTCCACAGCCAGAGAAGCTGCCACATGAGCTGACATTGTTTACCTTGCTTGTCTTCTAGTCTCCAGCTTGACCACTCACACCCACTTACTGTTGCACTATTGTTCAAACACAAGTGTTCTCTGGATTCACATTTGCTGTTCCCTTTGCCTGGAACACCCTCTCTCTGTTCTTCCTCATGGCTTACCCCTCAACTTTGCCTATTAAATGAGGACTTCTCTGGCTTGTTCATCAGCAGAAATACCCACTTGACATTCCATTCCCATTTGACCATTGTTTTCTCTCCACTTAGACTGCTTTATTTTTGTTGATAATGCATGTATCTAGTAGAAATTATATCTACTAGAAATATTTCTATTTGCTTGTTTTTATTTGTGGTCGTGCCCCACTAGGATACAAGCATCCAGAGGGCAAAATACATGTTCTTTCTTCTTCGCTCCTGTAACTTGAGCATATAACACAGTGCCAGGCATATGGTAGGTACTCAGTAAATATTTGTAAAAGA
Source organism: Tamias sibiricus (assembly GCA_025594165.1). Lineage (NCBI taxonomy): Eukaryota > Metazoa > Chordata > Mammalia > Rodentia > Sciuridae > Tamias > Tamias sibiricus. The sequence goes on along the minus strand of CM046672.1, from coordinate 21,274,255 downwards.
AATGCATGAATAATAAATGCATGAATAATGCTAACTGAATGAATAAGTCCCCAAACCAAAAGCAGATGGATCATCTGCTTGAATCCAAACATGGTGCAAGTGTCCCTTGCTTACAAAGTGAATTTAATGATGCCAATTATTCACATTACAAAATGATTCTTCGATTTACCAAAGGTTTCATTCAGAAGCTAGTTAAAATAGCTACCTCCTCTAACACTTTAAAAAAATATAATTAAATTTCCAAAGTGATGGGATACAGACAAATTTCCTAGACTGTATGCATTTCCTAAAGTGAAGTATACAACTATACATAATGACAATTCTGCTTTTGATTCCAGTTTGTTTGCCTTATGGACTGAGAGATTGGCTTATTGAAACACCACACAGAAGGCTATTTCAATGTTCCTGTGCACATACATTCACATTCTTTTATAAACTCATGAATAGGTGCATTTAAATGTGTTTGCTCTCCAGGAGAACCATTGGAAATGTATTCAGGATTGATACTGGCTTGCTTTGCAAATAGTCTACAATTTGGACAACAGGATTTAAGAAAACTCTGTGTACCAATTTTCATGACCTTTAACTCTCAGTACCAGGAAGGGGAAGGCAGAAATCATCCTTATCCAACAGAGAAAGCCTTTTCAAGAAATTTTCCTTCTTGCATATCTCCAATTTAGAATAGTCAAACTTACCCAACATAAACTGAGTATTTCAGCATTAATCTAGTTGCTGTGTTTATTTTCCTGTCCCTATTCACTTGCCTTTGGGGGGGGGGCAACAGCTAATAGAAGTATTTCCTTACAGCACAAGGTGGACCAAAGTCAATGTATTTTTATACACAGGTAACTTAAGAGCTTTATTATTCCAAGCAATATTCCAGAAAAATTTCTCTATTATGGTTGATAATCACCTTAGTTCTGAGTCTTAACTCATGATTGATTTTCCTTTTACAGATTATTGTTCTGGGCTATGGATAAAATTAAAGAATAATTTTGGTGCTTCTGAGGGTTGAACACAGGTTCTTGAACATAGGCAAGAAGGATGTCACTGAACTACACTCCCAACCTAAGAATACTATTTTTAATAGTTAGTCATTGAATACCTAAATGCTTTTATTCAAGTGCTTACCACTAATATATATCCATTTTATAGGTGAGGATGGAAAAGCTTGGAAAATAGAGTGTTTTATTCAGTTAAAACAAATAATTGGATAATCAATGAATAATTAAATGTAATTTCATTTTTCAAGCATGTATAACAGGACATATAACTGGGAACACAAGTTACATGGAAGAGGTAGTAAGGAGCATGAAGTGTTTTCCAAAGGTACTCATTCAAAATGAGAATTAAAATGTGCAGAGGGGTTAGGATGTTCATAGGGACGGAACACTTTATACACAGGGGCTAGACTGTACAAAGGCTTTAGGGCAAAACAGGATTTGGAGCATTTGAGAACCTTAAGAAGAATTCATAGGACTGATGGAAACTATACAGAGACTTACAATCCAGACCTCAGTAGAATAGTAAGAAAAGAATCCCCAATTGTACCCTAATAGGCAGTTATTGAATGATGTATTATCATTGTTCTTTTGGTCTGATTGTATTTGTTAACAAAGAGCTACATGGTTGTGGGTAGAAGAGAACTGGAATGGATGGAAGGGACTCAACCCATACAGGAGTGTCAGCTTGGGCCCAGTGACAGCAAAGAAGAGAACAAGTCCTGGGCATGTTCTGGAAGTGCAATCCAGACTTCATGTTGGGTTTACTTATAGCAAGTAACAAAGAAAATTATGTCAAGAATCATTTTCATTTGGCTGACTCGAGCAGTTGGGTAGATATAGATGTGTATTGTTGACCTGCAAAAAGTTGGATACCACCAGGTATTTGTCTATGGGAGCATATGGGAGGTTAGGTTCCCAGACTTGAAGCTTTATGAAACCTGAAGCTTTATGGGCACTAAGGTGCTCTCAGCTATCCCTCTGGGTCGCCTGATGTTTAATTAGTTAGAAGAGAGCACTCACCTCTGAGGCAGGAGATGTGGGTTCTGGAATTTGCACTTCCCTCTCTTTCTCAGAGACAGTTCTGCTTGTCTAAAATGAAGAGGCTTACCCTAAAGACTTCTCTGTCCCTGTTTCTCTTGAAAAGTTCATGATTACTGGTTACGGACACTCCAGATGAGTTTTCAAAACGAAGTCTGAAGGATACACTTATACTGATTCCATACCAGTTGGAGTTCTGTCCTGAGACACAGGTAAAGTAGGACATGGCACAATGGTAATGACCAGAGACACACAGAGGCATTCAGGTTGCTCCAGAGCTCAGCACAGAGGTCAGTGGGGTCCACTAATGCTGCCATGCAGGGCCAACTGTCAATGACTGTGGCTCTTCATGGCATCCAGATAGTATCACCTGCTCTCTTTCCTACCTGAAATGTCCACACCATTGCTCAAGCTCATCCCATTTCTACTCCTATCAGGAGAAGGAAGAGAATCCCATAGTACAGAGCACAGGTGTAGAAATTGAGTGCCCAAGTTTGAGCCCTGGTTCAGTTTCTTCCTTGCCATAAACAAATCATTTTCCTCTGTGAGTCTTCAGTTTCCTGGTCTTTAAACCGGTATCATCATCTGTACTTGCTTCTGAGAATTGCTGTGAGTTAGAAAAGTGGTAATTCACAATGCCTGGGATATAGTAAATGATCAGTGAGTGTTTTTCTCTGTTCTCCTTCTTCTCCTCCCTACCCCTCATTATCTTCTATCTTTCTGAACTGAGCGAAGTGATCAAACATTTCTGAAAAATATCCGCTGACCTCTTCCCCTCCCACAGAGAGTCTTGTCTGTAATTGGATCTTGCCTTCTATGGTTTCCTCTGCTGTAGGTTTTACCCCATGTCTCTTCAAGAGATGTCTACAAGCCAATGATTATTGATATATAATTGCTGTATCTCAAGTATAATCTCAAGTATACAGGCATACAGTAGGTATTCAATGAATATTTGCTAACATTTGCTGTCCAAAGGATGTTGGAAGCAGAAATCCTGGAAGAAGAAACAGAAGAGAAGGGAGGAAATCAAATATGTCCGATCAGCTCCTCAAAAGAGATTTTGGTATAAACATAAAAGAAAAAAATAGTGTAAAAGCAGAATCCATTAATTGGTCCGGATTGGATTACCAGTTTTCTGCTATGTGACATACAACTAGCCTGTAGTTTTTAGTACAAGCAATCTTTGATTGACTAAGGAATGTTTATCAAAAGAAGCAAAATTTGCCATGTGTATTTACATTCTGAGACACTCTGCTCCTTTAGCTTTGCTTACATCAACCAACGGAAGGGGGAGATGCTCTCAGACTGTCTGATTTCTTTAAGTCAGATGACTCACAGAAGCAAACATTGGAAGATGTGCTACAAAATAATCAATCATCAGATAAAACTGTTTGGATGTGACAGATGTATAAAATGAAGTGAGACTATTCTTTTAAAAAGCTAAAGGTTTGCATATTTGCAAAAGATTCTGGGGTTGAAGAAAGAAAAAAAAACAACATTTGCTGGACCATCACTTGAAAGGAGGTATCATTTCAAACCAGAGAGGCAGCCAAAAATAACCTTCCTTCATCTATTAACCCTATTCCTCATCCTCATGCCCAGCTCCAGTAATTGCTTTTTCATGATGAATATCTTTGACTTTCCTTTCGTTAACAATGTGGCTTCTAGAACACTGAAATGTTTTGCTTGGTCAATGTCTGTCTTAAATATCATGTCATATAGAGAAATATCTGCAGCAGTGGGAGCAGTAGCACCCAGAGTCTCATTATACACATTTGGCTGATGGAGAAATTGCAATGGTAGAGGAGAAGCTGTGTACACACATCCACACCGTTTAGACTTGTGGACCTTTGTACCTACACACCCCAGATTATTCCAGTATCCCCTTGTATTTCTCAAATGGAAACTGATAAGCATCCTGTCTGATGGGATGACAACTTTCTGTAGAGTGGACATTTCACATCTTGTAATCTATCTATTTCCTGAAGCCAAATGAGTGGAAATCTATCAAACCCTGTCTGTCTCCAAATGTCCCACATGCTGTAAGCATCACCCTCTTTACTTACTGTTCCCCCTGCTTCAAACAAGCTCCCCCCCCCCTGTGCTCTGGCTAATTCAAACCTATTCTTCAGAAGTTCCATGTTCATGTGTCTGTTCCTCCAGAAATATTTTCCTGATACTCCCTCCCTTTCTCCCTTCCACCATAAGTAGGGACTTAAAATCCTCCCTTGGTGCTCTGTGCACTCTATACTTATCTCTAATACAGTCCTTGACCCATCATTTTCAAATATTTTCTTCCAAGGTTTTTATTTTCTTAAGTGCAGGGATCATATTTTATACATCACTGTGTCTCCAGAACCTATCACAGCCCTGGCAAATAGACTGTATCAGTGCATTTTGAGGGTAAAATAAGAATAACAGCTGGCATTCATTTAATGCTCACGTTGGCCAGCCATGGTTTTAAGCAGCTCATATGTAGATTCATTTAATTCTCATAACATACATGTGAGACAGACACTATTGACAGGATCTTTTCTTGTAGGGGAGAAAAAAAGGGGGAAGCATGTCCAGGGACACATGCGTACATGGCAATTCTGAGTATTTTAGTAAATTGTGAGCTTGATCATTTTTAATAAAAAAAAACCTGGGAACTCATTGACACACATTGATAAACACATAATGCAGATCGTAGGTGGCTTGGCGACTTTTGCACTCACTCATAGTCTGGGTTAAACTTTGCAGTCCTGGTGTCACATAGACATTCAAGATAAGGAAGGTCCCAGAATGTGAATCACATAGAGAAATGATTTGGGGATGTGTAGTTTGAAGAAGAAAATGTTCTTGGGGGGGGGGGGGGGAGGGGATATGATCACTTTGTTCAAATATCTCAAGGGCTGTCATGAAGAAGAGTGATTAGATTCATTTTGCTTGGCCCCATGGGGTGCAAAACTGGGAGTAATGCATAGAAACGTCAGAGAGAGGAAAGTTGCTCTCTGGCAAGAAAGGTCTTTGCAGTTAGATTTTGTGCTCCTGGGAATAGGGAGATTTTGTTCACTTTCAGGATGGAAACTCATGCTACTGCCCATGTGACAGGCATTGTCATATCACAGGGGCCTTCTTCTTTAGGTAGGAAAGGATATTACAGGACCACCATCATCTCTTCTATGTATAAATTTTAATGGAAATTGTAACAAGTCTAGTTAGAGTTACAAAGGCTTGGGACAAAAGTGTTCTCCCATGAATATTAAAACTACTATGACCCCCACCACTGCCACCACTACAATTATAATGAACAGTCATGTAATAATGCTTGCAGGGCAGCCCCTAGGTGCCCAGTACATGTTTTCTCTGTTGGGCATTTTGCATACACAGTGTTATTTAACCTTCACAGCAATCCTGATAGCTGATGTCATCAATCTCATTTGAAGTTGTAGGAACTGAGACTCTGAGAGATAAAGCCAGATGCTCATGGTTTGCAGGACAGTAACATTAACAACACAACCCACGTGTCTGACCACAAAATAGGTTCTCTTGCTGTTTTGCAGAAGGGCAGAAGGAAAAGAGAGAAACATGAAGAAAAAAATAATAATTCTAGATTAAGCCAGATTTACTTTGAAAAAGATGGTGCTCTGTCCCTGAAGTTTTCTAATGTCTTGTGTAACGCACTAAACATCACTGGTTATACAGGCTGCAATTACTAATGACAAATTCATTTGTTTGATTCCTTCTCTGAGGATCCCATTTAATCCTGAGGACACTGTACCCTTCATAGAAAGAGCTATTCAGCCACAAAGAAGAATGAAATTGTGTCATCTTCAAGAAAATGGATAGAATTGGAGGCCATTGTGCTAAGCAAAACAAGGTATCCACCCAAAGACAAATATTGCATGCTTTCTGTCATATATGAAAAATTTTTAAATAGGAAGCAGAAGATTGACTATTGGGGAAAGGATAGAAAAAAGAGGCAAAGAGTGGATAGTAGGGAGGGTGGATATAATCAAAGTATAATATATGCATGAATGGAAATATCATGGTAAAACTCATTAATTTGTATAATTAATACAAGCTATTATGATAAAATAGAATTAATTTTTTTAAAAAATAGAGAAATCAGGAGGGATTTACATAGGGTAAGTTGAAGAACTTGAAAAGGAATTGAAAGTTCAAAAATGGGAAAAAGATTTTGGGATATCATTAGCACATCAAGAACAATGAAATTAAACATGTATCTGAACACAAATGATTCTAAGTAATTTTGATATAGTCTCTTCCCTCAAGGGATTTGAACTATCCAAACTAGATAAGCTGATTCAGACAAACTTTTCAGTAGGAAAAAAAAATGTGTGGAAAATGGATAAAGTGCCTGTGCTATATTTGCACATAGGACATTCTCTTTCCATTGGGTGTGTTTTCCACCCACCTTTCTTCAAGACCTCCCATCACTACAAAACCTTGACATAATTCTCTGTTTCAAGAGCTTTTCTTTGAAACTTCTCCAAAAGTTATAGTGTACACCACAAAATTAGATTCTAAATCATGAGCTGTCTTTGCACTAACTGGATACCTTTTTTCTTATTTGCCTGCTTTCATTTGTTAAGCAGGTAGAAGTACACATTATGGGCTATGGTAGCTAGGTAAAGACTGTCTGGAGAGTCCTTGCAGGATAACTTAAAACTTTGAAGAATACAGTGGATTCTGATGTCTGTTCTTCAACTTTGCAAGTTCAAGAATTCAGTCTTGTCTGAGCTTCAGAAATGGTGATTGATTCAAGCATTGATTATGTTTTCCTAACACTTCAGTTGTCTTAGCGTTAAGTGGAGGCAATCTGGACAAAACAGAAGCTTATTGTCGCAACACTTTTGGGCAATGAAGACAATCACTCACTGAATTTTTCCTGTGAGGGGCCCAGTGTGCATTTAAAAAAAAAATAATATGCAGAATAAATGATGAGCATCAATAAAATACTCAAGTAGAGAAGAATGTTTCCCCAATTTTCTTCTTAAGAATGCTATAGCTCCAGGAAGTTCTTTTTGCTTTGACTGAGTACCTTGATCAAATGGAGATTGAAACATTGGGAGTCAGAGTCAAAGTAGAGCTAACTTGTGAGAGTCGGGGTATGCCACTCCACAACTTCAGGCGGTACCATTAACATCAAATCTGGGAAGTGATGATGGAGATTGTTCCTCATAATGATCCAAGGTAAGACCCCTCCTCTACTTTCCCTGCCAACCATGTTAAGTAAATTTTATTATATTCGACAATGCTTTTGAGAGTCTGGATTGTTTGGGAGGATGAGTTAGTAAAACGGGGCTGAGTTATGAATCTGAGTTGCCATAGGTGAAGTAGTCCTTTCCCTGCAGCCCAAAAACTAATGGAAGAGAGGACATTTAGGTGACGCATACTGATGGGATAATGACATCTACCTTTTGGAGTCACTAAAAGAATTAGAAGGAAATTATATGGATGCAGCAGATGATGGACATGTGTTTACTATCTTTTTATGGGAAAGTCAGCTCCTCATAAGAAAGTAAATATGTGAATGAAGTTGGTAACCATGAGAATTCTGAATGTGCATGTACATTTGTGTATGTGTGTATGTTAAGAATTGCAAGAAAAGACCTGTTATATTGCAAATGTGGGGCATCTCACATATAAGGGGGAGCCATGATGGAGGTGGTCGAAGGCCCCAGTTGGGTGAATTGTGGGATATGCACTGCCAAAATGGACAGCGTTCCACATGAGAGACAAAGTAAATCAGTGCCTTTCATTGCCTGCTCCTCTCATTAGATAGCCACAGTCTTCTTCAAATAGCTGAAGACAAGTTTGGTCCCAGCCACATCTTTCCATTGCCAAGGATTCATTTGTCCCTTTCAGATGATTTTGTGTATTTATCACTTATGTTATTTGATGTTTTTTAATCTCATGGTGATGTTACGTTGTTCTTGTTCTGAGTCCTGGAGATGAGATAAACCACAACTTCTTTAAACCCCAACTAAACAAGGCCAACACAAACCAAGACGTTTCCTGGGAAAGAAATCTTGGTTTTTTCATTGTCTGCAAACCTGGAATTTCTAACAGAGAACAAGGAGCAGAGTAGAGGCTCAATAAACACTCAAATATTTCCTGGCACTCTTTTGATGGAAGAACCTGTATTATATTTCACACATTTCTACAATAAAAGCATTTGCTTTATTTTTTTAAATCTGTTGTTATTAAGTGCATTTTCCTGGGATATAGTGAATTAAAATTTATAGCAACCTAATCTGTCTTTCTCTAAACACATTGGTAATGCTTGGTATTTTTCATCCTGTGTTCTCTGTGTTTCATATATCATTGTTCTATGTTGTATTTCTTAAATAGAAAACCTACTGAAAATTTATTTTTTAAAAAATAAAACATTTTGTTATTATGGTCCACAACAATTAAGGCTTGAAATTAGAATTAAGGATTGGGCATTTCGATGTGGGTAACTGTATAGATATGTTAAAATTTTGTCAAGGTTTTTCTTTGCAGGCACAAAGTCATCATTAGGAAATATAATACTCATTTTTTGCTTGATTAATTACAGAAAAGGCATAACAATATATATATTGTGTATTAGAGCATGCACTATTTGTAAAATTATGAATCATGGATAAGCCAAGCCAAGAATCCAAAACATTGTGTAAGAAACTCACAGAGTAAATATGACTTTTGTTTAAAATTCTTTTGATAAAGAGAATTTATACACTTAACATATGAAGAAACAGACCATAAGAATGCAATTTACAATCTAAAATAATCCAAGTTGACCTCCTAGATTCCCTCATTGGCTGTGAATTTATTTGTGTATATCCTTGGAGGATATCCTGATAATTATACATAATAAATGATATTTAGCACATAATACAATAATAGCTACTATTTTTTCTGGACTTTCTTTTTCACCAGACATCAAGATAATTCCATTTCTATAACACCTTACAAAGTACATACTGTTGTTATTGTTGTTGTTGTTGTTATTGTTGTTGTTATTATTGAACTAAACCATATTCTAGGAAATGCACATGTAGTAGCTGTATAATGTCTTAATGTTTGGCAAGTGTCTTATAGCCCAGTCAAGACAGAGAACATTTCCATCACTCAGAGGTAGATACTATTTTTAGCACTAATTTCCATTTAATAGAAAGGATATCAGAAGAGTTAAACAATTTAGCTAAAGGCACTCTGATAGTAAATAGAAAAGCTGGTAGTCAAAACCATGTTCCTGTTCCTTACTATGACCCTCAAGGTTTAGGTTCAACATCTGTATTATGTGTGTGTGTGTGTATGTATATATATACATACATATGTATGTATATATATACATACACACACACACATATATATACATACACATGTGTATATGCATATATGTACATTATGTGTATATGCTTATATGTCTTATATGATATGTTCAGTATATTTGTTATATTCATGTGTATATGCACATATACATATATATATATACATATTCACACACATATTTATATATGAGAGAGAGTTTAAAGAGGAAGCAGATTGGAAGACTGAGTTGAACTAAGCTAACTCCTAACAGAGTTTTTCAAAATTGCTCACCATGAAACTATTCTATTTTATGTGAGACTAGTGGTTCATGTCCTATCCTTGGAAATTTAATTATGTGTGATGGAAGGTAGACCCATATTCTGAGTGTTTTTGCATGTTCCCTCATGATCTTGGTAGTCACCATATATTCATCAGGTAGGTTATGCAATTTAGGGGTAACAAACCAATCATGGAATATCAGAAACTTAACACATCAGAGCTGATTCTTACCCAAAGATCTGCTGCTTTTGTGACCCTCCAGAGAAGATGTCCTTCTTGTGGTACTAATCCCAGTTGCCCAATCTTTGGCTTTGCCATCAAGTATTTATGTCCTTGCAGGTGGTGAAGAAAAGAGCTGAAGAATTGTGCACTGGCTCTTTAGATCTTGGCAAAGCCATTTGTCAGAATCCATCACCTGGCCTACCTCTTGGAAGGGGCAGAGAAATGCAGAGAAGGCCATAGTATTTGGAGGAGTGCATGTCTGCCAAAGTCAAGTTTGAGAATTGCATACCACCTTTAAGTTTCTTTCCTACTTTATCAAACCCATGTTCCCGTTCCTTACTATGACCCTACCAACCATCCTGGATGGTAGAAACACTTTCAGTTGTTCCATTATTCCTTTAAGTTAATATAATATAAGTTGGGGGCTGGGATTGTGGCTCAGCGGTAGAGCGCTCGCCTAGCACGTGCGCGGCCCGGGTTCGATCCTCGGCACCATGTACAAATAAATGCATTGTGTACAACTAAAAGCAAATAAATAAATATTTTTTAAAAATATAATATAAGTTGGTTTTGCCCAGAATACCTTGAACTCTCACCTGAACCTGTTTCTGGTTGGATGCCAATTGATTGCCTCCTGGTACTTTTAGAAAGCAAAGGCAATAAGGTCCTAGCCTCTAGTGGTTATGAGCTGACTCTGAAGTCGGATTCCCTGGCTTCAAATCCAAACTCCATCATTCACTAGGTGTGTGAGTTTGGTAAGTGACTTAACCTCTCTGAACCTAATTTCCTCTTGTGTAAGATGGGGGTAATTATAGTTTATACTCTCATGGGGCTGTCATAAGTATTAAAAATGATAATCCACATAAATGCTTAGCACAGGGTCTGGAATAGTGAAAGCAACCAATAAACTTGGTCTACTTTTTATAATGGGATGTCTTTAAGACTGCTGATCTGCCAACATCTAATAAAAAGAAACTCCTCTGCATTGCCTCATCCAGAAAAAATGGATTTCCCTATTATATGCTAAGAGAGAAAGAAGTCTTATATGTCTTCAAGTTAATCAATTTCAATTCATCTCCCCTACCTTCTTGTTAAGCCAGCTTTGACCCTATCTTTCAACCCAAAATAAGGACTTCATGAAAGTTAAAGTGAAATTAGCAAAATGGTATTTTTTTCTGTCAGTGAAAATATAGCAGCTATAATAAGGTGGTGAACAATAACTCAAATCTCTCCTACTCTCTCCTACGTGAAGCTGCATTTTAGATAACAACACAAGGATGTTAAATCATGCAACGTAAACTCTCTTCCTCCAGAGTGGTAAGTGAGCTATTTTCAACTTTCTGTTGTGACACCACTTTTTAAGTTGTGTCAGCATGCCTATTATCAATTTACCTCTTTGCAAGCTCCGTGCCTCTTCTCTAAGAACGTTTATTGAGACCTCTTCCCCAACACCATCTAGGCATTTATCTGAATGCAATGCATGGAATGCCAGCCAGACATGCTTATATAAAGAGCATTGTCCTTGAAAAGGTACGTTCTTGCTCAAATATGAAAATACTACAGGCTCTACCTACCTCAGACATTCAAAATATAAATTGTCACAACACTATACATTAGCTCATGCAGTACATATTTCTAGACATTCTCAAGTAATGTCTGTTGAGCTCTGTCCTGCTGATCACCTACGAAACTAATTTGGCCATAAAAATTTGTTTTCACAAAGAGGGGGTATTCCTGAGAATGATATATTCAGCAGAATTGTGGGCTGCATTGATGAGAATTTGAACTATAAAACTTTGTGTGGTTCCTGGATTTAGGAAGATACTAATAAAGGAGTCAATGCTTAATCTGGTCTGATTTTACAAAGCAAACAGGGACCATAAGCACAAGACACTAATCTATTTGACAGAGCTGGACAAAGGAGAGGAGAGTGAGACACTTATTACAGGTGTTGTGCCATTAAAGGAGCTGCTGAAAAGCTCAGGAATCAAGGCAAATATTGTACTAATGCCACATTTTGATAATATATTAAAAATGTAAAATTCCACAATTAACAAAATGGCCAGTTTTAAATAAAGGCCAAATCCATATTACTAATTTTTGCCTTTTGCCTCCATCTCTGATATGTCTTTATACTACTGTTCCATTCATTATTTAACATCTTGATATTGTGTTAATCATGGATTTTTTTCACTAGATATTGATACTTTAAAATGGTGCATGGAAATGTTATTTGTCTTGATTTTCAGATTTTTGGGGAACCCCTTAAGTTTTATGACTGAGCGAGCCATCCCCTCAGTTCCAGGTCTGTTGTTTAATCCCTGCCCAAATACAAATGAAATGGAAGACAAAATTCATTTTATCTGGACACAAGGTTCTGCCCAAAGCCAAGGTGAAGAAGAAATAACACAACCTTGTTCAGAACAGCATTATTCACAACAGCCAAAAGGTGGAAGAAATCCAAAGGTCTATCAATGGATAAACAAAACGTGGTATTCACATACAAAGGAATATTATTCAGCCTTAAAATGGAAGAAAATTCTGACTAATGTTAAAACACCGATCAACTTTGAGGACATTATGGTAAGTGAAATAAGCCAATCACAGAAGCACAAACGTTTCCTAATTCCATGTCTAGGAGGTATCAAACATGTAAACAAACTCACAGAAACAAAGAATTAGAGTGGCAGTTTCTAGGGACTAGAGGAAGGGGAAATATAGGGCTTCTGAATGAATATAAAGGTGTAGTTTTGCAAGATACAAAGTGTGAGAGATGGTTTTCACGACAATCTGAACATACTTAAGTCTACGTATCTGCATACTTAAAAATGGTTAAGATGGTAAAGTCCTGTGTGTTCCATTTATGTAGACTCACAATTAAATTTTTTAAATTAAAAATTTAAAAAGGGCAAAGATCAGGTGCAGAGATGCACATTACCAACAAGAGAACTGGAGAGTGGAATGGAATCCAAACACTCAGAAAAGCAGGAGAGAAGATAGACTTGGAGAGTGGGCTGGGTAAATTCCAGCCTCTGGGCTCCTACCTGTCATTGGAACCAGCTGCACCGGAAATAGAGCTGAAACATGTTCTTTCGACTTCAGAAGTCTTTTCTGGCTCTCCTTCTTCTCCTTTGGCTACTTTCTAGGGTGAAAAAAGTCTTTAAATGTAAGATATATTTTGATTAGAGATCCTGTCTGTTAATGTATACCTTCAGAATGCTGATGGACTGGCCAAGACGTGCAACACATTTTGGATGCTTTTATAGAAAAGCTAAGACTTATTTTTCTAATAACTCTTTCATCTGCACATCTAGTTTTTCCATTAGGAAAACTAAAATAGCTTCTGGAATTGCTTATTTTTTTTTTCCCCTGCCACAATAACAGACACTGCTGAGAGCTAGTCACTCTGGGACATATGTAGAATATGATAGTGGTACAATGAGAATAGTCTCCCTTCACTCCACACCCTTTTGGCAGAAGGACATTTTATGACATCTCCTTCACGTTTCCGGGTCAGAGAACATCTTTCCTTGTAGGAGTGGAACAGAGATAATTTATAACAACATATGCTGAGATAATGGACTGTGATCTCTTTGAGGACAGATAGCGTCTATAAATACTTTCAATAACTCCAAGAGTCTTGGACATTTTTTTTTTAATGCTGTCTTTCCCTGAGACATACTTGGTGATTCTTTGTTGGTGGTGGGGAAGAAGGGTGGAGAATAAATAAAAGTCAGGGTAGATGAGATTAAGCGGTAACAATAAACATCCCCAAAATCCATGCACCTTAAAAAAATGGGGGTGCATTGTTCTTTCATGCTACATGTCCATTGAATGTTGATTATAGCTGTGCCTTCTGTCATTGTCACGTGGAATTCAGGCTAATAGGGCAATCTTTCTTTGGTTGTCATAATCAAGAGAACAAAAAGGCATAAAGATCCAAGCACTTTTATTTCTGGTCAGAAGTAGCACACCAAAAAACTGTGTCCATATTTCCAAGTTATTTCTGGTCAGAATAGCACACCACTGTGTCCAATTTCCATGGTCATAGCAATTTGCATGGCCTCCAAATTCAACAGGTTAGGTTTGTATGATCATCCTTCAGGGACCATCCTACCCCTCAAAAATCAATGAACTGTAATAGTAAAGGGGAATATAGTCCACAGGTGGTGGAAGAGACAGAGAGCGAGCCACTATCCCTCCCATTTGGGGGGAACTTTATATACTGTGCTCATTCATTTGTCGTTCAGTCTTAACCACAGCAGAGGGGATACATTTTGCTCTATTTTTCTTTTCGTTGAAGAGGCTGAGTTCAGGCTGATTTAGGAAGCTGCCTGAGGCCACAGAGTTAGTGTGTTTTAGAGTTGGTGTTTGCCTATACCACCTACTAACTCAATATCTATGCTTTTCCCAAGCAACAATGACTCCCACCCTCACTTGTGGACAAAGTAAAACCTAAAACACCTATTTTGCAGACTGCTTTATAATGATGTAACCCAATATGGACACGCGAGCTGGTTAGACTGATAGGAAACACAGGGCGATGAGATGGGTAGAAATGATGATATTCTTTCAGAAATGGAATGGTGCTGGAAAAGCAATATTATTATTTCACATCATGTATTTTCCACAATAGAAAAAAACATGTGAGCCTTACTGATCATCAAAATTCAGGTGATCAAACTCCTTTGAGGCAAGTATTTTTAGAAAAATCACTATTTGGGGAACATACAGAACTGAATCACATATAGAACTAAATCATGTATTTCTAGAAATGGCTAGGAGTGACCATTTCTTATTCTTTAATCATAATAAAGTCATTAATCATATAAGAAGAACTTATAAAAGCAATGTATTCATATCAAAGTCAAAGGCAGATCATGGAAATCCACCCTTTTGGAAGGCTATATTAACAATATTTGAGCTCTTGTTCAAAGAACTCACCACAGCACCCCTCCCCCAATTCTGTTTTGACTCTATGTTAAGGACATTATTAGAAAGAGTGAAAATAAATATTTGGTACAAATGCTTATTGTGATGTTAATGAGAATGGTGAATTAAAAACAGAAGAGGACTAAGTGTCCAATCGTGGGTAACTAGGTAAGTTAAGTCTGACGTGTTTGAAGAATGGCTACCCCTCTGTTAAAAGGTCATTGGCTGGGCTCCATGGCGCACACCTGTAATCCCAGCAGCTTAGGAGATAGGTAGGAGGATCTCGAGTTCAAGGCCAATCTCAGCAACTTAGCAAGGACCTAAGCAATTCAGAGAGACTCTGTCTCTAAATAAAACATGAAAAAGAAAGAAGAAAAAAAAGATGCCATTTGTTGGTAACTGGATGAAACTAGTGAACATCAGGCCAATTGAAATAACCAGACTCAGGAATTCAACGGTCGAATGTCTTCTCTTATATATGGAAGCTGGAGATAAAAAAGGGATCTCATGAAAATAGAGAAATCAGTAGAGGAAGGGGATTAAGAGGGAGGGGCAATAGGTGAGCATGGGGAAATACTGTGTTACTAAATCTACAAAATTATGCTATGTCCGTGTATGAACATACTACTGTGACTATATATACGTACATATACATATATGTATGTATATACACACATACATTTATGTATATATAATTTTAATACACTAATTAAAATAATAATAATAATAAAAGCAAGATCAGTAAAATAGAGCAAGTGGATGATTAGGGGAAGAGAGGAGGGGAAGGAAAGGAAAGGTTGTGGGAAATGAGATTGATTGAATGATGTTTTGTACATGTCTGAAAATGACATAATGGCTTCTGCTACTATGTTTAATTATAATGCACCAATAAAAGTAGAATTTAATAAAGACTCCTTTATGAAAAGTTTAAACTAATGTGTGAAGGTGGTTTGGCTCTCATGTTAGGTGTGACAATCAGAATATAAAATGGAATATATTATAAAATCCCCCTCTGTGAGACAAATGAACAGACAAATGAAGGTTTAAAGAAAAGATAAGAAGGAAATATATGCAAATACTAAATCTATGCACATGTAGTGCTAGTATGTATGTATGGAGTCTTTATGATGATAGATGATTATTACATTCATTAGCTTATTTATCTGGTAGGGATTGATGGAGAGGCCATGACGTTATAGACACAGTACTAGGTACAGCAGTGAATAAAACTGACAAGCTGCTATGCATATAACTGCTGCTTGAATTATAATGGAGGAGGGCATATGAGAAATGCATAACTGTATGTCACCTGTAAAAGCTCCTTTGGGGAAAACTAAATAGGGTAGGGAATTGAGGGGTATTGAGGAGGGGCTATTTTGTACATATTGGTCAGGAAAGGCCTCTCTGGAAAGATGATGTTTGAGCAGAAGCCTGATGGAAGTGGGGAAGATGCCCAGGCAGGTAACTAGGACAAATATTCAGGCAGAAAATACCAGATGCAAAGGCCTTGCAATGCTTGGACTTCAAGGAACAAAGAAAGGAAAACAAGAACAAAACGAAGAAGGGTAAGGTAGTCGTTGAAGCAGAGAAGTAGTGGGTGGTGGCTGGGGATAATCAGGTGAGCGATTTCCAGGACTCTGGCTTTTTGACAGAAGGAGACAGAAAGCTATTAGAGAAGTCTGAGCTACAGTGTGGCATAATCTATCTTAAAATGACCATTATGGCTGCTGTGAAGGGAAGAGACTGGAAGCAGGTTAGACAAAGCAGAAACAGCAGAGAAATACCAGTAACTTTGACGAGGAGACAGCTGCAGAACACAGGGAAGGATGTTGAATTTTAAATATTTCAAAGATGAATTTGGCAGGTTCACTTACAAATTGGAAATGGTGTATGAGAATCCATGAAGACCCTTTCGTGATTCTCAGGCATCTGCACTGAGAAACTAGAAACATCAAGTTGCCATTTTTGCAGAGAAGATAGTAGAAAGAGCTGGGAGTGGGATGGCAAAAAGTCAAGAGTTTGTTTGGGGATGAACTAATTTTGACATGTTTAGCCAAATATGCAGATAAACATGTGCAACATTCAGAAATCGGAATGAGAAAACCTAGGGACTAGGTATAGTTAGATTAAAAAAAAAGAGGGGCACATCACTGTTTAAAGCTAGGGAAGGAAATTGAAAAATGATAACTTGTGAGGTAGGTAAAAAACAGAGTGACTGTAGTCCAAGGTCAAGTTAAGCATTAAAAAAAATGGAAGGAGCTTATGTCAATTCCTCCTGATGCAATATGTATGATGAGTACTAATAAATGGCCATAGTACTTAGTGACAGAAATAATTGACAGAGTTGTTTTAGTGAAGATGTCACATTGCAAGCCTAATTGGAGTTGGTACAAGGAAGAATGGGAAAGGAAGAATCCAAGACGGCAAATGTACATTTTAGGAATGACACTCTAAAGGCAAATGGACATAACAGGCAGTTTTGGGTAAGATGGGAAATATTACAATGTCTTTGTAAGATAATAAGAATGATACAGTAAGTAGGGGTAAGTTGATAATGAATGAAAGAGAAAAGATAAAGAACAAAAGACATGTCCTTGGCTAGGTGAGACAGGGCCCAGGGAACAACAGAGAAGTTGGTCTTTGAAGTAAGATAAATTCATTCATCATAGCAAGAGCAAAGACACAATATGTGGATATAGATGCAGGGATGTTGCTATATTTGGTGATGTACGCAGGTGGAGTATCTCTTTTGATATAGCTTCCATTTTCTCAGTGAATTAAGAGAAATCATGTTTTCTTCCCAAATTGCATAGGAGTAAATGATAGAGTCCTTTGGATTCCAGATTCTAAAATATGTTCTTTCTAGGACACTATAGTAGTCTTGTCTAATTTTCTGCAGGGTAAAAAATGAAAATACACCTACAGTTTGGACATCCCTACTTAGCGTAAATATTCTAGAGAATGGTTATTTTTCATTTACCAAAGTTCATATTGGAGCCATTTTTAGGGCCAGAGGCATCCATCAAGCTTTTCCACTTATACATATAACAATAATTCCTTAGTCAATTTCCCATAGTTTCCAAAGCTAAAAATTAATAACAATAACCTAATCTCCATAGCAAGATTATAAGGTCAGTATTGGTAGCACTACTTTGCAATTAAGTAAATTAAAGCCCAGCAGGATTAAGAAACTTGATCTCCGTTGTATACCATACTCTTTGCAGGGTTCACAGTTTTGCTAAGCATTTGGTAGCTGAAAGGACATTACCAACCTCAGAATTTCATTATCTTGTTAGCTTTCAGTTGCACCAAATAGAAAACTTGTCTAAAATGATTTAAGGAATGATACTACTATTTTGAGTCCATGGCAGGTTGATTCAACGGATCATCATCCTCCCAAAGGGCTACATTTTGCATTTCACTTTTTGCCACCCTTAACTTAGAGCTTGTCCCAATAAGGCAGCCTGGCATAGGCAGCTGGCTTTGTCTAGAGGCTGAACTATGGAAACTTGTGCCTTTTTAAGATCAAGGACAACCTTCACAGGAGCTCTGACTGTAGACTTAGCTAGATTTTGTACCTACATACTCCTAAGCCATTCAATTGATGAGATAAATGAGACTTGGATTTAAACCAAGAGAAATGCAGATCTTGAAGCTGAAATGTGCTCCATCTCCCTGAAGACACAATCATTCAGAAGATGTGAAAGACAAGATCAAGATGAGCAAAGAGGAAGGGGAATGGGAATACCTGCAGATAGGCAGCTGATTGTCACTCACATCGAAGAGGAAGGGTTAGGATTGGAATACAGATAGGACTAATTCCAGAGTCCAGGTTTTCTTCTTGGCAATATTCTTTTCTGTCATTTTTTTTTTTGGTATTTCTCCTCATTTTTGTCCTCCTTTTCCACTTATTTTTCCTTCTTCATTTTCTCTCTTTTCTTTGAGGGTCCTCGTAACAAGTTGCTATTAGGTAAAACTTAATTCCTCATAAAACACCTTACATTATCCCATAAAAATCCAGATTCTTGAGCCATAGTCCTCAATACAGTTCATTTAGAAATGGTCTAGAGTCATTTGTTTTTTAGAACTCTATTGATCTTGGTTGAAAATTAATTATTTTATCAATTCATTAGGGAACTTATTTTATACTACTATGAATTTATTTATAAACTTAAATTTGCAGAGGTCAAGGAATTTATCACCAGCCCTATCATTTATCTGATGAAGAATTCTACATAAAAGCAATAAGGAATGACTTGTTTAAGGCCA
Organism: Tamias sibiricus; assembly: GCA_025594165.1. Classification (NCBI taxonomy): domain Eukaryota; kingdom Metazoa; phylum Chordata; class Mammalia; order Rodentia; family Sciuridae; genus Tamias; species Tamias sibiricus. The sequence continues at coordinate 21,255,206 of CM046672.1, read as the reverse complement.
AATTTAAGTATTTGTTGTTGTTGTTGTTTTAATAAAATAAAGGACTTCAATGAGAACAATACCAGGAACTGTACGAATAAAGAGAAGGTACCTTGTTAGATGGCCTCAATCTCTATGTGATTGGGCATCTTTTTTTCTCTATTCTCTGACCTTCCCTTCTGTCATGAGGCACACTCCCTCTTAGCTTTAGCTAACCTGCCCTGGTTGGTATTCCTTTTAACACAGTGCATGTATTCATTCTGCATGGCTTTTGCAATCAATGTTCACTTGCCTGAAATTAGTATCAACTTTGAAGCCTTCCCGGGCTACCATTTATAAAAGAGATACTGTGCTTCCTAAGTGCTAGGACTTCCTATGCTACTTCCCGAGTTGGTTTCTGTATTCCAACTTACAGCACTCTACATAAAATACACTTATTTGTAAGTCTGCATTTGTCTTTTCTTCTAACTAAAGAATAATCTCTAAGAGGCCGTGCTATAAATTCTATTATGTTCCTTGTTATACCCTTATTACCCAGAGTAGTTTCTAGGATGTATTAGGCAATCACTGTTTTCAGAATAATTGAAAAACGATAGCCCCTACCTTCAAGAAGCTCCTGGTCTACTGGGAAAGTCATGCAAACCAGCCAACCAACAGATCAACCAACCATCCATCAAGTCAGCAGCTGTCCAACCATCTATCAAACAAACACTGTAAGACTTAAGGATGCCCTGTTCAATCAGACTGCCTGAAACCCTGTCCCAGTACCACGAGCCTGAGTTCAGGAAAACTTCTTAAATTTGCTAATCCTCTATTCTCCTTTCAGCAAAATGGACTATAATACTATCTTAACACAGTAAAACCCTTTACACAATGCCAGATGTGCATAGCTCTTAACTCACATGCAATTTTATTATATTACATATAAATGAAAAGGACAAGATTCAATAGGGTCCAGATGAGCTCTGTTTAGGGAGCTCAAGCAAACAAAGAAGAAATTAGCCTAAAATCCAGCTGCTCTGTATAAATGTCTTCATCATTTAAAGAAAAAAACAAAGGGGGGGGGGAGTAAGGGTATTTAAAGTTTTTAGAGTTTTTAGTCTCTTAAAACTTTTATGTATGGAGTAACACACCATTGTTCTCCTTCCTCTCTGATCATCCATTTTAAAGTGGAACGATTGGTTTAGGAACAGGGCTACTACCCGGATGTTAAAGCCTTATCAGGCAGAATGTACCAAATGACGTACATTTTAATACATCATACTCTAATTTCCCTCTTGTTTCACACACTAGTTAGCAAAACCAGGGGAGTTCAGAGTTTTAATTCAACTTAAATATACTATATAATCACATGTAACCATTTTGCCATCACATAGTATGGGGGGTGATTTCTAAAACATCAAAATTGCTGCCTGATTTTAATGTTTTCTTTTTATTTCAAAGTATGGAAGGTGATACATTTCTCTGCTTAATTTTACAAGTGTAAGATAGAGACTGATAGACCATGTTTTGCGCGAGTTGATGTACAAAGAACATTAGAGTTCAAAACTACCAACTTCCAAAGTAATTCATTCTTGCAAATCATATCTCAAATTGTGACAAGGAAAGAAAAAAAACACAAACATTTCACTTAACAACAATTATCTAGGAAATGTTGCATTGTTATTACTTGGAATTAGTTCAACTTGCATTCATGTTAAATGAATTAAAGGGTGACATTTAGGCTATTTCCTAAAAAAAAAAAAAAAAAAAAAAATGTAACTTCTCAGTCTTTAAATACATTTCCTTGGCTTGTGCTTTCATCCAGGCAACTTTGCTACTTTAATGTTATTTAAAATTAAATTTGTTCTTTGTTTCATTACAATGCTTAGCAAGTTAATAAGTTTATAAATCATAATTAACTACAACTTTCTGTTCTGTTGCCCATCTGAATTGCTTTCTTTTTGACTTTTCTTTTTTTTTTTTCTTTCTTTCTTTTTTCTCTTCCCTATATGATTTGCCACACGTATGCTTTATTTTAAAAATGGATAGAACTCATTCCAAGGTAGAGGCTTAACTGCAAATGTGTGACCTTGCTGTGAGTGATATGCACATTAATAACTGGATATATGTGCTTTCTCAGACATGTGTGTGCACATAAATGTGTGCATAAGAGCTTAACTGCCTTCCAGGGACCAATGGGTCTTTCTTCCTTCCTTCCTTTCTTCTTTCCTTTCTTCCTTCCTTTCTTCATTCCTTCCTTCCTTTCTTTCTTTCTTTCTTCCTTTCTTTCTTTCTTTCAAGGTTTTCCTTCACTTTTCTGGGTATAATTCCTAAAACATGTTGATTCTGCTATTCCATCAGGGACTCCTTATTTCTGTACAATAAAGGGAAGTCAAAGTATAATGAATTTTCAAACACTTCAGTAAAGCTTTAAAATGTTCAAAGGCAGAGTCAAAAGGCCTTAGTCATTAGGATCCCACATAGGGAATGTGGGCGAGCTTCATTAGAATGGAGAACCACAGGGGGCAAAAAGGATTCTCACAAATGCCTCTGTGTTCAATGTATCACATCATATGGGGTCTTCCCTAGTGGCTTCTCTAGAAAGTACTGTGATTTCAGCAAGGAGAGGTGCAGAGGTAAGTGGCTCTAATGAAGAAAACAGAGGTCTAACTCTGCAGGTCCCTCTCTCTCCTCTGACAAAACACACTCTCACCAGCATTCTTGCTCACCTGGGTGCACCACGCACAAACACACACCTGTCCATGTTGTTCTTAAGCCTAAGGCACATTCATAGTTCTTTCCTAGCTTTTATTATAGTCTCTCGTGGTCATCAGAGCTTCATTTGCTGTTTTCCTTTTATTCTTGTTGAATTATTGTAAGTCTTTAACTGATCTCCCCCTGCCACCCCCCCAAAAAAAAGTTAATAACTGAACAGTGGTTGATGTCATGTAAGTGAGGGAGACCCGATCTCGGGCCTTCTACGGTTCTCTCAAGTTTCTCACAAACACTGTTTTCTCTTTGTAAGATGCAAGGGCTGGTACTTCTCTTCCCTCCAGTCTTTTCTCCATGCTCAAATCAACAGAGATGACAGTTAATATGTCTCTCACTCACTTCTTGGTTTAGTCTACAGCCTTGTTGGAGGAGGAATTCCATAGCCTGACGCCATCTTCTAAAGTGACCTTTTAATTTATGGCAGTATAAATCCATAGCCCCCAGCATCCCCATCAGTCCTGAAAAACTGCACTGAAAGACACCACTCCCATCTCTGGATGGCCAGGACTGGTCAGCACTGGAACCACGTCTTCAGTGTCCACATTCACAGATAAATGACTTTGAAAAAATAGACTGTGATGGCCCTCTGGACCATGAAGAGACTCTACTAGATTTTACCTTCCTGCTTGGTCTCTGGCCTGGTGTAGCTGGTTTCCATCCTAAAAGCTGCACATACGTATGACCTATTACTGATCCACATATCTAAAAATATAGACACTCATCTTTTCTTCTTTGCTTCTTGTGCTTTTCAGTTTCTGATAGTACACATCTTAACTGTTTTTTTAAAAAAGGGTCATTCTGAAAACCCTTGAGAAAGAAACTCTTTTGAGAATCAAGTTGTGTACTCTGCCTTCAGATCTTGAACGCTGTTCATCTGCTTATCATAAAATAATTCTGTAATTTAATACCCATCATGAAAATGGGTCAATGTTGAAATTTTGTGTGTGTGTGTGCGTAAAATGGTAGGGACTCTGTATTCTAGACCTGGAGAAACTTTAGATAAATGTTATTACAGATGAGCAGAAAATAGCAGAAACCCAAATACTGCTTTAGAAATTATTTCTGCTGAGATCATCACTTACACTAACACTGATATAGAGAATACCTGGAAACCTTAACTAAGTAATCTTAAATAATTCTATTCCCTTCAATGAGACAACATTTTTTAAACATTTTTAAAAGAAGAAAACCTTTTTAAAAATTGTAATGTACTTTTTACAAAAAAAAAAAAAAAAAAGGTAATAGAAGAGCTGCTGTGTTACATTGCAGAGGCATGGTACGGGAAGGAATTTGTCAACATCCTTATAATTCATTCCACTTCATGTGAAAGTTGATGTGAGAGATAGATACAATGAGGTCTGAAGTGCTTAAAAGCATCATAGATGTTCAATAAATTTTAGTTCTTATGGCACACAGGAATTTAATCTATTTGTATTAATATATTAGAGCACATCATAAATTAAATGTCTGCATAAAGTCCAAATGGAATAGATCAAATATCCATTTTTAGTATATTGATTTTTAAGCAATAATACAACTTTTTCTCTCTTTCATAGGCAGGATGGGGAAGGTAGCTTCTTTGAAGTCTTTATGAATCAGGTAGTCTAACTTTGTGATGCTAAAGTATTCTCAAACAAAATGACTTACAACCAAAGTAGTTAACAACCAGGGATTACTTCATCAGTCTACTTGGCCATCACATGTTGGATGTGGCCTGTATAATGTTATTTTCATGCCAGAACACAATCTGAGAGAGAAGATTCTATTGGGTATACTGTCATCATATGCTAGAGGAAACAGGTACCTTGAGATGGCAAAATAACCAAGTATTTGAATAAGGGTTAAGGGTGGAACTCAGTGGTAGAGCACTTGCCCAGCATATGTGAGGCCCCTGGATTCAATCCCCAATACAGAAAAATCAAAAAAGACCTAAAACAGAGTATCTGCTTAAATATGCATGTCTCTTCACACTTCACTCCCATGTTCATCGCATAACCAAACAAGAAAGATAATGAGGCCAAAGTACTTAACCTCTCCCAAGCAGACACCAGTGATATTTGAAAGTCCCATTTGAAATGACTCTGTAGTATTAGAGGAGAGTATCAAAAGGTGAAGACATCTACAAGGTGAAAATAATTTGTCACCAAACATCAGTATCCTCATCCCCATTTTGTCTTTACCTTGGTGCATATTTTTAAGCAATTTACTTAATTTCTTAATCTTACCTGAATCAGAACATTTTTATTTAAAGAAGAAAGTACTCTCATCTCCTCACCTAATTTGGGGATTGGAGAAGGGAAGATATTAGATAATGAAAGTGTGAAAGTGTTTTGAATATCAAACAAAACTTAAAGATCCAAAGGGATCCAAGAATCATATCTATTCACCCCAGAAATCAGAGATTGTTCTGGACAAGAAGACCTGCTAAGCCATCATCTGGCAAGATAATATGTCAGTCACAAGAAAGCAAGTTTTTTGTTTGTTTGTTTGTTTGTTTTAATCATTTGTATCTTGAAAGAGTTCTTCCAATTAGCACTAGTACTTTCAAAGGATATCCAAAAATGAAAAAAGGATGTGCTTGTAGAAGAAAGAGTGTCTTCTCTTCCTTGATTTACCTTCAGACTTGGGCTTGAACTGGAAATATTCTAAAAGTGAAGTCTGGTTATTAGGGCCTTTGTACTCTGCATATGGTACAAGTAATTCTTCTTTAACAGTGATGTAATGTATCCTCAGTTACTCTTTGTCCCTCAAACTTAATTTCTCTATAATGAAGTAGGGTTACAAAGAATTATCACCCAAATATAAGGATTTTTCCCTTGTGTTTTATATGGATGTGGTACAAAGACCAATAACCAGGAATCATGACCCCTGGATTTGAGGCCTGTTTTAATTTGCAAACAAATTATGATACATGATGTGATACACTACCATAAACTGCATAGCTCAGAACCAGAGAAAGTCATTGTTTCACAGTTTTGGAGGCAAGAAAGCTTATGAGATATTGGCCAATTCATCTTCCTTGTAGAGATATTAGGATTCATTTCCTAGCCTCTCTCCTAGGTTTTGGAAGTTCCTTGGCTACTGTTAGTATATCTTCAGTCTTTGCATTGTGGTCTTTCCATCAGCATTTCTGTTTATGTATTTGCATTTCTTAATCCACATTTCTTTCTTATATGGACACCAGTCATATGGTATTAAGATCATCCCTACTGACTTCATCTTAATTGTTTCTGCAATGATCCTACTTCTAAATAAGTTTACATTCTGAGGTAGCCAGAATTGCAACTTCAATGTAAGAGTTTCTGGGGATCCAATTCAACCCATAACAAAGCCTAGTTTAATTACAATGTGACTTTAAGTAAATTAATAATTGCTCTTTAACTTTCAATACAAGTATTCTAGCTTAGTATCTATTTGTCAGGAAGTGTCTAGAAGCAGTATGCAGCTTCAAGATTCTAAGACCTTGAGATACTAGACCCTAAATTAATTTCATAAAGGATAAAAATACCTACAGGATCAAAAAAGATTTGACCTCTTAATTTAAGAAGTCACAAAAATTACTGTTCTTTCTCAGAAGACTTTGACTGAATGAGAGAATCATAAAATGACCAAATTGAAGGAAATTTCCATGATCCTCTGAAGGAAACTGCCTTCTATACCAAGTTGTTTCCTTGTCTCTGCATAAGCTCTTACCCTTGGCAGGAAAATCCTGCCCTCCGGAGTTGCCTCCTTCATGTTGGACTGGTCAGATATTCTAAAGTTAGGCCTATGGCACTCATGATAGGTTTCAAAATGACCTTCTGTGATTGGACTGAGCCAATGTTACTTAGCGGTAATACCAATCTCCTTCTCCAGTGATGACCCTTATTTTGACACCCTCAGAACTGGTAGAAGCTACAGCATCAAAAAAAAAAAAAAGCTTGGATGTTCCCAGCTCTTTTATTCTTCAGCAGAAATTCCAGGTTTTTCAGTCCTGAGTCTCAATCACAGAAAAGTAAAACAGAAAAAAAATGACCCACCCTAGCTAGTATTTGAGGTTCTCACTGAATCAAGAAGAAATTCTGTCAGCTAAACATAAGCCATGGCATTTTTACCATTGCAGTTACAATGATTTAAAAAAATACTTTTCACTACACTTAGGAGGACAAATTAATTATGACATGGTTAGAAACCATTAATATGTGTGGATGCTTATCAAGTAATTATTCAAACCCACACATTCACAAGAAAAATGGAAAAATTCTTATGAGAAATTTACATATATAAATTTGAAAAGTTCATTCCTAAACTCTGCTATGATTTATACACCCACATTTTGGTAATTTGAATTATGTATTAAACACGTGCCTTAAAAATACTCATCATTATAACATGTTTTACACAACAATGTGGTATATTTCTTGCTGGAAATTCATTATTAATATATATTTATAGGATACATTCAAATGTATCAAGAAATGTAGCTGCATTTATTGATAACAAATGAAATTAATGGAGCATCTGTGAATGAGATTTTTAATTTGCTATTACCTGAAACTTCATAAGACCTTAAAGTCTGATTTCCAAATTCATCAAGATGCTAGAAATGAGATTGTTTTTAAGCATAGGAGAGCAGGAAAATTAACGAGTTTCTCCTCCTTTAGCACAAAGTAGAATCTACTGAAGACTTCCCTGTGAATATGACATTGAAGTGACTTACAAAATAAAAGCAGTCAAAATTTAACCTAGACAACCTACATGTATACACACACACACACACACACACACACACACACACACACGTGCATACACACACAAACACACATTCTATGAAATTGACTATGATCACTTCAAGATAGCATATGTAGGTGAGACAAAAGAGAGATTAGCAGAGAATAAAAACACATAGCACAAAGAATGTTAATAGCAGTATTATTTAAAACACCATATTATACAATCTCGAATCCTAATGAATCAGAGGATTTATTTGATCCTAACAATGGCTAAGTACTTCTTAAAATGAAATCAAGACAGATTAGGCCAAAAAAGGGAAAAAAATAAAATAAAGGGTCCATCTGAAGCTTAAAAGTCAAGAAATAAAGAAGCATTGCATGTCAGGTCCGTGGAGAACTTAAAAATTTATTCCAATTTAACCAATATATTTAATTCTCTCCAAGGCTGGGTCTTTGTTTCATAGTCAAGTCATTAGACTCCACCCTTGGCAATATTTTCTCAGCCCCTAGCTCTGAATTTTGTTATTTATTTCCCTTTCTGCCACATAGAAATAGAGACTTAATAAAAGCATATTTTATTTCCAATCTGCTATTTCATGGTTCTTGCTCTGATAATCATTACTTCTCTTTATTGCAAAACAATTTCTTTTTTTTTTAAAGGCATGCATCTTGAATGGCCATATTTATGTGCTGACTCTTTCCTAAACAATAGCAAACTTCACTTTAGTGACTCTAGCTCCTCTCTGTGGATTGGGGGACAGGGATGGATTGAATGATTGATGGTCTTCATTGGTGAATGAGGCTCCTGGCTTAACTCCCTTAGGCTTGAGCTGAACAGCCTAAGCAAAGTGGAGGGTTGATAAATTACCAAAATAGTATTGTCCAAGTTATTCATGAAACCCCACAACCTTAACATGATCTGAGGACAGAGGAAAAATGCTGGTATGATTCCATGAAGCACAAATCAAGTTCAGGGTCTCATTCCCATCTGAAGCAGAATAAAGTCCTTCTTTACCATCTCCTTTGGAAAACATCTGTGGTTAACTATCAGGCAACACAAGGTCAAGTCTAGGTTCCACTAGACCCTGTAACATCTTTTGTAAACATTAGTAAAATATGAATTCATTCTTTATTTGAGCACTGCCAAGTAAATATCAATTGTGTTGTCCTGAAATGAGTATAAAACAGAATTAAGATCAGCAATTTGCCCTTAGGTTATCTAGGTACAAATGGCCAAGCCAAATTCCAATGCATTTTAAGGGTCCCAGTACATAAGGATGTTGGGTCAAAAGGTTAGGAATTAAAAGAGGAAGTTCAAGGCATGGTATTTACTTTGAACTTTTGTTATTTTATAATTTCTGAAATAATCTTTAATTTACACAGTCTCTACACACAGTAGCTATGTGAAATAGCTAAAAATCAGTGTCAACTGATTTTGCTTTTATTTTCCCTGGTGTACCCCTAGTTGGCCATCCAGTAATATCTTCATTCTTTTATTATAGCTTCTTCCTTGAATTTTTCTGCCAAGGATTTGATGTAAAAGGAACAACAACAACAACAACAACAACAAAAAAAAAAAAAAAAAAACCAGATCAAATAGGAACAAAAGCACATTTCAAGGATGGTTCATGGAAGAAGGTGGAAGTCACATCAGATCACTATGAAGTTGTGTTTTACTTTCCTGTAATTTTTATTATTATGTAAATACATACAAACATGAGTTTGGAACCCCATATAATGAGAAGCCATACTAGGTTTCTCTATCTCTAGCAAAACTTTTTCTTGATAGCCTTACCTCATGAATCAAGTAGAAGTCGTTTTCCCGTTTAATAGCATGGAGTGAATCCCAACACAGGAACAACCACTACAGAAATTACTTGAATCACATTTCCCTTATCTCCTGTTAGTGAGGCAAAGTGTAGAGCATTATACCTGGCTTGCAGTTACAATAATAACAGGGTTGAAAAGGCCTAGGGCCTTACCTTGAAAAATCAAGACTCACCTATGTCAAATATTTTATTACGTGCAGGTAAGAATATTTCTCTAAAGAAAAAAAAAAAAAAAAAACACGTCTATATTCCTGTGATTCCATTTAACTGGAAATGTATTCAGCCAATCAAACGTATTTTTGCTCACCAAATTCTGTACCTGTGTAAATGACCTCAAGCTTTACTGCACACCCAGTGACCTTAAAATCCTGTGGTCAACTTACCTTTTCTGCTTTCTGCTTACACTATGGATCTTAGAGTCCTCCTCCCCATGAACTTATTGTTTTCTCCAAGAGACTCATGGATCTAGTTTTAGCCATCTTCAGGCTGCCATGTTGTCACCAGAATGATCTCCTTAAAATTTGGTGGGGCTGGGGTTGAGCTCAGTGGTGGAGCGCTTGCCTAGCACATGTGAGGTACTGGATTCCATCCTCAGCACCATATAAAAATAAACAAACAAAAATAAGGGTATTATTATGTCCATCTACAACTGAAAAAATATTTTTAAAAAATTTTAGAAAACATGACTGTGATTATTTTTCTTGCTTGTTTATAAACCTAAAGAGGACAGTCAACCTCAAAGCCTCATTCTACCCATGTACCCACTGGTTCTCTTCCACTCCAGGACTAGACCATGAAAGTTGTCTTTATCTTCCAAGCTATTGTTCATGCTTTGTCTTTAGGCGAGCACGTCTTGCCTTGTCCGCCAGCTCATCTCCGCAGCTTCAGTTCATGTCATCTCTATGAGGTGGTTTTTGTTTTTTAGCACATCAGATAAATTGCACATTTGGGACCCTTCTCTGAACCTTATCAGGGCACTTTTAGTAGCACATTGAATTCATTTATGTGAGATTAGTTTTCCTCTATTATACTGTAATCATCTTGGACTTATGCATCTTTTGACATTGTGTTGCTAGGGTCCAACACTGGTTCTGTGTGTTTAGAAAATATCAAATAAATGTTTGTGGAATAAATAAACAGAAGCACAATTCATTTTCCCAATTCCTGTTCCTCAGAACCACCCTTTAAGAAACTTCAGAAAATTATTTTCATTGTCTCAGATTTTGCAATAACTCAGACATCTTGTCTATGTAACACTTATTAATCATAATAACTTGAAAATAATTTCTCTGTGCAAACATTCAGGGTCTCATCCATAACTAAGTGAAACACAGCCTAAAATAATCAATCATTATTTTCTAAACCAAAGACCCTGTAATTAAGGAGTCTATCAATGTGCCAACAACTCATGAGTTTAGAAATTAATTTTTGTTTGTTAAAGGACCTTCAAGATAATGTAATACGGGCCCATTGGGGAATAGATTAGTAAATTGATTGTCTCATTTCACTTGTTCTTTTTTATTTAAAATCTGTGGGAAAGTAGAAAAGTCATGCAGTTTTGTTCCTTTAAAATTTGATAAGGTGCACACTTTCTTGCAAAGTCAGAGGAATCATCTTTGTATTGAATTGTAAAATCTGTGGAAGTAGGACAAGAACATCTGAGCACTTAGATCACAGGAAATAGGTTATTACATTTAGTCTTCTGTGGATTCATTTGTTCAATAAATATATTCTGAGTGACTGCCTCCAATATGTCAGACACACATTGTTATATTTGTTTTGAAGATGATTCAACCAGAAGCCCAGAAAATTACTAAATTACTCCTAAGCTTTACAGTTAGTATATAGCAGCACCAGAATCAGAACTCAGGCCTGCGTGACCCCAGAGCCCATGTCCACTCTGTCTGGGTCCATATGCATTAGATTTGAAGGCTCTACTTGACATATTGTTTGATATCTTTTCCCTGAAGGCAAGTTGAAGGAAATTCCAGAGAGGCCAACATTCTGATTGAATAAGACCCATTTGACATATGACCAAGGCATTTCTGAGCTGCAGTAGGAGTTGCTGGTCATCCCATTCTACTCTTTCATTTTAATGATGAAAGAGCAACCATTTGTTGGGTGCCTTCTACACCCCATACTTTTATTTATTCATTCAGCCAATATTGACAGAATACTTGCTTTATGAGACATAGTGCTACCCACTTGTATTAAAACATGAAATAAGACAGTTTTTTTTTTTTTTTTTTTTGCAACAAGAATTAAGCCCAAGGGCACTTAGACATTTAGCCACATCCCCAGTGTTTGTTTGATTTGATTTTTGAGACAGGGCCTTGATACATTGCTGAGACTGGTCTCAAACTTGTGATCCTCCTGTCTCAGCCTCCCCAGTTGCTGGAATTCCAGGCATGCACCACCAGGGCCAGCCAAGACAGATTTACTTTTTTTCAAAATATTTTTTTAGGTGTAGATGGACACAATATCTTTATTTTTTTATTTATTTATTTTATGTGGTGCTGAGGATCGAACCCAGTGCCTCACACATGGGAGGCAGGCGCTCCAACCCTGAGCTACAACTCCTGTCCCAGATTTGCTTTTCAGCACTCATCGGACTCAAAATTTTGCTTAGAGTAATTAGATGAAAGAAAGTCAAGCAGAACCCCCTTGAGCTGTTGTAAATGCAGAGCTTATGTGATGAAGTCACATTGATGAGTTACGGCGATCATGCTCACACTAGAGGAAAATTCCTCTGTAACTCAGATCCACAGGAAACTACACCTTCCCTGAAAGGAAAGAGGGATGAAAACACAGTGGTGATGGGTCAGAATGAAGAGCGTCATTCCACACAGAGAGGAGAAACAGAAGTCCATGCTGCCCACAGTGGCTAGGTGAGGTGCTGCTTCATACAGGCACATTAGCACCTATATGGAGGGTGTGCATCTACTACTTTGTGATTTTAGGGTGAAATGCCTGTTGCCTTTCCTACCTTGTAAACTTCCTGAGATCAAAAACTATACCTTTCTCATCAGGGAACATCAGAAACTCAGTAAGTTCTCAATACCAATTTGTTGAGAAAATGAATGAGGGAAAACCTTTAGGATCCATTTTAGAGAGAAGTGATTTTCTTTGCATTGCTAAATTACATAGAGGAATTTTACTGAGAGTTTTAGCAAAAACAAGGGATTGTGTGTGTGTGTGTGTGTGTGTGTGTGTGTGTGTAGAGTAACAAAGGATTGAATGGAAAGAGCCCTACTTGAATGGAGGTCAAGGTGGAAAGGAACAGAAAATAACAAATAGAAGCAAATTGGTAGAACTTGAGCTGTACAAGAAAAGTACAGAAGAAACCCCAGTGGGTACAACTGTCCGTGATGATGCGCTCCCAGCATATCCTCTGGGTTGTTTTTCATAATTGTACTTGAGATAATGATAGAGTAACCTTTATGTAGTTCTTATCCTAATAGTCTTTATCTATTCTATCACCAAATATTTTCAAGTTGTTTGCTACCTATTTAACACTTGTACCTAGCCATGTTTATGACTAATGGTTTAAGTAATTTTTGACTTCACATTTTAATGTTGTTACATGTATCTGAATAAAGTAGTCTCTCCAGTCATTGCTTTAGATGGGGGTATGTGTTGCCAGGATCCTGGCTTATGACAGAAGCCCTGATGGGACAAAACTAGTTAAGTCTCCTTTGCTTTCAGAAGTTACCTTTGAACAAAGTTAGTATTTTGTCTAGGAAGACCAGATGTCACTATTTTTCATTTAATCTTCACATCATTTGTCTCCATGACAGTCAGATTAATCTTCCAAAGCTTGTTTGCATTTTAAAAATCAAAGTTTTGTTTTCAATTATAAAAGTAAGATATGCTCACTATAGAAAATTTTGAAAGTACAGAAAAATTCACAACAAGGAGAAAACCATTGTTTACATTTTGATGTATGTTCAGCTACTGCCTTATTTAAATATATATGTATATACCCATATATTTAAAATATAAATATGTATATATATATGTTAATATCCTTAATATAGACTTGAGAAACCTTTCATTATTCTTTTTTTGTTATTAAGCAATTTTTTGTTTTGGTAATTATTTATTTATATTCTTAAAATTAAAATAAAAGTGAATGCAGTTACTAGGTATAACATTGTTTTGAAGTTTATATATGCTGTGTAATGACTAAATTTAGCTAATTAACTTACATTAATAAGCATTTTTACATATAAGTATCATTTTAAGTGATCTACATATTCTCTACTTTTATTGGACACTTCTACTTTTTAGAGCCTATTCTAACCCATTGAAATTTACTCATTTTTAAAATCCTCAAAAGAAAGCTATGGAAGAAATTCTTTATTTCATTATGAAATTGTCTTCACTTGACAGATGGAAAGATGCCACTTTACAGAAGGCAATGAGAGTGTAAATACACTGCCCACAGTCATAGCTTGTAAGAATTGGAGCCAGACTAAGAATCCAGAATAGCCCATGCAAAGATTACATCTTAGATTTTTTAAAATATTTATTTATTTACTTTAGTTGTACACATTGCAATGCATTTATGTTTACGTGGTGCTGAGGATCAAACCCAGGCCACGCACGTGCGAGGCGAGCGCTCTGCTGCTGAGCCACAACCACAGCCCTTAGATTTTTTTACTTCTTTTTTAGTACTGGAGATTGAACCCAATGGTGCTTAACCACTGAGCCACATCCCAGCCCCTTATTATATTTTTTTTTTTTTTTTTTTTTTTTTGAGAGAGAGAGCGTCTTGCTATGTTGTTTAGGGTCTTGCTAAGTTATTAAGGCTGGCTTTGAACTTGAGATCCTCCTGCCTCAGCCTCTGAGCTGTTGGGATTACAACCATGTGTCATTAACCACACATTTTTGATTGAACTACAAATCTCCTGTCAACATAATCTAGCTGCATTTCTTTCTTTGAGGTCAGGTTTTCTGACGATCTCCTCACTCTTCTCCAACAGGGTCTGGTTGCCCTCTACTGTACTGCTGCTTAACTCCTGTCATTTGAGACTTCTCTCCACCATCACATTGGTGTTCCCTTTGCTTCTGTCCTATGAGGGGCCTGCCTTTCTATTTCCCACGTCTCCACCTTTCCTGACATTCTCTCTCCTGTTCATGGTGTGCATCTTCCAGAAGTTTCCTCAGGCATGGTGTAAGCAGGCAATATTTAAAGACTGCATGTCTGAGAATATCGTCTACCTCCCCTCACTTGGCTGTTGGCTTTTCTAGATCTACAACTTCGAGTTGAAAATGATTTCACCTTAAAATTCTGAGAGAATTCTCTCTTGTCTGATAATTTTACCTTATGATTAGTTACTATTCCAAAGTCTTTATGTGTCATTTGTCCCCTAAGTAAGCTTTTGTGATTATTTTTTTAATGCTGAATTTCATGATGAGGTTCCTTGTATTTTTTTTTCCATTAAATATGCTGGTCAATCAATGTGTCTTTTTTTATTAATTTTTTAATTTGTTTTAATTAGTTATACATAACAGTAGAATACATTTATGCACTTTGATATATCATACATAGATGGGATATCATTTCTCATTTTTCTGAGTGTATGTTGTAGAATCATATTGGTCATGCAGTCACATAGATACATAAAATAAAATGTCTGTTTCATTCTTCTATCCTTCCTATCCCTCTAGTGTCCCCCCCACCCACATTATTGTGAATTTCATCTGCGTATTAGAGAAAACATTTGGCCTTTGGTTCTTTGGGGATTGGTTTATTTTGTTTAGGATGATATTTTCCAACTCCATCCATTTATTGGCAAATGCCATAATTTCACTCTTCTTTAAATCAATGTGTCTTTTTGATCTAAAATATGTCAGTTTGTAATGGGAAATTTTCTTAGTTATTTCTTCTGCATTTTAAAAATGTCTTTTTCTGAAGTACCTGTGCATTAAATATTAAACTTTCTAATTATATATTCCTCCCCTCTTTTTCTCTGAAGGGTTATCAGTGCTACCAATACTTCTAATTTTACTTCTGAGGTGGTATTTTTTGACTCAAGTTGTTTTTCTGATCTGTGAATGTTTTCTCTCTTTTTTAATACTCTAGTTCTTATCTCTCTGAGGAGATAATAATCAAAGTCTTCACTCACAACTTTCCTATGTGCTTCAAGTGTACTTTCCCCTGAACATGTTTATTTATCTGGTCTCTGTCACTCTTGTTAGTGATGTTCTTAACATTTTGATCATTGAGAGGTATTTGCATTTAAAGATGAGAACCAGAATGTCAATTACAAGTCCTGTGTCCTGGGTGGACTTATTGCAAGGGTGATAAGGGGGGAACACAGCTTTTCTGTGGAGGAGATGTCGACTGGCTCCCATTCCATTCTATTTCATCTCATAAGCCCATCTTTCCATTCATTCACTTATCTGTCTGTTAATCTGTTTACTTCCCCCATTTTTCTTGAGTTGGTCAGTTTCGCTAGTAAAAATCTCTCACATCTCCTAGAATTCCAACACTGGTCATCAATAATTCCAGGAGCCTATCAAGGAAAGGAGGTTTGAGGTAGAGTCTCACCTTTGAGGCTGCAGACATAAACTTACTTTCCCTCTTTTTAGTATGGTACTTCATTTACACCCTTCTCTTGGCTTCCAGGCCTGAGACTATGGTTTCTGGTTGACTTCTTCTAAGTGCTAAACTCATGGTCTTCCACTGACCTTGGCCAATGGTGGTACCTGGTTCCAGGAGTGAACAAAAAGAACTGAAAATGTGAGTGACCTTAAAAAGCCATTCAAGAAACTTTTCTAAAGTTCACTCCTGCAACTCAGTCTTCCTTCTCAGACTAGAATGGGCTTTCCTCAAGTGCTCAGGTACACGTGTCTTGCTTTTCCCCAGCTACCTTGATGCTACTGTCAGTTTTCAGTCTTTCCTCTCTGCTTTCTATCTTCCCAATTGTGTTCTTATTGCATTTCTACTTTGCTTTTGTCTCTTGTTCTGTTTTGCATTTTTTAGACTCTTTTACTGTCATTTTAGTGAACTATTGGGAAGAACAAGGAGCAAACACATGTGTTCAAGATCCATATTTAATGCAAGTCCATAACAAAAAAAATCCAGGTTTATTGCCCCAATTTACAGATGAAGCAATGAAAGTATGAAGAGTTTGTGGTATGTTTAAGGTCCTAAGTTGAATAAATGTGGGTGTGAATTAGGTGCTCAGCCCAAGGGACCAGCTGACTCTGACCTTAAACCTGGGTCCCTTTACTGCAGTATATTCTCTGTCTCTCTTAGATATAAACAGTTTCAGCCTGTATTTATGGGTCTTCTCTAAACTCTAAAGTATGAAGAAAGATATATATGAGTTTTACAGCTTCATGCTCACCTCTCAAAACGTATCCTTCATTTATTTCCTTGAAATCCAAATAAATAAAATATTGTGTATGAGTGATGTAGTGGCTTCAGGCCAGGACTCTCTGTGATCCTGATACAAATCTTAGGTTGTTGTTTCCATAAAATATCCCTTCCCATACCTCAAAAATGCACATAAACCATCATTAATCTCCCAACTTATGAGTTGCGTTAGCATCTCTGATTGATGCATAAATATTTTGGTGAAGGTGCATGCAGAGAGAGACCACCTGGGTGACATTTAGTGGTTTCTTCTCCCATAGAAATATCCTGCGAAGTTTTTTTTCCCCCCCACCTAACTTGTATTTTTCTAATCAAGAGAGTTTTGTTCTGAGTTCTCAGCTTCTACAGTGCAAGTTACTGAATCAGAATTTAGATTCAAATTGGGGCTCTCTTACCTCCTTTGGGGCAAATTATTGAGGTAGTGCCCTACATATATAAACAATGCCAATGATGTCATGTACCTACTTGTTATAGGAACTTTAGCAGGTGCGCCAAAATAAATGAAAGAAAAAAGTGAGCTAATACTAAATATCCAAGTAAGAGACAATCATGCTAATTCTTTTGTTTACACTTACACATTTTGTGGTTAATCTTCACTTTTCACCTTATTTTTTTTCTCCCAAACTTTTTATTGGAACATTTTTCAAATATATGGCAAAATTGAAAGCATTTTACTACAAGGACTCACATACCTCCCACCTGCTTTCAACCATTAAAATTTTACTATACTCGTTTTTAAAATCACACATCCATCCATCCATCTATTCCTCTATCCATTTGTCGATTTTTTTCAAACATCTTTCAAACAAAATTTTTGATAACTGTATACATCCCCTCCCTTCTTCAGTATGCACATTAATAACTAGAGTTCATTATTTCTTACAACACTTTATTTCATACAAAATTTATATAAAATGAAATGCAAAATGTGTACATTCATTGAATGTTTACAAAAATATTTCATTCCTGGTCTTTCATTTTCTCTTATAGTGTAGGAATTTATTTAGTTCAATAGGTGTTTATTAAACATATCCCTTGTGCCAAACATTAATAATGACACATATTAATATGATGTATGCTAGACTGAGAATGCAGCGGTTAATTCTCAAGGTAGAAGTCTGGGAATTAAGCAATGGGAAGAGAAATGTTACAAAAAAAGCATTTGTCATCAAAGGAATGCATGAACAAAAGCTCAAAGAATGAAAACAAAACATTGTATGTTTAGGGGGAAATGAATTGTCTTTTATAGCTTGAGCCCAGTAAGAGTATGCATATATAGCAGAGGATGGGTAAGACACAGAATTTCCATTAATCACAATTCCTACCTGCACACATTAAGTGAATCTGCAATAATCGAGGTACTCAGTACCATTGCCCTAAGCTTAGGGGAAGCCTGTACTCACTTGCATTTTTTATTTCTGAACTAAAAATGACAAACTGACAACTCAGATTTCAGCTCATTTTATTTCATCGATAAACTGCTAAAATTCAGCTTTAATATATGGTTGATATCTGACTGTTTGAAATGTTTGAAAATTGGCATCAGATTTGCTTTTTAAATGTCTTAAATATAAATCTGTTTTGGGGAAAACAACTGTGCGATTATTCTAAAATGTGAAAAGATCACTATTCAAAATGTTTCATTATTTAAATGAAACTAGAAGTGCATTTGCTGCAAACTAGAGAAAAATGGAGAAATGTCAGGATTCAAGATAAAGCCTTAAAATAGAAAAAGAAAAAAGAAAGAAAAATCCCTTTAAATTGGGGGATTTATTACTATGAATGTGACATGGTGCAAACCCTGTCATCATTCATTCATTGACCCACTATGCTCCGATGACAAAGCCTGAAAAAAGGCTGCATGTGCGTGTCCCTAAGTAGGACACCGTGATCCTGACTGGTCAGTTAATTCTGACTTCCCTGCCAGTGCACCTGGTTCAAAATCTCATTTCAAGCACCCACTTTAGCTGATCTTTCTGCATGAAAACTTTACCCACCTATCCTGGGTGATTTGTGTTTGCTTATTCATTTGTGCATTTATTTAAAATATTTGCTGAGCATTTTCTGTATACTTTCTTCTCTCAACCTGTTTTACACCTTCTATGATAATGACTGCCCTATTGTAGTGCCATGAAAACATGTCAAAAAAGAAAACAAATATCCTGAAGGAGGCATTGAATTGGGCTATTTATCTTACTTTTTCATCTTGAAGTCATAACATAGTCCCCAGTAAAGAACATGAATACATCATCAATGAATTTTCCTTACATTAATATCTATCTGTGAATATTAAGTTAGCTCAAAGAATAAGATAGATTATTAGACAGAGTTGTTTTGGGTCAAAAATGATGGGTGGGTTTTTTTTTTTTTTTTTTTTTTTTTTTTTTTTTTGTGAAACCAAAAGCAGAAGCTAGGGAATTTTAGATAGAGGGAATGCATATGCAAATACACAGAGGTGGATCTGAGCATGGCGGCTTCGAAATCAGCAACACTGATCTGCTTTGACGCTCGTGTACATTTTTAAAATTTTCTGTGCATTTTTCCAATCAAAGTTTTGCTGTTACCCTCATTCTTTCTCCTTGAAGTTGCAAGCGGGAACAAAGGAAGTACTTTAAAATAAATGGTCATAGGGTATTGTTTTCCATCAGATACCCCCACTCACTCATCCATAAATCCACTGTTTTCCCCATTTATCCCTTTCCAGTTATTTACCCACCAAGTCAATCGTATATGATTCAACCTATTCTTATACAAAGAATAATGGAGATCTAATTCAGAAGGCAGTGAATCTGATATGTTTTGTCCAGAAAATAGATTGAGAAGTGGGGAATAAAATTAACCAAGAGACAAGACTTGGGAGAAAGAGGCACAGGTACCAGAGAGGAAATGACTTCACCAGTGTCAATGATAATAATATATTGAGGAATTTGCAAATGGTTATAAGTAGTGCCAGATAATTCTCTACACTGTAAGAAAAACAAAGGAATCACAAGCACCTCCACCTCTGCCAGTGCAAATCCTTCTTATATCTTTGCCAAGCATTCCTTATTTCCAGGCACCAAGTTTTACCTGAGAACAGGATCCATCATTATGATGGACCATTCAAAGTCCCTTTAATAAAAGAGTATTTTGTGCAGCTTCTAAAAGTACTGCTAACAGACAGCTCTTGCAGTCAGTCCACTTTGGGAAGTACCTTGGCTGAGAAGAACTGTCTGACCCCACTGGGGTGTTATGCATGTAATCTCTGGTTGCCACAATGCTATAGGAACCTATCTCTTCACGCCACTGAATTTTTTTCAGGGCTGGGAATTGAACCCAGGGCCTCCCTTATACTATGCAAGCTCTCTGCACCCCAGCCCAGCTCAACTAGAGACAACTCTGAAAGATCATCCTGGTTTCATATACCACCTCACGGAATCACTCGAATCCTCTAAATCCTCTGTTGAGGTTACTTTGCTTACTTTACTTCTTCACATACCCCATTCTTCCTTCTCTATTTGCCCAATCCTTCCTTCTTTGCCCTTGCATAGGTTTTGATTCTATAATAAAGTTCTTATAGCATCAATCTCCATCTCTGGGACCAATCCTGCAACAGATGTGAAGACATGGGGGACAGCTATCCAAAGGAAGCTCAGACAGATGCAGGTGAACTATTAAGGCCCCGTAGTCACATCCTGTCCAGGCAGGAGGTGGTTTGTAGTTTTCTAACTACTGAAAGTCACGCTAGCAAAAAGACTCAGAGTTGATCCACAAGCAGGAGTCAAGATGAGGATCATGCCATATTACTTCATCCATTGTCTTTAATTTGGTTAGAAATAAACTAAAGTCTGTAATAAATCCACAATCCATATATCCTGTCTTTGTTTTTTTTAGGATATTTCAATACATCTTCCTGTTTTATGCAGGTACTTCTATAATTCCAGGTAACAAGAGGCACTATGAGAATTAGGGCTTGGGTAATAACAGGGTCTTCATTGCATAACATGTAGGCCTCTACCAAAAGCAATTCTCCCCACTTGGTATCTCAGGCTGGGTGAGGAAGGAAGTCAGTTATTTTTTCCCATATTTTTAAATCTTATTCTTTAGTGCACACTGTGATCTGGTAATTATTCATCCAGTATGCTGTGCCACCCCAGATATCTTTCCATTCAACCTTTCACAACTTTCATAGATATAAATGTGGGCAATCATTTGAATTCTCCTAGGTCTTTTCTTGCTAGCACATTCTTTTCCATCTGCATTTCTCCCCTCATGTATCATTAAGAGTTATTTAATATCATTTGTTAAAAGATACTTAGCAAGGTAAATTGGTCTGGGACTAGGACTCAAGGCTTTCAAACTTAAAATCTGTATTCTAGATATTCTAGTAAATATATATATAAGCTAAAGACAAAGATGTAAATAATCATAGAAATGGGAGTTTGATTAGAAAAAAAGTGTAATTTAAAGTATACAGATGGATATATAGGATTAGACATATTGTAAATAATTATTACCACCAAGCCAAAAATCGTAAATTTAACTCAGCATCCAGAGAGAACCAATAAGTATTTCTGAAGAACGTGAAAATCTGTTAGTGATGTAAAATAGTAACTCGAGAAGGGAAAGGTTGGAGGTGAAAGATTAGGTCAGAGACCATTGCAAATGCTTAGGAAAGAAGTCAGGGATTTGCATAAAAAAATAGAAAAGGAAGGATGTCTGTTGGATGTGTTTGAAAGACTGACTTTAAAGGTGATAGAGCAATGAAGGGAAAAGAGTTGGGTCCTTGGTGTCACAAAGGACTGGGTCCATCAATAGGTTCCTAAATTTCTTTGGGCATGAATATCTAAATTCAGTTTTCCATAGTAGAATGGGTATATAAGATTTAACTCATGTGGGAGAAACTGGTCTCCAGTGACCTCACTCAGATGGATGGGTTGATGGAGATGGATTTTCCTATAGAGAGGAAATTGGTAAGAAGACCAGGATTGGAGAAGTTGCAATTCAATTTTACAAAGTTGGTTTGGAGTTGCTCAATTGTGGATTGGACATAGGAGCATGAATTGGATAGGCAACACCTGGCTAATGAGACAGATGGGTAGATACTCCATAGGGTTAAGTGAAAAAAGACACCAAGAGGTGTGAGTCCTGAAAGACAAATTATGAAAAAATAAGGATAAGAATTTGGGAAATGGGATGGGAAGATTTTAGAGAGATATATAAAGGGTCTTTAGGAAGATACCAATAGAACAGGTAGAATGAATCATGAAAAAACACAGAGGTCAGAGAAAAAATGCATACATAGAATGATGGATAAGTGTGTGTACATTTATGAGGCTATATATTCCACGGCAAAGTTTCCAAAACTAGTCTCTCATGAAATATCTGTCCCATGAATTACCTGCTTGTGGAAAGGCTTATGTGTAAAGATAGTTTGGGGATTACTATAAGCTCTGACAGATTCTTAGAGATTCCTGGAGTAATTCACCTTATTAAAGGATCTCAGAAGTTTAGCAGTAAAGCAAATTGCTTAACTCAATGTTTGGAAACTGTTACGGATATTGCTACTCAATTAGCTTTCATCAAATTACTGTTCTTCAAGACAGAGTTGGGTGAATATTTACCACATGATCAAATCCTTTTAGAAGACCAAGAAGAGGCCAGAACATCATGGGAGACCTAACGAATATAATTGGAATGAATTAGGACGAGGGGAATGAGGTTGTAAATAATAAAATGAATGAATGGGGGAAGCATGAGATGAAAGAATAGGCTCTCTTTGCGTAGAAGTAAAAAATGGGGCTCATGTGTAGGGGTACTATGCTCACGGGAAATTTTTTAACTTTTTATTCTAAATAATTATAGACTCAGGAAATTACAAAATAACATATAAGAAGGTCCCATGTCTCTTTTGCCCAGTATCTCTCAGTGGTGACACCTGGCATTAATAACTATCACACAACATCAGCATCAGGAAGTTGACGTTGGTATAATTCATAGGTTATATTGAAATTTCAACAGTTATATACAAACTTCTTATAGTTACATACAATTTTATCACATGTATGGATTTACATGACTTCCACATTCAAATCAAGATTGAGAATATTTTTACCACAAGACTTATTTGCACTATATCTTTCTAGACACACCTACTAATCCTCCATCCCAACCCAGAGACTTGGCAACTTGTAATCTCCTTTGTAATTTTATTAATTCAAAACTGTTCGATAAATGGAACTGAGACCGGAGTCTTGAAACTGGGTTCCTTGCTTCTGCTGGCAGGTGGGGTCTAACAGAAAGTTTCAGGCTCACCAGCAATTTCTTCTTTCAGGTCCAGGATGAGTGAGTGTAACAGCAGAATTTATTAAAGAATAGAAATAAGAAGATCACTCTTGCAGTGAAAGAGGGCACCAGATAGCAGGGTTTTGGGGATTTTTGTTTTTTGCAGGTGAGCAGGTGGGGTGTGGTAGTCTAGAGGCTTACATAGCACATGGTTCACTGCTATTGGTCCAAACTTTTGCTAGTTAGGGTTTGGAAACCCAGTAATGCTATTGGTCAACTCTCACGTCCCCACTTCCATTCAGGTCTTCCCTGATTCCATTTGCTTGTGGCAGGTCAGGAGACAGGAGGTTGAGGTCTTTGGACTGTCCAGCAGGTTGCTGCAGCGCTGTGTGGAGTGGCCTTCTGCAGCAGTGACCTGGCTTGGCCTCTAAAGGATGTCGGACTGGGTGCCTTGGCTCACCTGGGTGATGGCTTGCCAGCCTCAGGCCTGCTGTGCCTGTATGGTACACTCCACAAGGAACTATTTGTGCTAGCTGCCTGCAGGCAGATCTACCTGGGCCACCAGTCTGCAGCTCCACTGCTCCACTTCTCAGCAGGGATCAGCAGGCCAGCTGTGCCCCAGTGAGCTGTGACTGAATCAACATAATATGTAATATTTTGATATTGGCTGTTTTAACCTCTGAGATCCACCAAGTTACTATATGCAGTCATGCTACATTCCTTTTTCATTATTGCATACTATTTAATAGTATAAATGTACCACAGGTTGTTTAACCCTTCATCTGTTGAACAATGAGGTTGTTTATGCTTGCCTATTATGAATAAAGATGCTATGAAAATGCACATACAGATTTTTTGTGCACATAACCTTTCATTTCTCTACGGTAATTGTCAGGATGCATTTTGGTGGCATGCTTAGTTTTATAGGACACTGATAAACTATTTTGCAAAGTGGAGATACCATTCTACATGCCTTGCAAGAAGGACTCAATGATTCACCTGCTCCTTAGTGTTGCCAGCATTTGATATTTTCTGTATCTTTTACTATAGCCGTTCTAATAAGTGTATAATGATATATGACTGCAGTTTTAACTTGCGTTTCTCTAATAGCTAGTGAGGAGTATCATTCCATGTCCTTAGTCACCAACATTTTCTTGTTTTTTAATGAAATACCTTTAATGAATTCTACATATTTTCTCATTGGATTTTTTTTCTCTTTTGAGTTTTCAAAGCTTTTTATGTATCTGGATACAAGTCCTTCATCAGTTATGTGGTTTGACAATATTTTCTCCTGATATGTAGCTTGTCTTTTCATTCTCTTAAGAAGGTAATTCATGGGGGAAATTTAAGTTTTGGTGAGGTGCAATTTATTATATTTTGCTTTTTATGACTCATGGTTTTATTATCAATTTTAAAATCCTTTTGTCTAACCCAGTGAAAGAGGGCACCAGATAGCAGGGTGATTTTTACCAGTGATTTTTACCCTGTTTTTTTGGTAAAAATTTTTACAGCTATATTTCTGTCGCTGCCTGAAGCGGAAGTTGCTTGGAGCAGCGAACGCCACAGGAAAATTCGGAGGCAGGATGAAAATGAAAAAAGGTCTTTTATTCTTCTCCTCTCTCCAGCTCCAGCAATCACTCCAAATGCTCTAACTCCAACCACCACCTTCTTCTTCCCCCACACACACTAACGAACCTCACCCAGTTATATACATATAGCTTTAACAAGGACACGTGCTTACAGCTCGAGCTTACAGGTGCGTCACGCAGTGTTCACGGGCATACAAAGATTCTTTGAATAATGTATCAACATCAGGTGGAAACTAGAACATCTTTTATGGCTCTCAGCTAACCGCAATCTTTAGCTATCTCCTTGATTATAGGCTCCTTCATTTCCCCCTTTTAGTTTTAAAAGAGGGGATGTTCTAGGACGTCCATGTGCAACCGACATTCTTACCCGTCATGGGAGTCTAGGCTGTCCTGACTCCTGGCTTAGGTTGACATGCCGGCCACATTAGACTGTCCCGTGCGACTGTGCCGTGTCTTAGGTTGTCCCCCTCTGGGGATCTTACCCGTCATAGGCTAACCAGCCATCCAATAGAGCCCTTCAGGATCGACTGTGTGTTGACTAACAGCCGTCCAATTTTTAGGAGATGCTGCGGCTTTAAGGCGGCAAGCCTACTGCTGACGAGCCAAGTTTCCATAGCGTATCAAGTTCTTTAAGCCAATCAGCTGCCCTTAGTTTCATCAAGTAACGCACTGAGTTCTCTTAGACAAATACCCGCAAGGCATTGTCCCGCAATGTCCCAAAATAATGGAAAATCAAAATGTCCATAAGTTATAACACATAGATTCAGGAGGCCCCATGCATGCAGAGCAGAGGCCACACTGCTGGTGAGGTTGTTGATGCTTGAGCAGCAGGGATGCTTGCAGCGACCGCGGTCCCTGCAGTTGTAGCAGCAGCCGTCTTTTTTATGTCTAGACATTTCTACCAGCAAATCTTCAGGGCCCGCTACCTAAAAACTCAAGCATCCATTATTAAGGGAAAGGCAGTGCTATTCCAGCACTGAGATCAAAAGGTGAGCTGTCAAACTAAAAAAAGAATTATTAGAGTAGAAAATAAAAGTTGATCTCTGCTCACACACATTGCTGCTTAAGCTCCCACAAACATAAGCTGGCAAAATATCACATTCAGAAATAATCAAAGAGAAACTGAGGGTGTTTACTGCATTAAAGATAAAGAAAAGCTAAAGGCATTTTGGAAAAATAATTTGTTAGCTGGAATCCTCGAGTCTCTATATACACAGCAATCCTATACCTGTTGAAATAATTCAAATTAATCAGCTACTAAACAAATGAAGTCAATAACAAATAAATGATCCTCTGTCAGAACACCAAAATATCAGGTTATATAACATTAAACATATTCACAGCTGAAGAGAAGTCCCGGAGACAACTATAAATCAAAATTGATTATCATTATAATTGATTATCTAAAAATATTCTGAACTTATATAAATATCTATTTATCTATCTATCTATTGATTATCAAATTAGAATATTCTAAGCTTAAATGAATTAACGTTATTTGTTATTTGGATCTATATCTATCTACCTTTTTTTTTTTTTTTTTTTTTAAGCGCTTAATTATTTGTGACATCACACTAGACAGACGCACATATAAACATATTTGTGACATCACATTAACATGAAATTTAGACAAATGCACAGACATAAAGACATATATAAAAGAGAAAAAAAAATTACAATTGTGTATACACTGAAGAGAGATCTTCTTGTCCCGGCCGGGAAGAATGAAATTTAAGTTGTAAATTTAATGGAGAACTCTTTTAAGGGAATCACTCCATACCTTCATTTTGGTCCTCTTGACCTTGCACTTGTTTATTCAATCTAGACTCCTCAATAACTTCGTCTTGATCCCTTTGACTTTGTACCTGCTTTATCAATCTAGATGGTATCCATATTGGAGAGGATTCGTGCTTTGGAAAAACACAAACAGATCCTCTCCCCCAAATTAATACTGGGTCTGGACCCTTCCATGTACCTGAGAGAACATCCTTCCAGTAAACCAAAGGTTTATGTTGTTGGTGTGGGTTCCAGTGTCTATCTCCAGCCGAATGTCCATTAGAATCTAAAGTTAAGAAATTTAGGGTAAACAGGGCAACTGCCAATCTGTCCTTAGGATTTTTCCAGTTTCCATCTTTTTGCTTTAGTAACATATTTTTAAGTGTCCGATTTGCTCTTTCAATTATTCCTTGTCCCTGAGGATTATAAGCGATACCTGTTTTGTGGATAATATTGAACTTTGTACAAAATTGTTTGAAGGATGTGGATGTATATGCAGGGCCATTATCTGTTTTAAGCATTTTGGGGATGCCCAATGCAGCAAAAGCTTGCAGACAATGAGATATAGTATCTTTAACTTTTTCTCCGGAATGTAAAGAAGCAAAAATCATGCCTGAGCATGTATCTATGGTGACATGAATAAATCGTAATTTTCCAAAACTTGGCTCATGTGTGACATCCATCTGCCACAAATGATTGGGCATCAAACCTCGTGGGTTAACCCCATAATGTGGATTGGGCAAAAGTGTTACACAAGATGGACATTCTTTTACAATTCTACGAGCTTGTTCTTTTGTGATTTTAAATTTTTGTCTTAAGGTAGTGCTGTTAACGTGGAACTGGGAATGAAATAAAGTAGCTTGTTGTACTGTAGTAAATATAAATATTGTTTTAGTGAGGGTGTCAGCTTTTTGATTACCTTCATGGAGAGGACCAGGCAGATTAGTGTGAGCTCTTATGTGACCTATAAATAAAGGTTCTTTTCGTTGCCATAGGAGATTTTGGATTTGAGAAAACAATTTAAAAGCTGGAGTATGTGGTGCTATTGGACCTGCTAGCTCCAATTTTGGGACAGCATGTACAATATAATGGCTGTCTGAAAAAAAATATTCATAGGCTGTTCTTTAAAATTTTCCAGAGCTATTATTATAGCTTCGAGTTCCACTAATTGAGCTGATTTTTGATTAGTGATATGAATCATTTTTTCATTTTGAGTGACTACTGCAGCAGTACCGTTAGAGGATCCATCTGTAAATACATTAAATGCTTTAGGAATGGGTTGAATTTTTATTACCTGTGGGAATATGATAGGATGATTGATACAAAAGGACAGTATAGGAGATTTAGGAATATGATTGTCAAAATTTGCAGAAGTAGAGCATCTAGCTACAGCCCAATCATTATCATTGAAGCACAAATATTCAACCTGTGACGATGAATAAGGAGTAATAATAGTAGCGGGATGAATTCCAAATATTTTAGTAGAGGTTTTAAGTCCTTGAAGAATAAGTTTAGCTACCATGGAGGTATAAGACTCAATTGTACTTTTAGGAGAGACAGGCAAATGTATCCATAATATAGGTCCCTGTTGCCAAAATACTCCTGTTGGAGTATATTGTGAAGGAATAATAATCAATATTAGTGGTTGTGCAAAATCAAATCTATCGCAATGGGATCTTTCAATGGCCTGTTCTACTAATTTTAGAGCTCTCCTGGCCTCAGGAGTTAATGTTCGAGGTGAGGATGGGTCAGGGTTCCCACGAAGGATGTCAAATAAGGGTTTTAATTGTCCAGTAGTGAGGCTTAGTGTAGGGCGAAGCCAATTAATGTCACCCAGTAATTTTTGGAAATCATTGAGGGTGGTCAAATGTTCTTTACTTATTAGAATTTTTTGGGGTTTAACAAAAGTATCCATGATTTTAAAGCCTAAATATAGTATAGGTGATCTGCTTTGAACTTTTTCTTCTGCTATATATAATCCATATTTTTTTAGATTTTTTGTTATTTCACTAAATATATTAAATAAGATTTGTTGATTAGGGTGAGCTAATAAAACATCGTCCATGTAGTGTAGACACATAAGGTCTTGATATTTGTTTTTAATGGGCTGTATAGCTCTGTCCACATATAGTTGGCACAGTGTAGGGCTATTTGCCATTCCCTGCGGCAATACTTTCCATTGATATCTTTTATCAGGGCCATTATTATTAATAGAAGGAATTGAAAAAGCAAACCTGGGGGCATCCAGAGGATGTAGGGGAATGGAAAAGAAACAGTCCTTTATATCAAGGGTTATAAGGTAATAGTTTTTTGGAATAGCTACAGGATTAGGAAGTCCAGGTTGAGTAGGGCCCATAATTTGCATTGTTTTGTTAATTTGTCTTAGATCTTGTAATAGTCTCCATTTTCCTGATTTTTTCTTAATTACAAATATGGGAGAATTCCAGGGAGAGGTGGAAGGCTCTATGTGTCCTGCTTCTAATTGTTCTTTAATTAATTGGTGGGCCGCTTGCAATTTTTCTTTGGATAGGGGCCACTGAGGGACCCAAACTGGCTTATTAGAGAGCCATGGTATTTTTAAAATTGTTTTCTCAGTGGCCCCTAGAAAAAATGTCCTTTGCCTTTTTTATTATGAGTAGGATTTTTATTCTTAACACCTGCAGGCTTGGTCGCTAGGTGTAACCCCATTTGATGTAAGATATCTCTTCCCCATAGGGTAACTGGCAAGCTGTTTAAAACATAGGGTTTGAATGTTCCTGTATGGCCTTCATTGTCTTGCCAATTTAAGATTACAGCACTTTGAGCTGGGGTATTACTGTATCCCAAGCCTCTTAAACTGGTTGAGGCTTTCTGTAGAGGCCAGTGCTTAGGCCATTGTTGTAGATTTATGATGGAAGAGTCAGCTCCTGTATCAATCAGCCCCTCCATCTCTATACCTTGAATTTTTAATTTGCACATAGGCCTCCGTGAACAGTCCTGGACCCAGAAAGCCATAGGTCCTGAACCAGTGGAACCGAATGCTCTGCTATTTCTATTTTGTGGCATGCTTTTAAAAGAATTATGGAGACTGGGAATGAGGAGCAGCTGTGCGATTCTGTCTCCTTGATTTACGGAGATGATGCCCCTGTGTGTACTTAGCATTATTTTAATCTCTCCATTATAATCTGAATCAATAACCCCTGGTATAACATTAAAGCCTAATAAACTTTTGGAACTACGCCCAAGGATTAGTCCCACAGTTCCTGAAGGGAGAGGTCCCCTGATTCCCGTAGGAATCAGCTGAACCCCCATTTCAGGTGTCAGGACCATCCGGGCAGTAGAACAGAGATCTAATCCTGCACTTCCTCTTGTCCCTCTGATAAGGGAGTTAATGGGTAGGAGGGACTGTGACGAGGAATCATTTGAATCTGAGGGCCTTCCTCCTCTAGTGCCTCGTACATTTGTGGGCCCCGGGGCATTGGGCCCCGTGCCCCGTTTTTTGAAATCCTTGATAACTCATTTCCATATATATCATATCTAGAATGGCATTGATTGGCCCAATGTATACCTTTTTTGCATCTGGGGCATCGGCCTGGAGCACGGTATGAATTTGATTTTATTACCCTTGGGGGATATTGCTTAGCATATCTTGGTTGATTATAATAATTTTGTCTGGAATATCCTGTTCTAGGTTGAAACCTTTGGGAATTTTGAGGGGAGGAATTTTTCATCACTGCAGCAATTACGTTGCCTGTGATAACAGCCTCGTTAATGTCTTTGCACAGTCTGATATAAATTGATAAGTCTTTTTTACTTCTCCATGGCCTTATTGCATCCTGGCAATATTTATTAGCATTCTCGTATGCTAATTGGATAACTAGGGGCATAGCTTGCTCGACTTCTCCAAAAACTCTAGATGTTGTTTTTAAGAGCCTATCTACAAAATCAGCGTAAGGTTCGTTAGGCCCTTGTATAACTTTTGATAGGCTGCCTTGCAGATCCCCTGTGCCTGAGATTGTCTTCCAGGCTTTCACAGCTGCAGTGTGTACCTGGGCATACACACCTGGATCGTATTGTAGCTGATTTTGTAGTTCGGCGAACTCACCCTCCCCTGTGAGCATATCTATATTGCGTTGAGGGAAACCTGCTGCAGCATTTCTCTTTGCTATTTCTGAACAAAGTTCCTGGAATTGAGTTTTCCAGATTAGGTATTGTCCCCCACTTAGTACCGCTCTGCATAGACTTTTCCAATCTGAGGGGGCTAAGGTTAGGGTGTTAAGTGACTCTATCATACTTAATGTGAACGGAGCTTGAGGCCCATAGGTCATTACCGCCTCTTTAAAATTCTTTATTGTTTTAAAGTCTAGGAACTCATGATATCTTTGTCCCTGTTCATTTTGAAATACTGGCAGTTCTAGGTGCTCCTGCGGTCTATGTTGTTCGAGAGCGTATAAGCGCTCTGAAAGGCCGCCAATTTCTACCTCAAGGGCACGTATACTCTGATCCATACTCTTTATTGTTTCTGTTAGGGATTCTATCCATGAAGGAGCAGAGGGCGCTAGTGGTTCCTCTATTTGACGGCCTTTTCTCTTTTTTAATTTCTTTTTGTTCTTTTTATTGGAGACTGTGCTCTCCGAATCGCTTTTTGATTCCTCTTCACTACTAGCTTCATAATTCCTAACCGGCTCAGTAGAGGAGACTGTACTTTCATGGTTTGGCTCCTTGTTACTATTATTACTTTCACTAGTATCCTGAGTTTCAGTTTCTAAGGAGAGTACATACTCCTCAGCTAATTTTATTAAGCTTCTGATGGCTTTTGCAGATCTTACTTTTGAATTTACATTCCTACTCTCCTTGCTGGTCTCCACTGAGTCAGAGGATATGCTTTCTTGTTCACTTTTCTCACTATCCTCTGAGTTCTCAATATCAAAAATTTCATTCATGGCTTTTATAAACCGACTTTTTGTTATATTTGCTCCCATCTTTTTAAATTTTCTTTTTTCTTACCTTGCCGCCGAATTCCCCGTACGGGCCGCCACCTGTCGCTGCCTGAAGCGGAAGTTGCTTGGAGCAGCGAACGCCACAGGAAAATTCGGAGGCAGGATGAAAATGAAAAAAGGTCTTTTATTCTTCTCCTCTCTCCAGCTCCAGCAATCACTCCAAATGCTCTAACTCCAACCACCACCTTCTTCTTCCCCCACACACACTAACGAACCTCACCCAGTTATATACATATAGCTTTAACAAGGACACGTGCTTACAGCTCGAGCTTACAGGTGCGTCACGCAGTGTTCACGGGCATACAAAGATTCTTTGAATAATGTATCAACATCAGGTGGAAACTAGAACATCTTTTATGGCTCTCAGCTAACCGCAATCTTTAGCTATCTCCTTGATTATAGGCTCCTTCATATTTCATTTAAATTTGTGATCTATTTGGACTTAAAGTTTTTGCAATTTGTGATTTTCAGGTCAGGATTCAGTTGTTTTGGTTTTGGTTTTTGTCCAGGGTGTCCAAATGCTACAGTGCCTCTTATTTTTATAGAGCTATCTTTCTGAACCTTCATCAAAACTCAGCTGAATTTATTTATATGGGTCTATAATTGGATTTTATGTTTTATTCTTTTGCTCTGTCTTTCTTTCTGCTACTACCAGGCTGTCTCAATTACTATTTCTGTATAATAAAACTTAACATCAGGCAGAGTGATTCCTTTATTCTTCTTTTTCAAAATTTCATTACCCAGTCTAAGTCTTTTGCCTTTTCATATACATTTTAGTATAAACTTGTCTATGTCTCCAAAAAAAAAAAAAAAAAAAAAAAAAAACCTTGCCAAGATTTTAATAGGAATTTCATTAAAACTTCAGATCAAGTTGACATCTTTACCATGTTGATTCTTCATGAAAAATTTAAACTTTTTTTTTTTTTTGAGTAAGAAAATTTTGATAGTTTCAGACAACAAGGATTTAAAAGAGGAGGGTATGTGAAATTGAAGTGAGTCACTGAGGAAGTAGTTGTATATCCAGGGCTCAGGTAGAAGGGCTCATCTGACAACCCAAGACTCCAAAATCAATATAAACTGGAAGAAAGAAAATTTCAAGAAACTAACTGACCATCAGTGCAAAAGGGGGAAGCCATATTTATGACCTTGAAGACAGCCCTCTACATACAAAGAAAGACAGACCCAACTTGAGGACCCTGTTCAGGTATCACCTCTGGGAACTGAAGTCAATAAACTCTGTGATAAGGGAACTGCACCCATAAGATGACAGAGGGAGGGAGAGGGAGAGGGGGAGAGGGAGAGGGAGAGGGAAACAGAGAGAGGGGCAGGGGGGGGGAGAGAGAGAGGGAGAGAGAGAAGTCTCCCCAGTAATAAAAGATGTGGGCATGGCCACAGAGGCTGTCCATCATTCCTTTTCTTCTAAGATTCTCCCTAATACCTTCTCTGATGCAAACAGACCAGAGGCTCACCTGCTGCCATGCAGCCTGACTTTCTGCCTGAGTCCATCTCCCCTTAATGCTGAGTGGCCACCTTCCCAGCAGGACCTCTCCTCACTCTCCCAGCCATTCTTCCTAACTAGGAGTTCCTATTTATACTAACCCTGGCTTTTCCCTACACCAGCTACTTGGTTTGTTGACTTCCATTACTCCTCCTGGATAAGAGTGTAATAGAACATCATACATCAGATAATTTTGGTGAAGGGTTCTGCAAAGAAATTACTGAAGTAGGAATGGGGAGATGCTGATCCACATAAGAACATATATGTAGGCTTATGGGTGGGAACACATACTATCAATTTTTAAAATTTATTTAAAATCTAACCCACTCTTGATCCATTTTCATCAGAGAAATAACCCCTTTTTTAATATACAGCTTGTAATCTCCGTGGTGTGTTTTTAAGCATGATCCTACTATTATTTTTCTTCTACATATGCTTTTCTGATTTTTTATGATAAATAAAGCACAGTTTTCATGGCATCTAAATCTGCAGTGGAAAACATGAGGCGAGCTTCAATTTGAGCCACACATGCTCAATTCTAGTTCCCTCATCTCCCACCTTTGGAACTTGCATAGCTGCAAAGGCACTCCATTTCCCCACCTATAAAGTGCAAAAGAAAATTCCTGCCATGTAGGATTGTAGATGGGATTCAGTGAGATGATGTGATGAACATATTTTAAGATTAGATAGTGCTGATGGTTGCACAACATTGTGAGGTTTCTGGAAACCACCTAGTTGTGTTTTTTTAAAGTGATTAAAATGGGGATTTCATGTTGTATGAATTTTGTCGCCAATTTTTTTGAAGTGTTGAACACGGTACCACACACCTGGAAGGCATTCAGTAGCTCTCATTACCTCCTCTTCAGGTGAGGAGATGCAGGTCCTGCCAGACAACTTGGATGGAGTGAAAATTACTCAGAGATAAGTCCAAAAATTCACTAAGAGTACTAGTTGGAAAATAAACTAAGGTAGGAACTGGCAGGTCTCTTCATGACTGCTGATCATTCCCACAGCCTGTCCCCGCCAGCCACGGAGGTTCCAGAGTTTTCTTTGGCTTGGGTTTTTCCTGTCCTCTGTTCCTTCAGCCCCGCCCCATCCCCAGGACTCTTACCCCTGAGAGATCTTCCACCAGGGCAGAGTGGACAATGGCTTTCAGACCTGGGACTCTAAAGAGTTGCTGAAGCAGCTGGAAGATTTCATATGTATGATGATTGTTCACACTTGGACCCATAAAGAAAAAAATAAAACTACAGTGTGAGAGAGGAAGGGTCAGTGAAAATAAACATCTCTTCTTGAAGAAAATCCATAGCTGTGTGGTGGATGCAGCATGGTGCGGGGATTTTGGAGTCTCCAGCATGCATAATTGTGGTTTAAGAAGGAGAAAAGAAGAGTCCTATTCATGTTCCCACCTCCTTATGGTGACCCCGATTCAGAAATTAGACAGAATTTTCATTAGCATTTGCTAAAGGTCCTTAGCATTTCAAATTTGAAAACATTCTTTTCAGAGATGGGAGGCCAACCAAGGCCCAGTCTGTCATTTGTCTATGAAAGGCGACCTTAGACAATATGTTGGGGTTTCAGGACAGGAACGTGCACAAACTGAAAAATGGTTCCACCACTTCCTAATGACTTTGGGCAAATTAGATGTGTGGAGAGCGAGTGAGCTATGGCCACTGGCTGATCCTGCAAAGTGTTGGCAAAGCCACACCTGGGAGCATTCCTTGCCAGAGGTGAGGTTATGTGAACAGGCTTGACGCTCGGCTCTCTGATGTCAATGTCAATAGTTATCAGTTGTTCCAGTACAATGGGTTTTCTAGGTACAACAGGATAGCCCCAAGATGTTTCTAACATTGTAACATTTAAGTGCACAAACAATTCTCTTGAGAAATCATAGGCCTTGAGCAAGTTGCAGAGCTTCTATAGTTAAACCTCCTGATCATGAGACCCTATATAATAAACATGTGGAGCTAGTTCTGGATTACTCCATCAGAGGACAGTGTCCCGTCTAGCCCCATCTTTACTTGAAAATGTTTTTGTGGTTTTCTTAATCCCCCTTCACCCCTCCTCGAGATCTTTTGCTGTCGCTGCACAGGTCACGGTACTCTTGACCTCTTTGGTCCTCTATAACCTAACCTCTGAACAGAGTCTTGATATTTACCTTGATGCTTTCTTGAGAAGATGAAAGATTTGGAATGTGAAGATCTCAATATTGTCTAGCTCATGTCATACCCTTCATTAGTGGTCACAACAGCCACAAGGATGATAAGAGCAGCAACAGTGCCCATCATGTTGACACAGCTCAGTCTCCCCAAGTTCAGTCATCTTTCACAACTCTGTATCTTAGTAATGGTCACAGCAAGGCCAACTTATTTCCAGCTGATATTTATAGGTGTAGTCAACCAAGATAGAGGGAGGGACATCTGGTCTCTGGCAACAAAGCAGATTAAAAATACTTACTGTTTAAAGTTTACAAATAAACCTCTTTGGAATGATAACAATCCTGGTAATAATTATGCTCTTGTCAGTAGGAAGGTAACACTTCAAGATACTTATACCACCAGAGCTTTCATTTTCAAAGAGAGATTATGAGAATAGATTGGCCATAGTTGTTATAATGTGCTTAGAAACAAACCAGCCCCTGTCACAGTGATTTCATCAACAGGTTCCCAGAATATATTTCTATACTTTCCCTTGAAATGACAGTTGAGATCCTGAGTAAAACCACAGGACACATTGATCTTTAGTCATTCCCATCATATCTTAGGGACAAAAGCAAGGACTCCGCAATACCTTGGAAATAAAAATCCCCCAACTCAGAAGGGAGAAAAATGGAGCCCTGATAGGCAGGAAATCTTACAAAGGATCCCGAATTTTAGAGGTGGTGGAAATGAAACACAACTATCAAACTGAGAAGATCAAGGGGGCAGGGATCCATGAGACCCCTAACTGGAAACCAGTAGGCCTAAGCTAGATCAGTAGAAATAAAGTTGTGAAAATCCACTCCTGTAGGGGTGAGTCCTTTAGAAAGGGCTTTATACCTGATGTTGGGGCTCACAGAGTGTCACCAAGAGCCTGATATTGGACCCAGGGCATAGGTAGAAGTATCCCCTTCCATGACTCCATGGCCTGCTCAGGGGTTACTGCTGTCAGTCAATTAGGCAATGGGTCCATGACATCGGGACAGCCAGTTCTTGAGCCTGGGCAGGGAGCAGAACTTTCAGGACTTCCTTTCAAGCCCAATGGAGTTAAAGTTTTTATTTATATTCTTCAAGACCTGCAAAGAAATTTATCATTTCTAATCACTCTCTAAGGAATCAGAATTTCTAGGGTGAAATCTCAATTCTGCTCCTTATAGGATGACTTTGATCAGATAATCCAAATCCTTGTCTTCTTTTCTTCATCTGTAATATGGGGCAACACTGCTGCTCCTCGGTGATCTTGGGAGGATTCAGGAAGTGGATTAATCCATTCAAGTAAAAAACAGAGAGATGCTCAGTAAATTATATAAACAAGGTTATTTTTAACTACTTCAGAATATCATATTTTATAGTTAAAGCATGGTAGTTCAGTGAGCCCATATTTATGCATATTGTATTTGCTTCCCTTTTTGTTCTTTCAAACAATGCTAAGATAATCAATTCTGCACTCTCTTTTTTTTTATACCTTAAAATATGCCTGATGAATAAATTCTCCAAAGGGTATTCAATATCTTTCATCCAGTTGTCCTCTGAATGTTCTTTGAGACTTAGTGGGTCAGTGGGAACTGTTCAACTCCTCCCAGGCATATTTGCAGTAAGAAGGACTGAACTGAGGAGGAGAACATTCTAGATTGTAGAAGCAATGTATTTAAAACTGCGGAGAAATAATCAGGTGATGTCCTCACCTTTGTCTGGGCTCTAGAATGGGAATGACAAAGTAGACTGGGTTAATGGTGCAGAAAGAAGCTAAGAAGCTTCTTCTCCCAAATAATAACAAATGATAAACTCCTAAGGTGTTATGTCTTATTGAGTGATATGGCTTCACCGTAATAATAGCAACTGTCCACTAGAGAACCATTTCTCAAAGCATGGAATACCACCACAATATTAAAAAAGAATGTTTACGGTAGTGTGGGCACATTAAACATTACTTAGGTTAAAAGTATAACTTTTTCAGTAATCACTCCAATCAATTATTTTATTCATAATTTATCTGTAACATCTATCTAAACCCTTCTGTTCTATCCTTCCTTTATACAATTACCACAACAAAAAGCATAGACATTAAGCTCAGAGTCTTGAGCAAGCAAAAAATATCTTGCATTTTTTCATTGTATTTATGTTTCAACAACCTTTTACCTGTGGCTACCTGTGGCAATTGATATGGTTATCCATTTACAAGAGAGGTACACATTTCCTTTACAAACACATTTCAAGAAGGCCGTCAACTTTTAATAATGGAATTCAGAAAAATACCCAGCCAGATTAAGAGAAAACATGTAGAAAATGGACCTTGCTTAATTTATCCAGGATCAACCAACCCTGATGAATATTTTACCACTAAAATCATCAACTATATCTAAAACCGTGCCTTGGTCTTCTTCAGATGATTCTAGAAATCAAACACTTTTAAATCCTATATAACTTTGAATTGAAGTGTTGAGTTCATCACATGAAACTGATTTTTCTCAAAACCTCTCCCACCAAAGGTCCCATGACAGTGGCCACAACCTCAGATGAAACCATTCTAGGCCCTGGACATTTATTAAGAAAAAGTCAATACCAATAGTACTAGGAAGAAAATAACTGATGATGTTTGGATCACTGGTATCCCAAACCCAATTTGGGGGTTGGTTTGCCAGATCCAAAGGATTATACCCAGTTTCAATAAAAAAAGTTTATAAATTCATTTTTACTAGTGCCTTTTGGAAAATAAACCCAATGCTAGTTTTATTGTGACTATAGCTCACTCTGAGCACAAACGTGGCAGATGCTCAAAATTCAGAGATCTAATCCAAAATTTCAGACACACATCTTTTTTGTAGTCAAAGAGAAAATGAGCCCAGAATTGGCCTGATTTGACTGGCTAATCTCTTATTTATTTATTTTTCTGAATTCCATAAGCAGAACTACATAGTAATTCTAATTTTTTGTTCACATGGTATTTACAGTTATCTGTGTTTCCTTGAGATATTATAGAGTTCTTTCTTTGTACAAGCCTTTCCAAGGTTTTACTTTATTTTATTTTTTCCTTCTACATGCCCAGTATGCTGAAACCTATCCTGGGAAACTGGTAGGGATTAGATGTTTTTAGGTCACAAGTCAAAAAATTCCTAATACTCTCAGACATTCTATGTCTAGGAATGTTTGCTAATGTGAGCCCCACTCTCCATGTGTATCTTTAATCTCCCAACCAGCTGTCTCCCATAAAAAGATATTTCTGTTTTTAGTTACAAATCTGTTTAAAGATAAAACTCACTCATAAATACACAACCACATGCAAAGATTTTTTTCTGCTGACATTATAGAAATAATGCCAGATGAAAAATATTAAAGTTTGTTTAGAAATAGAAAATGCGCTCTGCCTCCCTTGACTGGGGCCTGTGTTTTTATATGTTCAAGGACTTTTTGTGTCCCTTTCTGAGTGTCTCTTGGAGAACACAATCTTCTACTATCTATGTGACTTAGCTCTTCTTCAAGCAATTAAAATTGTTGGGTACATTCCTAACTGAGGAATTAACTCCCCATAATAGGAGGCAGGGATAGAAGGAGGGAAAAAGGGAAGAAAAAGGAAAAACAAGAAATAAGCTCTGGTGCATTAACACAAAATCTCTGTCCTGTTATGGGATGACTAATTCGCCTCCCTACTCTTATTTGCCTTTCTGTTAACCCCAGAGAGCATTAGGTGAGAGATGGTATTTTCTTCTACTCTCTTCTGTTTCTTTTGAAACCTACTACCATTTGTATAAAAAAATAGTACTTAATCAATGCTCAAATACATTTGCTGCTAATTGAATTAGTACTACTTGTTATATAATAAATTATGCAAAAAAGGAAATATTTGTACTTGGCTTCTTTCCCAATTCTTTGCAGCTTAGGATGCCATCTCTGCTGTGTATTTATCACCCATTAACCTAGTTAGAATGGGACCATTCCAATTTTTCCTTTCCCAGATTGTTGTTATCTCAGCAGACCTTTCATAACCATGCTCCTCTTTGTGTGGAAGCTCAAGGAGTAACAGCTGGTATGATTTATTGTGACCGCACATTGAACAAGAGCAAATGAAAACACATTGTCACCTACGCTGCAACAAACATGTATAGTACCTACATCCATGTCCACTTCACAGACAAGAAAATGGAGGCTTGGGGAACATAGGTTACTCAGATTCACAAGACTGATTCCAGTCCTAATAGACTCGGAAGCACTATGTGAGACTGAATCCTCTAAACAGATGAATGGAAGAAGTCACTTCAAATGAGTCCTTCTGTGTATCAAACACGGTGGTTGTCACTTCACTCACTACTGTCATTCTATCCACTCTAAAGTATGAAGAGATCAGTATTAATAACCCCATTTTATATTCAAGGAAGTGAAGGCCACATAACTTAGCTAAATTGCCTAAGGACATAGTACTAGCTCCTGGATGCACTCATGCTATAGATATCTCAACATTTTAGGAAATGGCAACTTTCGTTAAATTTTCCATTAAATATCCCAGACACAGATTTCTCAATCACAGGCTATAAAATTATTTCATCAAGCATAATTTCTCATTCTGGTATTCAAAGACACAACATGCCCTGAAGCATTACCCTGGTTTTAAAATATTTGTATGTAGAAAGCTTCATGCTGCAGATTGAAATCACCTTCCTTCCAGAAAACACAGCTGCTGCTTGGTGACCAGAGGTCACCATGAGCGTGATTATGATTGCAGCAGTGACCACATGCTCTTCCTCGTGTGCTCTTTCTTTATCCCAGGAAAGGTCTGCCTTAGAGTCTCCTGATATCACAAATGACAAAACCAAGATGCTATTGGGAAAGGCATGTGTTTAGAACTTCCCTCATAATAAACTCTTCATCTACCCAGAGAAATAAGTCAGCAAACTAAAAAAAAAAAAAAAACACTTCTGCCACCATTTTGATGGAGTCCATAAATTATTTGAAAAAGTTTACCATAGGATGACCCTCTCAATTGAATGACCATTCTCCATCTTCACTCCAGTTTCTCTGTTTAAACGGTGTGTTTCTCTCTGTGTGTAGCGGGGTGGGCATGCAGGTGGGTGAGCACGTGTGTACTCATTCATGGCGAGGAGATGGTTAAGATGGTCACATAAAAAAAAGTTAATGATTTTAAATTTAAAAATCTGGATTACCTTAACCACTTCTTAACAGGTGTTTTGTTTACTCTAGTCCACATGTATCCTATCTCTGTCCTTTACAAAGCCCATCAGAGTAAGAGTGAGGTTGTGTGATCGTCTCAGCATTTCCATGCCCACCGCACACATGTTGATTTCTTGTACTTTGTGAGAGTAAGAAGAACCCTGGAACATCAAGGACCCTGCGGTGTCATTCTCACATCCTTGCCTGGCCTGATTCTCTATCACCACCCCTTGTACTTCAAAGGCTCCAGGACCACTGAGTTTCAGAATGCTTTCTATGCACCGCAGGTACTCGTGTCGCCAGATACACACAAACCATTCCTCTCCTTGAATGCCTTTTAGGGACACAGTCAGGTCCTGATGCCCAGCGACTGCTCTTTGACTAGGATGCTCCCAGCAATATTAAAAATGGAAGATTCTGTTAAAAAAAATGCTCTGTGCACTCATCAGAGTTGGGGGCAGCCCAAGACCATTTGCCACATCCAGTGTTAGACGCTGAAAGTGAAAAACGAGCTGACAAACTTAAAACTCTTTGCAGAAGTCACTGGGGAGAGGATCTGGCAGCTCCGCAAGCCAGGTTAATACCTGAATTACAAAGTGTTCATGAGCACCCTCAGCTGCAAGAACAAAGGCCTCTGAGGTAGGCCCCAAGTGCTGCCGCGCCATCTCCTGACTCAGAGCAATGGGCAGCCCCGTCATCCACCAGGCCATGGGGAAGCACTTTTTTTCTATTTTATTTTTCAAAAAAGCATCCACTGGGTCTTTTCCAAGGCAGACCAGGGAAAAAAAGCAAAGGCCAGTGGCCAGGCTTAGCCTGACTTCAAATCTGTACTGCTTCCCAAATGAAAATTACTGTTACATCAGTCTGCGGTAGTATGCAAAGGTTTAACTGATTAAAATGGTAAGTCATCGCAGACAATAAAAATAGCATATGTTACACTTTATGAGCTGGATTCTTTACATACATTATTGTTTATCTTTTTCCAATATATTTCATATTTCTGGTGGAGGAAATGGGTGGTTAGAGGGTCTATGTAATTCACTTGAAGCTATAGAGCTGGCTAGTTTGTCCAGTTTACCCAATGGTGTACATAGGTAGAATCTGAACCTAAATTGCTGTGATCCAGGCTCAACCCACATCCTTCCTGCCACGTTAATCTTTGTGTCTCCAGTGGAACTTCCTTTAACAAACTTGGATCCTACAGACCATGGAGGGAGGTCAGAATATGGGTATTAAAAATGACCGTCAGGATATGGTTCAGTAGAGAGCTTGCCTAACATGCACAATTACCTGAGTTCAATCCCCAGCAACACAAAAAAATCAAATTAAGATAAAAAATGAAAATGATCATTGATGTCATGCCAACTATCCCAAGGTAACTTGCTTGGGTTCAGATTTCTCCTTCAAGCTGGTGTCTGCGTAGCTTCATCCTTTAATGGAATCCACCCAAACTGGTCTTTGCTATCTTTTCAGGGACTAAAATATTAAACCCAGTAGTATTGTCCAATATCTTTCACAGGTTTGGCCAAGACAGACGCTATTCTTAGAATATGGCCTGGAATATATTGGGTCTATTTATTCATTGAAAGTCTCTAACTCAACCGTGGAGAAAGCCAGGCCATCAGCACAGTACCAGCAGGGTGTCACATTCTGTCCCCTGGTCCCACTACCCTGTGCTCTGGAAATCTTCCCCTGGCCTGCACTGGGAATAGAGAAGAAGGCAGAACCACAGCAAGAATTTGTTTTCTAAGTTTTCAGTTCGGATGAGATCTATGCATACTTCCCGGCTTTTACATGACCATGATGCTTAAGTCACTTGCAACTGTCATTTATCTTAAGAAACATAAATGGTTGTAATACTTCTGAACAATAATTTTAGTGTGGCTTGAGGATGACATGAAGACTGTGGATTGTGTAATTTCTTTCTTCCTTTCTCCTTTCCTTTATTCTTTTCTTTTCTTTCAAAATTGTGGTGGGCAAATTAGATGTAAAAGTGAGATCCAACCTTATAGAAAGTATATAAAATACTTTCCCATCAGAAGTAAATATCTGTTCTCTGGCCCAAGTATTGGAATGCAATATACAAAAACAAACATTGTTCCCACTCTCAGGTGCTTAGAGTCTAGAGGAGGAGAAGAACTTTGTCTACATAGACACTCATGAATATAAAATTACCAATTGAGATATGCATAGGGAAGGAAACAAGTGTGGTTCTGCGAAAGTATAAAGTAAGGAACCCTAATTTCAGCTAAGAGCTTTCCTAGGGAAATGACACACTAGTGGAGTCACCTGGACAAATAGGATCTGGCCATGGTGTGGGTTAAGGATGGTGTGTGAAAAGTGCAATGGTGAGCAAGACCTTCCCGCTGCAATGAGCTGACAGCAGGACAGAGGGCTCATTTGAGAAATGGGGGGTGGCGGCCTCTACCTTTGGAACGTGGAGGCTAAGAATAGAATGCTGATAGATGGACCTACAGAAGAAGGTGGGAATCAGAACTTAGCCTTCCTCATTAAGTCAGAGAAAATATTATGTCTATATCCAAAGACTGTGAAACCATAAGACCTCTGGACCTCAAAGTGTGGTTGTCCACAGATCTAAACTATTAGCATCACATGGCACTTGTGAGAAAGACTAATTCTCAGGTCTCAACCCAAACCTACTGAGTCAAAAATTCTGGTGGAGGAGCCCAGAAACCTGGGTTCTAACAAGCATTCTGGGGAATTCTGGTACATGCTCAAGTTGGAGGACCATGGCATGGGCAGCGGTGTGAGACAAGGAATCGGGTGCGGTGTGTGTGGTTAGGGGCAGAGTTGGCATGATGAAGTTGGTGTCATGAGAAGATCAGCAAAGCTGAGAGATCTGGGTCGATTGGAGAGGTCCCTGGAGTCTCTGGGAGTCCTCCAGAGGTGTGACTAGTGATGTGGAGTTATAGCTCACTTCATTTCATGTTTTTCTCGGCCTTACTTAAGTCTTCAGCTAATCCCAATGCTTGTTTCCTTTATGTATTGAGATGCATTTAAATTTTCATTAAATATGTTTTGGAACAAGTCAAAAGGCATATAAAGAATGTGCATATTCTTAATTAATAAACAGATCTAATGCATTTCTGAAGGATTCTGTCCCATCTGAGACCACCCGTCCAGATAGTGATGTAACTTCAAGGCAAAAGCAGTAAGACAGCAGGTATGTTGTGTTTGCAAGATGTTCAAAACTTCTTCCCCCTACCAAATTCAAACTGCAGGACAGTGGAAAATACCACAGCCTTGCCAAAGTAAATTACTAAATAAAAACAAAGGGCATGAAATTACAATTTCCAAAATGGATTCTTTCCCTGTTTATTTCTGCTCTGCTTTAATATAGGGGGGTTTGTTTCCTTGTATTTTTAAAAGAATTCATGATATAAATTGTTTTAAATCCAGCAGATACTAGAATATAAACTAACCAATGACAGAAAAACCGATAAGAGAGGATATGTGAAATTTAATGGACAGCTATGCAGGAATAGAAAAGGCAGGTCCACCAGGCGCAGTAGCGCACGCCTGTAATCCCAGAACTTGGGAGGCTGAGACGGGAGGATCAGGAGTTCAAAGCCAGCCTCAGCAATGGCGAGGCACTCAGCAACTCAGTGAGACCCTGTTTCTAATAAAATACAAAAAGGGCTGGGGATGTGGCCCAGTGGTTTAGTGCCCCTCAGTTTAATCCCGCTACCAAAAAAAAAAAA
Source organism: Tamias sibiricus (assembly GCA_025594165.1). Lineage (NCBI taxonomy): Eukaryota > Metazoa > Chordata > Mammalia > Rodentia > Sciuridae > Tamias > Tamias sibiricus. The sequence continues at coordinate 21,211,356 of CM046672.1, read as the reverse complement.
AAAAAAAAAAAGGCAGGTCTTCTGAGGACACCTGTTGTATATACTGATACCTGAGCCCTAGGTCCAAATTTGTAGTTTAACTTTCTTATGGTGGGCCTCAGGCCTTATTCTTCTTTAACCTCTTCATCAATATGGAACCAGGGTTGAAAACAACCATACTAGTGGATATCTCAGAAAACAGGAGACATAAAAATACCTGACCATATAGTGTAGTTTGAAATGTACCTTGTATACAGGATTATCAGATGAAGTAATAGCTTGCCAACTTCAGAATTCCACAGGCAAAGACTCAATCTCATTTCAAAATGATCCATATCAGAAAATCACGAGAGTGCCTCTTTGGAGCTACCTCAAAATAACTTCTGATAAAAACTTGGCCGAGGTTTCTCAGTGAGACTTACATGTATCCAAGCCATCTAGGGATATCTACTGAAGTAAATATATTAAGCAGAATCAAATTTTTTGAAAAGGAAGACTGCATGTACTTTATAAATGATTTCCATACACTTTAAAATTTTAGCAAAACTGTTGCAATCACGTGTTCACTCAATGATATTTATCAAACACCTATTGTGTGTCAGGAACTGTGCTTGGTGTTAGATATCTTTTTGTGGATAAGATAGATTTAGTTTCTACCTTCATGAATTTTTCTAGTGGTTTGTCATTTTTCTCCCTCCTTTCCCTATTTCAAAATTTGCATGTAGGTAAATTTGATCTACCTGCTTTCCTTGAGACTTTGCATTCTTCAAGTACCATTTAGAAGGTCAGGTTTAATGGAGTTTCTGGCATATTAAAAATATAGTCACTAGCCGGGCGCGGTGGCGCACGCCTGTAATCCCAGCACTTTGGGAGGCTGAGGCAGGAGGATCACAAGTTCAAAGCCAGCCTCAGCAATGGCAAGGCACTTAGCAATTCAGTGAGACCCTGTCTCTAATAAAATACAAAAAAGGGCTGGGGATGTGTGGTCTAGTGCCGCTGAGTTCAATCCCCAGTACCAAAAAAATAATAAAATAATAATAATAATAATAATAATAATATATATATATATATGTATATATATAGTCACATTAGTCACCAAATCTCAGGTGATTGGGTTTGTCAAATTATTATTCACTCACAACTGAAATAATAGACTTATTTATTGTCTTATTATTTCATTCATCTACCCATAGGCTCATGCAGCTACTCACTTATGAAGGTTGACAAAATTCTTTTGACAAAAACATTTCATAATCATATAGTTTATGTTCCTTGATTAATTTCAAGTCAATTGAATAAATGAAAGTGGGTTTTCTTACTTATAGCAATGTTACCTGCATCTGCCTGGATAGAATCTATGACTCTTGGATCTTGTGTCACTTGACAACTTGACGATCACATCCCAGGGACAGAGATGCAAACTCCAACATGCCTGTTTATTTTGGTGAGAATACTGTCATGGGCTTCTGTTGGGAACATGCTGCTGAGAGCATCCATTTCTGAGAACACAAGCCTCGCCTGCCGTCTTCACTGTGATTGACTTGCTCTTGCTTAATGATGATTCCACCATTCCTAACGACCCATACCCTGCCCAGCTCTGCTAAGAATGTCAATTTCCTTGAAAACAAGGCTCAGGTTTTATTGCCACTTACATCTCCTAACTCCTTCTGTTAATGATATTGGCCCTAATGAGGATTAAACGGTCTGACTCCTGGCAATGAGGACTGTAAGAACCTTAATGGTGCTGCAGCATTTCATGCATGTCTTCGTTGCTAATGTTGCCATTTTTGTCATTGAGATACTTCTGCAATACATGCGATATGTAATGTAGGGGGTTTGATCGAGGTGAACTTTTTGGGAGAGGAAGAAGCAGAGCAGGAGCAAGCACTGGCATACTCATGCTGTTTCGTAGTCCAGAGAGAACTTTTTTTAAGAAAATATTTATTTATTTGTTTTAGTTGTACACAATGCCTTTTTTGTTTTTACATGGTGCTGAGGATCGAACCCGGGCCGCGCACATGCCAGGCGAGTGCTCTACCGCTGAGTCACAACCCTAGCCCCCAGAGAGAACTTTTATATTCATGATTTAATTCACAACAACTAAGGACTGAAAGTAGCACAGGGTGGGGTACAGTATGCTCAGATGGCAGGTGGTGATTTTTGACAGTCATACAAGAAACAGAAATGGTAAAGCAAACAATCAATCCAGCCCGCTTGAATCCAGGCACAGTGGTGTCTGCAATCTGGCCAGTCAGGGTGTGGTGCACGGTCCAGCAGCGTCACCATCGCCTGGAAGCCTATTGGAAATGCAGACCCTCAAGCCCCACCAGATCCACTGAATTAGAATCTACATTTTTAACGAAAAGAACCGTCGTTTAGTTTTACATAAGTAAAAATGTGAGAGGCATTGTTTTTGTTTTTGTTATTTTTGAGGGGGGTTCCCAGGGTTGAACTCAAGGGCACTCAACCACTGAGCCGCATTCCCCAGCCCTTTTTTGTATTTTATTGGACACAGGGTCTCACTGCATTGCTTAGCACCTCGCCATTGCTGAGGCTGGCTTTTAACTAATGATCCTCCTGCCTCAGCCTCCTGAGCTGCTGGGATTACAGGCACCTTGGAAGAGGCATTGTTTTTAGCATATATCACTGTTTGCTACTCTCTGCACTTCAAGGGATCACACCACTGTTACTCATCCTGAAAATAAGAGCTAAAAAACAAACCTACATCTGATCCTAAAGAAATGCCTTGCCACCAGAAAGATGTTTCATAAATAGAAATGTTCTTTTAAATGCTTTCAAAGCAAGATTGAGAAAATAATGGTGCCTCCATATGTAATTTACTACTGTTGCAATGATTTAAATAAGGCGTTTTAATAAGAAAAATGCATATGAAAATAATTAAAAATATACAAGAACAGGCAAAATAAAATTTAGATGTGTATAAAATAAATAGGAAAGCACACATGAGGGAAATATGAAATGATTTTGGTGCTTTTTTTTTAAAAAAAAAAAAAAAAAAAACTTCATTTTGGAACAATTTGAAAAGTACCCACAATTTGTGAAAATAGTATGGAGAGTTCCAATATACCCCACACCCAATTTCCTTTCGTATTATCACCTTACATCCACTTTTATACTTAGTGAAGCCATAGCAACATATTATTTTAAATCTCCCTAAATTTTGCCTAACATCTTTTATGTGTCCCAAGATCTCATAAGATACATCCTATCAAATTTAGTCATTGTTCCTCTTGTCTGGGACAGTTGATCAGAATTTCCTTATCTTTGATGACCTTAATGTTTTTGAGAAGCAGTTTGTAGGTACTTTCTAATGCTTCTCCTCTCAAGTGAGGTTGTCCTTAAGGGAAGCTGTCCCATGTTTTTCTCATGATTAGACAGCAGTTGGGTGTTTTAGAATGAAGACCACAGACGTGGTTCCATTGTCTTCACACCCCATCCACCCTATCAGTGATGGTGTTCTCAGGATGACTTGGCACTGTTGATATTCACATCCCTGTCTACCTCAGGTAGCATTTGTCAGCTTCATTTCCTGTAAAGTTATTCTTTGTTCCCTCCTTTCCACACTGCAGTCTTTGCACAGCCCACACTATAGGAGTGGGAAGCTTTGCTTTCCTCCTGGGGGGTGGAGTATCTGCATAAATTACTTGGAATTCTTCTGCATGAGATGCTTGTCTGTTCTCCCACATAGATTTATATATTCAATGGGTTATTTTAATCAGCATGGACTCATCAATGTTTACACTCAAGACTATTAATCCAAAACGACTTTATTTTGTTGCTTAAATTGTTCTGGCTTTGGCCATCAAGAATGCTTTATGTTGGCTCCTGTGTATGTCCTTTGACCTACTCTCATTACTAATTTTTTTTTTTTATTACATACTTTCTGGCTTCATATGAAGCTCCAAGCTCATTTTGTATATTTTCATTTTTTTTTAATTGGGGAGGATATTAGAAACCACATTCTGGGCATTAGGTATGCTCATTTCTACTAGAGTGTTATTGCTTCTAGGACTTTGCAACTGGCAGAGAAAAGAAATAAATGTTCGTATACTAAAACTGTGGATAAGCATGCATCTACCTAACCACGTGTATCGATATTAAATTAAACCTGTTCTTACTGGTACCTCCAACTACAATCCATTAAACATTGACCATTCCATTTTCTTCCTCTTGAATCTCTGTACCTTCCCACTCTTTAGACTATTGAAATCTCTATCCGTTATAGAGCGTGTATTTATTGTTTCAATACTCTGTTTTCCTCATATATTTGGGCACTTTGTTGATGTGTATGTGCGTATAATAGTTAAAACTTTTAATAGATTGACTCCTTTAACAATATGCAATTTCCTTTGCCTTTCATAACCCTATTTGACATGAACTGTATATTGTCCATCATTAATATAGCCGATCCAGCTATTTTGTTACTATTTGGATGGAATATCATTTATATCATGTTGTTTTTAAGATATTGATGTTTGGGGATCTAAACCGAGTTTCTTGTGAAAAGAGTATAGTTGGATCCCACTTTTTTCTTTTGTAATTCATTTATTTATTTTCTGGTCCTGTTAAATCTGCTCATCTCTGCCTTTTAATTGGATAGTTTAATTCATTTGCAGTGTAAATCCTTTTTGATAAAGAATGACTTACTTCTGCCATCTATTTGTTTTTTGTGTGTGTTTTATGTGTTTTGTTCCTCAGTTTCCCTGATTCTTCCTTCCTCTGCTTAATTGATTTTTCTAGTACAACAATATGAGTCTCATCATGTTTATTTTTCTGTACATATTTTAGTATTTTTTCCTTAGTGGTTACCCAGGAGATTACAACTGACACTTTAACTTCTAACAGGCAACTTCAAATTCGTGCCAGTTGCTTCAGAGTATTCAAAATTCTGATTTTTAATAGCTTCATTGCCCATTGACACGGATTTATAATTGTTGGTTTATGCTTTTATCCTTTAAATTATATAGGAAAGATAAGAGTGTAGTTAGAAACAAAATACATGAAAACATGAGCTTTTATACTTATCTGCAGCCACCTTCGCCTTTCCTTTGTTCACTTTTCCATGTGACACAAGTCACTGCCTCATGTCCTTTCATTTCAACCTGCAGGATTCCACTGAGCACTTCTTGCAGAGAAGGTCTACGAGTGACATACCCCCTTAGTTTTTGTTCTTCTGGAATATTCTGATATATTTTTTTTCATTTTTGAAAAATAGTTTTTGCCAAATATAGAATTCTTCCTTGATGGTATTTTTCCTGCAGCATTCTAAAAATGTCATCTCAGTCCCTTCTGGCCTCCACAGTTTCTGATGAGAAATTGGCACCTAATTCTCTTTCTTGCACAGGATGAGTTTTTCTTTTACAGTTTTCAAGAGTCTGTCTTTGTTTTTAGTTCAACAATGTGGTTATAGGATGCATCAATGATTGCTGTGAGGTTTTTGTTTGTTTTCTGTTGGGGGTTCATCGAGCCTCTTGAATGTGCACATTGATTTCTTTTATCAAATTTGGGAAATTCTTGCTGTTAATTCTTCAAGTAGTCTTTCTTCCCCTTTCTTTGCCTCTGGGAGTCCAGTTGAGCGTATGTTAGTCTTCTCCATGGTGTTCCACAGGTTTCCTAGGCTCTGTTAACCTTTCATTTTTTTTTCCTCTGTGCCCTTCAGTTTAGTTCATCTTAATTGACTCATCTTCAAAGTTACAGAAGCTTTCTTCTGTTTGCTTAAATATACTGGCAAACTTAACAAATTTGTTTACATTTCAATATTTGCAACTCTAGCATTTCTTTTTTTAATAATCCCTACCTCTTCATTGATATCCTCTATTTTGTGAGAATTTGTTCTCATGATTACCTGTACTTTTGTACATTCATGTTTGCTTTAGTTTTTAGAACATATTTACAACAGCTGGATTTAAGACTTCCATCTATTATGCATAATGCCTGAGCTTCTTCACCATTCCTATTATTTATTTTTTAACATGTGAATTTGCCAGTTTCTTATTTCTTTGTTCACCTTAAAATATTTTGCTGCATCTGGACAATTCAAGTGATATAATGTGATGACTTTAGAAATCAGACACTGCCCTCCCTGTGGTTTGCTGTTGCTGCTTGTTGTGTTGTTGTTGCTCGTATTTGGTGACTGTTCTCTACTTTATTTTTGTAGCCTGCATTATTTGTCATGGGCAACACTGAAGCCTGTGTTCCACTGGCCTCCTGGTCAACTGGTGTCTTGGTGGTTTCCTAAAAAAGGAAGGAGAAAAAGAAAAAGAAAAAAAAATGGAGATGGCAATGAAAGGGGAAAATACACTCTCCTTCTGCAGATTCCCTGGATCATACGCTCCTCCAATGTCATGCGCTCGTCTACTTACAACTCTGCGTTAGCCTTCACTTCCTTCTTGGGTAGAGCCCAGAGGCCAACTAGAGGTGCGAGTTTAGGGTATCTTTATGTTTCTCCTGAGCATATGTTCAGCCCTAGGCATGACCTTCTCAATTACCTGGTATAAGAGGGAGTTTCAAAAGCCCTCTTCTCCTCCATACCTCCTTCCCTAACTTCTTACTACCCAAGCCCTTTGGTTTCATCTATTCTATGATAAAATTACATTCTCATTTGTTTTTCAGCTTTTAGAACCCCAGTTCACCCTCATTTCATTTCATCCTGCCTCAGGCTATGGTTTCTTCTGCAGGCAGAACTATTCATGATGCTTTTCACCTTTTTCCAATTTTCCAGATCCACCAAGTGTTAACAGGTGCCACACATATCAGAACACAACTTTTTCATGCGTTTATTTTAGTGCAGCACAAATTAGAAGAGAAAAATAAACTCTGAGATTATTATGTAATAAGGCCAAAGGACTAAAAGAAAAACGAAGTTTGGTTCAAGTTTGGTTCAACATGCATGATATGCTGAAATTAGACAGTCAACATCCAAAGTATTAGACAGATGTCTACACATGTGTCTCTGGGCTGTTATCCTGCCTCAGGGCTACACTTCAGCATCATGGGTTCAAAAACAAGGTCAGGCACTCAATGGTAAGCTACCACTTGGAACTGACAGGATGACCCAAATCACAAGATATTACAGTATGATTTAGAATTATATGTCTGCATGTTATGCTTTGCAAATAACCATATGTATGAGGAAAATATATTGTGTATCTGTGTCTGTAATTCCAAGTCATCCACATCAGAATCATGAATTATTCCATGGTGAACATCAATGAGAACAAAGAGCAATATGGAGAAATTGATGTATATGTAGTGAACACACTACTTAAACTATCCAAATTGTCCAGATACAGGTATATGTTATTGTTATACGTGTATTCTTTCTTCATGGACAACACTGTATTAACACTGACAAAATGACAACATTGACAAAATGTTTTGCATTTGCTCTTCTAAGGTGTGAAATCCCACCCATACCTTTATTTTATTTATTTATTTATTTATTTATTTATTTATTTATTTATTTATTTATTTATTTTGTACCAGGGATTGAACTCAGGGGCACTTAGCCACATCCCCAGCCCTGTTTTGTATTTTATTTTGAGACAGGGTCTCACTGAGTTGCTTAGTGCCTTGCTTTTGCTGAGGCTGGCTTTGAACTTGAAAACCTCCTGCCTCAGCCTCCCGAGCTTCTGGGACATGCCTTTATTTTCAGACTATTCTTTCATCAGATTGAATGCTACCATTGGCCAAGCTACAGGATTCTTTTTTTTTTTTTTTTTTTTTTTTTTTTTTTTGGTACCGAGGATTGAACTCGGGGCCACTCGACCACTGGGCCACATCCCCAGCCCTTTTTTTGTATTTTATTAGAGACAGGTTCTCACTGAGTTGCTAAGTGCCTTGCCATTGCTGGGGCTGGCTTTGAACTCGTGATCTTCCTGCCTCAGCCTCCCAAGTGCTGGGATTACAGGCATGCACCACCGCGCCCGGCTACAGGATTCTTTTAGACTCTGCCAAGCCTGACTGAATATCTATCCACATCTATTTCTGAGTTTGAATTGGGATAAATCTAATCTGTAAAGAGAACTGCTTCTGATGATTAATCTTATGAATTTTGTGACCTCTCACAGACATCTAAGCCAAGTCTTTAAGGCCCCTGATACTTAACTACACATTGCTTAGTACCTTGAGTCTCTTTCTGAATCCACATTTCCTTAAATATCTACCAACTAACCCAATTATATTGTACTTCATGGATAGTTCTCAATGATATGACCATTTTATTATGCTCATTAACAACCAAAGTGAATTTAAGATCATACCCTGGGTTCTTACTCAAAGTCAAAGTACTTCCTCATGCCCTTTAGAAATCTACTGCATATAGTCACAGTAGATTATGTCCTTTGAAGGCATCAGGCACATATCAACAGACAAAAATGACCTGCATATTGGACTTGAAATAACTCACTTTCTCTGGTAAATTACTCTGCCCGTACAAATCTGGTGTTTCTTTTGGACTTTTGACAATAATAGTGCATTGTTCCTAGATGGAACTTTGAGTCATTTTATTGAATTGTTTACACCTCTCTTGACTCGCTTTTTTATCCCCAAGGGAAACTGTGATCTATACACAACTAGTGAGAAATATCATGGTATAGTAGGGAAAAGAACATTAAAATCAATAAGATCCAGTAATACAAATATTTTATTGTCTTTCACTGATTGATCTTGCCTAAGTGAATTAGACCCTTTAAATCTTAGTTTCCTCACCTTTAAAATAGAGCCTAATAACATCTCCTTCCAGAGGATCATTGAAAGGATGGATGAGATGTTTCTTAATGCACCAGCCCCTGTAGAGTCCCAGTAGATGCTCTCCCCTCTTGTTAGCTCCAAGGCCCTTCACTCATATCTGCCTTCAGCTGTCACAGACTCTCCTGTCCTAGAGTTACCACTTACCTCTCTGTCTTCCTCACCAGGCTACTGCCCCTAGGACTACAGAAAGGGGTTTTCAGTTCCTCTTCCTGCATAGCACCCAGCATGGTACCTGGGATGTATCAGATGCTAATAAAAACTAACAAAATGGTACTGAGGCTGGATCTTCCAGATGTTTTTTTTTTTTTTTTTTTTTTTTTTTTTTTTTGTACTCACATGTCATGATCAATCTGTCAGTATTTTGGTTAAAGGGGCTTCTGATGTACCAACTTCTCCTAAAGCCAGGGACTATGTGTTATTCTATTTCAATCTTATCAAATCCCTGGAAGGTAGGTGTTATTACGACCCCACCTCCACTTACAGGCAAGGAAATGAATTCAAAGAGATTACATAGTTTTCTGCTGCCAAATGGGAGAGGTCAGATTAGCCTGGTTGGCCTGTTCCAAGCCCCAGGGTCTGTACAGTGGAATGTCACCATAGAACAATGCTTAACATTTGTGATGGGCTACTTTATGCCCAGCACTGTGCTCAGGGATACACAAACATTATCTCATCTAACTCACCAGATTTCAAGGTTCAGACAGGCCAGGGATCTGTGTGTCTTATTCTATGTTCTATCCCTGGCACTCAACACTTTGCCAGACACAGAGCAGCTGCCAATCAATATGGGAGAGTAAATATGGGAGTGGAATGAATGAAACACTGCACGTGCCTCCACAGCCACACAGTAAGCAGGATCCGATATTTTAAATGAAGTCTCTTGGACCCTCTCTTATCTGGTCTAAGGAAAGACAAATATTTATGTAAAAAAAATGAAAGAAAAGTTTTTGTATTTGATTTGACAGAATTTTGTTGAGGATTTTTGCATCTATGTTCATTAAAGATATTGGCCTGAACTTTTCGTTTTTGGCTGTGTCTTTGCCTGGCTTTGGAATTAGTGTGATATTGGCCTCATAGAAAGAGTCTGGAAAAGTTCCCTCTTTTTCTATTTCCTGAAATAGATTGAAGAGTATTGGTATTAGTTCGTCTTTGAAGGTCTTGTAGAACTTGGCTGTGAACCCGTCTGGTCCTGGGCTTTTTTTTTTTTTTTTGTTTGGTAATGTTTTGATGGTGTCTTCTATTTCCTCACTTGAAATTGATCTGTTTAAATTGTGTATAGCCTCCAGATCCACTTTGGGCAATTCATATGACTCTAGAAATGTGTCAATGCCTTCGATATTTTCTATTTTTATTAGAGTACAAGTTTTCAAAGTAGTTTCTAATTATCTTCTGTATTTCTGAGGTGTTTGTTGTGATATTTCCTTTTTCATCATAGATGCTAGTAATTTGATTTTTTCTCTACTTCTTCTAGCTAGCATTGCTAAAGGTCTGTCAATTTCATTTTATTTTTTCAAAAAACCAACTTGTAGTTTTGTCAATTCTTTCAATTGTTTCTTTAGTCTCAATTTCATTAATTTCAGCTCTGATTTTAATCATTTCCTGTCTTCAACTGCACTTAGTGTTGATCTGTTCTTCTTTTTCTAGGGCTTTGAGGTGATGTTAATTCATTTATTTTTTTTTTTTTTTTCTTTTAAGGAATGAAAACTACGCAATAAATTTTCCACTTAATACTACCTTCACAGTATCCCAGATATTTCTATATGATGTATCTGTGTTCTCATTCACCTCTAAGAATTTTTTAATCTCCTTCCTGATGTCTTCTGTGACTCCTTGTTCATTCAGTGGCATGTTGTTTAGTTTCCAGGTGTTGGAGTAGCTTTTTTTAATTTTTTATTTTGTCATTGATTTCCAATTTCATTCCATTATGGTTTGATAGAGGGTAGTATCTCTACTTTTTTTTATATTTGTTGATAGTTGCTTTGTGGCATAATATGTGGTCTATCTTGGAGAAGGAGCCATGTGCTGTTGAGAAGTAAGTGTATTCATTCACTGAGGGATGAAATAATCTATATATGTCTGTTAAGTCTAAGTTATTAATTGTATTCATGAGGTCTAAAGTTACTTTATTTAGCTTTTGTTTGGATAATCAATCCAGTGGTGAAAGAGGTGTGTTGAAGTCCTCTAGAATAATTGTGTTGTGGTCTATTTGACTCTTGAACTTGAGAATGGTTTGTTTGATGATTGTAGGTGCTCCATTTTTGGGGGGGCATATAGATTTATAATTGCCATATCTTATTGATAAATGGTTCCCTTAAGCAGTAAGAAATATCCATCTTTGTCCTTTTTTATTAACTTTGGCTTGAAGTCTACCTTATTTCATATATGAGAATGGAAACCCCTCCTTGCTTCTGCAAGTGGTGAGATTTTCCCCAGCCTTTCACCTTCAGTCTGTTGATGTCTTTTTCTATGAGGTGAGTTTCTTGGAGACAGCATATTGTTGGGTCATTTCTTTTAATCCAGTCTGACAGTCTGTGTCTTTTGAATGGTAAGTTTAAACCATTAACATTCAGGGTTATTATTGAGATGTGATTCGAATTCCCATCCATTTTTTATTTTTTTTATGATATTTAACTTGATTTGGTTTCTCCTCTGGTTGGTGTTTCCATTAGTTTAATAATCCCCTTTGCTGATTTTCATTGTTATTTTTCTATTCCTCTTCATGGAATATCTTCCCCAGGATGTTCTGAAGTGCAGGCTTTTGAGTTGTGAAGTCTTTTAACTTTTGTTCGTCATGGAAGGTTTTTATTTCATCTTCAAATCTAAAGCTTAATTTTGCTGGACATAAGATTCGTTGTTGACATCCCTTTTCTTTCAGAGCTTAAAATATGTTGTTCCAGGATCTTCTAGATTTTAAGGTCTGGGTTGGAAAATCTTCACATAATCTAATTGGTTTTCCCCTATCAAGTACCTAGGAATTAGACCAGAGAAAATACGCTTAATAGAAGAAAAAGTAAGCTCTAATCTCCAACATGTCAGATTAGGCCTCAAGTTCCTTAATAAGACTCCTGTAGCACAAGAATTAATATCAAGAATCATAAATGGGATAGATTCAAACTAAAAAGATTCTTCTCAGCAAAAGAAATAATCAATGAGATGAATAGAGAACCAACTATTGGGAACAAATTTTTACCACATGCATATCAGATAGAGCACTAATCTCTAGAATATATAAAGAACTCAAAAATCTTAACACCAAAAACCAAATAACCCAAACAATAAGTGGGCCAAGGAACTGAAAAGACACTTCTCAGAGGAAGATATACAATCAATCTACAAATACATGAAAAAATGTTCAACATCTCTGGTAATTAGAGAAATGCACATCAAAAACTACTCTAAGATTTCATTTCACTCCAGTCAGAATGACAGCTATTAAGAACACAAACAACAATAAATGTTGGAGAGGATGTGGGGGAAAAGGCACACCCATACATTGCTGTGGGACTGCAAAATGGTGCATCCATTATGGAAAGCAGTATGGAGATTCCTTGGAAAACTGGGAACAGAACCACCTTATGACCCAGCCATCCCACTCCTGGGTCTATTCCCAAAGGACTTAAAAGCAGAATACTACAGGGACACAGCCACAACAATGTTTACAGCAGCACAATTCACAATAGCTAGGTTGTGGAACCAACCTAGATGCCCCTCAGTAGATGATTGGATAAAGAAAACATTGTATACTTACACAATGGAATATTACTCAGCAATAAAAGAGAATAAAATAATGACATTCACAGGTAAATGGATGAAGCTGGAGAATACAATAATAAGTGAAGTTAGCCAATCTCAAAAATCCAAATGCCAAATGTTTTCTCTGATATAAGGAAGCTGATTCACAGTGGGGTTGGGTCGGGGAACATTGGAGGATTAGAGGAACACTAGAAAGGCCAATGGGGAGGGAGGGCAAGGGAGGAGGCAAAGGGGTATAAAGGGGAAAAAAAAGAGGATGATAGAATGAGATGGATATCATTATTCTAAATGCATGATTGAAGATGGGTATAGTATGAATATACTTTGTATACAAAGAGCGATATGTAAAAAGTTGCTCTATATGTGTATTATGAATTGTAATGCATGCTACTGTTATAGATACAACAACTTCGAATTAAAAAAATGAAAGAAAAGAAAGGAAGAGAGAAGGAAGGAACAATAGAAAAGTAAATAAATAAATAACACATGAAAAGGTGGCACCATCAGTGTCCCATTAGCTCTGCTTATGATTACAAATTCTCCAGCAGGCAAAAGGAATAATGGGTCATGAACACTTCTCAGTCCTGGCCCCTCAGCCCTCTCTTTGTTTGTATATTGCTACTTTCAAAATCATTAAGTCTGTGACTGTTCACGGGGGTAATTCTGAGCATATGACAATTGCCTCTGAGTCAAAGGCTGTATCCCAACAGCTTAAATATAACAATGGTAGGTTCTTTTCAAAGGGTACATTTTCCCTCACAGCTGCCAGCTCTGCTTTCTATACAAACTAAAAATAATGATCTTTCCATTATGGGAGCACTAGTATTGTTGCTCTCCCTCTTAGCTTATATTAGTGCTTAAATTATACACCCCTAGTCTCCAGGGGTTTAAACTTGGCTGGGGAAACTTTTCCTGAGGCCAAATCATGGCTTTAGGAGCAAGAGGATTCTACTGCAGCTTCCTGCAGAGCCCAGGGCAGAATTACAGTACCAAAATTGGCTCCAGATACCATTGTTTGTCAGCTCTAAGAGGTCACTGATAGAATCTTTGTAGTCAACCCCAGGTACTGTACAATGACAGACCTTCTCCTCTTTCTCTGTCCTGTTCAAAACAAGGCACAAAGTGACACCTCTTTACTTACCAGGTTGCAAAGGAAATCTTTATTCAAATGTTTAAATATAGTACTTATCTTTAAAGGTGATAGGCACCAGGGTGCATGAGAGCAACCTATCCTAGTGTGTCCTAGTGTGGCGGTGAGAACCACAGGGCTCTGGTGAGTAAACCCAGCTGTGAGGCCGTGAGCTGTGGACTGAACGCAAGATGAAGTGGAAATGGAATGTGGGGTGGTGGAGCAGGCAAGGGGAGAGGAAAGGCATTTTGATAACCTACAAATTTGTCTCCAAATGATCTTTTCAAACTCTCAGTTCCTATAAACTTATTAAGAGTAATAGTGGCTTTTCCCCTGGCAAAATGATGGGAAAATAACCAATCATTTTTTCTTATTTCTCTTTCTCCCACTTGAATAATTGCATCTGCTGCTGCTCATCTACTGGTAACTACAGTGTTTGGTTGCTATTCCATGTGTAGGAAGGAGTTACCAAATGCTTTGGCAGTGGTGGGGTTTTTTATTCTACTCATATGATCTTGACTTTGGTGATCAATCAAGGCTCACTTAGCCTAACACCTTGTTTGTAATAATCTCTGGAGGAATCCTTTAATTCAAGTTTTTATAAAGAAGACAGGGTCATCTAAGAATGATTGTAGCATACTCCTGGACTGAAAGCCAGATATGACTTAATACATGGAATCCAAATATAATTATTTACAACACCTAAATGTTCCTATAACTCATTCCCAACCCTTCTTCACTATAGAATTGCATAAAACAATTTTGAAGATTGATCTCCTTGGTTGATTGTGCATCATTTCAGTATTCCCTTCATGTATTTCCAGGGAGGGCCCTCTCCATGTTAGTTGGTACTTCCATTATTAACTTTTTCAAGCAACCCTTATTTGTAAGCCCTGTCTCATTTAAAATACCTCCTTTCAAAGACATCACTAAGGAGTCTTGCCTCCATTCAACATGCTGTGCAGATGGCGGCCACCATCCAGGCATCTTGGGAAAAGCAGCTTCACTTTTTGTCAGTCTTCAACATTTCTTTTTCATATATGAAAACTCTGAATTCTCTGTTCTCTGGGCCTTTCCAGTGCCATCTGCAAAACCTTGAAGTATATAACAATTTTAAAATTGGGTTAATGGGAAAATGTATCTCCCATTGGATTATGTATGTATATATGAGATTTGTTTTAACAGTGAAATGACCCTTCCAACTGCAACCTATCAAGATAGTCTTGTTTCAGTGTTCCACACAATGTATTATTCTATATAGTTTCCTTTAAAAAATCAAATTAAAGAAACAAATATCAATGTGAAGATACAGAAACTGTTAATTAGGCTTATTCTTTTTTTTCTTTTACTTTTAATAAGTGCATATACTTATATTAAGGATACATTTCAGGCAAAGAGCTCAGTTGGGTTTTCTGCTAGGACTATTCTTAGTCAATGTGCGGGCATAACGACGATAAAATGTCTCCGTGTTCTGCAAAGACTACCATGAGTTCCAGCTCTGGAACAGGTTTAGCAATCATAAGTTTAGAGATTTATGTTCTCTTTTACAAAATGGAAAAGTACAAAATTTGAATTCTGACTTCTTTCATAAACCCCATGTTCTCTCCTATCCTTAGTCTCCTGTAGTTGGGAGGGCAAGTTAGAACACCCCTAAAGGAACCCCCCATCTTCACAGCCATAGTGCTATAACATGAGCTGCTACTTCTATTGCTTCCACTACTCCTATAATAATTATTATTGTTATTATTATTATTACCACTGCTGGTGCCATTACTGGTATTACTACTACTGTAAATAGTAAATAGAACTATTTACTTCTGCTATTGCTACTACTTCTGCCACTACAAACACCATTAAAGCACCTCTTTTTTTTTTTAAACAAAATTTTCACTTACAAAGAGATTTTCTGTATATTTTCTGGTACAAAACTGCAGGTCAGATTTGGCATGGGTCTGACGGGAGGTTGTGAGCTCCCTCATAGATAAGAAAAGATCCCACATTTTCTTATCAGTAACCTTCTTATTTCTCAGTGAACTCCCCAAACTTTCCTTTGACTGAAGCAATCCTTACCTTCCTACAGCTTTACTAATCTTCATTAAAAATAAAGTTAATTTGACTCCTTTGGATGTCTGTGTGTCCAATAGTGGAGGAATTGGCCCAGAATTCTTGGCTGTTCTTACTCCAACTATGTATCATGTTAGTTTTCAATTTTACTGTTGCTTTACCTATTCCAATATTTTAACCTGGAAATTGTGACATTTGAATATGTCCTGTAAGGGACAAACATGATTGATGCTACTTGCTCTCCTTATTATTAATGGCAGCTTTCCCATGGGCCTCCTATTGATTAGAGATAGATGATAAGTCAAGCAACCACGTTTCTGTGTTGCTCTATTTCCCCATAGTAGCCTACATCCCAATGTCATTAAGTAGTAAAGCAGCCCTCCTTCATGTTGCTATTCAGATTTGTTGTTAGCAAGAGTGTTATTTAGGATCATAAGATAATTTTTAAAATTTCAGGTATAGTACCTCCAGAAATTATTTTAAGACATAAATAGTAATAACAAAACATACATTTTGGTTCAGCATGGGGATACATTTGGCTCATAGAACCTCTGACTTGGTTATTAACTTCACAGATGTCCACTGATTACATGGAAGGAGTCTAGGTGACACCCTGCATGTGACTCGAAGGAATGCACTTTTCTAAATTCTGAAAGTTTTTGTCACACTGCAGGTTTTGCATACTCTTTCTCTGATTTTGACTCTATTCTATCACGTAGCAATTCCAATTTGGTGCAAAGAAGTTGGCCTGTTTCTGAGAAGAGTAGGAGAGTTACAACTGAGCCTCCCTTCATATGTTGCAAATCTTAGTCCTCAGTGATGTCATCTTCTTATGGTGGCCTAATCAGTTCACAGAATCTTGTGACATATAGTACAAGCATTGAACAGCAAGCACTGAAATACTTCCAGATGGGCTTAGACATTCCTGATACCTTGACCACAAGAACTGTGCTTGAATCCTCCTACTCTATAGGTTTCCAATCATGTCAGTTGTGTGATTGCTAATATACAACTGGGGAAAGGAAAAAGTAAATAACAGTGATCACTGGTGGCCCTTTCACCAATCAGGCGAGGAAATGAAGCAATTGCACCAGATCCAAATATCAGAGTGACAAAGAAATAATTCTCTGGGAAGGTATTCTGTGGTTTTGTCTCTCAGAGGTGAAAGCCCAATTTAGTTGGTGCCAATTTCACTAAATACTCCACTAGATACATCTGCCTCTACAAAAATCATGTATGTCACAGAATTATTATGAGAATCAAACAAGAATCACCAACTGCTGAGGATATAACACAGAACATTCTGGAAAAGTATCTGATCCCGTCCACAATTACTCCTGAGGTCTGACTGAAGACTGTTATCAGCTCAGATGAAAACACCACTCCTTTCTTTTTCTCCCAGGAAAAGACAACATGGTCTTGACCCATCTAGTTTTTAAACATATGCACAGGTAAGTTATGATAAGAAAACTTCCTTGGTGGCCTCTGAAAAGGGGGGATAGAAGGTGAGAGAGAGTACAATGAAGCCATCCTGCAGCTGTGAGCAAGTTCTGATTCTGGCAGGCTGTGGAGAGTTTGACAGAGGTTTTCAGATGTGAAGCCTGTGAACTTTATGTGAACACCTGGAGGTGTCTCTGTTGGATGCGTCACAGGGAGAAATCTCAGACACCATGCTTTTCAAAGCTTTTCCTTCACCTGTTGGTAAATGCTGTCATCCAGAAAGCTTCACACAATTCTGTGGTCAACTTCAGGAGTCCCCTGTGAAGTTTAGAAAGCAAGACACCACGAGAATCATGCCTAGGTGGCCCTGAGACAGCACAGCATGCTAATAGCAGATTCGATTTTGGAGAGAGGAAATTGAGACTCCAAGGTCAATGTCTCTTGTCTAGGGTCTCTCTTCTTGATTTCCTACAGATGTTTGTTCTTGGTAGACTTTAAAATCTTCTCTGCCTAGCAGACTCTACATCCCTGGTGCCCTTAAGTACTTGCCTTATCTCAATTAATGATGACAAGAATCATTCCCTCACACATTTCTTTTTCATTTTTGAAATGTCTTGATTGGAATATTGAGATTCCAGAGTCCTTAATGTCTTTCGATTCACATTTGGAGCTAATAACATACAGACTTGTACAAATAGCAGATATGCAAATAATAATTAGGTAATCAGATAACTGAGTATAGGTAGAGCGTGTGTCCATGCAGCATGCATGCATGTGTCTGTGTAATTCACCTGATCGGAGTCAAGTCCAAGCACGAACATCCAAGTGACTACATCAAAAATACAATTATTGAATCCCCTCCTAAAATTTATCATCTCCATAAGACAAATATTACATAATCACATGCATGTGTAGAGTTTTTAAGAAGAAATCACACTCAGAAGCAGAGAGTGGAATGAGGATTGCTCGGGAATGGGGAGATGCTGGTTCCAGTGTACGGAGTTTCAGATGGGTAAGAGTAAGTTCTGCAGATCTGTCATACAGCATGGTGACTGGAACTGATAATTACATGTAGAATACTTGAAAATTGCTGAAAGAGACGACTTTAAATGTTCTCATTGCAAAATAAGTATGTAAACTGACAGGTATTTTTTTTAGTTAATTAATTAATTAATTTTTATTCTAATTTGTTATACATGCTTGCAGAGTGCAATTCATTTCACATTATACATAAAGAGCACGATTTTTCAAGTCGCTGGTTTTACAGAAAGTATTTTCACGACAATTGTGTCTTCATACATGTACTTAGGGTAATGATTTCTAACTCATTCTACCATTATTCCTATCTCCTTGCCCCCTCCTCTCCCCTCCCCCTTTGTTCTATTTAAAATTCCTTCATTCCTCTCATCCCCGTTCCCTTGCCTTTATAAGTCAGTATCTTCAAAACAAAGAGATCATTCCACCTTTGGTTTTTGGGATTGGCTAACTTCACTTAGCATTATTTTCTCCAACTCTATCCATTTGCCTGCAAATGCCATGATTTTATTCTCTTTTAGTGCTGAGTAGTGTT